>JARHVA010001016.1:765000-1965000 GCA_037957365.1 Torreya grandis
TTTAAATGATTAAAAATGCCAATTAATGAACCACTCTACATATAGAGGCTTTAATGTACATAACTAGACACATTCTGCAAATATGTTCAAGATGGTGTAACACAAATGTATACTATTCTCAATGTTACTAGAAGTAATGGCAAGTACTTGGATTGCCTAATGATTAAATCATACAAAACCAAATCTACAAATAGTGAAACCCTTTCCCAAAAAAATAAATATATACTCTATATCAAGTTCCCATATAACTACTAATAAGTTATAAAATAAAAGACAAGCAAATCATAATTTAACTTGAATGTGTGTCAAAGCCTATTTCCCTTGCAAGTCCCACATACTATATATGATACAATCTTGCAATACCATACACATTAGTTCCCAAGGAACTATGATATCTGCTAATATACATTGCCAAAAGGAATGCAACTTTTGGATCAAAAAAGAATGCTCCAAATATTACAAATGTAAAATTGGGAACCAAGATTGTCCAAAAGCACAACAAAAATGTTTCCAAACACACACACTTCACTTCAAAATACATTTGATGAAATTTGAGTGTTTCCATGTCAATATAATTTTTAAGCACCATCCTTGTATGAACAAGGATAATATGCAAAAATGGAGGCAGGTTTAGAGAATTGGACAGAGTTGGTTTTGACCCAAAAAAGATGATGACGGCTTTGCAAGAGATAATGAAAAAGCACATTGAAAGTTACAATCCCTTTTTCTTAATGGAAAAATCTAAGAATTGTCAGGGATGAAGCTAGAAATTCTAAAATTGTAATAGCTAGATAACTTATGGGATCGATATAAAAGCTATAATTTTTTTTACCCCTATAAGTTGATTAATTGTTATAATAGTACTAACTTTTTGAGAACAATAAATCATTAATATACACCATCGAGAAGAAAATAGATAAAGTTTAAAATCCAACTGTGTATATCTATATAGTTTCAAAACACCCAATAAATATTGATCCTCTCTACAAAATAAAATAATAATTTTATGCAAGAATTGTGTTACAAAATGAAACCCAAGAATATAACTAGTCCTCAATGTATTTGAATACACAATTATATAAAACTAGATATTAATAAAATTTTACATAGCCCCAGAATTCAACATTCCTGTACTAAATTCACAAATCTATGTATATAGAATCAAAATCAATGTGTTCCTTACTATGGTTAGTTATATGTGTTTGTATATTAAAAAACACAATTCAATTTCTAACAAATACAACCACCCATGTAACTATCTTATGGCCATCAAGATAGTTTTATGCTCTTGAACATAGGACAATAATTTTGAGTAGTATGGGCCTTTCATTGCACCTTTTTGTTCAGGTAAGCTTCCCTATAAAAACAAAATAGGGGTTAGAAATCAATAACCACATTAAAAACTAAAATAAATTGATTTAGAGGATTTGCAAGTGAAATTCAAAAGCACAAATGCAACCTAATATAGCAATGTTCTTGAGAATCCAAATAGTAATAATAAAACCCAAAAAAATTAAAATATAATGTGTGGCTAGAAAACAAAACAAAGAACATATCACAAAATAGAATAACAAATATGAAAGGAAAATGAAATGAAAATTTTGATTGCTATCGATTGAACATTGGAAAAGTAAAAGCATTCAATTCACCCTTGCTAAAAGCATTCTATTCACTGGGAATAAATATTGGGATAATTTAAAATGTGGAGTCAAGGGATCAAAATGGGAATCAACCAAAAAGAAAAAAAAAGTATTGGGTGTTGCTTAAAATTGGAACCCACAAAAAATGTTGAGGCATTTCATTGTTATTGCTTAAAAAAGAAAACCACCAAAAACAATCAATGAGCCATTACATGTGTGTCCTATAAGCCTCCCAAAATAAAATCAACGTGATATTATTCATACTCAATAATAAAAAATTCAATTGAAATCAAAGAATAAATAATCATGGTAATTATATGACACATGAATAAAGCGTGTCTACATCTGTGCTCATCCAAGATGGAAAAAGGAAGCTAATGTGTTGGAATAAATTGAATGGAGAAGAGAAATAGTTCTAACATATCCTATGTTGACCAAACTTACACTTTGTTAGTTAGTTATTACAGTGGCATAAGAAAGTTCACACATCTCCAATAAGTCCAAGCTATTTGATGTGTTTCCCTACATTTAGTTCAAAAATCAATCAATCCTCTTGGTAAAAATGTGTTAGATTCTAGGTTTGATTTTATTGCAATGTGAAATAATTTCATCCAGAATTTAGACCTACCTAATGTGGTTTACGGAGGATATTTGTGATGTGTTATGGCTCTTATAATGTGTCAGTTCCTAAAAAAACCTATCAAATCCAAATATAGACAACTATACTATGTGCCTAACACAATTAAATATGTGTCACAAGGGTAGGTAGTCATATGATAAATTTTTATTAGTCATATAGTAAAAAATATGTAGTAATAACTATCATTAAAATTTAAAACCTATAACCTTATAAAACCCTTACTCCAATTTCATTGGCCGACTCAATATAGAGTAATCATTGTTTAGCAACAACTGGCTAACATAATAAAACATTGAAAAACATTATAAACTATTTTAATTTTTGTAGCAGCACAAATTGCCATTAGCTGTTGACTATAGTCAAATCAAAATAATAGTTAGAGGCCATTACAATAGTACCTCACAGGTGGTACTAGTAAGGATTGAAGACCAATGAGAATTTAAACACAAAGACATGCGTTAATAAGCTAATGGCAAAATGGTTTGGACCATTATCATATATGATACTCTATTTTTTCACAATTAATCTATAAGAAAATTTGAGACTAAAATGAGAGGGGTGAGTGAAATTTTGAGTAAACTAGAAATTTGGTCACAGTGCCAAACTATAGCTTATATTAGTATTTTACATATTAACCTTAGTTGTTGTGATCATAATTTGTATTGAATCTAAGTATGTGAAACAAATATTCTTTCACTTCCATTTAAACAAATAAATATTAATGTTTTTTTATCATGTTCAACTTGATTATAACCCATTTGGAATTGAAGAAAAATAAATATGTAAACTAGGAATTTGATGCAATAGGTAAGTGGACCACTTACTTAACCTGATATACTTCAATACCTTCTTAATACTTTCTTACAAATAAGTCTCCTCTTATGTGGACTATCTCTTATTCTGTAATAAGATCTTTTTTATTATTAATCTTAAAATACTAATTACTTTCCTCTTTGTCACTATCTCTTATTAGCTGGAGTCTCTATACTTTGATAAAAGACACCATCAATTTTATTGTTCATAATTCTCACTTTCAAGACTAAGGTCTACCTTTGGACAAAACCTTTTGTCATTTTTAACACAACCAAATTTACAAAATTCACTTATTTGGACAATATTATAAGGGTTCAACAATGATTTAGTTCAACCCTCTTTACTTTTCATGAAGATATTTACTATCAAAACTCAATTGATAGACCTAGCTTGTAAATAAGCATGTTAGGCTTAATTCTAACTCTTGAAGACTAAAAATAAGCTTCAAAGTGAAAAATTTCTATTTTGACAAGTATAAAATGGTAAATTACAACACACACACTTTTTAAAAATATCCAGACTTCAACTTCCAAGCAACAAATTCTAAATCTCTTTAAAATTTGCTTTTTCTCAATGAGCACCTACAACAATCATGCATACAGTCATTCTAATTTGAAGATTCAAGGAATATTTTGGTTCAAATAAAATTGAGATACAACAAAACATTGATAATGGACATATAGTGGTCTTATAAAATTTTAAACATCCACCATATCATTAGGATACAAGTAATCTGGATTGGTTCTCAAGTCTGCTACAAGATTAGAAACATACTCACTTTTTCTTGGATGAGTGTCAATACAATAGAACCATCTCTATAGTTTCTTAATTAGATTTTCTAATTATTTTAGACCACTTTAGTGGTGAGTGTAGACACTCAATTTTGGTAACTTTCATGGTTAAACTGGGATTAAGTTCAATTTATAGCTAACAACTTAATTTAAGTCTAGAAATCACTAGATTGCCCAAATTCATCTACGTAAGGAATTTAATTACTTAGAAATGTAGTGAGGCTTGATTATTTGGTGTATTACTCTATATTATCCACTAACCTAGTTTAATTTTAGCCCTAGTCAAATTATGACCTAGTAATTTAACACTTTTAGCCTGCTAAGCTAAAAAATTGAAAACATTTAAAGCGATTGTCAAAAGTCAAAAATCACAAAGCAAGATTTATTACATTGAAAATCTTAATTAACTTGCCTAAACAAAAATTCCAAGTTGAATTAGTGAATTTCATTTATAAAAAAAATAATTTTTAGTCAAATATGAAGTCAAAGGTCAAATGAGCTAATAAAGTGATTTATTAATTCCTAAATATTCTAAAATGGTAAGTCACAACCTCACAAATATCTAAATTGAGTTATCATGGTTCATAAATATTCGAAACTGAGGTGTCAATATTTCATGAGTGCTTTGACCTAACCTAGGGTTAGCCTGACTCAATCTAGGTTATTTTAGACTCAACCAAAGTTAGAATTTAACCTAACCTACCTAGGGTTATAGTAGTTCTTAGAGATATAAATAAAAGTATCCACACCATATACCAATGAGTTTTTGTGTGTAAGGTTATTCTACTAAAATACATTCAAGAAGCCATTGAGAGTAGTGTTATAATGCCCATTTTATGCCAAGGCACACATGACCATTAGAGAAGTGATACCACAATAGAAAAGCATTGCTAGAGGTCTCTAATTATCATAGTTCGAGTATGAACATCCTTATGCTAGCAAGTGGACATCAAATTTGACAAAGAAGGTAAATTAATTATGTTGTTTTTATCTCTATTTTTTGATCTTGTTCATTATGTTATGCTCCCCCTAATTCTTAGGCAAGAGTGTTTAGTTCTAATAAATTATTATACTTGATTTTTATCATTTGGACTAACAAAGAACTAATCAATGTTAGTGTGCTCTTTGAACACCTAAGATACAAAATGGTAGTCTTGGTAGGATCACACATCTCATATGGCCAAGGATAATGATGTGTGGATTTTAGTTTTTATAACAAATGCATTTAATTATTTAAGTTTATAATTTTAGACTTGAAAATAACATCATTCTATTTTTTTATAATTGGTAGCATTGCTCTATGTAATGGTGGCTTTGCTAGTCCCATGTTCTATTTATGATGTTTACTTATGCAAGAATAACAAATTCAAAATGGAGGTTTTAACTTGCTAAATGGAAGCTTCACAATCTAGATTCAACAACTTTGACCCTAGTAAATAGTGACTTCGCTAGGTAAAATTACATTTGGTTTTAGTGGCTTTTCCCAGTTTTTACCTATATTCGGTGGCTTCACTAGATCTAATCAATGACTTTACCCTGTTTAATAGTGAAGTCACCAAAATGTAGTCTTTGTTTGTGTCTATGTTTTTTAAGAAAATAGTGACTTCATTGAAATGATTGCTTCACTATGTTACATAAATGATGACTTCACTCTTTATTTTCAAAAACCTGAGAGCTCAAAATAAAATGTTTATTCATTTGATTTTTATCCTAGAGACAATTAAACCCCCTAAAGTTTTTAAAAGAACTAATGTGGAGAGAGAGGCTTAGACATTTCTAAATCTCACATACAATTTTATTTGGTGCTTAAAATCAACCTAATCACACTTATCTTCAAAGTTTTTACTTGTGCAAACAAGGCCAAGGGGTCCAAATTTAATCACATTTGAGTTGGTGCTATTAAAAAGAACGTACGCTTTAGTTAGATCTCTTAAGAGTTTTTTTATTTTTTGTTTGTTCCTTTGTTATTAGCTAGTTTCAAAGTTCATAGATTGGATTCTTTATTTGTGGAAAATCAACAACTATAGTGTGTATGCTCTCCCCACATCCCCTATAGGGAACTCATGTGATAAAAAATGGTTGGTTTATTGCCTTTTTTGTTTATTCTTATTGGAAATAATGTCACGTATGCTCTTCCCATTATTCGAGTGACTTGGGTGACCCAAAAATGACCTCTAAAGTCTTTTTAATTTATTTTCTTGCATTTGGCTTTTGGACGAGAGTTCATTACCTCCTCACAAGTTCTTTGGGGGTATGTTGACTTGGGGTTTCGTTTTATATCATTGCATCAACCCCATTACATGGTGGGGTTTATAAATTGAGAACATGATACTTAGATTTCCAGGGACTAAGCGACTAGCCTCTTTGATCCTAATGAAAACCTGAGTCAGGTATTGTTAAACATAGGACTTCACTAATCAGTACATGACTAAAGTTGTTGTGCAAAGGAATAGACTTTTAGATAGTAAATTAGTAGGTATGAACCCAGTTGACATGATTGTGCCCTTATGTTGGCTATACTTGGGACCATTTAGTGAGTTCAAAACTTATAGATTTTATTCAACCCTACTTGCCACAAAATTTCTCACTAAATGCCAAGTGCTCCTTACTCTAAGTTTGTGTCATATATCAATGCTTGAAAGACAAAAGGGGGTGTAAAAACTCTATCTACACCTATTTTATAATTTTTAGATTAACTCTTAATTCCTTTCAAGCATTGGTATATTGGTGAAAATTTTAACATAAGCTATGCACACTCGTCTCAAATTTAGGGATAGGATGAGCCATTAGTGTTATTTATATTTTCTTTGATTTACATTTGTATTTTTAGACTAAAATTATTTGTTTGTATTTTCAAGTCAAAACACGTCCAAAACCATCACATTGTTTTCACACCCCTTTAGCCTAAGAGGTATTAATCTGCCTGTTTTGTGTCACACTTTTGTCTTAGAGTTTTATTCCAAAACCATTTATGTGTCTCTTATTTAAACATGGCATCATTATGCTACACATTTCATATCAAACATTTTACTTGGATTTTATTCCAAAACCATTTCTATATCATTTGTTTTAAGGAACATTATTATGCTGCCTAAACTTTTCTAAAACACTTATCTTTTTGAAACCAAGTTCCAAACCATTGTTATACCTCTTGTTTCAAATGCACGGTTATGTTACCCATTTTCGTCTAGCCCTTTGCCTTAGAACATCTGAATATTTTTATATTAAATTTTAAATTCAATATTTTGAAGTGGAAATCCTAAACTAATCAGGTTTACATCGAAGCCTCATCTAATTTGGCCTTAGGTAGTCTACCTTTTGTGTTTGGATTGTGTTACTTGGGTTGATTTCCTATTTTTATCTAAAGACCCCTTTGCCTAGACCTAGTGATTGTTTATTGTTTTATGCCTTGTTTGAGCATCTTTCAATCCAAGTTGTTGCCACGCGCCTTGTTTGAATTTTGTTGTGTTCTAAGTGTCCTAGTTATATTATTCAAATAGTCTCATGTGAGTTAAATACCGAGTCTTAGTGAGCCAATTAGAGAGTGTCATCCTAGCCAATTACCTTAGAATTAGATTGTATTTATCAAGTTTATCCAATTCAATTACCTTAGAATTAGATTGTATTTATGAAGTTTTTGTTTTTGAGTCTAGCCTTATTTTTCATGTTAAATGATTATAACTACCTTTAGGCAAATCATTTTTATCCTTGATCATAGTTTGCAATTATTCCACCTTGTCTAGATACTTTTCTCATTGATTATAACTACCTTTGGGAAATTATTACCTTAGCTATAGATGAGTTTCAAGCTTTTGTGCTACCTTTTCCACTGATTATAACTTCCTTTGGGCAAGTCAATATCATTTGCTAGACATGTTTCAAGTTTGTTTTATTTTTACCTCTACCTAGTTTAGTTTTTTTACCCTTTAGGCCTCTTTTATAGAACCAAAGGTTATTATTTTTAGACCTCAATTATTTTTTACCTCTTAGAACTTTTTTTTCATGAGACCTAGCCATAAATCTAAACATGTCTCATTACACACATAGCAGGACTATGTATAATCTAGACTATGAGAACTTTGTGACCAGTGACCCTTTTATTCAAGAGTTACATGATGATGAATTAGCTTATGAATGGATCCATATCCTTCTTATAATATTCCATATGTTGAAAAAATGTTAGACCCATTCGTGTAGTATTTAGTGACTGCACCTTCTTATCCAGGCCTAAAATAAGAGAAAATGACATAGTACCTTGCTCAAGTGATGCCTAACATTGAACAAAGCCAATAATAAGATCCCTACTGTGTTACAATTCTAACATAAACAAGATAAATCTATACTTATTTTATTATCATTTTGTAGAGAATAAAGACAAAATTATTGTCAGAGACATTAAAGTAAGAGTCAAGTTTCCACCAGACTTCCCACATGAAAGTCTGAGTAGTTTGATTAGAAATCCTAGTAATGCTCCTCGAATTCAATATTTTGAACATACATCAACTAGTTATAGTCAATATTTAGTCCAAATTCCATAATAGAACCAAGCGTGCTTGGAAAAAGGAGAGGTTCCTATGGATGAATAAATGGAATAAATACAAAAAACATACCAAAACTATCTCAACCTAGCTCACAATATTAATGTAATGGTTATTTATAATATGTTGCTTATTGAGATAACTCCATCAATGGGGAAAAAATAGATGCTTTAGGCAATGCAAACCAAAACATAGACCCATGTAGCAAAAACACACTGGTTGGTGACATGTTTAATGTCCTTATTTTGACTAAGGAGACTATTGCTCAATCAAAGTACCTCACTCAAAACATTGTGGAAAACATGAAAGCACATTCTAATTTAACCAAAGTGGGTCTAATTTATTTTTGAGCAATTCACAATAGATTCCTCTAAACAATTCTACAAGTGGATTGCAATAATAGGAGATAAGTACACATATTTTTCAAAATCAACAAGCAACCTCCACTTCTCAACTAGTTGCTTCTTAGAGTGTGCAACGAACCAACAATAGACCAACCTATAACCATAACAAGTGTAGAACACTATGAGAAATCAGCATGGGACAATGGATGTTCTACCACAACAAGCACAAATTAATATACCTTAATAATCACAAATGTTTCCTAACTAACAACATGTTTTTATTGGTCAAAAAGTGGCAGTTGGTCAAGAATAATAAATTTCAAAATCCTAACAATTGCCTAAATAACAATAAGTGCCTATCAAACAATAGGTGTTCAACCATAACAAGGTTATTATATACAACAAATTCTAGGTGATAGGTAATAGTTGCCTTTCATCCAATGGGTATTGCACATGCAACAGGGATCCTACTTTCAACACCTTCAACAATAGGGTTCTAGTCAATAATGTGTTCCTATATACAATAAGGTTTAATGAGTTGACAACAATTTCCTTCCCAATCCCAATAATACCAACACATCCCATAGAACTAAATGCCATTACCACAATTACAATTTTCCAGTTAAGGTTATGTATCTAATCCAAACTAATTTTTTTTCTAACTATTTTATATCCATAGTATGGTCCCAATGCAAGGATACATATACTTGGTCATTTGGATAATTCAACTAACATTCCATTATATGCCTACCCTGGTCAAGGTAATCCACCTTTTATTGTGCAACCATAACAGTAACATGTCACTCCATTTGACTTCCTTTCCCAAGAGTTGTAACAAATTAAGGATGGAATTCAAGCTATACAGATTGAAAACCAAATAAAGAAATTCAAACTGGATGAAATATGCTCTTAGCCATTCAACATGGATTATCTACAAATACCATTTATGTTGGGTTACAAGTCAACTAAATTTGAAAAATACAAAGGCAAAGGTGACCCTAAAGAGCATCCAAAAGAATTCTTTGTTGCATGCCAACTAGTGACATATATTTACTTTTACTCTTTCTAAGGAGTCTAGTTAGACAAGCCTTGGAATGGATTTTGATATTGAATTATGTACCCAACTTTGATGATCTTTCTAAGAAGTTCATATAACAAATTTCATATAATGTCAAGCATGATATTATAGTTGTGGACTTGGGCCAAGCTAAATAGAATATTAGTGAAAGCTTCACTATATACTTGCAAAGTTGGAGAGCACTAGTGATCTGATTTACTCATAAACTATAGGATAAATAGTTGGTTTTAATATTTACTATAAGGTTATACAATGATATATCTTACCATCTTGAGCTAAAATGTGCCCATATATTTGAACAGGTTATAAAGAAAAGAATACATATTGATAAATCCCTTATTAGCAAAGGGTTAATCAAGCTATCTTATTTTAATCAGAGCCAAAATAAACATCAAATCCAACAAAACCAAAAAGGCTAAAACCATAATTAGAACCCAATCAAAATACTAGCTTTAATGCCACCTCCAGCCAAAAAAAAAGAGAGACCAAAACCCTACAACCATAATAAGAATGTTGTTAGAAATGGGGCCACTGAATCATCCCATATTCAGATTGTGAAAACACCGGCTATCCATTTACCTCCACCCATTCAACAACTACTACCTCCATACATTCAACCAAGACCTCCACAAAACCAACAACCACAAAATCAAAATTAATTTCAAGCCCCTCCTCTAAGGAGAAGACCACCCATTACCAGATAATTTAATGACCTTGGTGAGCCTATTGAATGTGTTCCAATAGGAAAATATGATCAGTTGGTCAATACCAAATACATTTCCTAAAGGGATTCCTTTTCCTGATTGGTACAAATCACATGAATTTTGTGGATATGATCACATTAGAGGACATTCTATATGATAGGGTATCCAACTTCGGCATTTGATTGAGAATTTATTAGAAACTGGAGAGATAGAAAGAGACGCCCATGCTCCAACAACCAATCATAACTTGGGCATCTACCAAAATCTATTTCCCTAATATAATAATAATAATAATAATAATAATAATAATAATAATAATAATAATAATAATAATAATAATAATAATAATAATAATAATAATAATAATAATAATAATAGTGGTAGAAAACTCCACCACAAATCAATAGCAATAACACTAGTGATAAAAACAACAATATAATAGTGGGAACTAAGGGAAAACTAACCAAACCAACTAAGGAGGCTATCATGTCATTGCATATACCTATAACAATATTTTAGGACACATCTCAGGCATTCATGTTATTACTATCACTATTAATCCATAGCCAACTACCAACAAACCTATACCTTTACCTAATAATACCTACCAGCTGAGCAATGCCATCAACCTCCTTATGATGATCATTCTTCTTTGGACTATGTTAACAACTAGGTTCCATACCATCCAAGGATTACCATTCCAGGTCCCACTACTTGCCCAATCAACTACCAAAGTCAAATCCCATATTTAGATTACACAATCAAAACTTGATAAACCAAGGTTACTATCAATAAACCATAGTCAAATACTACAAATGAGCCTATTTAACATTTTGTGCCTATCATAAAAAACCAATTGACAATACTGAGGGGAAGACATAAGATATTATTTAGCAGCTGAAGAAGACACATGTGCATATATCTATCATGGATTTTATACATACATAGAACATACACAAAGACATATGGAATGAGTAATTGAACCAATCCCTTATACCAAATGACATCACTTTAGATAAATTTTAAGCCATGGTAGGACACTTGACCCCAAATCAATGTCTTAACTTTGAACAAAGTGATATGTCATACTTAGGCCCTCTACATAATAACCCATTGTACATTGAGTTTGGTATAACTAATCATAGAGTTAAACATGTCCTTGTAGATAATGGTTTGGGCCTCAACATTATGTCTTTGAAGTTGGTCAAACATCTTAGATGTACAACAACTAACTTGTAGCCAAATACCATCATTATCAAATTATATGATAACAAAGAAAATGAATCTCAAGGTACTATTAGCTTACCAGTGGTCATTAGGACTTTGACCCATGATACTCTATGCTATGTTTTGGACTTAGAACTATCTTATAATCTGTTATTGGGCTGACCCTAGATCTAATAAATTAGGGCTATACCTTCCATGTTGCATTAGTGTATTAAATTTCCCCATTTAGGAATGGAAGTTACTATACCAACTAATCTTCAGCGATATCAATACTGTAAATGTCTCAAGGCCAAATATAAAATCTATAATTATCAATTTGACATGAATCCTATGCCCAAATCTAAAGGAGAAAGAGATAAAAAGGAGAAAGAGATAAAAAGGGAAAAGCCATTGAATCAGGAACATAAGATAACTATATTGACCCAAACAACCTAGCTTCTACCTCAACCATGCCTCCACTAGATATTTCCAACCACTTCTATATAACTAGCAAAGGTCTTAGAGAATATAGTACCCATAATGCATTCCATATGCCAAATTTCCATAAAATCCAAAAACCTATGGAAGACCTAAGGCTACAACCACTCACATGTTGATGTAAACCAAGGGGAAATCTCAACTAAATAAGCCCATTATTTTTATACTAGCCTCTGGCCAAGAATAGGATCCCCTAGCCGAAGATTAATCATGTCTTTATATTGATGAGTTATCTGACTATTACCAAAGCATAAAGTATCCTATCCCTAACTAGATTATGGATCACCTAGCTTATGAAGGTAGCGTAGGGCTACATTAACAAGGCATGATCAAACTAGTCTTAATGACCAAGTAAAAGGAAACCTATGGTATTGGATTTAAACCACCTAGGGGTGACCTCACATACCTTATTCACATTCTAACACCATTAAATAGTAAAGACAATATCGATAGTGACACAGGGTCTGATTATAGTATCTATAATAACTTTATCACTAAAAAATTATTTAACCCCCATGTTATTTCACCATTAAACCTATTTATCTCAACCTTCATAATTAACCCTTTATCACCCACAATTGATAAATTGGGAGCAACAAGAGTCAAGAATGTCATTAGATGAGTTTGAAAATAATGAGGCCATATGCTACTTTCTAGGATTGAGGGATCATATTCTTGTTAGATATCATAAGAAAGGATTTTCTATTAGATTAGATACTATGACCTACTTCAGAGAACAGGTAAACTTCCTTGACCAAAGATTAAAAAAATCAAACATTAAGGCATGAAAGTGAAAACCCTTTTGAGGTGCTTTCTGACCAAGGTAAGAGTAAAGAGAAAGGCAAGTATCTTGGTGAAAACCAATTTCCAGTGCTATTAGATAGGGATGTTCACCCCTCTTCCTATGAAGAATAACATACCTATAGTCCAATGCCTATATATGGATTAGATATTAGTATTGAGGAGTGACAAGATTTTACACAAATTATTCAAGAGTGACCTAAAGTATTTGTTTCATGTCCTTTAACAACATTAAGAGATTTTGATTTGTCTTACTTGGGAGAATTAGATGAGCTAGTTTAGATAGAGGACTTTGACATTACCAACCAAGTTGCCTCCTTATTGACTATTTTAGATGATGGTTCTACACTTATTATAGAGGACACTTTAGAGGTTCACATTAGGACTCCAGAGGACCCAAAGTGGATCAAATTAGGTGCATCCCTTAATGAGGAGGAACATGAAGTTTTTATATCCCCTTTGAGGGAGTTTATTGACATATTTTCATGGGCTTATTTAGACATGCTAGGTTTGGACCCTAACTTAGTTGTACACCATCTCATTGTACATCCTTATGTCAAACCTATTAGTCAAAATTTGCATAAGATACATCCTTATATTATTGTGATAGTTAATAAAGATTTGGATAAATTCTTAGATGCAAGATGCATTAGGCCAATTGACTATTCAAATTGGATTTCAAACATTGTGCCACTCAGAAAGAAACCAAAAGGTATCAAAATCTACACTGATTTCATAGATATCAACAAATCCTACTTAAAAGATGAATTTTATTTGTCTAACATTGACATGATATGGATAGATTTTTAGGGTATAATCATATCAGGATTACATTAGAAGATCAACACAAGACAATATTTACCACTCTGTGGAGAATGTTTTGTTATCAGGTAATGTTGTTTGGACATAAGAATGCTGGAGCCACATATCAAAGAGCCGTGATAATGATTGTACATGATATGATGCATGACATTATTAAAGACTATGTCGATGGCATACTGGGTAAATCAAAGACATGTGCCAATCATCAAACCATAATATGAATGTAGACATCCAATTCCTAACACCATTGTGTTTAAATTGTCAATCTTACTCAAATTGCACTCAAATGCACAATTTAAGCCAAAATCACTTAAATACACTAAATGATTCGAGTTTGTTGTATACAAGTGTTGATTTAGGCTAATGTATCCCTAAATGGGGCAATGCATTTTATGTGATTCCTAACTTTTCTCAAATCATTTCAAGTCAAAATGATGAAAATACATTTTGGTGCTTTGGATCAATTTTTTATTCTAATTCATAAACACATGTCACATGCCTATGTTATTTTGTGTTGATGACATTCTAAATGCGATCATGGTTCGTACACAGCTTACATCACCTTGTAATTCCTCCTGAGACAAATGATGACCAAGTAATATGACTTTTTGATCAGTTTGATTAATGAAGTGCATCAATTTCAAAAGAATTGCACTAAAATTGATTAATCTTAGGCAAATTAACCCAAATTATGAGCTTAAATAATAATTCCATGGAAGTTACTGAATATTGCTTTATTAGAAATAGATTCCTATTAACTACATCATTAAGTAAAGTCATTTTTGGGGTGGCATCCATAAGCCATAATTGCAACAAATATTAGGATTATGGCTTCCCATGCCTCTTTAATGCCCTTTCCTCCCAAATTATTATGAGGATATTTATGGATTTTAATTATATAATTGGATTAAATCATGGACACACATCTTGATATTGAGATCTAGATGATCATGGTTAATCCTTATTAATTTGGAAAATATATGAATATAAGGCCTCTCACTCATATTTTTAAGCTTAATTTATGTAAATTTATAATGCAAGATTCTCTCCACAAGTCATTTGTGTAGTTTGATAAATTCTTTATTTATAATAGGATAACTTCATTTGATACGCATAGATTGATTTCACATCATAAACCTAGATTATACATGGTGATCTTGAGATGATGGAAGAGCTTATCATCCTTGTTGACAAAGACAATAACTCCAAATCCAAGGGAAAAACACACTTGGAGCCACTTATGGATGATGGGATGATCATGGGAAGGTAATTGGTATTTAATTTATTTCATTTGATATTTATTGTCATTTGCACACCCCATTGAATAGGTTGGCCTAGATTGTTAGTTATTTATGCATTTTTTCTTATTTTCTTGACTAATTCTTGATCTAACCATATTTGTAATCCATCTCTACATCTTGGCATGCCCAATGGGACCACACATCCATCTTAAACAAGAAAGACACTTTGGCATTCATAAAAAATGTTAAGAGTTTAAAAATCCTTAACAAGCAATTTTTATGATCATTTTCCTATGTTTTTAATGTTTTTTATGCATACACAGGTTACACAATGACCAACATCAGTTCTAGGTGACCAACATTGGTAAGGGATAATTGGTATTGGTTATGTTATAGGGAAAAATACATTTATAAATTTTCATTTTCGAGCTTTATTCAAGTTTGTAGTGGTCAAATTGGATTTATAAGTCTCTGGTCTAAACATTTACCTTGATCTAGAAGTTTTTCTTTTTAGGATTTTATTCTAACATTGTGCCAACAAGTTTTTTGTTCAAATATTTTCATGCCTAAGGGCTCATAGTTGATCATTTTTAGTCAATTTTGACCGGTAATGGTTAAGTCTCTAACCGTTATCTATCTTACAACAACTGGCATCAGTCAATAATGACCGATATTGGTTTCTATGTGTAAAAAATAAAGAACCCAAGAGCATGTTTTCCAAAATTGATTGTTTGAACATCAATTGTGCTTCAAAGATAAACAAGACTCTTGAATTTTTCTTACATGACACATGAGGAAAAGTGGTTATTTTGAGCATAATTTAGTCTTTAACCTTCCCCTTGGTGTTTAAAAGGAATTAGGAACATTCCCTTTGGTGTTTAAAAGGAACTAGATGGTTTGATTAAATGTTTTTGTGAATGCTTTTCAATTTTTTTGAAAACTAAGGCCAAGGGGCTGAGAACTTCACTTAAAATTTCAATTTGGTGTTATAAAAATCAACTTTCACTTAAAATTTCAAATTTCTTGAGGTTGTTTTATGTAAATCATCTATCACTTGATTGTTAGATTGTTTGAGCAAAAAGAATTACATGTGTATGCTCTCCCCCCATCCCTTATAGGGAACTTGGGTGACCAAAAGTACCTTTTCATTACAATTGTGCTTTTGTCCAAGGATTGAAAATGAATTTTTCACTTAGAACATTTTATTTTATGCAGTTGGCTTGTGGAGGGGAAGTCATTACCTCTTCATGAGTTCTTTAGGGATGCTTTGACTCAGGGCTTCATCACCTAGCACTGTATTCAATCCCTCTCCATGGGGGGGTATACAAATTGGGATTTCCCCGCTAGGATGGTGGTTTGAGAAATTAAACTATATCTATTAGTGGTAATCCATCCCAAAATATATGATTAATTAGGATATCACACTACATTGAGTAATTGACAGATGTAGTGGTTGTTAAAAGGACTAGACCTTTTCACAATTAGTTGATTGATGCATATCCAATTGATGAGTTACATACCTTGTATTAGTTATACTTAAGACCATCTAGATGATCATAAATTGTAAGCTTTAGACAACCCCACTTGCCATAGAGTATTGTTTATGCAAGGTGTGCCCAAAGGTCCATGTCACTATATTTTCTTGGGAGAAGGGGGGGTGTAAAATACCCTACCAACTAATGTGCTTTTATTTTGGATGAAAACTTAATTTCCTCCCAAGTGAATGTATAAAGATAGATTTCAATAATACAAAGCAACCTTTTTATTTTAGGGCCTAGGATAATTACTTATTTGTATTTGGTATTTTAGTCTTTACTTGGTCCTGATTTGAGTCAAAACTTGTTTATAAACAAACATCATAACCAAAAACATTGTCTACCATTTCTTGAATAAGGAGGCATTACGCTGGTCAAAACCAAATCAATATTTGCCTTGTTTAAATTTTCATCTCAAACATTGTGTTTGTCTTAATTACACAGTTATGCTACCCATTTAAGTCTAAACCATTTTCCAAATTTTTAAAGTCTTTCATTGATAATTTAAATTTGGAATTGCACCTTTCTAAGTTACTAGGTTAACATGTTAAACTGGGTTTAATTTCCCATTTACAGTTGAATTGAGTTAACTTGGGTTCAATTTACCATTTGGATTAAAGGCCATTTATAGACTAAATATCATTTTATCATTATGAACTTAGGTCATCAAGTGTATCACTCACACTCTAAGTTCTAGAACACATTTTATACTACCTTCCTATTACCATGTGGCAACATTGTGCTACCCATTTGGTTCTAGTTTTATACTTAGGAATTATTTCATGTTTTCACATCTTGAGTTTTTTGATTCACATTATCACATTCCTAATCCGAAGGTCTTTCTTCTAGTTTCCTAGTCACAACTCATCGAAGTTGAATTAGGTTTTACGGTATTGATGTATCTCTCAACCTATGTTTGGTGTACTAGTTTACACTGAGGTTTTTGAGTTATCATACCCTATTATAATTTATACAATTTAAATATACCAAAGGTTTATTAATTTTTTGAACACATTATTCTCATTATGTATGGTGTTACGTTACCCTCCCTTTTATTATAGTCTCTTTGGTACCTAGTCACTTGTTTAGAAAAGATTAAAACACATACCTTGTTTAAAAATTTGCAAACATTTTCAAATGTAGAGAGAAACCATTTATAAGAATGATGTTAGGGTATACTTGTAGTAGGGGATTTTGTGGCCCTAGTTACGAGGTAGAACACTTTTATGGCATACATGAGCACTTTATTTTATTTGAGGATGTTTCCCTCTTTGAGCCTATTTATTGAAAACCAATATGATCCATGCCAATTTTTATGCATCATCCTCATCCTTCCCCTTTTATTTACGTGTTGTGCTTGAAGGTTACCATTTTATGATATTATTCTTTTATTTACATTCCATGTTTGAAGATTACCATTTAGGTTATCCCCCTTTGGCTTGTGTGAGCGATCAAGATCTATAACATGCATAGGTTACCATTTTAGGCTATTGTCCTTTAGCTTGTGTGAGAAATAAAGTTTCATAGTGAGTGAAGGTTACCATTTTAGGAGATACTCCTTTGGTTTACGTGAGAAACCAAACTATGTAGTGTCTGCTCATTACCATTCTAGGACCCTCGCCAGAATTTGTTGAACCTATTGTTGAAGAATGTTGGTTTGATAAACTTGATTTTATTGATCCCTTCTTCAATAGTCTAATTTTTGGATATCCCAATATTGAACCAAAAACTATTGTTCATTATAAGCCAATTGTTCCACAATTTATAAATTCTATATCAATCTTCAAGCCAAAATAAGAACCATTACCTCTTCAAGAACCATCTTATGAGGACCAAAATGTGTTCAAAATTAATATTTTTTGAGCAACTATGAACCAAATTTGAGATGTTATTGTTAAAATTCCCATTTATGATAAGTTAACCTATGATGGGTTACCTATGCATATTTTACCTATTTTTAAAGAGCCTCATCTTCTTGACAAGCTAATCTCTGTAGAGTTATCTCTTGATCTTTTTTCACTCGTTGGAGTCTCATTTTGACATACAAGATTCTATCAAGTCATCCCTCAAATTGTTCCCTCTCTTTGAGGGACTTCACTTAGATGATCTAGTCTATTTTAAACCCTTCCTAGATGAATCACTTTTTATTGAGACCATTATGCCATCATAGGCCTTTATTTGTCTAAAATTTAGCATTTAGTAAAACATCATTATAGAAATAGCCACATCAAATGAAGAAACAACATTAGAGTCAGGTTCACTTTCTAAAATGACATTAGATTTAACATTAGAAGTAGAATCACTATTAGAACTAATATCATATTTAGAGTCCCTTAACTTTGACTCAACTTTGGAAATAGATTATAGTCATGGTTGTTATAAAATTGGTTACAATTGCCTTGAAGATTGATTTGAATATATTTATGATCCTTTTATGGTTTTTAAGGATGATTACTTCAACATCGACATAGATTATCCTAGTATCTTATATGAGGATTGTGATGCCTTTCATCCTTCCATTATCTCCACCAAATAGAGCCACTATATTAACATTTTAACTCCCACAAGTATCGATTGGGATCGATAGAATCACACTTTGTTGAACTGCATTCATGGTGACATACCATTTGTAGAATATTAGGGGGGCCAAGACCACATTCATTTAGCAAAAGAACACTCTCCTAGCAAAACCTTTTTTGAGGTGCTAGAGGGTGATCAAAGTTGAAACTTCGCATTTTTTAGTGAAACCTTTTCAAAGGTGCTAGAAGATAATCAAATTTAAATGTTAACATCTCCTCATAAGACCTTCTTGAAGGCACTATGGGATAATCAAGACAAATTCATTAGTGAAAACCTCATCAAGGTACCAACAGTTCAGCATAAGAGTTCTTCCCTACTTGATGAAGACGTTATCAAATATCAAATCCATATAACTTCCAACATATAGAATAATTATATGGTAACTACTCTCAAGATCAAATAATAGAAAAATCTAGTGATCATATCAAGACCATATTTAGAAGCCTTTAACCCCACTACAACTAAAATTATTTCAAATCCAGAATCAACAACATTATGTGTGCCTAAAAATCTTTATCTTCATTTGTTTCCCATCCATTATACATTCCATTACCATCCACCTATTCATTACCCACTTATATCATTTATCTTGTGACTAACATTAATTACCGTCATTGGTTGCACTTTCCTTTGTCAAAGCTACAAAGATATCTTGTCTTGATGTTTGAAGGAAGCATAATCAATGCCCAATGGAGATCACAAACACATTATTGAGATACATATATGTAGCATATTATTAATAGAGTAACTTTATCAAAAGGGTGTTGGGTAATAATTTTATGACTGATCATTTTTCTTATCTCATATGTTGACTAGGATATGTATATCCATGTCAACAAGAACAATAAAACCTTTTTTCATTTTACCATCTAACATTTTCCATTACCATGCCTTATTTCTTAGGGGAATCCCTATAGACATTTTTCGGCATATTATAACATTATGTTCCATTTATCATACTATTTAAACTACATTGACTTGAGGTTTTACAAGACTATGTAGGCAGCGCTCAATTCCTATTGAGGCCAGCTCAGTCACCTTCACCATGCTCTCACCATTTTGTGAGCATTTTACAATTATCTTATCCCAATGTCTCACCATTTTATGAGAAACCTAAGCCCATGATATCATCATTTTGAAAACAAACTAAGCTAATCATTAATTGGGGGCAACTTTATCTTCTAATCATTTCCTTATACCATTTTATTTATACCATGTATTTACTATTGACCAAGGCTTGTTTTTCACCATATTGCTTACCTAATTTTGATCTTGGTTCCTTTGGTTAATCTTGCACTTTTTGTGAGGGGATTCTGATCTAATTTCAATAATTTTAGAAAGTTGTGTTGAATGACAGTCTATGGAAGTAGTGTGATATTTGATTTGGTAAGTTATCTTTTATCTATTATCTTAATTAGTATCATTGATTATAATTTCCTATGTGGAAATCATTATTATTTGGTACCCCTAACTATAACCACCTTTGGTCAAATTAGTATTATGATGTTATTCCCTAATTATAACCACCTATGGGCAAATTTGGTACAATGGCTTTTTATCATGCATTATCGCATCACCTGGTCATTACTATTATCATTTACCTTGTCATTCACCTTTATTTGTGAATTTTTTGTGACCTAGTAAATTTTTCATTGCCTTTTATGTGGGTATAATTACTATGATTTAAAATCCTAATAGGACTATGTAGGTTGTGCTCAATTCATGTTGACGTCAACTTAGTTCCCCATTTTCATATGCTCTCACCATTTTAGAGCAATATTTTAAGCAAACTCACCATTTTTGTGAGTTGGACCATTATGTGTCTCTTAATCCTAAATCGATTTGAGATACTTTGAAAATTCTAAAAACATTCAAAACTCAAAAACATTTTGTTGTTTATTTGTGTTATTTTGTGTGTTGTTTGGTCTTTTGATTTACTATTTGGTCTTGATTTTGTTTTCTTTTCCAAGTACATCTTGATAGTCCACATGGATCTTGATTGTTTATATCTTGATCTCATGTTATCAAGTTATTCTTTCTTTATTTTTCAAAAATTTTATTCCTACTTGAGTCTTAATTGTTCATATCTTGATTTTAAGTTAGGCTCATTTATGTTTTCTTTTTATTTAAATTTATTTTTCATTTAAATGTAAATATTTGTAACACTAGTATTTATTTTTATCCTTAGTTATAAGTATTCACATTTGAACTAACTCTGAGCAATTGAAATACCAAGTTGTTATAAGTTCCTCATACTTATGATGCCTAATTTCATTTTACTATAGCAAGTACTTTGTGTTTTGGAATCAAGTCTCAAAGTCAACATCACTCCAATGAATTCGCTCAAGAACACCAAGGAAACTAGGCACCTATGGATTATCATGCACCTAACTCTATGCTTAGACATACATATCTTGGCATACATCATGAGTCTAATCAAACACTGGTCAGCTTTCTTCATCCCTCATTACATCCTCTCCCACTCCTATGTGAACTACATGGGCTTGAGTTATAAGTGGAGTATGTAGGTATTTCTTGGATATATGACATATCTCAAGTTAGCTCAACCACCTTCATTCTAAATTTCATCTCTTTCATCACTTTGTGCATCCTTGTATGCCTAGTTTCTTATGGCTTTTATGACCATTACACCATCGCATCATGTTTGCACCAGATCATCTTTAATTTATCTATTAGGTTATATCATTGAGCTATTGATTGATAATTTTACCATGTTAGGGCATAACATTTGAATCAGTTCACAAATCTAAATCAACCCTATAGGGGTAAGCCATTATTTATCAATGATCAAAATTATCCCTATTGGGGAAAAATTGTTAATCATGATCATATTCACTCTAATGGAGCACATTTTTATTTATTCTATCTTTGGAGATAATTTTATACTTTTTATTCTAAATCCAATCTCTATGGAAAATTTCCCTTGTTTTGGTAATATTTTAGTGTGAAACTTGTCTTAGGATTGATTAGATCTGAAGCACACAACTTACACCCTAGCTTTGGATGTGTTCAAAGTGTGTCACTTCTATTTTTAGACTATATCCTTCCCATTACCCCCATTATTGGGGATATTTTATTCTAATTGTATTTTTATCATTTATATAATCAACATGTGAAAGCATTAGTTCATCTATATTTAATATATTCCATGGGTTAATCTCATGTTCTCTCTCTCTTTGAGAGTCCATCCTTCTCTTTCATCCTAGTATGTCCTGTCGAGGGGGCATCATGGGTAATTTAAAATTTATTATTGAAAACTCTCTTATTTTAAAAGATGTCTCATTATGCCTTCTTAAATAGGGGAAAAATTTAGACATCCAATTCCTAACACCATTGTGTTGAAATTGTCAATCTTACTCGAATTATATTCAAATGCACAATTTAGGCCAAAATCACTTAAACGTGCTAAATGGTTCAAAATTATTATATACAAGTTCTGATTTAGGATAATGTATCCCTAAATAGGGTAATGCATTTTATTTGATTCCTAACTTTTCTCAAATCATTTTGAATTAAAATGATGAAAATGTATTTTGGTGCTCTGGATCACTCTTTTCTTCTAATTCGTAAGCACATTTCACATGCCTATGTTATTTTGTGTTGGTGACATCCTAAATGGGATCATGGTACATACATAACTAACATCACCTTCTCATTCTTATTGATTCAAATTATGACCCAATAATATGACTTTATGATCAATTTGATTAATGAAGTGCACCAATTTCCAAAAAAATGCACTGAAATTGATTTATCTTACTTAGGCAAATTAACCCAAATTATGAGCTTAAGTAAGAATTCCATGGAAGTTATTGAATATTTGTTTATTGGAAATTTATTCCTATTAACTACATCATTAAGTGAGGTCATTTTTGGGGTGGCATCCATAAGCCATAAATGCAACAAATATAAATATTATGTCTTTCCATACATCTTGAATGCCCCTTCCTCTCAAATCATTATGAGGATATTTATGGATTTTAATTACATAATTAAATTAATTCATGGCCACACATATTGATCTTTGTGTTAACTTATAATGCAAGATTCTTTACACAAGTCATTTGTGTGGTTTAATAAATGCTTTATTTACAATATGATAGATTCATTTGATAGGCATATATTGATTTCATATCATAAGCCTAGATTAGACATGGTGATCTTGAGATGATGGAGGAGCTTAGCATCCATTGTTGACAAAGACAAGAACTCTAAATCAAGGGGGAAAACATGCTTGGAGCCACTTATGGATGATGAGATGTTCATGAGAAGGTAATTGGTATTTGCTTTCTTTCATTTGATCTTTATTATCATTTGCACACCCCATTGAATAGGTTGGCCTATATTGTTAGTTATTTATGCATTTTTTTTGGTTTTTTGACTAATGCTTGATATAACCATCTTTGTAATCCATCTCTACATTAAAGAATATTTAAGAGACTTCGTGAGTATAATGTCAGGATTAATATAAATAAGTGTGTATTTGGCATAACTTATGATAAATTGCTAGTCTTCATCATCTCTTATAGGGGAATTGAAGTCAACCAATCCAAAGTTTGATCCATTACATAAAATTTGCTACCAGCTACATTGAAGTAGATCCATAGTTTGTAAGGCAACATTTAGTCAATCCGATGCTTCATATCATAATGGCCAATAAATGTCATCCATTTATATACTTATTGAAGAAGGGCATTAATTTTTATTTTAATGAAGAGTGATATAAATAATTTGAACATATTAAGAAATATCTTGCCAACCCACTTATTTTATTGCCACCCACATTGAATAAGCGATTGTCACTTTACTTGTCGGTGACTGAAAATGCCCTTGGGAAATTTTGGTACAACACAAAGAACAAGGTAAAGAGAAAGTCATGTATTATCTAAGAAAAACATTGGTTGGATATGAACATAGTTATACATCAATTGAAAAAGCATATTTAATAATGGTGTTTGTAGCACAAAAGTTACGTCATTACATGTTGAATAATAAAACCATTGTTATTTCCAAAGTAGATCTGCTCAAGTATTTACTTTCCAAAATAGATCTATGGAGCCACATGGAAAAATGGATCATGTTGTTGAGTGAGTCTAAAATTAAATATTCTAATTATAAGGCTATTAAGGGGCATTTACTCACAAATCAACTTGTAGAAGCTCCTCTTCAAGATACTCAAATTCTTAGATTTGAATTTCTAGATGTGGCCATTATGACCATCATATAAAGTAGAAGCACCTCTTGAGGCTGAACAGTGGGAGATGTACTTTGACTGTTCATTCAAAACTCATGGATTGAGTGTTAGAATATTATTTGTTAAGTCAAAAGGAGATCTTATTCCTAAGTCCTTTCCCATTGGATTTCCATGCACTGATAACATGGCCAAGTATGAATAACTCATTACAAGGATTCATCAAGCAGTATAGTGGAACATACAACATTTACTATTCCATGGTGATTCTCAACTAATCATCAATCAAGTCATGGACTAATACCAAACCAATGACAAGAAGTTGGTACCTTATAAAGATATGGTCAATACTCTAAAGCAATAAATTACCAACATATGATTTTAAAGAATACCTCAAGCCAATAACATAATAGTTGATGCTATGTTCACTATTGGATCTATAATTTAAATCATAAATAGAGAAAGGGATTATCAATTTCTTATCGAACATCTCTGGGTGCTAGCACATGAATAATCAGCCATCGAGATGGTCTCTAACATTTTTGGTCCCACATCTCCCTAGTATTCTGACATACATGCCTATCTCTAAGACTAAACTATTCGACCTGACCTATCATGAAATAAATAAAAAGCCTTCACCCACAAAGCCTCCCATTATCCCCTACTTGGACCAACCTTTTATATTAGAAGCTATGATGGAGCTTTTATTTGTTTTTTTACCTTTGATAGAATCTGGACTAGTGTTGATAGAAGTTCATGAATAAGTGTGTGAAATCCACACCAAGAGGGAAATCTTAGCCAAAAGGTTACTGTACATTGGTTATTACTAGATAAATATGGAATTATATGCAACAAGATTTGTGAAGAGGTGTATAAAGTGTCAGAACATGCCAATTTGATTCATGTTTCAGCCAAAACACTCAAACCATTAATAACACCATGTCCATGCTCAACATGGGGACTTGAAATCATAGGGAAGATCAATCCCACAACTTATATCATAAACACATCTTAATTACTATCGAATACTTCACTAAGTTGATGGAAGCCATTCCCCTCACTTATGTAACTGGTAAGCATATATTTAAGTTCATATTCAACCACCTCATTTGTCATTACGATATCACTTCCAACATTATATTTGATAATGGTGGATCATTTAAAAATAAATATGTGAAATCACTTTGTATCTAATACCACATTAAGAAACATTTCTCTACTACCTACTACCTACAAGGTAATGACAAAGCTAAGGCTTCTAATAAAGCCACTGCTAATATTATGAAGAAAATTGCCAATGATGTTGGTTGTAATTGGAAATTATATCTATTTAATGCCCTTTGGGCATATCATACAACATTCTATACTCCAATAGAAGCTAAAACATATTCACTTGTTTATGGAACTGAGGTCATTCTTCTTATCAGAATTGAGTTATCTTCCCTCTGAATTTCACTACAACACATCATCGACGATGAGGACTAAAAAGTAGTTCACTTTTAAGAGCTAGACTTATTTGATAGAAAATGCTTGACCACCTTGAATAATCTTCAGCCATATTAGAATATGTTAAGAGGATAATATAATAGGCATATTAATCATATGAATTTGAGCTTGGTGACCTAATGTTAGAGGAAAATAAAAAAATGTCAATGTTGAGACAAAGAAAAAAGGAAAGTTCCAACCAAACTAGTTAGGGACCTATTTAATTATTGTTAATTATGGTTCTAGAGCATACAGGCTCACCACATTAGAAGGAAATTAACTTGATGAACTGATGAACATAATTCACCTCAAACATTTTTATGGTCAAGGGACTGGAATTATTATCTACAAGGATTGTTTAAGTTATGCCATATTATACCTATTCTTTGTACTATACCATTTTATCAGTATACCATGCCATTAACCTCTCATCAAAAAGTTTTTTTACCTAACCCTGCCTATCAGTTTGGCCTTGGTTTTGATTCATTTGTACTTTAGGCACATTTAGTGGTTGATGATAAATTCAGTTCCAATAGTTGTTTCAGAATCAAATGTTTGAATGACAGTATATGAAATAAGTATGATAGTGGTCCTGGTAATTACATCTTTCATTTATTGTTACATTGCCACCTTGTACTACTAATTATAAATGCCTATGGTAAAATTAGTACCACTAACCCTTTGCCATTATTTCCTAATTATAATGGACTTTGGTCAAATTAGGAACAACCCCTTTACCATGCAATGATGCATCACCTTGCCATCATTGTTGCCATTTTACCTTACCGTTTACCTATACCTAAAATTGATGGTACTTAGTCAAATGCCTTTTATATAGGAAAAACTATAGTGACTTAAGGTCCTATAGGACTATGTAGGTAGTGATCAATTCATGTTGAGGTCATATTAGTCACCCCTTTGCCACACTCTCACCATTTTGTGAGTAATTTAAGTTTGAACGCTCTCTCTATTTTGTGAGCATTTTTAAGTCGTATGCTCTCACCATTTTGTGAGTTTGGACCATGTTATATCTTGTAATTCATAATTAGGTTGAGATACCAAAAACACTAAAAACATTGGAACCTTTTCCCATCTTTCACCACTATAAACATAACTATAGTGACTTAAGGTATTGCAAGAGTATGTAGGCAATGCTCAATGTTTTCTGAGGTCAACTTAGCCACCCTTATTTGAATGATCTCACCATTTTATGAGTAATTTAAGATTAAATGATCTTGTAATTTTTTGAGCAACCTAAATCATGCTCTTTCCATTTTACGCATTGGACCATTTTGTATCTAATGATTCTTAATTGAGTTGAGATGCCTAGAAACTTAAAAAAACATTTTAAATAGTTCAAAAACCCTTAAACATTTTCAAAAGACCTAAAAAATCCTAACAATCACAAAATCATGAAAATTAGCTTAGAATTTATTTGCAAGATACAAATTCATCAAATTTTTTTGGGATGAGTCATCTTAATAGTTCAACTTAATTTCTATGCCACTTTGGTCTTTTTTCTCCCATTTTTGGGAGAACCACATTGGCCTAATGTTTGCACATACTATGTAGGTAGCACTTGGGTACATGGGGTATATTAGGTTAGCTTTTCCACCATCACCTTCCTTTATTTTTTGACCACTTTTTTACTTTAAGGATTATGGGAATCCTAACTATTTCATAAGTAACCAGTTATCTTTTAGTTTTCCTATCCTTATTGGCCTTAGTCGTATGCCCTTGCCATTTTGCAAGTTGATGTTGTGAGAATTGTGTATTCAAATTTGATGCATTAATGACCAATTGGATTTTCTTACACTCTCATCATTTTGTGATTAATTTCTATTTTTACACTCTTATCATTTTGATAGTAACCATTGCTTATGCTCTCACCATTTTATGAGAAACCTCAACCAACGCTCTCACCATTTTGTAAGCTCATTCTCATTCCAAGACTTATATGTAGTACACACTATAAATTACTAGTACAATTCATTTTTGGATACTTGTCTTTTGTATTTTAGTGTGGTTTTAACCTAAACCATGCTTTCACACTTGCATGATTTATTTATGTTGATGCTTTCATGATTGTGAATTCCATCCCCCTCTTTTATTATGCACTTGACGTTTTGTGAGACCGTTCCTATTTCTATCTACAAGTGAATCATGTTTTATTATCATTCATTTTCTTCTATCCCATATCTTAGGAGAATTACATTTGGCATGAAGTTCACATTGGACCTAGTGTCTATGGGACTATGTAGGCAACATCCACTTGTCTCCTATAACCTAGGCATAATGTTTGTCATCTTATTTGTGTTTTTCTTCCCTATAGCCTAGGGGAAACCATTAGTATTTTGTTTCTATGTTCTTTTACCTGTGTTATTGCTACCTAGCCTAGGGGTCACCCTATCACTAAGAGTAACACCTCTATTATGCTTGCACAAATAATTTGTATAATATTTTTACTAACATTGTGATTAACCATTGTTTATATATTTATGTTTGTTTAACTTTGTTTTCCTTTATGTATTTAGATTAGTTTGTTTACTACACTTTTCTTTGCTTTAGATTGTTTAGTTGTTTTGATTATTTTATTTTATTTGTTGCAACCTTATTTGTTTGTTGTATTTATCTATTTGTTTATTTTATCTATCTTTGTTTGTTCTATTTATTGTCTTTTGTATATTGTTTGTTTGTGTTTTATTGTTGTTTATTTATGTTATGGTGTTTTATTGTTTATTTATTTTATTGGTGTTTTTTGTGTTGTTATTTATTGTTTGTGTTTGTTTGTTTATTAGCGTGTTATGTTTATTTGTTTGTTTATTGGTGTTTTGTTTGTTTTTATTTTGTTTATTGTTATTTTTTAATAGATTATTTGTGTTTGTTATCTATTCATTTTTGTTTATTAGTATTTTTTTATTTGGTTGTTTTTATTTTTTTATAGCCTTGTTTGTATAATTTATTTATTTGATTGGTTTTATTTGTTTATTTGTATTTTGTTGTTTGTGTTTGTTTGTTTATTCCTTTTATTTGTATAGCCTTATTTATTTGTGCTTTATTTGTTTGGTTTGTTTGTTTCATTATTGTTTGTTTTGTTTTTATTTTGCCTTTTTGTTTTTCAATTGCCATAAGATTAGTACATTTTGTTTATACTTAAGTCATGATTATCCATATCATGTACTTAGGTTGTGAATGTTTGTATGTAGTACTACACTTGGTTTATTTTTTATATTTACATTTGGTATTTAATTGTTCATATCTTTTTCTTAGGTTGTTTATATCTACATTTAAACTAAGTTTTCCATGCTTAGGATATATATTGTCATTTTAGTTGTTCATAAATATAATACATAATATCACAAGCTAAAACAAAAACTAGGCATAAAGAGACACTATCAAATCAATACAATGGTAGTAATTTTTTGATATATCAAAACCAACCAAATACCTAAACACATGCCTTAATCCATGAGTAATAAACAAGATCAAAATTGATTTATTATGTGTTTATATAGACATACATCTTTAAATAAGCATACATATACATCATACAAAATAATCAGATGATAACCAACAAGACAACATCTCATAAACATGGCATAAGCAATAAATGAATAGAGCATACATGGACATTAATATCAACAATGTTAAAAATCCATAATTCTAATCAATGCTAAACATGAGATAAACAAGATAACAACATGAAATCGTATATATATTGAATCCATATCATATACATGTACATTAGCCTCAGAGGACCTAAAATTGAATGCCAATGTATATCAAATATCATAATACATAGAGGATATATACAAATCATAATGATGTCTCAAATTATGATAGTATGTTAATACAATAACTACAATTCCATAGGTTGAAACAATGTCAAAATGCCAAAATCCTAAGATCCCTATAATCAACTCTAGCTCTGTGTGTCCATGGGACCTATGGCTAGAGGAGGCCTTGATGGCCTTGATGGTCCTGATGGTGGTCATGGTTGATGGATGAACTGACCTAAGGCACCTATAACATGAGTCCTGTGTGAGATCAACAAGATCTTCTAACTACCCTCTATGCATCCCAAAGCTTGAAATAAATAACCTGCTAGTCCCTGAGCACAAACATCTCGTAGGATCATTGATAATAATATGCCTTGTATTTGTCATGAAGGCACTCCCTAACCATCTGTGAGAATATGGTATGTATCACAATTCTTTGAGCCACATCTCACTCTAACTTGAGCCTATCAATAGTGGCCAATCATTGATATCTATTACTAATGGATTATTCCCTATCAATGGTGAGCTGGCTTTATACCTTACCATCCTATCTATCTTAGCCTTCAATTGAGTGATCTCTAATTAATACTGAGTCATGTCATCATCCTACATATTTAAGGTTCTCTAAAAATCATCTAACTAGTAATGTAAACCTACAATCTCTCTCACCTAGGTGATGATCTCTGGATTTAACATGCTTATGTATTTAACTACCATAGCTATGTTACAAGGCCCTGCCTAGCCTAGATCCACCTAAGCTAATGTAACAACTGTAGTTATCAAATATAGCACCATCACATATTCTCCATCACCTCCATCATCCCCATCATCCTCTCTATCTCCATCTCCATCTCCATCTCCTCCATCGAATCCATCATCATTATGATCACCTACCTCATCATTGCTATCCTACCAAGTGTTTCAAATGTCATTCAGTATCTCCTCAATGTCCATGAGAACCTATCCCCCTACCTATACTATAACTATTAGCCTTAGAGGGCATACTTATACCCACTAATAAATATAGGTTAGAGTGACCCCTACATCAGATTCTCCTCCTGCATAAGATTTTACCATCTATATCACATGATTATATTGATTGATATCTCATGTCACATGGGTAAACCATATTGATCCCTCAGGGACATTATAAGCAAACTGCTAAAGTACTTGATCGAGGTGGTAATCCTCAATAATGTGGACTGTCTCCCAATTAGAAAGCATTTGGTCATCATGTAAGCCATATAACATCCATATTTTAACCACTATAGTTGGTATGCTAGGTAAGGCCTCTAAATTAAAAAGTATGGTGTCAAACCATCAAACATCTAATGATATAATGGGATATCCCTTATGCCTACACCTACCTACTCCTATTTGAGCCTAGTCATACACCAATGAATCCTATAGATCTCATAATATACACAGTCCAAGTAATCACTTGATCAAAATGTGTTCCTAACCCTAGACTATCAGAAGATTAGAAGCTATGATACTTTGTCCACCATGATATGCTATCATATGAATATCTATGTAAAGTTGTACTAGGATAGCTACTATCCCCCAAGCAAAGCATGTAGACTCATCAATCATACTCAACACTACACCTCCAAGACCTATATGAAATTACCAATCATTATTTATTAGGTATAAATATGCTATTGATAATGGCCATGAGCATAACTACCTCCTTGTTAACAAGAGTTTATGGTTATTGATCTCCAATAGGTAAATTGTCAAGTTGAATATATGTATATGTCTCAATAAGGTTTATATCAACCTTCCCATAAAACATGAGGATACCCTAATAAATAACCAAGTGATCAATAAATTCTTATTATTGTGTTAGTGGTGTCCAAAACAATCTTTGTCTATGCATCAATAACTTGAAGATACACTAGGTATCCTCAAGTGTCACATTAGCCTCTCTAGTAGGTAGGTGGAAGGTAGATGCCTCGCTATGCTAATGCTTATCCAACACACTCAAATATTCCCAATTTATGTAGATGATTAGTATTCATGCCATGTCGTGAAGGTTTAATTTATATAAGAAGGTAATCATATCCTCTGTCTAGACCTAAAAGGTCTATAGATAGTGTGAATGTCACTCTTGGCACATCAGCATAGCTAGTCACTCTTAAAAACATAAAAAAGTTAGCATTAGACTAAATATATGTAGTTACTTCAGCCTGAGCCTATCCTGCTAAGCCTAATTGACCCTCTTCAAGAGTTTGGACCCATGTTGAGTCCCCAAACCAACTATTTTTTGCTTCTAGGGAAAATCTGCCATTTTCCTAAATAGGTGAAGCCACCGTTTAGGTGATATTGCACATTTTAAGGAATTATTGCTATTTTTATTTTCATAAAAGTAGTGACTTCACCTAGAAATGGGTGAAATTTCCATTTTGTCAATTTCCACCTAATTTTGGGATTTTTGCCATTTCGAGGAATGGTGACTTCATATGAAGTCATAATTTTCTTTAGCAAAGCTATTGTTTGGCATAAAATACAAATGGTGAATTTTGCCATTTTTGACCTAAAAATAGTAATAAATGTACAAAAATTAACATTAATGATGAGTTTAAAGTTAATCATCAGTGGTACATCATGGGGTGGATGCATGTTCTCTCTCACGCACTTAGAAACATAGGATTTAACGCCTTAGTAGGTCATTTTTCTCAATTCACTACATAAAAAACTAGAGCTCAAAAATTTCAATTGGCTAGAGTGAAAATGAATTATTTTTCACCCCAATGGTGAATATATAGCCAAAATTTTGATTTTTTACCCCCTAGGGCCTATAGTTCATTCCTACACTCTAGGAAGTGTATTTTTCACATCTATGGTTTATTTTGTGCACTGTTTGATCCTACATGCCTTATTTTTAATCCGTATTATAACTAGACCATCTTTTTGGTCATCCTCTAAGACCTATTTAACAACACTATTTTTCTACCTATACCCCATGTTTGTTCAAACATGCATCTTTGAACTCATATTTAGGCTATAAACATGTTGTTATCCTTTGCTAGTTTATTGTAAATCCATTTTCTAGATTTTTTGCATAAGTTATCCTTGCTAATTTTCCTTGGTGTGACAAATTATTTTTTGATCAATTGATGATTTATTATAACTTTATAGGGATATATTATTTTAAATCATGTGATTTAAACATGTGAATGATTATAAATACCATTGGGAAAATCATTCTATTTTGGCATATTTAATGATTATAACTACCTTTGGACATCAATATTTTTTGACTAATTTAATGATTACAATCACTTGTGGGCAAATGATTACAACCACCTGTGAGAAAATCATTATTTTTACATCTTGTGCTAATGATTATAAATAAATTTGGATAAATCATTATTTTTACCCACTCCACCCACCCAACCAAGGCAAATGCCTACATTACTGATTATAAATGCTTTTAGGAAAATCAATATTTTCACTTTCCATTCTGCCTACATCATTGATATAATTACATTTGGGAAAATAAATGTTACATGTTTCGTTACTAATTATAACTACCTTTGGGAAAATTGGTATTCATTCCACCACTCTATAGGATAAAATACTTGTGTCTTTACTTATAACCACCTTTGGGTAAACAATTGTGACACCCTTTGTTACTGATTCTAACCACTTTTGGGAAAATAAGTGACTTTTCCACCATTACTATTTATAAACACCTTTGGTAAATTTATTAATTATACCCCTATTACCACTATATTGTGTCATTTTTTTCATTTAAAGGGAATGTTTAGCAACTCTATTTGGTTACCTGCTCCCTTAAGGGGGCATTAAGGGCTTACCATCGACCTTTTGGGGCATGAACCATTTGAATTAATAAATTTTGTATTATTTGAAAATATTATATTGTTCATGTGTTTTTAAATGACTTCTCAAATAGGGTAAAACCATAGACACTTAATTTTGGACACTTTCATGCATAAACTAGGATTCAATTTAATTTCTAGCCAATAATGCAATTTAAGCCTAGAAATCATCTAAATGTCTAAATTCATTGATGTAATGGATTTAATTTCTTATAAATATGGTGAATCTTGATTATTTAATGTATTAATTTGTATGCACCAATAACCTAGTTTAATTTTAACCCTAGTCAAATTATGACCTAGTAATTTGACACTTTTGGCTCATCAAACTATTAATTGAAAATATTTAAAATAATTTACAAAAGCAAAAAAGCACTAAAAAATATTAATTACATTTAAAATCTTAATTGAATTGCCTAAACAAAAATTCCAAGTTGAATTAGTGAATTTCATTTATCAAATTGTTTTAGCAAAATATGAAGTCAAAGGTCAGAGGAGCTAATAAAGTGATTTATTAATTCCTAAATATTCTAAAAAGGTGAGTTGCAAACTCAAAAGTATCTAAAATTAATTATCATGGCTCATAAATATATGAAATTGAGATTTCAAGATTTCACAAGTGCTTTGACCCAACCCAAGGTTAACCTGACTCAACCTAGGTTAATTTAGACTCAACCAATGCTAGAATTTAACCTAACCTCCTTAAGGTTAGAGTTAGTTCTTAGAGCTATAAATACAAGTTCCCACACCATGTGTAAACAAGTTTTTGTGTGTAAAGTTATTATTTTAGAATACCTTCAATAAGCCATTGAGAGTAGTGTTATAATGCCCATTTTATGCCAAAGATTCACACCAAGCCACATGTGACCATTGGAAAAGCACTACCACCATGGATAAGAATTTATATAGGTCTATATTTGTCATATCTAAGCAAAAACATAATTATGACAAGAAGTGAACATCAAATTCAATAAAGTATGTAAATTACTCATGTTGTTTTTATCTCTATTTTGTGATCTTGTTCATTGTGTTATGCTTCTCCTAGTTCTTAGGCAAGAATGTTTAATTATATTATATTGTTATGCTTGATTTTTTATAATTTGGAATAAAAATGAACTAATCAACATTTTTGTGCTCTTCGAACACCTAAGATACATTGAGAAACCAATTCTTTCTATTGGTTTCTAAAAGAAATAATCTTAGTTGTGACTTTGCTCTTTTAGGCCTAATATGGCCTAATCTGAATTATTTAAAGGACTTCAAATTAATATAGTGTTAAATGGCTTAGATAACCTTATCAACATGTTTAAAATGACCATACAATGATAATAAACCTTTATGAGGAGTTAGGAACCCAATAACAAAGTCTACACAATTAACTTTCACTTTTCTCGGTCCTTTTTGATAATAACCTATAGGAAATATAGAATGTAGTCCTATGTAATATGAGACACATGATATATTTGATCATGGTATCTATTATCATACCCTATATACATTATATATTAACTTAATTATGAATTTGGAAATATTACATTAGGTCAAATTCAAGTTATGGGACTTTTTGTTTTAATAACCTTGTTCTAGGATTTACATAGCCTACATAGGACCCAAGAGAATTTAAATAATTGTTCATATAGTTTAAATCATATTTTCATGAACCAAATCTTGGGATAGAGTCTTTACTAACTCCCTCAACTTTTCCAATCATTCAAACAAACTCATGCAACTTCTTATACGTTAAGCAAGAGACTATAAGAAACTATAAATTCATAGCAAATAGGGTTGAATAAGATTTAGGAGAAATAACTTACATATTGAGAAAAAAATAAATTCAAAAAGTATGAAATATTACTAATTAATTCAAAAATAAAATAAATACACAAGTTTAAGTAACATAAAACCTTTTATTTACAAAAAATTTGCTTTCCAATGCACTCAAACCCCTGTTCCTAAACTGAAGATTGTCATTAGTCTTTAATGATGAAAATTTTGGTCCTTTTATGCCTACTAATGGTCTTTAAATCCTCATCCATTTTATATTCAATGTGTATCAATTATTCTAAGGCTTATCTAAGGTTAGAAACGACTAATTTTAGTCAAGATTCTTCGTAACCTATCCAATTTAAGATAGAAAAGTGCTTGTTATGAATAGCCTTTTGTTAGATTTACTTTTTCTTGAATTTATAGAATGACTATGAATTGAAAAATATCTATATGAGTCAATCATATGTTTCAAACCCATAATAAACCTATGAAAATTCATATTGAATCATAAATGAGTACAATTTTTCATATATTTACATAAGAGATGTTTGAAATTTCAAATTCTAATGTTGGAGGGAAAACTTTCCAAAGTCCCTAAAGGACCTAAGACACACTTATAATACCTCAATTAAGGCTTATTATTACTGAAATTAATTCTTAAGACCTTTAATATAATTGACAAGACCTTATATACATCCTGGTGGATGATGCTCTTACATTAGAATTTGTAAAAATTAAGACTTGAAACTAATTTTATTAGGTTGTGTACTATGCAAATAATATTTAAAAAAATTAATCATGTTATAATCTACATATTTTTTTCAATTTTTAATACCTCCCTCAACTTATCCAATCATTTCAACAAATTCATTCAACTTCTCATACATAAAACAAGAGACTGCAAGAGACTAAATTCACATAAAACAATGTTCAATAATATTTAAGAATAAGAACTTACATATTGAGTACAAAATCACTTAAAAAAGGTTGAAATATTACTCATTAATTTATAAACAACTTAAAATACACAAGGTCATGTAACATAATACCTTTTATTTACAAGAAATTTGCTTTCCAATGCACTCAAACCCTTGTTCCTAAATTAAAGACTATCATTAGTACTTCATGATGAAAATTTTGGTCCTTTTACGCCTCCTAATAGTATTGAACACCTCCTATATTGTATAATCAATGTGTATTAGGTATTTTTAGGCTTTTCTAAGTTTAGAAATAACTAATTTTACTCAGGATTCTTCTCATCCTCTCCAACTTAAGATAGAAAAGTGTTTGTTATGAATAGCCTTTTATTACATTTACCTTTTCTTGACTTTCTAAAATGATTATTACTTTGAAAATATCTAGATGACTCTCTCCAATGTTGAAACCCCATAAAAAACCTATGATAATTCATATTGACTCATAAATGAGTATAATTATTCATATATTTACATAAGAGATGTTTAAAATTCCAAATTCTAATTTTGGAGGGAAAACTTTCCAAAGTCCCTAAAGTACCTAAGACACACTTATAATTCCTTTATTAAGGTTTATTATGACTAAAATTAATTATTAATACCTCTAAGAAAATTGGCAATACCGTATATACATTATGGTAGATGATGCTCTTGCATTGTATTCCCTAGGTAAAGAAACTTGAACTCCAGCTCAAATGTTTCTTCTTCTTCCTTCAATTGTATTACACTGGTAAACTATTTTTAATTGGAAATACCTTATACACACTCAAATACATTTTTAGAATTAAAAATTTGAGGTTTGATTACCTCCACTCTCTTATTTAGGTTTCCTTTCTATCATCCTTAAATATTTTCTCAAACTTCTTTTCTCTTTTTGTTTTCTTCTTAGTTTAACAATTACTTCACTGGCCACTTGAGTACCTTCATAAACACATACCCTTACTAATTCTAAATTGAATCTTCCAATATTTGCTATAAACCTACCAAAATTTTCTTCATCATCTTTATCTATTCTTATAAGTCTCTTTATTTTATTAACTCTCTCTATTTCTTCATCTGGGCCATTGCTCCTAAGATCATCACCCAATTATTTTGCACCTTGGTCTTTTGGTCTCCTTAGGTGTTCACCTAGGTATTTTTCACCCTAATATTTTGGTCCCTTTTAATGGATTTAATGAGCCTCACCTTGAGCTAATGGTCTAAAACAACTTCAATAAATGCAAAATAGTAAAAATCACAAATACCTTATCTTTCTTGCTTGCTCCAAGTCTGTTTCACTTTGGATCACCATCTCTAGAGCATCATTGTGCTCTTAATCTTGAACTTCACCAAGGTATATCTATCTTCCCATCAATCCATAATGGTTATGATAATTCACTTTAACATATTCTCTTTTCAATAAATTTCATAATTTCACAGTGTTTACTACAAATAAAAAATCAAATCAATTGCATTTACCTTTGAATGGCTTCCAAATTTTCCTCTAATAGGGTCGTAAAGTTCCAATCTTCTAAATATCATTAATGCAAACAATCCAATCCTCTTTGTTTTCTTCTTTAGCTCAGATCTTCTGATCTCTAATACCACTTGATGTAATGGGTAAGTGGACCACTTACTTAACTTAATATACTTCAATACCTTCTTGATACTTGCCTACAAATAGGTTTCCTCTGATTTAGACTATCTTTTTTTTGTTATAAGAAGAGCCTTTTTATTATTGGTTTTAAAATACCAATTAATTTACTCTCTATCACTATCTCTTAATAGCTAGAGTCTCTATAATCTAATGAAAGATACCATCAATTTTCTTTTTTAGAGTTCTCATTTTCAAGATTAATGTCTAGCTTTGAACAAAACCTTTTTTCATTCTTAACATAACCAAATGTAAAATATTCACTTATTTGGACAATATTATGAGGGTTCAACAATGATTTAATTCAACCCTCTTTACTTTTCATGAAGATATTTACTATCATTGACAAACCTAGCTTGTAAATAGGCCTGTTAGGCTTAATTATGACTCTTGAAGACTACAACTGATCTTCAAAGTGAAAACTTTCTCTTTTGAAAATTCTAAATTGATAAATTATAACACACACTTTTTAAAAGGATTTAGACTTCAAATTCCAAGCAACACAGTTCTATATCTCTTAATTTTGCCTTTTCTCAATGAGCACCTACAATAGTCATGCATATAATCATTTAAATTTGAAGATTCAAGGAATATTTTGGTTCAAGGAAAATTGAGATACATCAAAACATTTATAATGGACTTGTAGTGGTCTTACACAATCTCAAACTTCTACCATATCATTAGGAGGTAAGAAATTTGGATTGGTTCTCAAGTCTACTACAAGATTAGAAATAGGCTCAATTTTTTTTGGATGAGTGATAATACACTAGAACCATATATATAGATTATTAATTATATTTTATAATTTTTTTGGACCACTTTAATGGTGAGAAACCAATTCCTTCTATTGGTTTCTCACATAAATAACCTCAACTGTGACTTTGCTCTTTTAGACTTGATTTGACCTATTCTAACTTCTTTAAAGGAGTTCACTTAAATATAATATTCAATGGATTATATCACCTTATCAACATGTTTAATTTAACCATATAATGATAATAAACCTTCATGAGGAGTTAGGAATCCAACAATAAAGTCTGCACAATTAACTTTAACTTTTATTAGTCCTTTTTGGTGACACAATGTCTTTAATACCTCCCTTAACTTCTCCAATCATTCCAAAAAATTCATTCAAATTATTATACATGAAAAAAAATACTGGAAGAGACTAAATTCATATAAAATAGGTTTTAATAAGATTTAGGAACAATAACTTACATATTGAGTGTAAAATCACTCCAAACAGGGTGAAATATTACTCACTCATTTACAAACAACTAGGAAACATAGAACATAATCATATATAAAATGAGTCACAAGATATATTCAAGCATGATATATATTATAATACCCTATATAAATTATTTATAAACTTCCTTATGAATTTTTAAAGCTTCCATTAGGTCAAATTCAAGTTATGAGACTTTTTATTTCAACAACCCTATTCTAGGGTTTACACAGTATACACAGGACCCAAGAGACTTTAAATTTTATTTCATAAAATTTAAAGCCTATTTTCATGAACTAACTCTTGGGACAAAGTATTTAATACCTCCCTTAACTTCTCCAATTATTCTAAAAAAATCATTTAACTTCTTATACGTGAAACAAGAGATTGGAAGAGACTAAATTCATAGAAAATAGGATTTAATAATATTTAGGAACAATAACTTACATATTGAGTACAAAATCACTCCAAACAGGATGAAATATTACTCATTCATTTACAAACAACTTAAATACACAAGGTCAAGTAACATAATACCTTTTATTTACAAGAAATTTGCTTTCTAATGCACTCAAACCTCTGTTCCTAAACCAAAGACTATCATTAGTCCTTCATGATGAAAATTTTGGTCATTTTATGCTTCCTAATGGTATTTAAAACCTCTTCCACTATACACTCGATGTGTGTCAAGTATTTGGAGGCTTGTCTAAGGTTAGAAATCACTAATTTTATTCAGTACTCTTCTCAACCTCTCCAACTTAAGATAGAAAAGTGCTTGTTATGAATATCCTTCTATTACATTTACCTTTTCTTGAATTTCTACAATGACTATGACTTGGAAAAGATCTAGATGACTCCAAATATTTCAAACCCCTAATAAACCCATGAAAATTCATATTGACTCATACATGAGTACAATTTTTCATATATTTACATAAAAGATGTTTTAAATTTCAAATTCTAATTTTGGAGGGAAAACTTTCCAAAGTCCCTAAAGGACCTAAGACACACTTCCAATGCCTCAAGTAAGGCTTATTATGACTTAAATGACTTCTTAAAACCTTTAAGAAAATTGACAAGATCTTATATACATCTTGGTGGATGATGCTCTTGCATTAAAATTTGTAAAAATAGGACTTGAAACTAATTTTATTAGGTTGTGTATATGCAAACAATATTTTAAAAATAATAATCATGTCAAAATATACCCCTTTTGATCAAATTTGAATGGTGTTTACAAGAGTAAAATTAAAATTACCTTTTTATTGCCTCCAAGGTCAATTCAGATTTGGGGTCAAATAAGTACTTAAATTTGAGATTTATGAAATATAAGACTTGAGAATAATTTTAATATGATAAAAAATATGGAATTAGTAATCAGATAATTTTTAATCCCATAAAAAATCATCATTTTGATTAATTCTAGGAGACATTTGCATGGGTGAAATCTCTCTATCTTCTTATTTCAAAAATTGATTGGAATCAACATAAATAAAAAGCTATAAATAGAATTTATCCAAACTAAAAGTTGAAACCAAGTTATATTAGATTAAAATTATAATTAATATAATAAAATAAATTTTATCACGAGTTTTTCTATTTTTAACACTGTAATTTTGAAGCCAATTTATGGAGAAATTTTATAAGATAATTTTAAGCAAATAAATTAAATATAGAATGGTGAACAAATTTTTAGTTTTATTCATAATAAATTTATTCCTATGTCTTAAGAATGATAATTATAGATTAGATAATAAGTTTTAAGCATTACTAAAATTAATTAAAACAAGAGCACTTCTAGACCTAGTTTATCTAACTTGGAATTGGTGTGTTCTCTATCACTTCAAAGCTTCATGGGTTAGGAAACTTTATTTAAGTGCATACTTTTATTTTATTAATAAATTTTGTGACTATTATATACTCTATTATCCTAAAATAATTTTTATGTCCTTAGGTCAAGTTTTCAGTCGTAAATACTTTTAAATATCCAAGGCCCTAGTAATAGCTTGTCAGTCAAAAAGGGATCCTCTATTAATTAAATAGGAGCATAATTTTAGAGTAAGGCTCAATTTCATGTATCTAAACATGCATACTTTCCATATGTTTGTATTATTTATAAATTTTGGTAGTGCTTAGATGCTCTTGGGATAATGAGTGTTCATGGTGTTAGCTGTGAGGGGTGACTACGCTAGCTTAAGTTGTGTGCCTAATTGAAATTTTTTGAATGTATTCAATTTAAAATAACACTCATTTTATGAAGGTATGAACTACAACCAAACTTAATTTTAAGTGTGAAGGTGATCACTATAGATATGTAGGCATATGGGGAATGGGCACTGGCATATTGTACTACCCCTTAATATGCTCTCGTAGAGTATATGTTACAACTAACTAATTTTGGATTTTATTGGAACACATGCTTACAAAATTAACTCTTAGATAACTTGTGTTAGAATAGAGTGTATAATATTCTTCCTTGCATATGTATCATTTTAATTCTTAACTATGTGGTATACTCAAATGTATAGTTATTTCTAGGTAGTGACCTTTATCAAATATTTTTTAAGTGAGTTTGTTTTATTACATATTAACTTTGGTCACCATTATATATATGATCAAGAGATGGAGCTTCTTCAAGAAACATAATCTAGATATTACTAAGACTTTGGTCTCATTGGATTAAAGAAACATAAGTTCCTTATCACATTTGACTTTGGGTTATATCATTGCATAGTAGTGCTTGGGTAAGCACACACATTTTATTTGTCTAGGTGTTCATGATGAATGGAAGTTTTGAGATTATGGTTTCATCATGTGTCAGATGTCTCAATCTTATAAGCTCAATTAAATTAAGCATTGGTTCCCTTTTTGGCTTATATCACTAACCGTCTTTCAGTGTTGATGCATTTTAGATGATGCCACCATCAGTTTAAGGAGAAATAAATCAAACTTTTATTCCATGTAGTGGATATGTAGGTTGTCCAAATTATGGTGGGAGAATTGGGTCTAAGTCCTTATAGGCTAGGTTAAGGGTGCTCATAATCATCCTCCATTTGGGCTTGTACTTTTTTGTCTAGTTTAACTTTATATATAATATTAATTAAATTAAATTTAAGTTTGATCTTTGGGTGATTGTTATCAACCCCTTCACATTAATTTTGGTTTATTTAGATGTTAGATACCTCAATTTTAATGTTTTAATGTCTTAATTCTCTTTTAAATCAATAAATTATAATTGAGTTAGACCTCTGATTCAGGGCATCATATTAATGTGACTTGTCCCTCTTCCATAATAAGGATTGTAAATGAATGATTTTAAAAACCACATTTGAACCTAGACTCACTCTAATATGTTTGTAATATTATTCCTGAATAATCCGTGGTGAAAATTAAATTAATTAAATAATTTATATAATAATTGTGTGTGTCACATTCCTTTGTAATGTTGGGGAAATTACACAATAGTTTATCCATTAAGCAATTGTAGTTAATAAGTAAGAATCATTGAATTGAGTTTTAAAAAAATACATGGGGTTTTGGACAAAAAATTTGTATGTGACATAAAATCTTTTAAAAATTTTAAAAAATGGTTCCATAAATCTTTGGATTATAGTGTCTTTGTTTCTACTTGTATGGGCTAACACCAGGTTTCAAGGGGATGTTATGCATCATTTCCTTCAGTCTAGAAGACTTTAGATCAATATAACACCATGCAAAAATATCCTCATATAATTTGAAAAATATTTATGAATCTACATCTTTGTTAAGTAGAAAAACATTTTTTGATGTTCACATACTTGGATTCTTCTATAGTACTAATGTTTGTCTTTTCATATTTTAGATAACCTACTAGTTATTCTTGGATTTTCTTCTTGATATACCTATTGTTCTTGTCAAATAAATATTTTCATAATATTTTTCCATTTTAGTTGGATAATCCCATCATCTCTTTTTCTATTTTTGAATATTAGACTTGTTTTCTCCTTTAGCTCCAATAACACTTTCAACATTCTCTTCATTGACTTGGCATTAAGACTCTTTGTAGGTAAAAGTAATACATTTAAAATATAGACTTATAAATTTATTAAAGTTTTTAATGAAGGCATGATTTGTTCATCATTATTGAATACTTACCAATGCTCAAATTTTCTAGGTACATTTGGTTTGTTGACTAATTATATGATGTATTTCTCTTTTTCAAACTCCAAATGAGTAATTAGAAAATAAGAAAACACAAGCAAGGCATCAAATCTAGTATTTTCCTCTCTTGGGAGTGTAACCATTGAGAAGGCTTTAAAATTTTCAATTTTTTATGGCTATTCTTTACTTCCTATTGATCTCTTACCTCATGTTTCATGATTAATTCAGTGTCTCCTTGAGATTTCAAATTATTTATACCCATCTCTTCATCAAATTTAAGACCTAGAAGTAGATATCCATATTCTATAGTATTTTTTGTGCATTCAAATTGAAGAATATAAAATAAAGATAAAATTTAGTATTAGGAGAGATAAAAAAAAATCTTGCACCTATACCAATGGAGCAACACCTATCATCAAATTCAAGGGTCTTTATTTCATTAGGATGGCTTTTATTGAGTTTTGGAATATCCAAATTACTTTTGAGCATCATCATGCTTTCATATTTTTAACCTTAAAATATAGATTGGGTAATCTAGGATTAAAGGGTTAGAGATAACCTATGGCACAAGGTTGGTAGACTATCTCTAAATCTAGGTCAATTAATTTACAAACTTAGATACATGTATACTAAATTTATTACATTGAGATATGTTAAAAATAGATAATATAGCTATGCAATATATTACAATGATAATGAAAACAAGATACGTAGTTGGTTTTGTTTATAATATAGATCTAGATATACAATAAGAAGGGAATATATTGGATCTGGATTTTGAACCAGTTGCCTAATTTTGGAAATTGTACCTTTGTGTCCATGGAGACTTGCATCGACTTTAGGATGGTTGTATTAATGCTTTTGTCTAACTTGAACGTAGGTTTATAGTATTGAATACCTACTAAAAATAGATGTGACCATGTGAATGCTTTTGGGTTTTACGTCACCTCCACTCTAGTGCATTTAGATTTGGGTCATAGACTATTACTCCTTGTCAAATTACAAAACCCTAGTGCTTCATATTTATATTAGTTTTAGAAAAATAGGTTAATGGGCACACATTATAAAATTTCCTCAAATATCCCTCTATTAATCAGAACTACCTATATAACCAATACCTTGAATAGGGCCTCAAACTTATGTAGTTATCCTTTACATTTTAGCTTGTGTGTATATCATGTAATGTGTGATAAGAAAGTAAAATAGTGACCTATCTTGTAACTTGGAAAACATGGCTCATGGAATGCTCCTTGAGTAATTTAGACATTTAAATGTGATGTCCTATGATTGATATATAAAAATGAAAATAAGGAATTTTTACTCACTTAAGTGCTTGATTGAATGCTTTTGGTAAGTTTCTTTATGAGTTATTTGGTTTGTGTTAGGTGAAGAATGAATGAAGATTGATATTGTATATAAACAAATCCCTTTGGAGAAAATATTGCATTAAACCACTTAGGCTAACCATAGGTATACATTTTATTTGTAAATTGGATAATTCTAGGGAATTGGATAGTTGTGTTGGCATATGACACTTATATCAATGTAGACATTTAACTAGGATGCAAATGTATAGGTAGTTAGAAAATAGGCATAGGTCTAGAACTTGTAGAGATAGATGCTATGCATGTTTATAACAATCTGAGCATGATATAAAGTCTAAGTCATCATAATAACATTGGTCGAACTAAGAGATAAGAAATAAGAATAAAGAGAGTTTATATACAAGTCTTTCAATGTTAGAAAAATTAATGATTAAGTGGTGTTATTTATGTACCCTTAATACATTAAATTATATTGGTTAAATAATAATAGATTTTGTTATTTATCATGAGTTTATCTTCATGTAAATAAATCATAAAATATATTAAATGACCTTTGGAGAGGTTGAACGCATTAATGTGGTGGTTCAAAAAGGTCACATTATAATGGTAAAATTATCTTGCCTATGTAATAAAGAGTTTATATTGTAAGATGTAATGAAAAAAAATGAGAGTTTAGACAAATGAAGAAATGTGGAGAACATATTTCCAAGTTATGTGAAGATTGATTGAGAAGAAGTGAGAAGAAGAAAGACTATATTGGGTACTTATTAGTTTTTCATATTATGAATAATATTTGTGGGTTTTTTTTTACCTCTTGGAGGTTTTCCCATGTATATCTTGTGTTGGTGTCATGTATGCCTTTACTCTTGATCTCATATCTAGATCCATTGATCGTATACATTATTTTGCTCAATTTATCATGGTATCAAAGTTTGTGATGTGTTGATCAAGTGACAAAGTTTTAGATTAGGCTTGTTGAGCTATGTTCAAGCTCATTTTTAATCAAATAAAAAACCACTAATTTATCTTGTGGCACATTCACAAGAGTGTTATTGGGATTCTCACTTTGTCAAGTTTGTGATATTTGCACTTAAAGCATTCTTTGATAGATCTGACCAATCAGAGCCATTTTTAGGTCATTTTCAACCATATGGAGGACTTACACTACCTATGATATGATTTTCTACCTAAGGATTTGGTAATAAAAATTGACTTCAATATTATTTACTATTATTTAGCATCTAAATTAGTAAAAATCAGTTTTTAATCTTTTATAAGCTTCCTTAGAGCCTCTAAGGTATTTTTTGAATATTTTCATTTTTTCTCTCTCTCCTCCCATCTTTATTTTTTTAGCATGTGAAAGATAAAAATCAATATATTTTTAGTTTTTTTAAAGAAAATCTCAATTATGAACCCTCTATTAGCTTAGTTTGGTCATTTCTATGCATTTTTTACCTTTACTTCACCTAATTTGGACCCCTACAAGTGATTCAAAAATTTATCTCCTCCCAAGCATCTTAGTATGACCTATGAGGTAGAAAATTCTTTAAAAATTAACTCTTGCATAATTTTTTATCCTTCTGTGGTCTAAAAGGAAAAAATTAGGTGTTCAAATATCACTCCAAACCCTAAGGATAAGTGTAAAATCTTGTTTTTAATTTATATTCTCCCCATAAGTGGCTATGTACAATTCCCTAAAGGAATATTTTTGTTAAAAATTATTTTTTGATCAATCTGTAGTCTCCTCTCATGGTTGTTAGATGATTTCTCAAATTTTAGTGTTTTAAAACTACCTAGAGAGTTCCTTGGGGCATTCATTCAAGATCTGACTATTTTACTTCATCCATGGGTGCCATTGTATTGTTTTGTGTAGTAGCAACAACAACAAAAAAATAATTTTTTGACTCTTAACCTTAGATTTGGTCTTGATAAATGCATCAAAGGGCTTGTACAAAGTGTTTAAAGAGTTTCCAAGACCTAGTTTGATCTCCCTGAGCTCCCTTGTTATTGCCAACTTCTATAGGTGCATAATTATTTTGCTATTATGATGAAAATAAAAATAAAATAGTTAGTATAATTGTTAATATTATATTTAGTAAAGTAAAGAATTTTTAATAGTTTTTTCATGCATGCACATGGTGGGCCCTCTGTGTGTTGACTTGTATTTTCTAAAAAGATTAAAAAATATTTAATTTTTTTCTTTATACAGTTATAAGATACTTATTTACATGCATTTAATACTTTGATTTAAAAATTTAGAATTAAATAAATACATATTAAATCATGTAGATTGCAGGTGAGGTCTTATATTGGAAAAAGGGAAGTTGACTAGTATTTTTTGGAAAACACTTGTAGATCCAAGGTCCTTAAATCAATTCTCAATGACAATATGTTTTTTAATTGAAATTCATTGATATATTTTAAAACAAATAATTAAAAATTCTATTTATTAGCCATGAAAAATCTCACATGTAAACTTTGTGACACTTTCAACACCCTTGACTTCTATATTTTTGTCAAATATAGTCATGTGACTAGTCGATCTTTAAGTTTTTTTCATGTTTAGGATGCCTTGGGATGGTTTTTTATTTGATTTGAAACCTCCTTATGTAAATTTTAGTGTATAAGTTGTCTTATGACACTTGTGATTTTTGCCCTTGTTGTGGAACTTTGTGTTTTTAAAAATGTTTCACAATCAAATAAGTGGTTAGCTTTTGTTTACTCACTAAAATTTTAGTTTTTATTACATAGTAAAGTATAAAAATATTTAAAATTTTGATTTCTAAATATTTTTTTTGTTGGTTTAGTATAAAATGCAAACTTGTAGTGTCAACTTTAAAAGGAAGAAGAAATTTTCACGACTCAAATTATAATATGTGTTATTCCTAATAAGATATATAATTTTTGAATAACTTAGTATTAGATTATTAGTGAATTTATTATATGTGTATCACATAACATTCTTGTTAAATTCAACATACTTGATTTTAAGCCTACATCTACTTCTATTGAAGTTGGTGTTAAGTTTGATCCAAAACTTGTGTGCGATAAAGCTAACCCCTTTTGATATAATCTTGTTGGTAGTTTAATTTATCTAACCATTACTAGGATACATCATGTTTTATATGATGTGGGTGTTGCTTCCATATTCATGCAATATTCAAACTTGGATAATTGAAAATTAGCAAAATAAATAATACAATATATAAAATGAACTATAAGTTTTAGTTTATATTATTCTTCTTTTGATTATGATAATTTATTTGGTTATTGTGATGCTAACCATACTATTATGAGTCTACTTATGGATATATGTTTATGTTTGGTTTAGGTGCTATCACTTGGATTAATTCATGTGGAAGTTGCTAAATAAGCCTTATGGCAGTGAAGGATGATAGAAGAATGTCATGTGGAAGTTTCTAATTATACACCCTTCTTGGTAATAGTTACAATTGTATAAATTTGGAAGAAAATATAATGCAACACCAATGAATTAAAGCCTATTGAAATTCATTCAATGTTAGGAATATATATGTTACCATTGAGGGGGAGTGTGCATGATAATGTCACTTCTAAACAATCATGTGGGTCATGTTTTTCCTTCTATGTTTCTATACTTCTTCTTATTGCAAAAAATTATAATATATCACTTTATCTAATTTTGGTAAACTTCACATAGAAGTATACATTACACCCAATACATAGTATCATGGAGGTCCTTATATTATAAAATACTCCAATATGCTTGGTTGATTATTCATGAGAAATTATGGGATACATTATCACTATGGGATGTAGTCTCATGATTGTTGTCCCCCAAAAATATCACTCATTTTTGGGACAACATTTAAACTATTTTGGTCCTACATAATAAATTGTCTCTTCCCTTTTTGAAGTTTGTCCTAGGCATTCAAATTCCTCATTTTTCAATCTTTTCAAAAATCTATAGACTTTGCAGGCTTGAATCTATGGACTCTGCAGGATTGAATCTATGGACTCTAGGAAAAGAGAAATCTATGAACTCTACAGGAAAACAAAATCTATGGACTCTGCAAACCAAGTTCAATGGGCTTCACTGGTTGATTTTTATGGACTCTACAGGAAAGAAGCAAGATTTCAACACTTAGGCGATCTCAAAGTTGGTTCAATGATCAAGTTCAACCAAAAGAGTTCATCAGCAAGCATCTAAGCAAGGATTGAACCGTTGAACCTTGAACCATTTTGGTTCAAAGGGCTCAACAGGTTCAAAGGTTCAACATCAGTAGTAAGATTTCAATCGCTTCTAGGTTCAAAGGCTTCTACAGTCAAGTTCAAAGGCTTCTACAAGCAGGTTCAATCAAAAGAATAAGTTTTTGAGGCTTGAACCATTAAACTATTGAACCATTGAACCAATCGAGTTCAAGGTTCAATAGGTTCAATGCATTTGGTTCAATGAAGATCAAAAGGACTTAGCCAAATCAAAGTGAACCGATGAGCCATTGCACCAAAGTTGGTTCAATTCAGTTGGTTTAATGCTTCGATTCACTTAGTTGGTTCATCAAACAGTTCAATGGCTTTTGGTTCAATCAAAGGGTTCATTGGCTTGAACCATTTTGGTTCAAAGGTTGGTTCAAAGTTTAGTTAAAAGCTTAGTTCAAATCTTGGTTCAACGATTGGTTCAATGGAGCGGTTCAATGAAAAAGTTCAAGAGAGCCTCCCAAAGGACAAGTGCCCTTGCGGAGGGCACTTGGTTGACAAAAGCACCCTTCGAAAGGGTCATTTTCAAGGAAGCCACAAAGGTAAGTTATTTCAAAATTTTGTTTAAGGCAGTCGAAAGGTGAAGGCATAATTCCTTCAGACAAAAAGTCTGAAGGAATTCAAGAAAAAAGCTGCAAGAGGAAAGCCTGAAGGAATTTCCAAAGGCCAAAGACAAAGCAATCAAAACAATTCTTGTGGAATTTTTGTCTGCGAGAAAATGTCTGTGGGAAAGCTTCGAAGGATTTTGAAGATAAAAGGCTGCCGAAGGACCCCGAAGGGTAGGTGCCCTTGCAGGGGACTCTCAGCTGCCAAATTAAAGGACACTTCCCAAAGCTGAAGGGTTACCTTCCCTTCAAGAGGATGCAAAACAAGAAAGTGGAAGAGAGTCCAAGGGGTGATGCTCCTGAAGATGTCAAAGTCAAGAATGATGAACTAGCCATTGGAATTTCAAACATATTGACCAGTGCGTGAATGTCAATTTTAAGGTTCATAAAACAGCCATTGATTTTGAAAAGCCTTAAAGAAGAGCCAAAGAACTTAGCGACCCACAAAAAGAAAGAAGCTTGAAGGCCATCTGAAGACTGCTCAAAGGGTAGATACCCTTGTGAGGGGCTCTTCCCAACACAAAGTGGATCATTTCTCAAGGCCTGAAGGGAAGGTCCCCTTTGAGAAAGCTCAAATGATAAAGCTGAAGGAATTGCTGAGGAAAGTGAAGTGCTCGCAGATGTCAAAGTTGTGACAATAACAAAGCTGTTGATCTTTGTATTTTTAAATCTATGGACCCAAATGCATTTAAAGGCTTTAAGGCTAAGATCAGTAGAAAGTGACTAAAGAACAAAGCATCAAATTGAATGAAGGACCCGATTTAATTAAATAAAAAAGGAGGAACGATGAAGAAGGATCAGATTGCTAGGTAGACATTGAAAGATGCAAACTTTCAATAACGTGACTTATTTCTCTGCATTGAGAAAATCAAATGGGTAGATGCCCCTAAATTCCAACCTGTCTTCTTAACAAAGTTCAATGTAACATGATGTGTTAGTATTCCAAATTCCGTCTTGAAGAGGCTATATAAGGGACTCTCTTGTTAGTGTAAAAATATCTCTATCTGACAATCAGAAACAAAATTATGCCCAAATTGAAAGGCATTACTAAGACTTTGAGCTCAAATTGTTGATCATATTTTGTTATTGGAATAAGAAAGCAAGCGAATTTTTAGAATTTTTGCTGTGATATCTTTATTGTTGGGGGAACTGTTCTTATGTCTTTTTCTTTAATATATTTTTTGTTCTTTTAATTCAACAAGCAAAATTAGTGAAAATAGTTAGAAAGGTGTCTTCAAGTCAATTGTGGAGAGACTTTGTGCCCCCATAATTGCCTTTAGTGTGTTTTCTTTTCATTTTTGTGTAAAGGACCTTGAGATGACTTTGTGCCCTCATTGTCCTTCGTATCTCACTCTTGGGCAATTCAGGTGGAGACTTTGTGCTACATCTCAATTTGCTGGTTACTACATCCTTGGTTACATTTTGCATTTACTATCAGGAGTATTCTTGTGGTTTGCTGAATAATACTTATGAAAGAATATGAATGCTTTCTATCATTTCCCTTGAGATTTTTCCTTTGATTTGCATGCATCATCTTTGAAGAAAGAGAGATGGATGGTTTATCCTACCCTTGAGTATTATTTTCTATATATATATATATATATATATATATATATATATATATATATATATATATATATATATATATATATATATATATATATATATATATATATAGCATATCTATAGGGAGCCTCCCCTTGATGAGAGGAGAGATTAGTCCCCTTTTGATGTAGTAAACCTACACATTTAGATGACCAATCTTCCTACTTTGGCTGATCAAACCTATTTTATTTATTAATATGCTGATCGATAAAATAATCAACCAACAGTTTTTGGCGACTCCACTGGGGATATAACCCATTATTGTTATAACCTATCCATTGTAATACACTGTGGAAGAATGAACTATTTTAGTGCTTTTCCATTGTTAAAATTTTCCTCCCAGCCTCATGCAATAGTTTTTGGCAACTCTGCTGGGGATATAACCCATTATCATTATAACCCTTATCCATTACCAACTCTGGCAACTCCATTTCATGTCTTACCAATTATCCATTTATAGCCTTACCATTTCCCTCCATCTCCATTATTTTATTTGGTCTACAAAAATTAGAGATGCTGGGAAAGAGTGCACAGTTTGAAGCCTCAAGCCTTAAGCTGAAACAGGGCTAGTCCTTTTCCATTTTTGTTCTGTAATCTAGCCACTCCATCCAGATTTGTTATCTCTATTTTTTTAATTAAATCATGGTAGTTCGAGGCCCCTGGGGTAACTCTTTTAGCCCACTCAACTTGACTCCACCTCTTCATGAACTCCCATGTAGTTTAAAAAAGAATTTCCCCAAATTTTTTGGTGATGGGATAGTTCACCTTGATGAACACATTGTAGCCTTCAGCATAGCCTGTGGTGTTATAGGGGTGGAATTTAAAGACATGACAATCAAGCTTTTTGTGGAGACACTATAAGGTGTTGCTACAGACTGGTTCTACCATCTTCAAACTAGATTAGTGATTGACTGGGATACACTCAAAGCCAAGTTCGAAGCAAGGTTCAAACCTATAGAAGATGCACATACCTTACTGTCCCAGCACACTTAGATGAAGAAAGAGCCTCATAAACCAATCAAAGACTTCAAAGCCAAATTTGACAAATTGAGGAACAGAATTCCTATAATTGCTCAACCTACAGCTGAGAATCTCAAATGCTTCTTCATTAATTCTCAATTATCTGAAATAAGTTTTCTTTTGAGACATGTTGGTCAAATAGATCTTGCTACAGCTCAACTTTTGGCCACTGAGATAGAAGATGATCTCATCTTAGTATGGAAGATAAGAAGAGATCTAAACAAAAATAGATCCTCATCATCTTTTGAATATTCATCTACAGACACCATTGATCTAATGGTGTAAAAGTTGGCAAATGAACTGCTAGCCTTGAAAAGACAAATGGCATAAGGAATTTCTTTTGCTCCATATAGAGATGCCAAGAAATACATTTTTAAATTAGTCATATCAAGGCAATGTTGCTAGGAATCAAGGGCAGCCAGATCGTCTTCCTCCCCCACAAGGGAAACTTGCCCTTGAAGCTCTTCCAACCAACTTAGCATTTAGATATTTAGAAATAGAACATGCTTTCTCTTTCTAACCTGAGTTTGAGCAATAAAATGATGATGATCTCTTCATGAAGGATCAAGAAGAATCAGCTGGTGACTCTCACATTGGTTTTCTGAACTACTAGGATGAACCTAAAAGCAAAGGAGAAGCTATTAATGGATCATATGCAGTGTTTACCAGGTCCAAGAACCAATCAATCCAAAAAGCTGATAAAGGGAAGACAGAGGAGCAACCTCAACTAATAATTACAATTGCTAAGCATGGAACCACTCTACCTTTTTAGTCAAAGGATCTAGTGATCACCCAAAAGGTAAGTACATCAATTTCACCTTCACTTTCTACTTTAATTTCGCAAACCAACACTCCTCCCATCCCTCCTAAAACCCAAAAGGTTGAAATGCTTTCCTCTATTCCTAGTCTAATTTAGCCATTTGACATAATTGATCATGTCAAGAAGACCAAAATTCAAATGTCTGAATTTGAATATTTGTAGTCCAATCTTGATCAATTGGATAGGTTGGTCCAATGTGTCAGGAACCAAACCATCCCTGCAAGACAAGAGGTTAAAAAAATAATTCTTGATTCCCAAAAAAACATGCCCATTAAAAATAATATTGTCATTACTCCTCTAATTGTCCCTGGGAAAATAGAACCTTTCTATGTTTCCTTATTGATAAATGGTTATCAACTCAACAATTGCATCATTGATTCTGGGGCATCTGACAATGTCCTACCTGCTAAAGTAGTTGAGTCTCTAGGTCTCACACTTACCAAAACCTTTGGGAGATGTTTCTCCATGGAGAACAAGTAAGTACCACTACTGGGGCAAATTAAATATGCCCAATTTGCATTTGCAGCCTTTTCAGACAAGAGAATCAAGATGATTGTCTTGGTGGCTGATGTCCCAGCATCCTATGGCATTTTGCTTGGATTAAATTTTTGCAAGGATGTGGGAGGAGAATAAACATGGACCTATCTGAAGCAAGGATCCCTATCCAAGGCATAATTAAGAGATTTCTCCTAAAAAAGAGGCAAAATACGTGGTCACCCAAACGTCGACCCCTACAGCATAAATTTTGTTTGAGTCTTCAAGCAGGGGTAATTATTTCTTGACCACAGAGGATGTTCATATTTCTATAGATGAAAGTCTTGTAGCTAAAAATCTAGGAATTGATCTAAACAAGACTTTAAGAGAATTGGTAGGGCACAGTATAAATAAATAAGGATCTTCCATCTCTAATGAAGAGAAATCTGATAAGAGACCAACTTTTGATGATGCTTGGATCCTGAAATCCAATGGCAGCAATTCTTCCACCAACGATGGAGTCAGGACTGTGTTGATATCTCCTCAAGGAGATATTCTTCCTTCATGCAATTTATAAGTCAACAATACCAACAACACAACTAGATGTGAATCTCTATTGCTTGGATTGAAGATTATTTAAGATGAAGAGATCAAACTCCTCCACATCAAAGGAGATGCTAAGCTGATAGTTTGTTAGGAGTTTGATGTGGAAAATCCAATCATGTGCTGGATTGAACTAGAAGAACAACCAATTATGGTAATGGACCATACTCCTGTAAATCAAAATTAGGCAAAGGAACCCTTCACTAAGAAAGCAAGGAATTATGGCTTTCAAATTGAAGACCACATCCTACCATGGGACAAGAAGAAAAAAAAGCCAAGAGGAAGACACAAAAAATTGGTTTCTTGGTGGAAATTTCCATTCGCCTATCACCGTTCTTGGGGACAAAATGTCTTCTTGTTAGTTTATCAGGATAGAGCACTATTTTCACTACCTCTCAAGAAACAACATCTAAAACACTTCAACTCTTGAAGTATCAGATCATTGCATCTATACATATGTATATTTGTATAGTTTTTAATTCTATTTTGTTTTGTTTTTATTTTTTTTTAATGCCTTCCATTTTTAGGTAGCATGACTCCATATCCCAATAACATACTTCAAGGAACTAGAGATTCTAGATTCTACTCCCTTCAATTCTTTTTACAATTTATAGAAGTTCCCTAACTGGAGCTAGCTGTTGTCCCCCAAAAATATCACTCATTTTTGGGATAACATTTGAACTATTTTGGTCCTACAGACTAAAATTGTCTCTTCCCTTTTCAAAATTTGTCTTGGGCATTCAAATTCCTCATTTTTCAAGCTTCTCACAAATCTACAGACCCTATAGGCTTGAATCTACGGACTCTGTAGGAAAAGAGAAATCTACGGACTCTGTAGGAAAAGAAAATCTATGGACTCTGCAGGCCAAGTTCAATGGGCTTCACTAGTTGATTTCTACAAACTCTGTAGGAAAGATGCAAGCTTTCAACACTTAGGCAATCTCAAAGTTATTTCAATGATTAGGTTCAACCAAAAGAGTTCATCGGCAAGATTTTAAGCAAGGATTGAACCGTTGAACCTTAAACCATTTTGGTTCAAAGGTTCAACATCAGTAGCAAGAGTTCAACCACTTCCAGGTTCAAAGGCTTCTACAGTTAGGTTTAAAGGCTTCTACAAGTAGCTTCAATCAAAAGAACAAGTTTCCAAGGCTTGAACCATTGAACTGTTGAACCACTCGGGTTCAAGGTTCAACAGGTTCAATGTGTTTGGTTTAATGAGGATCAAAAGGACTTAGCCAAATCAAAGAGAATGAAATGATGAACCATTGAACCAAAGTTGGTTCAATGCCTTGGTTCACTCAGTCAGTTCATCAAATGGTTCAATGGCTTTTGGTTCAATCAAAGGGTTCATCAGCTTGAACCATTTTGGTTCAAAGGTTGGTTCAAAGTTTGGTTCAAAGCTTGGTTTAAAGCTTAGTTCAAAGCTTGGTTCAATGGTTGGTTCAATGGATCAGTTCAATGCAAAAGTTTAAGAGAGCCTCCCAAAGGACAAGTTCCCTTGTGGAGGGCACTTAGTTGACAAAAGCACCCTTTGATAGGGTGATTTTCAAGGAAGTCGCAAAGGTAAGTTCTTTCAAAATTTTATTTAAGGTAGTCAAAAGGCAAAGGCATAATTCCTTCAGACATTTTATCCGAAGGAATTCCTTTGAACAAAAAGTTTGATGGAATTCAAGAAAAAATATATGGGAGGAAAGCTTGAAGGAATTTCTAAAGGCCAAAGACAAAGCAATCAAAACAATTCTTGCAGACTTTTTGTCTGCAAGAAAATGTTTGCAGACTTTTTATCCGCGAGAAGATGTCCACGGAAAAAGTCCATAAGAAAATATCCATGAGAAAGCTTTAAAGAATTCTAAAGACAAGAGGCCACCAAAGGACCCCAAAGGGCAGGTGCCCCTATGGGGAACTCTCAGCTACCAAGTTAAAGGACACTTCCCAAAGCCGAAGGGTCACCTTCCCTTCGGGAGGATTCAAAACAAGAAAGCCAAAGAAAGTCCAAGGGGTGACATGCGTGAAGACATCAAAGTCAAGAATGATGAACTAGCCATTGGAATTTCAAATGTATTGACCGGTGCGTGAACATCAATTTTAAGGTTTGTAAAATAGCTGTTGATTTTGAAAAGCCTTAAAGAAGAGCCAAAGAACTTAGCGACCCACTAGAAGAAAAAAGCCTGAAGGCCATCTAAAGATAGCTCGAAGGGTAGATACCCTTATGGGGGGATCTTCCCAACCCAAAGTGGATCATTTCTCAAGGCCTGAAGGGCAAGTCCCCTCTAAGAAAGCTTAAATGATAAAGTTGAAGGAATTTCCAAGGAAAGTGAAGTGCCCGCAGATGTCAAAGTTGTGATAATAAAAAAGTTGTTGATCCTTGTATTTTTAAATCTATAGACCTGAATGCATTCAAAGGCTTTAAGGCCAAGATCAGCAGGAAGTGACTAAGGAAAAGAGCATCAAATTGAATCAAAGACCCGATTCAATTAACCAAAAAAGGAGGAACGATGAAGAAGGATCGGATCTCCAAGTGGACATTGAAAGATGCAAACTTTCAATAACGTGACTTGTTTCTCTGCATTGAGAAAAGCAAATGGGTAGATGCCCCTAAATTCTAGCCTATCTTCTTAACAAAGTTCAATGCAACATGATGTGTTACTAGTCCCAAGTCTGTCTTGGAGAGGCTATATAAGGGACTCTCTTGTTAGTGTAAAAATATCTCTCTGACGATCAGAAATGAAACTCTGCCCTAATTGAAAGGCATTATTGAGACTTTGAGCTTAGATTATTGATCATATTTTGTTATTAGAATAAGAAAGCAAGTGACTTTTTAGACTGTGTTGTGATATCTTTATTGTTGGGGAAATGCATCTTATGTCTTTTTCCTTAATATATTTTCTATTCCTTTAATTCAACAAGCAGAATTAGTGAAAGTAGTCAGGAAGGTGTCCTGAAGTCAACTATGGAGAGACTTTGTGCCCCCATAGTTGCCTTTAGTGTGTTTTCTTTTCATTTATGTGTAAAGGACCTTGAGATGACTTTGTGCCCTCATTGTCCTTCGTATCTCACTCTTGGGCAATTCAGGTGGAGACTTTGTGCTACATCTCAATTTGTTGGTTACTACGTCCTTGGTTACATTTTGCATTTACTATCATGAGTATTCTTGTGGTTTGCTGAATATTACTTATGAAAGAAGAGGAGTGCTTTCTATCATTTCCCTTGAGATTTTTCCTTTGATTTGCATGCATCATCTCTGAAGAAAGAGAGATGGATGGTTTATCCTACCCTTGAGTATTATTTTCTTTATATATATATATATATATATATATATATATATATATATATATATAGGGAACCTCTCCTTGATGAGAGGAGAGATTAGTCCCCTTTCGATGTAGTAAACCTACACATTTAGATGACCAATCTTCCTACTTTGGTTGATTAGACCTATTTTGTTTATCAGTAAGCCGATCGACAAAATAATCAACCAACAATGATCATGCTAGCCGAAACTAATTCTAAGTGGTTTAGGGTAACATAGTGTAATTCCTTTAAAGGTGTCTATGGGGACATAGTGAAAAATATTTAGGTGTCTATGTGTGTATAGTGTAACTCCTTTAAAGGTGACTATGTGTCTATGGTTACATATTGTAATATGTTTAGGTATCTATAGTTATATAGTGTAATTCTTTTAAAGGTAACTATGTGATTGTGATTACATAGTGTAATACCTTTGTGTATCTATAGTTAAATAGTGTAATACCTCTAGGTGACTATGTTTACATAGCATAATTCATTTAAAGGTAACTATGGAATGATGAAGGATTTTTACTTCAACTATTAGCTCATAAAACTCATAATGTAGATGGTTCATGGAGTGTAAATTCATTATGTTTTTACCTCCTAAAACTCATGTGGATGATTCATGGAGTATAACTTATTTTTTTTAAAGGTAATTATAGAATGTATCCCCACTAAACATTAAGGGGGAGTGTTATAACAATTGATGGTTAAGTGGTGTTATATATGTACCCTTAATACATTAAATTACATTGGTTAAATAATAATATATTTTATTATTTATCATGAGTTTATACTCATGTACATAAATAATAAAATATATTAAATAACCTTTGAAGAGGTTGGACCCATTAATTTGGTGGTTGGAAAAGGTCAAATTATCTTGCCTATATAATAAAGAGTTTATATTATAAGATGCAATGACAAAAGGAGATTTGAGATAAATGAGGAAATGCGGAGAACACATTTCTATGTTATATGAAAATTGAATGAGAAGAAGTGAGAGAAAGAAAGACTATATTGGGTACTTGTTAGTTTCTCATAATATGATTAACATTTGTGGGTATTTTTATCTCTTATAGGTTTTCCCACATATATATTATGTTGGTTTGATGTATGCCTTTGCTCTTGATCTTATATCTAGATCCATTGCCCGAATGCATTAACTTGCTTAATTTATCATTCGATAGCGGGAAGGTCTAGAATCTAAAGGTACATGATATGTATTCTCTAATTATACAAGACTAAGGTGTTATATAATTAATAAATAGTGTCTACATTTCCCCCCCTTAATCTAGTAATGAAATTGATAGTTTAACAAAAAAATAAATGTGTACTTGGGTGTGTATAACACACCTTGCCTTTGCTTGAGTCCAACTTGAGAGATTTGTTGGTGACTAACCTAAAACTAAGATAATGTTACAACATATAATCAATACATTTAATCTGAAATTGAAAGCATTCAAATGATTGAAATTTAAAGAGATTAAGGTTTAAGAGTACACCTATATCGATGTAACTACCTTACCTTTTGGAAATTTGATTTGAAAATATGTATCATTATGAATCATTGAAACTGAGATTATGAAAAATGTAAAATATGGAAAGTGTATATATATAGAATGATAGAGGTATGTTACAAGACACATGCCCCCAACTTTGAAAAAAAATTGAGTTTCCACCTGGAAATTGAGATTAGCTTAAACATGCAACCCAAACATACTTATAACCTGATGAGTGTGAGTGAACCCAATTAACTCAAACTAGAAGATTGGTGAGGTTAGATTATGTAATAAATTCTAATTTATAAACTTTGTAATATTTAGGATTATACCAAAATCAAACCAACTAATATAGTAGATTGGCTCAATACAGTCCATAAAAGTCCAACCTAGTGGGTGATGATAGTCTATAAAAATATTTGAAATATGATTTAATTTTGTAAATTTTAGGTTCTCTTTACATAGCATATACACCTTAGATATTTCTTATGTTGAGACTATATATAACAGTGTTACTAAATATGTATAGAATAATAACACAAACATGTATCCGAATCATATAACTATGATTTTTACCAATTTTTAAACTGTGTAAGTGTGGAGAACATATTTCCATAACATGCACACACTATAATATGAGACTAAAAATTGGTTAAGTGTAGAGAACATGTTTTCAAAACATTCTCCCACTATAATCTGAAGCTAAAAACTAGTGCAAGTGTGGAGAACATGTTTCAATAACATGCCTCCACTATATATCTAAATATATGAATAATGTGAAAGCCATGCCTCTATGGTATGAACCCTTTAATATTCCCCCATTTTGAGGTGAGGGTAAGTAACAAATGGTAGACACCTTGACTCAAAAGGATAAGATAATCATATAAATTGTGAATGTATTATGTATCATATAAGAGAAACATATCTATCAATGAAGATGAAGAATTTGATCACATCAATTCCTAATATGCATGATGTGAATCATGATAATGTATAGATAGTAACAATACAATCTCATGAAGTAATTAAGCACACACATAAGAGCACTCAAAATGAAATAAAAAACAATGGTCAAAGGAGATCTCAAATAAGGGGTATGTTAAAATGCCACATAATAAAAGGCACATGACTTAGTTAAATGCCCATAAAAGCAAGGATGACATATTCAAATGTCCACATACAACAAATAATGACATATTAAAATGTTAAAAATGTAAACAAAGGCACGATGACCAAAAATAATGAGGCATATTCAAATGCTCAAATAAGCGAATCAAGACACTTAAGGAAGTGCACAAAGTAAAAGTATAAGCAACTAGCATAAACACATCATACTAGTTCTTGGATATACATGTTAGTAAAAAATGTTAAGTAGAAATCATATCAAGTACACTATGAAAGATATAATAATGGATAAATGCATTTGTAGTTTATAAGCACAAACATGATAATGTAAACTAACCATAAAATGATATAACCTAGATGTATCGTGATAAAAAAAGTGAATGTCCCAATGTATATATGACATGAGTATAGGGAAGGTCCAAAATTTTAAATTATATCTGTGTATGCCCTTATCACACTCAAAGGATGCATGAAAAACATGTAAATAGAAATAAATGATATCCTATCACTAACATGGAACTTACAACATATATGCCAAGAAGCTTGTTATGATCTTATTTTGTATGGTCTTTTTTATGTCAATAGCACTATTGGTTGCACATGTTTACTTCTTAGCATATTTTTTAGCTATGTTAGTAGTTATTGAATTGTTACTTGGATGTTATTGAGACTTTATTTTGAGATACTATGATGATATGTTGTGTATGGGACATGTTTATGTTATCATATGGATAATTAAATTCAATTTGTTACAAAATTAATTGATGTAAATTCAATTGAATATTATTTGTCATGTTTTACATTGGTTTTTTGTTCAGATACTGCTGATGTATCATTCTAATAATTACAAGAATAAGAACAAGAACAAGAACAAGAACAAGAACAAGAACAAGAACAAGAACAAGAAAATAACCTAGGTTGGATCTAGTGTTTAATATCAGAGAGCATAATAAGGGTAAACATTGAGTTAATGATATTTTGAGTTTTGAGATTCTAAGTTTTATATTTCCTAGTCTTTCTTAACTATTTTATTCACTTCATCATCTGGTTGATGAACAAATTCATTTTATATTTAAGTCTTTGACTACATTTTTGTTGCTTTGACTGAATTCATGTTTGTTGTGGTATTAAATTTTATTTTGTTCTTTTCCTTTGATGTTGAGTGGACCAATAATAAACTTGGCTTTGATTTTTATGTCTTTGTTAGAAATTTTAGAGACTATGTAAATTTTGAAAATATAGTCTATGCTTAGAAACTATGTATTGGAATTAAGTGGATGCTTCAAGCTAGTTTTTGTTTATTATGGATTTGACTTGGTGTTTAAACCTTTTTGGTGAATTTAATGTATAATAATTGAGAGGGGACCATGATTAGGCCATGGGGTCTTCATTAGTTTTGAAATCTTTTAATCATGGCATTTCAAACTTTTGGTTTTGACTTAATTGGAATTAGGTCATGATGATGGAAATCCTAAGTTTATCTTATCAATTAGATTCAAAGTATTTTATTTATTCATTTGGTTATGTTTTGAGCTCAATTAACCAAACCCTGGCCGAACTCTACCTAATTTTTTGGTGAAGGCCTAGTGGGACTAGTTTGTGACTATTAATTTGGTTTTTTAGTTGAATTTTAGGAAGAAATGATGGTGGTTTATTGGGCCATGTTGTCAATTGTTTGTGGTAAGAGTGCAGGACCAATGTGGGCTTTAATGGTAGTTAATATAGTCCATGAGGACTCATCTAGGTGTAAAGAGGAAAAAGAATTTATTTTTCAAAAAAAGGCATGGTATTTTTCTACATTATTGGTGCATTCAATAAGTGGTAGTATAATATAATAATTATTTTACATTCTTTGGAAATGGAGTATAACCAAAATAAGAATGAACCATTATAGGTTCATGGTGAAGTTTTTAGACTTCACAACGAACCCATAGTGTTATGGTTGATGTATAGTCAAATATATTCTTGTGGATATACTTTGGAGTTTTTTTTCCTTTGAGCCAAAGTATGGTTTGGGCATTCAACAATGTATTTTTTTCCATATTGAATGTTATTGTCTATTGTGTTTGAATGGATTATAGAAATTATTTTACTTAGTCCAAAATATTTTTGGATTTGTTTATGGTTCAATTTTGATTTTAAAATAATGGGTTTTAGTTATTTGTTTCACCTCTTCTAGTTACCTTGTTTTCAGTGATGGGTTATTTAGCATGATTATGGAATTTTTGTTGATACTATATTTTGTTGATAGTCATTTGTATGTAGTTATGAGATGGTTGTAGGTGTTTATTTTGTATTTAATTAGGGTTTTGGTAACCTTTTCTTGATTCAAATGACTAGTATGAGTATAGGGTTTCATGCAAAGTTCAAACAGAGTTTGTATGCTATTTGAATTTCATTGTATTTTTATGATTTAATATGCAAAATATGATTTGGTTTTTTGCTCATTTAGTGTAGATTTTGGTGACTCTTTTTAGTATCAATATGATTTTAATTATTGATGTCTATTCTTTTTGGAGGATAATTATCTAGAATAGAAGTAGTTATGAATATCGTTAGTATTATTTGATATATATATATATATATATATATATATATATATATATATATATATATATATATATAATGTATCATTTTAATTTAGTGGATAAAATAATCATTATTTAATCCAAGGAAGCCAAATGGATTTTTTCACATGGTTGAATGATAATACTAATTGTAATCATAAGTATATATATATATATATATATATAATGTATCATTTTAATTTAGTGGATAAAATAATCATTATTTAATCCAAGGAAGCCAAATGGATTTTTTCACATGGTTGAACGATAATACTAATTGTAATCATAAGTACTTTTCCTTCGCACACCTATCATTAAGTCATTTAATTTTAAATATTTTATATTCTTGATTTTAAATCACGTAATATTCATTATTGATTCACCTTTATATAAATATTATTGTTGAAATCTACATCCAACTGATGGATTGTGTGGTTTAGGGCCACTGGGTAGGATGGGTGGGTCATTTGTATGTTGCTCTTCAGAAGATGTTTCAAGTGCTTGGTTTCTTTATGTATTTAATTTCCTATATGTTTTTATTAGACATGATATAAATCAATGTATCATTCTTTTATAGTAAATATAAGTCTTTATATAGTCTTGTTCTTGATTGTAATGAGTATTTGTTTGAAGATGGAAATAATAAGTTGCTATGTTAATTAGTTATAAAGTGGTTGTAACATTCTTTTATTATGTCATTATAAAATATGGATATGTATATTATTTATATTTTTCTATAATTACAAATGCATATGAATGAATTATTCAATAAGGGATGTGATCTTTTGATTATTATCATTGAAGCTATTATTTGAATGACTTTTGGTGTGTTGTATTCTAAAAGATAGATTTGTTATTTGAATTAGAGATAATAAGTAGTTTCTTATGTTTTTAAGAAGAATATAATTAGTACTCTAATGTTGAATTCTGATAAGCTCTATTTTTTTTATAGTCATCAATGGATGAAAGCTAATCTAATAAGTTGATAGGGCACTTTTGGTTGATTATTATATTTTATAAAAAGTTACAATTTTAGAATGTAATTTATAAAAACTATAAGTATGATGTTCTCATCCTTTCAATTTTGTATTCATAACATAATAGAATGAAGTTGTGTTTTATATATTTTCTAGTTCTTAATTTGAATATTTTTATACGTTGTAGATGAGCACAACCAAGTGTGAATATTATATTGTTTTCAATTATGTTGAGTTTGAAGAAAATAAGTTATAATTATTTTAATAACTAAGCACGAGAGTTAGAAATTGTAGACTCAAGTCAAAACTTGCTTTATATATGTGTTGATATTTTTAATTCATGCTGAGGATTAATAAATAATGTGAATGTTAGTTGTAATGTGTTCATTAATATTTTATTAATCATAGTTTATACTGTTGATTGATCTCATTGTCATTGAGTTCTTATAAGTCTTCAAAATAATTTATTTAAGATAATCCTTGATGTCTAGTTAGATGACTTAATATTTGTTTTTTTTAAAGTTCAATTTGTATATTAAGTCATCAAAGACTAATGAATAAATTGATAATAAGTCATAAGTTAGAACTTTTGGAGATCTAGATTGCACCCTAGCTGGAAGCAGAAGTGTTTAGGTCCTACTTCCAAACCTAGCTCAACATGGAATTAACCTCAGGCTATGGGTATCCTATAATGGGGTCAGACCTCTATGATTTTTAATGAGGCTAACTCCTCTAATGTTTCATTTTAGCTCATTCCCACTATTAAAACCTACTAATGACCAAGGAAAAGGGAGAGAGGGATAACATGAAAGGTAAAACCTAAGCTAAATATGGTGATGCACCTAAATGATGGTTGATCCACTCTACTTGACTCATAAAACACTAATAAAACAAGTACATGGCTAGATATAGGATTATAAATATCTATCATGCATCAATGTTTCATGAAGAGGTTCACCAGATGATCAAAAGCTAAGGGAAATGATAGTGAGGTCTAATACAAGACACTAACCAGTCACAATATCCATATGCAGGCTTCAATCAAAAGATGTAGAACACTAAACATGACCTACATAACAAAATGAACTAGTAACTAGGTGATATTTGGACTTGACAAGGGAGAACAACTCTACCACATATGCAAATATGACATGTACACACTATACCAGAACAATGAAATTTGAAGAATAGTCTTGTATTCATTTCAAGAGGTTATAAGCTCCATCTTGGCAGAGTTTAGTCATGCCTAAGAGAGGGATTAGAGTGATAGAAAGAGGATCAATGTGATATAGGGATGATCCATTTTTTGGATCAAAAGCCTCTATGTATAGCAGAAAGGGAGAAAGAGAGATGGGAATAATGCCTTAGAGAGTGGAGAAAATTCATCAAAATAAAGAAGTAAGGTGGTAGCTTATTGATTGCTTTTCATATGCATGCTTTGATTAACAAACAAACCTTTTTTTATCCCAATAGTCCTTAAGCTCCTCTCATTGGTTGAGAGATCCCACTAGAAGACAAGGGCTTGTTCTAAGTGATGGAAAAGTCTGTTTGAGTGGAATCAATGCCCTTAATTATGTCTTTAACTACCAGTTCACCACCTTGGAACACTAAGTCCACTTGATGTGTTCATGAGGATCAAATCCTTGAATCCTAAAACTGACAGTGCCATACCATGAATGGTAGTTAGTACCTAATTTTTTGATGATGGATCTAAGTTGACAAATGAGATCCTTTGCATTAATCATATATCTGCTCCATTTCTATGTTTAGATCATACATCCATTTTATAGACAAACAACCAATCTAAGATTATTGGTTTTCCTATAGCTACCATATTAATATGAACCTATAAACTATATATCCATTTTTATATATCATAATAGGTCCAAATAGACCCAGTTTATCTTTGTAGGAACCAAGATTTTATTGTATACATAGGTCCTCCTTTAATAATGGTGAACATAGTTATAGATGAAGCCTGCAAGCTATAAAATATTGAACCAAAGGTCCATATTAAGCTCCAATGGTGGTCCCTTTATGTTTTTTATACTTTATTGCATGGTTACATCCATTTCATGATATTAGATTGATATTTAATGGTGGAACTATGACCCTGAAAGACTAGTTTACTTTGGTTGAAAACTGGCTCCTTTGGTTAAACCTTATCCATCAAATATTGATCAGGAAAACCAAATTACTCCAACATATCTTCATTCTCATTAGCCTCACAAATACTCACTATTAGATCTTGACCTTGTTGACCTCCTACACAAATTATAAGATCAAGTTATATGAATGCATGTGGTCCCTTGATCTCCTACCATAAAGATATTTTGACATGTTAACTTGATCACACACCATTAGATCATAATGTATGAAGCATTGTTGATTTACCTAGATCCACTTTCTTGTTAGTTCCTATGCACTATAAGATCATTGGTATGAATGAATGTGGTCCATTGATTTAGGTTTAAACCCACCTTTTGCCATTGAATGTGCACCATTGGATTTATAACTTGTAGCTCTTTAAAGGGATTTAACCTAGGGACCTTTTGACTAGTTTGACCCATAGTGTGTGTTGGAAATATGATTGTCATTGATGTCAAAAGGGACACTATGTATGTCATTAATGTCAAAAGGATCAATCATGATTGATGGAGAGAAGAACATGTTTGATAATTGCATTGCACAAAGTTTTCATGTTTTTACAGAGACCATTTATGGATGTTTAAAGTCAAAAAAATGGAAGATTCATTATGTGTTTTTTATGTACATTATATAAATATGGTCCATAGATTTATAGGAGAAGGAATGAGCTCGTAATTGATTTATTTAGATCTTGAACTAAATAGGGTTTCTCATAAAAAACCCTAAGGGTTTAGCCATGGTGTCAATAAGCATAGTTCTATTTTAATGTTGACTTAGTATAGCTGAAAACTGGTAACTTAAGTTATAACTTAAGTCCATATCATCTTTAATAAACCAACCCATTGACCTAGCTATTACTAGCTCTGAGAAATGATAAAAGGACTTTATGTTTTCCCAAGTCTAAGACTTAATAAATGTCCTAGCTTGATCAATGACCCATGCTTCATCATACGTAGATGGTATAATAAAGTGAAGTAAAAGTGTCAAAGGTCCCTCTAAGTGAACACACTAATGCCAAGTGTCACATTCATGGAGCTTGATAGATAGATACCTAATGAGTGTAATCTTGATAGATATAAAAAATGAGCTTATTAGAAGATTTGATAGTGCACAGGTGATCATGAAAAAGAGATCCAATGGAGTGAATGGACTCAAATGCAATAAAAATATTGACATTTAATAGCTAAATAGAAGTAAAGATCATGCATCTTTGATTATGTAATGAAACACAAAATCTTGGATGAAATAAGATCCAACAGAGTGAGTGGACTCAGATGGAACAAAGTGATCGATGTTTATTGACACAATGGTAAGTTAAAGATAGTGTAGGTTCAAGAAGATCGATGAATCAAAAGCAATCCAAATATATAAGAAGCATCGAGATGAGGTCAAAGTGTCAAAGTTTAACAACCAAGTCAAGGTAAAGGTCGTGCATTTTTAGAGATCAAACAAAATGTAGAAGCTAGGATCTAGAGATCGAATGGACGTGTTTTAAAGTTGAGCTAATTGAATATGGACCATTATATCATAGAACCAAAGGCAAGATCAATGACCAACATTTAAATTCATGTATAAAAAAATGGTTAGTTATAAAAACATGTAGGAACTTATGTATAAGCTCTATATCTTGACATATATAATGATATTGATCGATCCAACCAATCAAATCCACATTAAAGATCTTGTGCATTAAAACTTGAGTCAAATAGATGTTATAAATAGTAAAGAGACCTATAATTATGACATGATGTATGGAATCAAGATGTGGGAAACTTACAGTCCAAGTGATAATGAAATAGAGTCAAGAATTGGCATGATGTGTTGGAGTTTGAGTGTGAACACATATAAGATATGGAACCCTAGATCATTTATTTATAAATATGTTATCTAGGACAAAGGAAAATGATTATATATTAATTTCATTTTCTATTTAGCTAGGTCAACTATAGACAGAGGTAGACAACAAAAGCTAATGAAGTGTGTTAAATATAAAATCATAAAGACACAGAACAAAAGGGGAAAAAGAAGAGCATAAAAGGAGAAAGGCACAAAGAGAATGTGCAAAGTATGATCAATTGTCGATTAAACCTATAATAAAGAAAAATGACCTTGATTCATGTATGAATCTAATTTTTAAAATGGATTTATATCTCCATAGAAAAGTTTGATAGGTTGGTGCCATCAGATAAGCTAAGTGGGTGCTTAGATTAGGGAGTGGGTGCTTCCTCATTATTGGTGCTCTTAAATTAAGAGATTCATGCCTCCTTAAGATTGGTGTCCTTGAACATTGTAACCAGTGAGGTTTACAACGAGTCTTTGAACTATGAGGTTGGGTTATAATAGTAGCTTCTAGTAGCTATTCTCACCATAGTTTTGCCCTTTGGGTTTTCTATGTATAAATCTTGTGTCATGTGTATTTATGTTTGTGCGATATTTGAATTTATATTTTAATCTGCATATGCTTTTGAGTTTTGTTTAAAAGGATTAAAAGACTAGTTTTAATTCATATATTTATTCACCCACCCTCTCAGTATATAGTTGTGTTCCAATAATGTGAATCATTAGATCTTGTCTGTCAGATTATGGGCTCATATGGACCATTGGATATTTCTCAACTTTAAAACTTTAAAGGACTTTTTGAATCCAAATGACCATTTTATGAAGCTTAAACTTGACACTTGCACAAAAATCCTATGCTACAAGTCCAAATTTGAACACTTAAACCTTGAAATAGAAAACTCACATGGACATTAAACTTGTAGAGCATGTTCCTAGCATGGGAAACTCTATGGCACTACAATAGCCTTACTGGTGATGCTTTCTAAGTGGACTTATTAAATTCATAAGATAGTTAGTCCATTCATTTCTTCATGATGTCATAGTGATGGTTTAAACTTGCACAATTCATCCTTTGTTCATTATTTCAAGGTGATGATGATTTTATAAGGCTTGTGCAACCTATTCCATGCTCCATAATGCTTGAAACATAAGAGAATCTACATGGTCTTCTTCATTTTAAAATCTTAGGCCTGTTTCTGAGCTTTTAATAAACTATTTCATCAAACCATGCAAAAGCTTCATATGTTGGCAAAAATTGGCCAACATATTTGGTGTCTCATAGGGATTACATGCCTATCTATGCAAGATAACCTAGACAATTTTGCCTTGTCCATTCCATTGGGCATGGAGTCTCTACTTAGGTCCAACATATAGACTTGGATCTAACACTAGATTCCAATCTTGCTCTAGCCTATTTTTGAAACAAACACAAAGACAAAAAGAAATAAAATAGAATAGAGTTCCCAAGGTACTTATTAAAAGGAAACTAACCTAGCACATAATAGGGACAACAAAAAAATGTGATAAATATGCACTTAAAAAAATTGAACAAAACTATCCTAATATATATAGCTTACAACTATATGTACCTTTCCTCCTGGATCGAAAGGAAAGTTTGATAACCTTCTTGCATCATGGGATGAGGAATTGAATGAGGCTTGCAGATACTTAACCCTTGGTATTGATTCCCATTTTTTCTTTATTGCATCTACCAAATTCATTGGCATGATGATTAGTGAGAACTAGGCAACTCCAAATAGGTTAGCTATGTGCATCCAAACAATCTCAATTTATTCATATGTCTTCTCAACTATAACCTCCAATGGTGGTTTAATAAGGCATACCTCTTTGATTTCCATGGTGTCCTGAGTAAGACTAGGCTTATTTTTGGTTGCAAGTTCTTTAGGCTCATTAAAGAGCTCTACATATTCTACCCAATCTTTGTCATTGTCCTCCTTGGGAAACTCTTTGTCCACCATCTCAAGCACTTGATCCTTAAATTGACAAAGATATTTAACCTCTTGAAATATCCTCATCTATAGCTTCTAATCATCTTTGTGATTCTTGTCATCTAGAATCACTACTTATTCAATATTATCTTCTTGATGCATGATTTCATCAAGTTGGTGTTCTTCATGCTCCAAATAATTAATGGAATCCTCAAAAGATCCAACTTTTTGTACCATATCATCATCCAAGTTTTCCATCTTAACTTCACCAATCTCATTCAAGAAATCATGGTACAATTACTACCAATGGTCATATTCCTATTGGATCTCACCTCCAACCTGTACTTACTCTTACAACTCATCCTCTTTGACATTATGAAAGATTGAGACATGCTTGCTCTCACCAAGTGGTGTCCTAATAATGATATCCTCTTCTAACTCTGACAAGTCATCATTATCATTTATGAGTTTAACATGCAGTTCATTACTTAACTCTTCAAGGAGTGGCATAGGATATTCTTGGGATGACTCCATTAGAGATGAGATATATGTGACACCTCTTTGGTCCAATTGTTTGTCTTTGACAGTCATGTCTTCCTTCTTTCACATACTGCTTCAAATGGATTTCTAGGAGGGAAATGACCTAGATTCTTGAGGAGGGAGGGATAGGGGCTGAATGATGTTGGATTTACTTAAATCCATGATTTAGTTCCAAGATGGAAAAGATGGTGTTTCTCCTTTGACTTTTTGGTTCTAGTTTTCCTCCTCTTTCTTTGTCTTTAGCTCTAACTCTCTGATTTGCTTATCAATATTTTCTTGGAATATCTTCTCTTTAAGGTGGTCAGTGGCTCCATGAAGATAAAGAACACAAGAAGAATCTTGAGGAGGGATGAGAGAGGTTTGAATAGGTTCATATTTTACCTTAACTTGGGTTATCAAATCCATATTTATCTCACTTTTCCTACCCTATGACTTCACCACTTGATTCTAGCTTAGAACCTTGAAGGAATTCTTGAGGAAGGATGGAGTCTTGGACCTTAATAGTGGGATGTTCCACAAAAACCTCCTTCTTTATTTGATGGCTCTCTTGGATAGATCTCCAAGAAGGGAAGATCTAAAGAACACATAAATAACTTGACATACTCAAAGGGGCACTTGGAATGGTCCCTTGAGGAAGAATGTATGGCACATAAAAAGGCTGAGGTGGTGTATATAAAGGCACATAAGATTAGAGAGGTTAGACCTTCTATTCTTTAAGGCCTTTTAGCTTGTCTTCAATGCTTTGAATGTAAGCACATACATCCATCATCTCACCTAAGAGATTGTTCCAATTTGATCTCTCAAAAGGTGTCCATTTTGATTTAATTTACTACAATGACTTCCTCATATAATGGATCTAGTGACTAGAGACATCTTGGCCATAACATTTTTGTGAGCATAATTCTAGTGCATGCTTTTCAAGGTTCACTAAATTTATCTTAAGTATTGGTATGGATGGCTCTTGATAAGGTTGGTAAGGAGTAGTATTATTGTGGGCTTGTTATTTATATGGAGGATTAGGGTAATACTATTGCATATATGACTAATGGTATTTATATTGCTAGTGAGGGTCATGAGGAAGTTGAGAGCCATTAACTTGATAATAAAGATCATGAGAAACTTGACAAGGCTCCTCATAGCTTTGAAAAAAATATTAGTAGGGCTGATTAGGCTCATATGGATCATGAGGATCAAATTGGGGATGATAATAAAGAGGTGAATAATAAGGATATTCACCATAGCTATTCATGTTAACCTCATATGTCAAATAAGTTGCAAGAACTGATTAGAAACTTCATTGAGACATACCTACTTTGATCATAAATAGAAGCTTGATTTGGAGTGACCATTGGTGTTAATTGCTTACTTCCAAAAGTTATTTAGAGGAAAGACACACCAAGCTCTTCCCACTCTTTTGGACCTTTGTCCCACTGGGTGTGTTAGAATTGTTAGAGATCTAAATTTCACCGTAGCTAAAAGTAGAAGTGTTCAAGTCCTACTTCCAAACCTAGCTCAACATGGGATTGACCCCAAGTTGTGGGTATCCTATAATGGGGTCAGACCTCTAGTAATTTTAATGAGGATTGTTCCTCTGATGCATTATTTTATCTATTCCCACTACTAAAACCTACTAATGACTAGGGAAAATGGAGAGAGGGATAACATGAAAGGGAAAACCTAAGCTAAATATGGTGATGCACCTAAATGATGGTTGATCCACTCTGATTGACTCTTAAAACACCAATGAAATAAGCACAAGGCTAGATCTAAGATTTTAAATATCTATCATACATTAGTGTTTCATGAAGAGGTTCACCAAATGATCAAAAGTTGAGGGAAATGATGGAGAGATCTCATGCAAGACACTAACCTATCATAGTATCCACATGTGGGATTTAATCAAAAGATGTAGAATACTAAACATGACCTACATAACAAGATGAACTAGTAACTAGGTGAGATCAAGACTTGACAAGGGATAATAACTCTAACACATATGTAAATATAACATGTACACACTATACCAAAATAATTAAATCTAAAGAATAGTCTTGTATTCATTTCAAGAGGTTATAAGCTCCATCTTGGCAGAGTTTAATCATGCTCAAGAGATGGATCAGAGTGATATAGAGAGGATTAGAGTGATACAAAGATGATCCATTTTTTGGCTCCAAAGCCTTGATATATAGTAGAAAGGGAGAATGAGATATGGGAACAATGTCTTAGAGAGTGTAAAAAAGTCATCAAGATCAAGAAATGAGGTGAAAGCTCATAGATTACTTTTTGTATGCATGCTTTAATCAATAAATGAACCTCCTTTTATCCTAATAGTCCTCAAGCTCCTTTCATTGGTTGAGAGATCCCACTAGAAGACAAGGGCTTATTCCATGTGATGATAAAGTCTATTTGAGTAGAATCAATACCCTTAATGATTTCTCCAACTACCAATTCACCACCTTGAGACCCTAAGTCCATTTGATGTGCTCATGAGGATAAAATCCTTGAATCCTAAAATTGACAGTACCATATCATGAATAATGGTTAGTACCTAATTTGTCGATGATGGAGCCATGTTGACAAATGAGACCCTTTACATTAATCACATATCTGCTACATTTCCATGACTAGATCATAGGTCCATTTTATAGATAGAAAACTTATCTAAGATTAGTGGTTTTCCTATAGGCACCATATTAATATGGACCTATAGACTATATATCCCTTTTCTTGTATTATAATAGGTCCAAATAGACCCACTCTATCTCTATAATAACCAAGAGTTCATTGTATACACATGTCATCCTTTAATAATGGTGAACATAGTCATAAATAAACCCTACAAGCTATAAAATATCAAATCAGAGGTCCATACTAAGCTCCAATGGTAGTCCTTTTATGTTATTTATAATTTATTGCATAGCTATGTATGCTTGGTGTCATTGGATTGAGATTTAATGGTATAATTATGACCCTACAAGACTGGTTTACCTTGGTCAAAAATTGGCTTCATTGGTTTGACCTTGTCTATCAAATATTGCTTGGGCCAATAAAATTGCTCTAACCTATCTTCATTCTCATTGGCATCACAAATCCCCACTATCAGATCTTGACCTTGTTGACCTCCTATACAAATCATAGGACCAAGTTGTATGAATGAATATGGGCCGTTGATCTCTTACCATGAAGATCCTTTGACATGTTGACTTGATCGTGTACTATTAGATCATAATGTATGAAGAAATGTTGATCATTGATTTACTTGGACCCTTTTTCCTATTAGTTCTTGTGAACCATCAGATAATTGGTATGAATGAATGTGTTCCATTGATCTAGGCTCAGACCTACCTTTTATCGGTGAATGTGCACCATTATATTTCTATCTCATTGATCTGCACTGTCAGATCATGCCCAACTTGTAGCTCTTTACAGGGCTTTAACCTAGGGACCTTTTGACTAGTTTGACCCTTAGCATGAACCTTTAAATCTTGTTTGTTAGATTGTGGGATCATGCATACCATTGGATCTTTCTCAAATTTAAACCTTTTAAGGACTTTTTGAATCTAAATGTCTATTTTTCAATGCTCAAACTTGACACTTGTGTGAACATCCTATGTTATAGGTCCAACTTTGAACACTTAGATCTTAAGCTAGAAAACTAACACATACATGAAACTTGTGGAGCATGATACTGACATGGAGAATTCCATGGTGATATAATATCTTGGTTGGTGATGCTTTCTAAGTGGACTTATAAAATGCAAAAGATAGTTGGTCCATTAATTTATCTATGACATCCTGATGATGGTTTGACACTTAAACTTGCATAATTCATCCTTTGAGCATTATTTCAAGGTGTTGATGATTTTTTAAGGCTTGTGCAACTTGGTCCATGCTCTATAATGCTTGAAACACATGAGAAATTTCATGGTCTTCTTCATTTTATAATCTTAGACCTGTTTCTAAGCTTTTGATCTGCTACTTCATCAAACCATGCAAAAGCTTCATATTTGGGCCAAAATTGGCCAACATGAACTTTAATAAATGAGAATATTTTATATGAATTTATCTTTCATTAAATAAAATAACAAGTTCATTGCATAAGTTATAACAAAATGATTAATGTTTGATGTAACAAATTTGAAACAATAAAGGTTTTCATGAAGTTATTTTAGTTGGTAATATGAAAAACATAAGCATGTTTGGTGAAACATCAATAACATTATTAATTATTAAAGGACTATTTATTATTGTTCATTCTTTATCTCAATATAAATAGACCATATAACTAGCATATTTTACTTATAGTAAGTTATTACTATATGATATTGTAGGATGGTTGAATGCATACACTTAAGTAAAATGGTGTGGATTTAATTATTATGTGATGTAAAAATTAGAGGTGATTTAAACTAACATAATATTTATGTATGTGGTAACATTTTTTAATAAAAAGGATCAATAATGTAATTTATCTTAATTAATATTATATGAATAAATTTGTAGAATCCTATAAATTTTAAATCCATGAGGGTAGTGATCCTAGCTCAAGTGATGATAACATAAGCAAGTAGCTGAAATTGATGGAAATAAACATCACATAACATGCATTTATGAAATAATGTCAAACATATTGTATTGTATTGTTTTTGGAAATAAATTTGAAGCTTAAGTCTTGTTGTTCACATAATTATTTAAATCATTGTCTACAAAAGCTTAGTATGATGATTTTTTTTATTGTGAATTGAATTCTTTCTACCTTAGCTTGTTTTGAATCTTCTTGATGTTGAACTATACACTTGGTTAGAGTTTAGATTCCCTATATGGTCATAGGGCAGATTTTTTTATGTCAAGTACAAGCATTTAGTTAAGGCTACACACTAGTATTGGTCCTTTTATAAATGCCATAGTTTTAGTGATCATATTTGATGGTACGAATGTACTTTTAACAAACTAGTACACCCCAATCTTTTTATTGATTAGTTAAATTCACTTACTAATAGTATCAATAGGAATTTTTAAACTTAGTCAAATACATGTGTTTAGTATAACATAGTTATGGAATTGATCACACTTTCTATTAATTAGTTTCCTTTTGTTAGGTTTAAACAATGTTGAGAAACTCAAAGTTGATTTTTTTTAATTAGGTTATTACAAAGGTAATAAAACATGTAAATGCTAAATATATTTTTGAATATATATTTTTTTTGGTGTTTTTGGAATATTTGAAAATGTTGTAAAAAAAAGACATGTATAAATAAAAGTGCTACTGAGATCAAATGTACTCATCAAGAATATATTTTTGTGAAGGCTCTATATCATGTGTATCATATTTATATGTGGTGCAATAAATATCATCAAGATCATACCAATCTTATATGTTATTAGGATCATAAATTTCAATGTAATCATTGTTATAGGAAAAATGTAACTTCTTAAATTTTTCTTGAACTTGTGATATATTATTTTGAGCATCTATGTATGAAAATTTAACTGCACCATAGATTGAAGTTTCCTTATTGAATTTGTTTTCTTCTTGAACAATAGGAGAAGACATAATTTGTGCCTTGACTTATTTATTTGAGGATGAAAGTATTAACTTTGTAGTATTTCACTTAATTATTCATCCCTCTATGCATGAATTAGATATGGTGTTTGGATCCTTATCAACCATATTTGTATCATTTGATTTGGTTCACATATATAGATTTGAAGATTCCTTTATTAGAAACTTTCTTTCAATAATGTTTTTTTGCTTATCTTGAGTTTGAGTTGACAAATTTTGTTCTTGATCTTTTTGTAATATTGCCTTTAGAATGTTTTCTTGCTCTAATTGTTGTATTTATAAGTGTTTTTGTTTTGAATTTTCTTTGGTAACCACACTTGTTGTTATAGTAATTGTGGTTTAGGAGAGGTACTCATAATGTGAGTGGTGTTCTTGCTTGATGTATCAATGATATGATCACCACTACCCCTGTGACTTTGTATTTTGTTATTTAATGAAAAATAACAATTTATATGATGCCCATGCATTATATGATATGCATAGTAGTATTTGGATTGCCTTATAGGATGTGGAGGATGCAATTTAATTATTTTGTCTCAAATCATTTCTCTTAGGATTTCACTTGGACTCTTAGTATCCTTTTGGTCACTTTTTGAATCACTTGTTCTAGATGTATTATGTTTTATATTTTCATTTGGATAAGAAACCTTGTTTGGCATAGCATTGGTAGATGAATATGTAAACATATGATTAACACTAGCATGTTTTGGAATTTGGGCACATGGAATCTAATTTTCAAATAATGTGATATTTGAACTAAAGTATCAATTTTGATTTTGTAACTCTTCTATTAACTTTATCATAAGGGTGATTTGATCTTTTAGGGATTCACAAACACAAACCCTAGGTGTTTCAAATTAAACATGCATACATATACCATCTACCTTACGTCTTGAAGGAGTGATAACATAGACCTAGTTAAATGGATGGTATCTACCACCATTCATATATCTGAGATGACGTTCTTGGGCATTAGGTAGAAAGAAATAATAATTAATTTTTCTTCCTTCCTTAATAGAGAGTTGTAGAGTTTCATAATCATAGTCATCAAAATAATCAATATCATCCATGATGAGAAAGGTAAATAACATTAGGATTAGTATGAATCAAGTAAAAAATCTTAAATATAATAATTATGAAACAACAATGCTCAAAGGTTGGGTTCACAAAATGTTTAAACCTAAAATCAAGATTGAGGAATATAGGGTTAAAGGGGTAGATATATCCTAGGGCACAAGTATGGTATACTATCTCTAGAGTAGGCCAATTAATTTTAAACTCAAATAAAAATATACTAAATTTATTATGTTGAGATATGCTAAAAATCTAAAGTTAAAATATGCTATATATTTTAATGATAATGAAAATAAGATACCTGGTTCTGATGTTAATATAGATCTAGATCTGGAACATAAAGGGAATAGGTTAGATATATATTCTAGATTAATCACCTAATTTTATAAATTGTACCTCTATAGTCAAGAACACTTGTGTCAACCTAGGATAATTACATTGATGATTCTATCTAAATAAAATGTAGGTGTCCAATACAAAATAACTATTGAAACTAGATGTGACCACCAAGATGCTTATTGATTCTATGTCACCTTCACTTTGATGCATTCATATCTAGTTCATGGACTGTCACTCCTTATCAAATAGTAAAACCCTAGTTCTTCATCTTCATAGTGATTATGGGAAAAGTGGGTTAGTGGGCACACAATGTCAAGATTCCCCAAAATCCCTCTATTAATGAGGCTACCTACATAATCAATACTCTTAATAGGGCCTCAGACTTATGTAGTTATCCCCTATATATTAGCTTGTGTGTGTATTATGTAATGAGTGATAAATAAGTATAATAGTGACCTAACTTTTAAATTAGAAAATGTGGCTCATGGAATGCTCCTTCAGTACTTTAGACTTGTAGATGTGTTGTCCTAATGATTGATATAGAAAGAAGATAAAATAGGGAATCTTTATTTAGTTGAGTGTTTGATTGAATGCCTTTGGTAAGTTACCTTGTGAGTTGTTTGGTCTATACTATGTGAATAATGAACAAGGATTGATATTTTATATATACCAATCCCTTTAAGAGAATATCTTACATTAAATCACTTAGGCTAACCCTAGGTATACATTTCATTTAAAAATTAAATTACTTTAATGTACTAGACACTTACGTTGGGATATGATACTTGAATCAATGTAGGCATCTAACTAAAACATAAGTGTCTAGGTAAATGGAAAATAGGCATACATCCAAAAATTTCAAAGATAGATTCTAACTAGGTTTATAACATTTTGAGCATGATAAAAGGTCTGAGTCATTATAATTGTATTGGTCAAACTAAGAGATCAACAATGAGCATAGAGAGATAGTGTATGTGAGCCTTTTAGTAGAAATAATGTTTATAATTTTAAGGTACATCCATGATATGTATTTTCTAAGTGTACAAGACTTAGGTGCTATATAATTCAAGAATAGTTTCTACAACATCCTCATATAAAATATCAATGCATGGATTATTTATTTTTGTACTATGAATCTTGTTTGAATCTCATGTTCTAACCTCTATTTTTATCCTTTCATTGAGATGATAACATGAGATAGGTGTTTTTACCTTTACCAACATGCCCCATTTTAAGACTAAAACTAGGGATCCTCTTTTTGTCAAGCTCTATCAAGATCTCAATTTTTTCAGCTTTGGTCAAACCCTTATCCATCAAGCTTGAGTTCCTTGATCCAAAGTCTTTCACTAATTTTTTTTTATTTTCCATTTAGAAAGAGTAAAAATTGAAAGAAGGGTGAGGTTAGTAGAACCTAGATTTGGTTTGTGCTCCATGATCCAGATAAATATTGATACTCTTATTTGTCTGGGGAGGATGACCTATAGATAAGAAAGCAATCTAGAAAATAGTGGATTAGTGAGATAATAAGGTGGACTTCCTAGCATGAGCTAGATCCAATAAGCATAAACTTCATTGGAGGTTGTGAGGTTGTCAATCCACACTTTTAAAATACTTAAGTTCTGATAAACTAAAAATAGTTTCTTTTATGAAATAATAGAAGGTATTTAAATCAAATACAAGAAATGCTTGAAAAGAAACAAGTGATTTTGATAAAAAATAACAATAAATGATTGAATACTAATGATAAATTCCTCAAACTTGATTTAGCTTCATATTTTTAAGCTATGTGATAAAATAGAAACTCCAAAAGTGGGTTTTGGGTATGGATTTATGGGTCAAATCAGCTTACTATTGTAAAAATAGATACATAGTGACCATTTGCAATTAGGTGTGATCATCGATTGTTAGGTAAGACCATTGGTAGTTATAGTAGAATTTGGTTTGGGAAGATAAGTCTATTGAGGAGTGTTATAGAGAGGTTTTGGGAGTGGTGTTTAGGTTAAATTTTGGTTATGAGATAGAATGTAATGCTCAGAGGTATCTAGTTTGGGAGTTGGGTGTTTGGGTGATTGGAATGGGCTATGGGTGGTTTTGGATAGGATATGAAGTGTCTGGAGTTGTAAAAATCCAATATAGGGAATGAAGTGTAGAGAATGGGAATGAACCAAGTACTTAAATAAATAAATATTATTATTGAATCTTGATAAAAAAAACATAGATACTTAGCTTTTAGGTGTTTCTAGTCTAAGGAATATTGAGGTTGGTTGAAAGCTGTTGTGGATCTTGGAGTAATGCTAGTAGAGTAATAGTTCCTTGGTTAAAGATAATGAGTTGCAAAAGTATCCTAAGCCTCTGGCCTATTTCTTAATTTGTTAGGAAGTTTTTGGATTCACCTGAGAGTTAAAATCTCTTGTACCTAAATGAATGAATTCAACCTCCTCTCCATATCTTAATATAGAGAAAAGGAGCATTGAAATGAAATATTTTAACAATCTAACCTACATTGATCATGAAAATATAAGACTAAAATTAAATAGCTAGTAATTAATGAGTGAATTAAATTTGACTCTTTAGATCATGCACTCTTGAGGTATATTTTTAAGTACCCATAGATGGTTTGGGTCAACCATCGGTGGTCAAGGGCTAACTACCAGCAGTTGAGGGGATATAGTAAAAATTGGATAAATTTACCCAATTCCACTAATGGCTAGTGGTTAATTACCTATAAAATGGTTTGAGGTTAATAATGGGAGCCAAGGGGTGTTTTAATGACTAAAAATATACTATGTGATTTTTGAGTGTCTACATTTTGCCCCTTTTTATTGCATAGTTTTCATCCTCAAGCTACAAAATAAAAATAATAGGTGTAACAACCAATTGGATAGATGCCTTGAGTATGGGAGGAGGTGTTCACCCTCAAACCAAGATGTGATGAAGTGAAAATAGAGTCAAGTATGGGTTTGACAATTGAAAATGGGTTAAGAAATGGGTAAAATAGGTCGATGCAAGGGGGGACAAGTGATAAGTGAACCAGACCACCACATTTAGGTGTAGTACATATGGCTGTACTTGTAAACTCAAGTCATTTAAAAAAAGGTAATAGTGGTATCAAGAGTCCAAAAAGTGGGTGATCCTAAGAACATGGATTAGGTCACATGTGTTGAAATAGCTAAGGGGACAAATTAGAGGCATCTGAAAGGTTGATGTTAAAAAAGGGTTGAAGTTGAGCATACCATCATGAATGGTGGTAAGGGTCACAAAAATGAAGGTGATGGTAAAGGTATCATGGTATGATCATTGAAAATGGAGGCATACAAGTGGACTAAATAACCAAAAGGTGAGATAGGTGGGTAAAGGGAAAGTTGGGCTAGGTGGTCCTTTGGGAAAATGATAGTGTAAGATGGTAAAACCCTAAAGGGGTTGACCATTTATGGTCAGGGTTGACTATTAGTAGTCACCTATGACTATGAATAATAAAATAAAATCCCTAAAAGGGAAACTATAAAAGGTCAAAGTGGTGTTTATTTGCTCATTTATAAATTTAACCCATAACATTTCTATTATCCTAAGCAAAAATGTCATCAGTTTGTCATTTGAGAGCTGAGCGATTTGTGTGAGGCTTGTTTGATCAAGAGTAGATGTGGGAGGTAGAGGTTTGACTTAGATGGGTCAGAGTAGGTTAGAGAGATAAAAATGATGAAATGAAGCATAGGTAGAGCACTGGGCTGAGTGGTGGCTATGGTACCAAGGGTTCCACCATGATGTTGAATGTGGAATGAGGTAGGGGAGGTATTCAGTTGTGTTACATTTGTTATTTTTCTTATGATTATTTGGGTGGGTGTGTGTGAAAATTTTGTTTTGAGGGTATGGAGAGGAAAAATTGGGTAGAGGGATGAAATTATTTGTAGGAATCAAAGTTGGTATAAATAGAGCAGGTGTAGACATTTTTTTTATTTTGTATTAAGGTCTTTAGTGGGTTTTGGTTGAACCTAAGGGTTTGGGGTCATCAACAATTTTGATATAGTGACTATTGATGGTCGCTATTGATCATTTTTAGTTGATATATGGTCATATAATGGTTAATGTGTGGACCATAGATGGTTCAATACATGAATCATTAGTGGTTGAGGGTTGCTCGGCCATAGTTTCACAAGGAACTGTCATTATTCAACACTTGACCATTAGTAATTAGTATCAAGTTTGGAAATATAAGTGGGTTAAGGGTTGGTCTAGGAATATAATCTAGTGGTTTAAAGGTAATGGGTGAAAAATGACATGTTGTATCAGGTAAGGGGGTAAGATAATAGGTAAAGTGTATAGGCTATGTTTGAAGTATAAGGTAGATTAAAGTAAACATCTAACATTACAAGTGAGGGAGAAACTATAGATGAGGGACTAAGTGCCTCAAATCTTAGATGAGGTACGTAGGGATATCATGGATTAGGAATGGGAGAACATGATAGTAGAGGGCCTAGGAGTCATGAGATTTTATCATCACATACTGAGAGACATGATGATGTTGGTATCCCTCATCGAGAGATGGGACTCAACTAACAACACTTTATTGCTACCTACTGGATGGATTACTATCTTAATAGAGGATATTCATTGAATTTTATGGTTACCAATTTAGGGAGAGTTAATAGAGCATATCAGTAGTGAGGAGTGAGATGTATCTATGAACCAACTATTTAGAGAGGACCTTGTTCATGAGAAATAATGCTAGAGGATTACATTATGAACCTATGTATCATATGGATAGGGGAGGGTGATGATTTATAATGATGATGATAGCCATGACCTAATACACACTTATATATTATAGTAGTGGTATATTTCCCTTTTTATTACTAAGTGTTCTTATAGACATGTTGATGGATTGAATAATATTTTCATGGGCACCTGCCCTACTAGTTTAGATCTACTGGGAGCTCTAGGGATATAAGTTACATAGGGATATTTCATTAGCATCAGGTTTGTACTACATTTTTGTGTGTATGATCACATGAGGGTTCTATGTCCAGGTACATTTCCATGACAGACATGGGACCAGGGGGAGTTTAAAGTTGGATTTATGAGATGGAAAGGTGACTATGCACTTACAACATGAGGGGGAGTGGCACGAGATATAGAGTGGTAAAAGGATAGATTAGAGGCACTCATTTATGGGGAGGTTATTTGGAGTCTGTATACCAAATTCTCAACATGGGTGAGTTATGCTAGGTAGACTTTGTCATTATAGAGTTATAGGTGGATTTATGGGATATGGGAGCATGAGGAAAGCTTATTCCATTTGACAAGGTGAGGAGATATTTTGGGTTAATTTAGGGTGTCCCAAGTGATTTATTGAGGTATAAGAGAGAGGATACCAAGGCACCACTATCTCCTCCATAGTTGAAAGAGATAGAGATTGATGATTAGTTACTAATAATAGTGGTAGATATCGATGATGTAGGTGTGATGCTAGATTATCTTGTATGGTTTCAAGGTCACTATGCAATGGTAATGTTTGGGGGAGATAGTGTACTATAGGATCCTAATGTAGACATGGAGGAGGGGGTAGGGACCAGATGGATGTGGATGCCCCTAATAGGTAGGCACTCATCATGGAGAGAGATCAGGAAAGGGTGACATTAACCACAATATAGGTAGATCTAGAAATAATGACTATAAAGAGAGATATGACATAGGTCTAGGTGTCTATCCTTATGCAAGAGAGGGATACAACATGAGAGCAGCTAGCCTTCATTATATAAGAGAGGGATGCATTGAGATAGGTAGGAGGCTAGGTACTTATACCTATAGGACCATCAAGGACCATCTTTGTGGTGAGGTATGTGTCCATGATCAAGGAGCTCAAATACTACAAGGCACTAGTATTTAGATAGCTTCTATAGGAGCCCCAATATGCTGAGTATAGAGCAACAATTACTAGGGGAGCTAGAAATGCTACACTGGGGTAGTAAGCATCATCTATCAATGTAGAGGTGGATCCCAGAGATGGAATGGATCTAGGATGTAGTGGTTCCCCATGACCTTAGACTCCTATGAAACTCCTTATTTTTATGTATTATATTATTTTGATATCAACCTATGAGATGATGCAGTGAGATGTACACATCTTTTTAGAGACATGGACATTATGATTATATATGATTATGATCTTATGATGTGATTATGATTTTATTGATGCTTCTTATGGTTATGGATGATTATTTTATGTTCATGATATTTATTATGATGTTATTGGACATGATGATGATGTTATGATTAACAATTCTGTTAGGAGTAGATGTATGCTTTGTTATAAATGTGGATGTTTTAAATGAATAAATATATGCTTCCTTATCTAGATAGACATGTGATGGATAACATATGTGTATGACACATTTATTTATAAAATAAATGATTAAAATGTTATACATGTTAAAATAGTTATGATTAGTTGATGTAATTGGTTAGAAGGGTGAAATGATGTTTGATGTATGAGATGGTTAATTCGTTAAAATGTTTTTATGATTAAAAACACTTACAAAAATAAGGTAAGAAGGCAATCAAAAAAATAAACACATATTTTTTATTTAAATGTTTTTAATGAATTACATTTGATTAGATGAAGGTGAATTAATCTTAAAACACATAGAGTAAGTTTGGATAACAAGACTAGATTTGAGAAAAGAAAAGAAAGATAAAACAATCAAAAGACAATCATCTTAATGAATGCATCAACAAATAGGTTTGTTTAAACAAAAAGGAGACACGATGCTTCTTATTTGGCAAGGACAAAAAAAAAATTGAAGCTAGACTTTCTTATGAATGTAAGCCCTTTGTATGCTTCGCATAAGCATTCATTAATTGGTTAAAAAGTCTCTTGATCACACAATGTCAAGTAAGCTCAAAATCCCTTGTTTTATAGAGGGTATAAATGGGAATGGATGATAAAGTAACCTTAATGTGAGGTTATGTTGCATCTTTTATAAATTTTCAAAGAACTAGTATAAACAAATCTATATCATAGATGGTATAGACTAATCAATATGGGAAATTTACTCATGAAAGCTGATTGTGGTTTCTGAATAATGGGTCTTTTGAAATTTTTGTTATTTATTTGAAAGGTTTTAGGGAAGCTAATCAATATGAGAATCCTCTAATAAATTTATTTATTTTGAAAAATGATTTTACTTATCCATCCTTCAAGGGAATGGTCTAAGATTTTTGAGACTTATGCTAGGCATTTTGATAGCTGTCCTTCAAGGGAGTAGTCTACCTTATATGAAGCAATTTTTATTGGTTTTGGTAGATGTCCTTCAAAGGAGTAGTCTGATAATTCTAGAGATGACCCATAAGATATATGATTTAGTTTTTGTTGCTGTTTAGACATAGACATACTTATATAGGCTTACTTTTATGAAGGCAAAACTAAAGTACATGAAGGTTAAAATAGTGGGTGAGAGGATTATTTGAGAGACAATGACCATGGGATTACATCTTATTAGGGATGAAAATTATCCATAAGAATCATGCCATGGGTAGAGTCATGTTACCCATATTTAGGATTAAGGCTGAAACTATGACATATAATCACATGATTTTGTGTTTTAATCAAGTGTCCTCAAAGTGAGGGGATGAAGGTGAAAATCTCATAAAATAAGGGATGATATTAAGTTAGATAGAATGTTATTTTTATATTATTTAATAAAATAAAGGATGTAGATGTAAAGCATTAAGACGCTTAGGTTTTGGTCTCCCCTCAAGAGAGGATAATTAGTAAGCTCCTGATCCATACTTTTGCATTATGATATAATGTCCAAGCTAATTGAAAGCAAACTTACTCCACTTGTTTTTATCTATATTGATTACATGTTGATTCTCCTTTAAGATTAGGTCAAAAATTTTGAATTCTCATTATCTTAGGTGTTTATTATAAGTGCATTTAATTCATTCTTGATAGACACAAAGATGGTTAAGCATGGCCACATGATGCTTCATCAACTAGCTCAAGTTGGGATAAATGTTCCTGATGATAATCACCCTCAGAAATGATATCCTATAGGGATATGTGAAGAGATGGAATTTGTAATTCAAGAGGCAAGAAAAAATTTCTCTAAAGACAAGAGAGAAAGGCATAGTACTTGTAGGGGCTCAAATGCTAGTATGATATACCCTTAAGGTGAAAGGGATGTGTAAATTCCAATCCCAACTAGATACATTAACCATTTTAGTTAGAATTTTATTAAGGGTTTTGTTAGAAGCTTTAGCTTGTCCATTATCTTGTGGATGATAAGGCAAGGAGAAATTCAACTTAATTCCAAATGTATCACAAAGACCTTGGAATTTTTGGTTTTTTAAAAAATTTGCCATTATTGATGATTATTTTATGAAGAACACTAAAATGATAGATGATGTTATGGTTAATAAAATTAATAATATTTTCATCTTTGGTTTAAATGAGAGGAAAAAACTCCACCCATTTGGTGAAATATTTGATTGCAGTGATGATAGAATGATGTCATTATAAAGAATGGGGGTTAATCTCACCAATAATATCCAATCCCCATTACGAGAAGGGCCAAAAATCCTTAGATACTTGAGTCTATGAATAAGTACATGATGTAAATTAGTGTGTTGCTAAAATTTAACACACTTCTTCACATAATCACAATAGTCCTATTTAAGGGTGGGACAATAGTAACCAAGGTGAAGGATATGTTTAGCAACAACTAGGGAACTAAAGTGTCCCCCATAAATCCTAACATGTGTTTCTTTGATAGCATGAGAAATTTCATGACTACGTAGGCAACATAAAAGGAGACCATCAAATCCATGCTTATAAATAATCCCCCCTAGTATGGTATAATGAGAGGTACTATAAATAAATTCTCTTTAGCCATTCTTAGAAATATCAGAAGGAAGAATGGCTAGGTTGAGATAGTCAAAAATATGTTTATACCAAAGGTCGAGTTGGGTCTCCTCTACACTAAAGATGGAAGGAGGGTTTGATTTAGTATAATAAGGCTTGATAATATGATGGATAGTGACAAATAGATTAGAGTTAGAAGGTGAAAATGGGATTTGGGAAGTGAGAAAAGCCATTGTATCAGTGAACTTATTTGTAGATCATGGAGTGGCTTGGATAAGGTAGTGATTAAATGACATCAATAACATATTGACTAGTTGTTTATACTATTGTAAGATGTCATTTTTACACTATTGAGAGCCATTGATTTGATTTACCATGATCTTAGAGTCAATAAAGATGCTGATCATTTTGATTCCTAAGGCTAAAGTAGTTTAGAGACCTATCATTAGGGCTTCATACTCAGCCATGTTATTGGTACAATCAAAATAAAGCTTGAAAGATAAGGGGTTCACCATCAAGGGGGATGAGAATGATACCATCATCCACACCACATTGACACTTCTATCCATTGAATTAAATGGTCATTTAATAGGTGAGGTCTTCTTGAGAAAGAGTCATGATGGACTCATCGAGAAACTTAAGGGGAGATAGTTGGTTGTTCATTAAAGGTGCTTCAACCAATTGGTTGATGATAACTTACCATTTAATTGACTTATTTAAGAGGAAATTAAGGTTAAAATCAAATAAAATCATGAGTCACTTATCCATACATTAATTTTATTATGGTTTGGAGTGCATATACTTGAGTGGGTTTATGTTGGTTATGACATAGGTCTTGTGATTGAGAAGATAATGGTGGAGTTTGGAGGCCATAAAGACCAAGATGAGGTAAAGTTTCTCATGATGGGTGTACTAAGTTTCATAATCTATAAATGTTTAACTTATATAGTAGATAGCTTTCTCTTTATGCTTCTCATCTTGATGTGCAAGCATTGCCCCTAAATAGTGGTCAATGGTAGAAATGTACAGGTAAAAAAGTTGATCCTCTTTCAAAGGAATGAGAATGGGCTAGAGAAAGAAGCTACTCTCTAAGTGAATCAAAGGCCTTTTGATAGTCCTTATTCCACTTAAAATATTATATATATATTAGAAGGTGGTAGAAAGGTTGGCATTTATCAAATAGATAAGAGATGAAGCATGAATGGATTAAAGCTTCCCCTGCAAATTATGGAGTTGCTTGAGGTTGGTTGGAGGAGGCATTTCAAGGATCACCTTGAATTTAGCGAGATCAACTTGGATTCCATGAAGAGAGATAATGAAGTTAAGGATATTTATTGACAAGACCCCAAAAATAAATTTCTTGGGGTTAAGGTGAACATGGTAAAGGATGAGACATTAAAAAATAAACTTAAGAACTACTAAATGATATTTACAACATTTACATTTCCCAAGAAGGTCATCTACATAATCTTCTATGGTTTTGTGAATAAGGTCATGGAAGATGTAAGTCATAACATGCTGGTAAGTTGCACTAGAGTTCTTCAAACGAAAAGGCATGACCCTATAGTATAATGTCCACAAATGGGTAATAAAGGCAGTTTTATATTAATCTTTAGGGGTAATCAAGATCTGATTGTAACTTGAGAACCCATCCATAAGAGATAACATATCATGGCTGGCTGTAAGATCAATAAGCTAGTTAATGCTTGGCAAAGGGAATTCATCTTTCGGGTAAGAAAGGTTAAGATCATGAAATCCATGCAAATTTGAATTCCCCCTATTGATTTGGTGATATGGATGACATTTGAAACCCATTGGGAATAATAAATGGGTTGGATAAAATTGATGGATAAGAGGCATTGAAGTTATTCTTTTACAAGAAGGGATATGCAAGGTTGCATCCAATGAAGCTTGTACTTGACAGGCTTGGCATCACTGATAGTAATGATATCATGGGTGGAAATAGAAGGGTTGATTCTTGGCATGTCACTATAAGACCAAACAAATGGTATGATACGGTCTTGCAAGAAGGAGGGGAAATCTTGATGCTCTAAGGAATCTAGCAATTATCCAAATTTGACAATGCATGGGTTATCCTGATTACCCAAGTTGACATCTATGGTGGATTCATTTAACATGGTTGAAGTCTCAAGAAGGAGATATTTATGGATAGAGGAATCTTCTACACCAAGATAGGCATGAAGGGAATTATCATCCTAACATTGATTGGTGTTATTGGTAGGAGAGTCATTTTCTACCATCTTAGGATGATCTAGAGGAAAGGTTATGGTCTTCCCATATTTTTGATAAGTCAAGGGTCCAAGGCTAATCATGTTGACAAAAAAAAGTTAGGGGGATTGATTTTAAGATCCTTAGATTTTGATGGTGAAGTGGTTAATGAGGATAGAACTTCCTTGTCGATGATGTTAATAAGAGGGGAATTAGTTAGATCTTTAGGTAGAACAAATCTGAGACTAGATCTCTCATGAGAATTTTGGGTCTTACATAAAAACAACTCATATGGTCCATGTTCATAATTCCCTAAACTGAATCCCTTCCAAGCACACCTATGGAGGTATGTCTTAGAGAACTTTGGTTTATTTATATAGTATAAATAAAAAATGAATGATCAAGGAGAAGAGGAGGTAGAGGAGGTGGAAAGAAGTTGATCAAATCCACCATAGACAAGATTAGTTTGGAGATTGGGAGCCCAAAAGGTATAATGTTTCAAATTTTGAAAACATAATTGGGATTTTGGTTAAGGTTCCTATACTCTTGGGGAGTAGGTAAGGTGTCTAAGGTCAAAAGGTGATACTCCCCAAGAAAGATACATTGTAATGTTGATTTTAAGGGGTCCTTCATGGGGGTTTGGGTAGAAGGGATGGCTGAATTAGTGGAAGCTTTGTTGATGGAAGAGGTGGAGTCATCTTTAGTTGGTGAAGGTTTGGTTGATGGAAAAAGGATAACATCATTAGGTTGGTACATCATATTACATGATGTAAAAGGACTTGGGTTAGATTGTATGGTAACTATTTGACATTCATGCTCAAACTTGACACACTAGTATAGGGTGGATGGTACACAACCTATGGAATAAATCTAAGGGCATCTAAGAAAAATGTTGTATTGGAACTTGCCTTATACTATGTAAAAGATCTCAATAAGTGTGTGAGGTCCTAAATGAATGTGGAGGATGATAGTTCCTAGAGTTTTCCCCGTAGTATCATTGAAGGATCAGAGCATCACTGTGGTTTCCAACATAATATTCTCTAGCAATTAGCTAGTCATATGCATGGGAGGAAATAATGTTGATGCTAGACCCTATATCAATCATAACCCTCTTGATGTGGGTTTTGTTGATGTAAATGGTAATGAAAAGGGGAGGATCCAAATCATCAAGATGAATGGAGGGTATTTCTAAATCCTTGAAGGTATCAAGTGTGGAAAGTTGAAGGGCTCCTATGAAGGCTACTATAGGTTGTGGATCTTCTGGTTAAACCTATATGGACTACAAAGCCTCTGTCATCACCTGGTGGTGATGGGGTGAGGTATTTATTAATTCATATAAACTCATCTTCATCGATGTTTGGTGAATTTACTTTAGAACTTATCTTTTGATTAACTCAGAAGGGTTGGATTGGGAGGCACCCAAGATAAACACCTTGGGTTTGGGCTTGGTTGGGTGATTGGGTGGTGAAATAAGGGTATGTCCATGGAATGGACACCTTTGCCTTCCCCTTATCCTTTTACTAGGTTTGTGATCATGTGACCACATGTATGGTATGGATTTAGGAAAGAGTTAGGCTAGAGGACTGCTTCGGTTCCTCCTCACTCTTAGATGAGAGTGTGAGAGTAGGTAAGTGTTGGGTGGTTACCTTTGGTTATCAGATTGGTGATAGGGTCAAGGGAGGTTCATCTGATAATAGGTCATCCTCATCACATAGCTAGTGGACTAGGACTTGGAGAGCTTTATAATTCTCCATATCATGCCTAGGTGTTTTATGGTATGAACATACCATATTATCATTAAACCAGGATGGTTTATGACTATGGGGGTTGAATGGTTTGATGGGTGGCAAGGTCAAGAAAGAGGCTTTCAATAACCTTTCCAAGATGTTTGAGTAAGACTCAAGCAATGGTGGCAAGGGAGTAGAAGTTTTGGATTTGATAGATAGGGTGGAAACCTTTTTAGGAGTGGGTTGGGTGCTAAGAGATTTTAGGGGATAAATTTTCTTGGTAGGTGGTTTTAGAGTAGATTGCTCTGGGGGTTAATGGTTTGGAGGTGGAAGGTTTAGAGGTAGAAGATTTGTAAATAATGGGTGAGTGGTATAAGGTTTGGTGGTAGATGCTTGGGATGTAAATGGTTTGGTTATGAATGGTTTGGTAAAGATGGGTGAAGGTGTAGCTAAGAACAGAGGTTGGGTTTAGGCTTTCTTGGGAAGATTCATCTTCTTTACCAAGGTAAAGGGATGAGGTACCAAGATAAAATAAGGATGTGGTCTTAAAATGGAAGACAAGGTTTTATATTTTGGGATCTTTAGTGGCTCCATTTTATCAGTTGGTTTAACTTGGAGTTTCTTACATGGGTTTGATGGAGTTAAATCCAACTTTAATGGTTGTGAGCAAGGCTATGAGTAGGGAGCATGCTTAGTTTTTTGATGGGATTTTTTGGGATGATAGAAGGTGCTTCAATTACTTTGGGTGGAGCTAAGTTGGAAGGTTTGCCTATGGTTTGGGAGGTAGATATTTTCAATGGTTTGGTTGGGATGATGGTGGGTTCACTAGTGGAAGTGGAAGGTTGGGTTGAAAATGGTATGGTTGAGGGATCTTGCTTGGTTGGATAGGGGAGCCCAATATGGTTCAAAAATGTGGCACGATCCATGTTGGGTGGGATAGAAACTTCAAGTTTTGACCTAATCTAGAGAATGGATTATATACAAGTTTGGTTCCTTCAGTATTGGGATCAAAGGACAAATCCATGGGTTAAGAAAGGGAAGTGGTTTCCTTGTCCTTTTCCTCAATCAAAGTCTCTAAGGTTTTGAAAGGTGATTCCTCCATGAAAGGGGTGGATGAAACAACCTCTTGTTTATGAAGGATTTATAAAGGAAGAGTGGAGAGCTCAATCATGGAAGAAAATGGAAGGAAAGTGAGGGTGATCTCCTCTATCATGCATTCCAAAGGAGAGGGGATGGTGGTTTCCACTAGATCAATAAGTGGAAAAGGGTAGATAATGGCTTCCTTTGTTTCGATTTCTAAAGGAACAGAAGGTAAATCCACTACCTCAATAAGTGAAGGGGAAGAAGAAGTGGTTTGGGCTATGGTTTCCTCAACTATGAGCTTACTATGAACCACATTAATAGTATGTACCTCATGGTTGTGAGAAGATTCCACTTTGTTATTTTCATTATTCATGGAAGGGGCATAGTTGGGGAATGGCTACCTAAAAATATCAAGTGACTAATTTGAAGGTGCATTGGGGTTATCCAACACAAGTTCCCCCTTGTTAATAAACCCTTGGACAATGATTTTGAAAGTATTGAATCTACTAACATCATTCCCAATGACATGATGGAAGTTACACAATTAATTCTCCTTATACCAGTCGGGTATAGGATGAAAGGAATCAAATTGTTGTGGGGGTTTAATTGGAGTAATTTGTATGATATTTGATTTCAATAATTCTTCCACTACTAAAGCATATGACTCTGCTAGTGGAGTATATTCCTTTTGGTTGTTATATATTTGGTTTTGGGTATTCTAGTTGGAATAATTAGAAGAGTTGGATTGGTTAACACTTGATCCGGCCAACAATTTGGGTGATGGTTCTACCCCAATTGATGATGGAACTTCTGATAGCCATAACTTTTGCATCGTAGCTCCAATTAACTCACCATTTGAACCATTGGAAAGATAAGAAAGAGGAGAATGTGGTGAGATGGCATGGAAATTTGACCCCAAAAAACCCAATGGAAGTGCCCTAAATTTTAATTTTAGTCGTACAGTCTAAAAATAGTAAGTTTCTAAAAATAGTAATTCCTCAAATTTTGTATTGTTTTAAATCATGGAAGTCGAACCAATTCATCTCCCTCAAGATTGGTGACCTTAAAAATCCTCCCCATAATTTAAAAATGTGTATAAATGAAGATGTAACCTAAAATGGAAATTAGACATCTCTTCCTAGAGATAAGCATATAGTTGTGTTGTGATCTTGAGTAATAAAACATCTCTTCTCAAAGAATTCATTGTTACTGTGTTATTTTTTTTCTTTAAATATTTGTCAACCAAATTCTACAAAAAAATAATTGTTCCTAAATTATGGCCTGAACTATTGAAAGGAATCAAATTTTTGTGGGGGTTTAATTGGAGGAATTTGTATGATATTTGATTTCAACAACTTTTCCAATACTAAAGCATATGACTCCACTAGTGGAGTATATTCCTTTTGGTTGTTATAGTTTTGGTTTTGGGTATTCTATTGGAATAATTAGAAGAGTTGGATTGGTTAAAACTAAAGGAGAGGTAGTTTTACGGACAACTACATTCACGGTTCCCTTGGTTTTGGTGTTGGTGTTGGAGTGGTTGGTGGTTTTGGAGGAGGAAGTTTCATTTAACTTGAAACTAGAGTTATTGTTTCTCAATTTTAGATTCCCCTCATTAATGGCTCTAATCTCTAATTTCCATGCCATGGTGAAAGCCTCATCAAAATTCTTAAAAGTCTAAACCTATAAAGTGGAGGAAATACGTTTGGCACAAGCCCAAGAGAAAAGCTCAATTAGTTCAGGTTGGGGCAAAGAGAAATATATTTGTTTTATCAAACCTCTCCAATGAGCTATGAAATCAATAATTGACTCATTCTCAAATTTATGAATGGAGTAGAGGTCAGTGATGGAAATTTTTTTAGGTATATTTATGGAAAAATGATCTATGAAATTTTGAGTTAATTGGGCAAAAGAAAAGAGGGAGTGTGTGGTAATAACATTATACCAATATAATGCTAAACTAGATAGGGACATGGGAAAGGTGTAAAGAAGGAGAGCATCATCATAAGCAATCAAATAACAAGAGTGTCTAAATTCTTTAAGATGTTACTAAGGATCTTTTTTGCTCTAAAATTTTGAAAATTTTAGAAGTTCCCATTAAGGAAGATAAGGTTGGATTGGGATGGATGGATGAATTGGTTCATTAAAAATTTGATCATATGATAATAGGTTATGGGCATCAGAAATAGATGACTCCAAATTGGTCATCTTGTCCATTAACATTTTAACTACATTAGTTTATAATTATGCACTCCTATGGTTGTATGGTATGTTCTGTTGGGGTTGCATATGTGTAACATATGGATAAGAGGATGCCACATATTGGTATGTGGACATGGATGATTGGGAAGATGCCATGTATGGGTAATTGGATACAGGATGTTGGGTAGAAGGTGGAGTCATATATCCTTATGGGCTAGGAATATATCCTAAGTTGGGTGTAATGGGTACTTGTTGAGGAATTGACATGGGTTGGGTTGGAGGTATGTTTGGGTTGATAGGTTGATGATGTGTGGTAACCTTGGTACTAATGGGAGGAAGGGAAGAAGGTATGGAAACCACCAAGCTTTGGAATGGAGTGGAGTTTTATGGGTTGGAAATGATAAGAGGAAGGGTGGAAACACTAGTAGAGGGTACCCTAATGGTAAGTGGAGTATAGGTGACCAAAGGTTGGGTTGCTCCTATACTAGAAGAGTTATTAGTTGGGGTGAAAGGCATTTGGGTGTTGGTTGGTTGGATGGGTTGGTTTTGGATGGTGGTATTAGAGGGATTGTTGGTAGAAGAAGATTATTGGGTGACTAAGGATTGGGTGGAAATGGTGGCAATAGATATGCTACCCATAAGATGGGATGACATACCATAGGGTAGATCAATAGATGGAACCAAAGTGGAAGTATGGTAAGACACGGTATTAAGGTAGTGTTAGAGGGATATGGGGTTATTATAAAAAAAGGTGGTAAAATTTGTATCACCTTGGGTAACCATTTTATGGATACTAGGACTTATAGAAGGATGGGGAGAACCTTCTATATCCAAGACATACTCTATGGATGAATAAGAAGAGGAAGATGGGTGATTAGGAGGTGGATCCTGATTTGCTTAGTTTCTTTGTTTTTGTCTTATAAACAGCATGCAAAGGAGGAGGAAAGAAAGGAAAAAGAAATTTTACAAAATCAAAAGAGAAGAAATCAAAATAAAAATATCTCAAAGAAAATAAGCATACACTAAATTACGTTCAAATCCTAGAATACCTTTTATCTCTCTTCAGGCTTATGCATCAATTTTAAGGAGTTTATCAAGACCAATTTGGGCTTGTAGAGTAGGTACTAGAAGAAGATGTCTAAGGATGGTTTTAGGTAGTTAAAGGCTCTCAAGATATATACTAGAACTGAGTAGGTGGCTTAATATTGGGTCCTACCCCCTCACTTCACACACCACAATGATAAGGGTGTCAGGTGTTTAGCTAGAATATACTGAGTTGTTAGAGAATATATTTACATAGCATACTAAGTTGGTTCTCAATTTGGTGGTGAAATCCAAGTAGGATAACCAAGAAAATGTGATCACTAGGTGATGAAATCCTAGTTGGGCCTTATGTCAATGTTTTGATGTTTGATTGAATGTGTGGTTTGATATTATGTGTGTGATAATAAGTGAGACTATGATTAATTTACTTATTTAAATTAAGCTATGTGAGCTAATGAATATAAGCAAACAATGGATGAAAAGTTAATTTTAATCCAAAACAAAAATTTGGTGTCTTTTCAAATGAATACAAAATAACTAATATGAACCTAGATGTGACATGATGATGCAAAGCCTAGGACTAGAATGAGTACTTTTGATTTTCATAAATGAAAGTGATTTAACAATTTTGGAAATATTAGTGTATTATTCCCAATTTAGTTAAAGGGTATAAGTAGTAAAATTAGTAAATAAATATGCAATAATTAAGATAATAATTTGTGTAAATTAGATTACAATTTTGACCTTTTTAAAAATAGTAATAAGATGGAGAAAACAAGACTTAGCTAGAAATTGGTTGATACAGTTGAGACAGGGTCTAAGATTCACTGTGCAAGACTGGGACACTATCACAAACTAAGATTTGACATTCATTTTATGATTGGATAGGAGTGCCAAAAGTAGATAGGAGTGGCACCAACACTGTAATCCACTTCTACCACTATTGTCTTGAGGATCTAAGCTTTTTGGGTTTTGTTTGCTAGGTCTGTGTGACCCTATCCATGAAGTTTTGACAGTTAGAAGTATGTGTAATTCCATGTAGATAATATTTTATCTTCAAACCCTATAATCCATTATGATTTGACCAATTTTGAGAAATAGTGGGGGGTATTAGTGTGTGTAAAATTCATTAAACGTGCATCCACACCCCTTGTGTGGGCATGTTGCCTACATACCAATACTCCAAAGAGGGATCAAGCCATATGTAGTTTTCCCACTTGATGTGCTTTGTGTAATAGTGTATGAATATGAAAAATAATAAATTGGATGTGCTTGAGGTGTGTAGGGATTATTGTAAGGATTTGGATAAGCTTGTAAGTGTATTAGCTAGCTATATGTAGAGAATAGGGAAGATTGCTTGAGTAATATTACTTGTATTCTTGCTTGCTTAGTGATAATTGCCAACCCTTTCCAAATGATCTTTGAATGGGATTTTATAAGGATCTATTGATAATGGGTTGAATGTACTTGAATTAGGATAACAAAGATAAGGATGGGAAAATGGAATAAATTAACCTTTGGGGCTAAAATTACACTTGGACAGGAGCACCAAAAGTGGATATGAGTAGCACTGATGTTATAGTCCAAGTATGGCACTATTGTCTTGAGATTATGGAACCTAGATTTATGGATTAGTCATAAAAATGGGGTCTGGATCAGTTGAGATCAAATCTAGAAGGCTATGGATTAATAGAAATTAGTGAAAATATGCCTATGAGGGTCATGAGAGCAAGAAGGAGGGACCTATGGGTTGGGTGTCATTAGCCACACTTGAGTTACCATTTTTCTACATTTTATATGACTACATTCCCCCCCTTTATTCTAGTGATGTAAAAAAGTAAAATACTAGGAGAAAGGAAAAAATAGAAAGCATACTTGAACTTACCTATAAGGGTGAAGCTCATGAAGCCGTGTGATGTTGGGTGTCCATAGAGAGAACACATAGTGAAATATGAATTTGGAAAAAAATAAAGAGTAGATCAGTTCATACTAGATGCACTATATCTAAAATAAGAATGTATAAAGCTGGCTAAGAGAGAGAGACAGGAAGAGAAAGTAATGAATACACCTCATTAGGTATGCAAATCAATACAAAACCTATTTTGATGTTGGATGATGCTGAGTAATGTTGGATGATGTTATACCAAGAGTAATATCACAAACAGAGTTGAGTGCTCAATTCCCTAAGAGTGGCTCAAGAATGCAAAGGTTTGCACTTTAGCTCCATCATCACCCACTAAGTGAAGCTAGGTGATCATGCATTTGTTAATTTATGTTTGGACTATGTGTCCAATATCTATGAATAGGTGTCTCAAGAATACAAAGGCTATTTAGTCTTTTGGCTCCATCATTACCCTGTGAAGTGAAACTATAAATTGATACTAGTATGAAATGTGTGTCATATGATATGGATCCTAAAGCCAATGAATGCTTTTAAATCTAAAAATATTGATTTGGATAGCTAAATGTATACTAGAAACTAGGCCACTCTTGGTCACTCTAAAAGATAGAGATTATGCTTGTATGAAATCCACTCCAAAACTAGTGTACTAGGCTTATATGAAAGCCACTCTAAAAGATGGATATTAGGCTTATATGAAAGCCACTCCAAAATGATGTCAACCACCTATAGATGGAATAAGGCATGCAACTACTAAGAATGCATAGGTAATGTTGAACTTGGAAAGAAAATAAAATAAATGTGTCACACACGTTACCCCCAATCACTAGTGTTTGGAACATGGATTCTGATCTAGAAGTTATACCAACTACCGTATCTAAAAATAGAAGTGAGATCCATAATTCCATTCACAATTCCCCCTATATCTATATTCTCTGAGAAAAAGTGTACTAAAAACTATTGATTCTAAACTGGTCTGACTATGCAAAACTATAGTTGAACCTACTTTTTGCCTACTTCTAGAAAATTTGGTTTTCCTATTGTTTGGATAAGAGAACTAAAAATAGATAGTAGTGGCATCGACACTATAGTAAAATCTTGATGTTATTGTCTTGGGCTAAATTTGATGACTATTCTAACATTTTCACTATTTTCCTGGTCTGTTCTAACTAGTTTGATGCCTAGTTGCTATTTTGGGTACACTAAATGCTAGATTTTTTGCTATTAAGAGCTCTAATCTATGAAAAAACCCTTGTTTGTTGACCCCTCTTATAAGGGTAGGAATGAATACCTTTCAATGATTTCCCTCAAAATAAATATCCCTACAAGTGAGTTATGTTGTAAAGATACATGATATATCAATGATAATTGACAAGATATCTCAAGATATAGCATGGTTTGTATTGAGAGATTATTAGATCATTAGTGGTATGCCTAGATATATATAAAAATGTAATAACATGTGCAAAGTACTAAACCAAAATTGGAGGTGTTAGTTGTGAGTTGTTAGTTGGCAAGGAGGGATAGAGCATGATGTCCATCATGGCATCTAAGATAACAAGATAATGCATGATGTGGATCATGGCATTGCAAACAATGAGAAGCAAACAAGCAATCAAGCATACAAAGCAAGAAGCTAGAAGCATACAAAAATGGCCAAGGGTCCAAACAAAGAAGGGACATGGGTACATGTCACTCATACTAGAAAGCAAGCATACAAGGTATGTTTAAATTCCACATACAAATATAATTGAAAATAGCCAGGGTTGGTTTGGAAGCCACAATCACATAGAAGAGTATAGGAAAAGGACATTGGAAAATTTCCTAAGGCACACACATGAATAGAAGTAAAGGAAATTAGGAAATGTCCTAAAGCACATATAGGAGAAAAAGTAGGAACTGAGGAATGTAAATAATCTAACTACGCTAAACAAGAAAGTAAAGCATGTAATAACTAGAAATACAATCACATCTAACTAATCAAAGCAAGAAGTGATAGTATACAAGACATGTTATTATAAGACTAGGTATATGCTAAGAAATACATAAGTGCTATATACTAGTGAGTGTCGATAGAGTAATTTGTGTAAGCTAGTAAGTAATGTACATCAACATGATAACTAGAGTGTGTGGTGTAGTAATGACATAACTTGGATGGTGTAGTCATGTAGAATATGCCCCCATTGGGTATGTATATCGATGTAAAAGTAAGATACCCCCTTAATGGGTAGAGTGAAGTAATCAAAGAGATGGATGTCATTGTGAAAACTCAAAAAAGATCAAGTGAAGCATGGTAATGTAGATAAATCAACAAATAATAGCATAAAAAAAGAAATATAAGTCTATCATGATAGTATAAATATAAAGTATGGATGATGCATACAATTGAAATATTTTTGTGTTTTTGAATGCTTTTGTATTTTGAAATTTTGTATTGTTTTTAGATTTTGAGTTATATTTGAATGTTTTTGGATTTTTGGAATATTTGAACATTTTTGATATTTTGAAATAATCTATATAAAATCAATCATTTGGATACTATGTATAATAAAAACTGAGAAACTATGTACAAGTATGCAAAAATAAACTATGTACAAGTAATACTAAGAAGAAATGATACTAACCAATGAGTCTCATAGGAGACTCCCCATCATGGTGCCCTATATCAAACAAAGGAATCATGAATTATTGTGAATCATGAGGGAATGGCTATGAATATAACTCTGAATATTCATATTCATTATTGGTATCTTGAAAATCATAATAACCTATATTATTCCACTCATCATTATCATCTTGATCTTGAACTAATAGAATGCTAGTGTTGAATTTTGTTGTATCTGGATCTTTTCCTTTGATAAATTATCTATGAATTATTTGACTTGAGATGTTCAATAAATCCCAAACCTTGGTGACAAACATTATCAACTACTAGAATAGGAGTAGTGATGCTTTGATCCTACTTGCCCAACCCTTGACCTTGATAATCAAACTATTGTAGATATTTTTGACCAAACCCATACTGCTTTGAAAGTTGAGCCTCATTTTGGAGAGGTATATTTGTCACTTTTTCATGCTTTACATGTGCTTGTGGTACTATTTCTTGCTCATATTTTTCTTTTTATCCTTTTGTTGTTCTGAGTTATGCTTTGATAACCACTTTTGTATTGTTTCTAGATTTGACCCTTTGTGAATGTGTTCCTATGTCACTATGGATTACTTAAATAATTTACCTTGTATAGGTTCCTCATTAGCAATTAGTTGTTACATATGTTGTTTCAATTCCAAACATGAATTTATGTGATGTCCATGCATTCTATGATATGCACAATAATATCTAGATCTTCTCACTGAATGTAGAGGAGGTAGTTTGATCAATTTAGATTTAATCATTTCCCTTAGTACCTCACTTGAAATATTATTTTATCTTTTATTAATTTTTGAAGCACGAGTTATAGAGTTACTTTTTTTTATTTCTTGTTTTGATATGTAACATTGCTTGTAACCAATTGACTAGGTGAATGTGCATATACATGATTGACACTAGTGTGTTTTTGAGGCTTTTGTATTATAATCTAATTTTCCAATGTTGTGATATTTTCATGTAATAGTTGATTCTGAATTTTTAAATATGAAAATAACTTACTCATACTTGTGATTTAATCCGTTAGCATCTCATAAGTGAAAACCCTAGTTGCTTTCGATTGAACATGTAAGCACATATGTTAAAGAGGTTTTGAAGAAGCTATAGGCTAAATGTATGCATTAGGAACAATAGTATAGGCTGCCTCACCTTTTATAGGGGTGATATCATGGACCTAGTTAGAGGGAAAATAGCTATCACCCTCTTGGGGGAGAGGAGGATAAGGAATTTCTTTCCTGTGCATATGATATGACATTGAAACTTGACAGGTGGTTGTGAGCTTATGTAATGGATCCTGTAAGTATGTAAGGATTTTATTCTTAATTGAATTACACATAATAGAGAGATAACATGTAAATGGAGTTATAAATTGGATATCAATATGTTTATAAAGAGCATAAAAAATGAGAGATAGCAAGCAAGGGATATAGAGCATGGAATGGTGCACTAATGCATAAAGAACTTTTACATATGCTATGGTATGTCTAATATGTGTAGCAAGATGAACTTGAAATTTTTTCCATATTAAAGATACAAATCAAAGGGTAGAGAACATGAAATGGTGTATTAATTTATAAATAACTTTAACTTGTAACATAATATTTCTAACATGTTTATCAAAATAGAGTTGGAAATTATTCTGCATGAGAGAGAGAGTATGCAAAAGAAATATTGCAATCTTGAGCAATTTTAGCAATAAAATTTATAATATCATCCCTTATTATGAAAATTAAGCATGAAATGCAAAGAATTAAGCTTTGTACTAACATATGGTAAACTTCATCATTCATGTACATGATAGGACTAAGTATGGTCTCCTTGTTATTTGCTAAAAATACAATAAATATTTGAAAATAAGTGAGACCCATTTTCAAAATCTGATTTTAGATGTAAGGTGATAACCTGAGAAGCAAAGAGGAGATAGTACATGATACTAGGGTTTTAAATGAAAATATTTTAAAATTAATAAGTAATTTTAAAATTTAATGCAAATTTTTGATTTAAATATGTAAGTAAAAAATCAAAAAAATATAGGAAAAATACTGGGAAAATACCAGGACCTAGTATGGGCAACTAGGGTTTGAAAGAAAATTATTTTAAAATTACTAAAAAAATTTTAAACTTACTGCTAATTTTTATTTTTATTATGCAAGTAAAAAATTAAAAAAATATAAGAAAAATTAGTAGGAAATTTACCCTAGGGTTTTTATATGCAATCAAGGTAAGTTGGGTTCACCAAATGATTTAACAATTTTGGGAATATTAGTGTATTATTCCTAATTTAGTTAAAAGGTCTAAGTAGTAAAACTAGTAATTGACCTTTCTAAAAATAGTAATAAGATGGAAAAAATAAGACTTAGCTGGAAACTAGCTAATATGACTGAGACAGGGCTGAGATTCACTGTGAACTCTCCTATGGAAACAATCTTTAAGGCTTTTGAAAACATCCCTTTGAGAAAGTCTAAAGCGACCAATTAGCCTAAAAAGGTCCTTCAGAAAAGTTTTCACCTACCCTTCATAAAAGTTGATAAATATCCTTCAGCAAAAATGAAAGTGTCCTTTGGAAAAATGAAATGATCCTTTGAAAATTCAAATACCCCTTTGAAAAAACTATAAGTGACCTTTTGAAATATTTGTAAGTGTACCAAAAAAAAAAATTTAATTTTGACCTTTCTAAAAAAAGTAATAAGATGGAAAAAATAAGACTTAGCTGGAAACTAGCTAATATGACTGAGACAGGGTTGAGATTCACTGTGAAAGAGTGAGACACTATCACAAACTAAGATCTAACATTTGTTGTATGATTAGATAGGAGTGTCTAAAGTATACAAGAGTGGCACCAACACTATAGTCTATCTCTACCATTTTTGAATTGAGGATCTGAGCTTTTTGGGTTTTGTTTGTCAGGTCTGTGTGACCTTGTCTATGAAGTTTCCATAGATGGAAGTTTGTATAACTCCCTATAGATTATATTTTATCTTCAAACCCTATACTCCATTGAGATTTGACCAATTTTGAGAAAGAGGGGGTTAGTGTGTGTAATATTCACTAAATGTGTATCCACACCCCTTATGTGGGCATGCTGCCTACATACCAATACTCTGAAGAGGGATCAAGCCATATGTATTTCTCCCACTTGATGTGTTTTATGCAATAGAGTACATGAATATGAAAAATAATAAACTAGATGTGCTTGAGGTGGCTAGGGATTGGTTTAAGGATTTGGATAAGATTATAAGTGTATTGGCTGGATGTTTGTAGAGAATAGGGAAGATTGCTGGAATAGTCTTACTTGTATTCTTACTTGCTTAGTGATAATTGGAAATAATTTCCAAATGATATTTTAATGGGATTCTATAGGGATATATTGGTCATGGGATGAATGTACTCACATTAGGATGATAAAGATAAAGATGGGAAACTAAAAGGAATTGATTGTTGGGGCCAAAATTGCACTTGGACAGGAGCATCAAAAGCAAACAAGAGTGGCACCAGTGATATATTCCAAGTGTGGCACTATTATCCTAAGCTAACATGATTTGGGGGGATGGATTAGTCATGTAAAATGGGGTCTAGCTTAGCTAGGATCAATTCTAGAAGGTTACAGATGATTGGGAATTAGTGAAAAGATGTCTATGAGGGTCATGAGAGCAAGCAGGTGGGACCTATGGGTTGGGTTTCATTAGCCATGCTTAAGTTACCAATTTTTGTATTTTATATGACTAAGGAAAGTAAAAATGACATTTTTACTTTTTTCTAAGAAAGCAAAAATGACATTTTTACTTTTTTCTGAGAAAGCAAAAGAAACTAGATCTTGTATTTTGGAAAGGAAGAAAGGAAATAAGGAATGTTTAATTTTCAAAAAATAATACAATGAATGAATCTTCTCTAATGAAACTAAATGTCATATAACTATAAAACCCAATAAAAATTTTGAGGGTCCCATCGGGCGTGCTAAAATATTTCATTAAAATTTTTCTTTATTTTCTATTTAAAAAGAGTAAAACTTGAAAGAATGATGAGGTTAGTAGAACCTATATTTGGTTTACACTCCATGATATATATGATTGTTGATAGTACTCTTTGTATAGGGAGGATGACCTATCGATAAGAAATAAATCTAGTAAATGGTGGATTAGTGAGATAGTAGGGTGGACTACCTAGCATGAGCTAGATCCAAGAAGCACAAGCTTCCTTGGAGGTTATCAATCCACACTTTTAAAACACTTAAATTATGATAAAATAAAAATCAATGCTTGCATGAAATAATATAAGGTAATAAAATCAAATACAAGAAATTTTTGAAAAGAAACAAGTGATTTTGATTAAAAATAAATAAATAAATGATTGAATACTAATGATAAATTCCTTAAACTTGATTTAGAAAATAAGTTAAAGCTCTATGATAGAATAGAAACTCCAAAATTGGGATTTAGGTATGGACTGATGGGTCAAATAAACTTATTCTTGTAAAAATAGACACACAGTGACCGTCAGTGGTTAATTATGACCGTCGATGGTTATTAATGGTCGGTGGATAGGTAAGACCATTAGTGGCTATTGTTGAATTTGGTTTGGGAATAGAAGTCTATTAGAGAGATTTGTAGAGAGGTTTTAAGAGTGGTGTTTGGGTTGAATTTTGGTTACAAGAAATAAAGTAATGCTCATAGGAATTTTGTTTGGGAGTTGGGTGTTTGGGTGATTGGAATAGGATATGGGTGGTTTTGGGTAGGAGATGAAGTGTTTGGAATTGCAAAACTCCAACATAGGGAATGAAGTATAGAGAATGGGAATGACCCAAGTAATAAAATAAATAATGCTAATTATTAGATCTTGATTAAAAAAACATAGATACTTAGCTTTTAGGTGTTGGTAATCTGAGGAATGTTGAGATTAGCTGAAAGCTATTGTGGATCCTGAGTAATGCTAGCAGAGTAATAGTTCCTTGGCTCAAGATAGTGAGTTGTATAATCACCCTAAGTCTTTGTCCTCCTTCTTGGTTCATTAGGAAGCTTTTGGATTTGCATGGGAGTCAGAATCTCTTACACCCAAATGAATGAATTTAACATCCTCTCCATATCTTAATATAGAGTAGAGGAGCATTGGAATGAAAGAGTTTAACAAAAAATTTAACAGTCTAACATGAATTGATCTTGTGAATAAAAAACTAAAATTAAACAGCTTGTAATCAATGAGAGAGTTTTAGTTGACTCCTTTGATCATGCACTCCTGAGGCAAAGTTTTAAGTAATCATTAATGGTTTAGGTTAACTATTGGTGGTTGAGGGATGACTATCAATAGTTGAGGGTACATAGTCAAAATTGGTTAAATAAGCTAATTCCATTAATTACTAGTATTTAATTCCTTGGGAAATGGTCTGAGGTTAATAATGGGAGCCAAGGGGTGTTTTGATGACTAGAAATGCACTCTGCAATATTTGAGTGTCTATACCAAGTTTCCCAAACCAATCAAGTCAAGTCATTTTATTTTATATTATGTCTTGATGCTTTAACCAATATTATTTATTTGTTTTAAACCGATCCTTAAGTTTTTTTATTTTAGGACCCTTCTATGTGTCATCATTGGTTATTTTTAGAGTCTCAATCTAATTCCTAAATTTTTATACATCTTAAAGTGGCCAAGTATTTTAAAATATTATGGTCCCTAAGCTCATTCCATGTGGTGTGACCCCAATGACATAGGTCCTCAGAGCCACAAAGTAATTGATCAAAATTATAATGGCCTCAAGACTATGAGGCCTTGAGATCCCTATAAGCTACCACATGGTGACTTCTCAAAAGCTTAGGACCTTAGAATCAAAATTGATTACAATAATGAGACAAAGACCTAAACCCCAAGACCAATAAGAGCATGCCATGTGGTATTTAAAAAACATAAAATTGATAATCATCTTGAATTTCAAAACTATTAGGGCATTATTTAATTTTAAAATATGCTTATTCTAAATTAATGGTTAATATGTTTATATTGTATGTTTGTGGAAAGGCATGCATTTTAATCCAAAGCTAACTAATGTGAATAAAATTACAAAATCTATTATTCATTTCTCACATTTTGTGTAAATTAGTTGTGTCTTTGTTATTAAATTATAAATTTCAAGTGACTGAGTATGCCTTATTTTATTCTCTTTCACATTAAAATGTTTAGTCCAAGCCTTACATCTAGAGTTTGTTAGGACAAGTTACTTGCATATGTTTTAGGGTAAAATACTTCAATCATATGAATTCACATCTTAAATATGCTTAAAAATCACCTTTCAAAGGAAATCTAACAAGAAATTATAGTAATTATTTGGATTCAATTGAGCCTTTTTTCATTCTTTTATCTTGGTAATCTAAACCATTGGCACTTTGAATTCAGAAAGAATTGGCTAAGTCTTTATGCCATTTTTAATGTTAACTTAGTCAATTTCAGAAAATGGGCTTATTTTTGATAGGGTTTATTGAAACTAAGCTATAATATTGTTTTGAATCTTCCCCCTTTTGATCTTTTTCTACTTTAAATATGATATAAATTAATTGAAACTTGTTTCATTCATCTTTTTTTTCCTTAGTTGATTTTGTTAAAATGGTCAAAAATTGCTTTAAAAAATGCTTTTATTTTCATTTGAAGTGGTTTCTTATTTTTAAGTCTCAATAGTCTTTTGTTTAATTTAAATGAATTATTCACTTTAATTCAAGTAAAATTTAACCATTTAAATTTGAATTTTATTAACTATTTCTTTATATTTGAAAGGTTATTGACTATGTCATTAAATGTTATGCCCACAGGTACCTATGTTAGCCCTGATGCCACACGGAATTCTTTCAAAATTCCTGGTGACTCTAACCCATTCAAAATCCTTTCAAACCTTAGTCAAATTTTGATTTATTCTTAGGTCCATGTGGTACTCTTCATTCATGATGTCAAAAAAACCTTAGGTGAATAAATCAATCATATGTTACCAATTGTCAATATCTTGATGGCATGCTAATCTTGGATAATTAAGTACAAGACAAGAGCTCCAAGAAGGCACGTTAGCGAGATGATTCCATATGGCATCATCCTAATGATTCATTGTCTTATAAAGATTCATATAGGGAAATGATGTCACTAGACTACAATCAAGTAGGTTAGCAAGATACTAGTGCATGACATTATCCCATTGTTCTATAACCCTAGAACAATCCATGTAGCCTAGTAGAGCAATAGAGTGTTGGGTAGGTGAGATGATGTAGCATGGAATGATCTCACCTCACTATGATGAATCAAAGATAGACTAAACAAAAGCCTCATTCTGAGTAATAGAAGAGTGTAAAGTAGGCAGATGGAAATAAATCAATGAAAAAAGGGATAATATAGCTACAAAAGCAGTAAGGAAAAGCATGAGCTTAAGATTGATAGCCCATATGGCCATCAAAATCATCAAGTGCCTCAAATGATTTTATGTCAAGTTTACACAACATGGTAAAATGTAGTTGGGTTTTCACCAATTGAAGGAATTATAAGTGATAATTTAAGATGATTAATGAAAAAATCAGCTCAAAGGTCCTAAAGTCAAGTTGGATCAGCATATCTATTTTATTGGTCTATGAATTAAATGCAAAAGTCTATGTAGAGCATGGTGGGATAGTAGTCCCAATAAAATCCCAACAACAATCTACCACCAATATTTGAATTCATTCAAAAATGGCCCCCTTATAGCTAGATGTAAAACACTCAATATGGTCTGAATCATCTTAGTGACACATTATTATGATTCAAAAAGGATAAATAACATAAAAGACAAGAATTTATCTTAAAGAGGCATGGCTTATAATTGTTCATGATTTGCAAGTAAATATGTCAGAATCATAACTACATTATTCAATCACTATTAAATGTTGTAACCACCCCAATAGTTAGTTAAGTGAGCTTTATGGGGAAAAAAATTCTATATAATATATGTTGTTGTCCCTTTGAAAATGTTGAAACTTTGTGTAAAAAAACTATGTCAAAATTGTAATAGAACTGTTACATGTTTAGATCATGTCTTCTACTCACTAAATGTGGTCCATTATTTTTAGTTAATTTTATTCTTGTGTAAAATTATTAATTATATGCTTTGTTTTAGAGTTGGATGTAGCATTTATATTGTGCTTGTGATAGTCTAGGTCCTTGCTATTTATTTTTAGTTTACTCCTGAATGCTCTATGTTTTATGTGTTTTCAATTATGAAATGTTTCAAAATATTTGTGTACAACCTATTAAAAATATTTGAGTGTTCATAGTTAGTGAATATTTATCAATTTAAGTATCCAAATTTATGTCTTTATAATATTGCCTATCATGTCTTTATAATTTTGTGCAATTGTTAAGCCTGAAACATAGTGGTATAATTATGATTTGACATACTTCAGTTATTGAATCATTGGTATTCACTTTATTGGAAATAATATTTATTGATATCCCTTCCCTTTCCTTTTATGTTTGTTTTGGAATTGAACTACCTTTCCATTTTTTTTAAAAGTGGAAAACTAAAGCATTAATTTTAGCAACAAGATCATAATGTTAAGTTATAACTCTAAATAACTAGTATTAAAAATCTGGTAGCAGCACTACATCTCTTTAAATCTATTTTATGTAGGTTATATCATGGATTCACATACATGAATATATGCCTCTAATTTATCAATAATTAATTTTAAAATAGAGGATGAAAGTCCCTTATTGTTCCCACTTTTCTCTCTAGAACACTTAATCTCATAAGTCCCTTCTAGAGTAGGATTTTGGACTGAACAACATTTGGCACTAGAAGGAGGGCCCTTAGTTGTAATTTAATATATGATTAAACACTAAAGTAGATATAAATTGTTTAATTTTTTTGAAATATTAATTGCTAAATTAGAATATGCATTTGAAATTCACTAATGATTTTTTTGTTTGCTCTTGCTTTCTCTTTCATATTTTGTTGTGAACCTAAATACGAAACATAAACCAAGTTGGATCCTAGTGTGTATATTAGCAATCCACAATACATATGTAAGAGATTAATTATCTTGCCACTAAAAATCCATATGAGAGCTTGAAATACTAGAGGCAGACTTAATCCCTTATTTACCCCTATTGGCCCAACCTCCCAGACCACCCAAAATCAATATATATATATATATATATATATATATATATATATATATATATCCATAACATTACCTATGGCTTGATTATTAGGGTATGTTATAAATGTACCTAGGTTTGTCCATGAATTATTTGAGAACTCAAAGATGCACTTTCTTATATTTAATCCTAGTGTAGGAAGAACTCTAGAAGAGCATGTAACCTCATACAAAACTACCCTAAGACTCATCAATGTCAAGAATGAATATTTGGCTTATAAGATTTTCCCATTTATGCTTATAGATAAATCATATTATTAGTTTATAAACATTAATGAGGACTCAATTATAAGTTAGTAATAGTTTAATAATGCTTTCTTTGCCCAATTTTGGCAAGTTATAGACCCAAACATCTTGTACCAATAAGTCACATATTTTAAATGAGAGCCCAATGAGCCTATCAATAATTTCAATGCTTGTTTCCAATAAATGTATAGAAAATTCACCACCCATGAAAATCCTAATGCTCTAATATATTTATAAATTTATAAAAATTCTTTGAAATCTGGGACTACTATGTTCTTGAGATGAGATCCTACGCTAATAACATTGTTTTTGGTATATGTTGAAACTATCAAGGTCCATGGAAAACTTAGTCCACATGGACAAATGATTTACCCCATCCCTAATGGATTACCTAACATGTCATAATTAAATGTTATTCCATGTTTGAATCATAACTTGTCTTTCTCTTAACCACTACCCATAACTAACCAACTCCCTTTGAGACATGTTGCTCTAGAACAACACTTAGATTTTCTTAGCCTAGTGAAAAATGAGGTAGATCCCCATTTGGAAATGTATATGACATTAAAATTTGATAAAAATACATCAAATATTCCCAATAATTAACTAATAATGAGTTATATATGATCCTAATCTAATGAATGTTACAAAGACTAAGTAATGAATTCCTTGGTCTACAAAGACAAATGGGTAGCTTTGGTGATGAGAGTTCTAATTGAAACTTCACTTACCAAAGAAAAAATATAAATTATAGTCACCCCCATAGTCATCTATATCCTTATCTAAATAGGCTACTCAAATTTAACATCTCTAAAATAAATTTTCCTAATTGGTGTTGGGTACATGACACAACTACTCATGGTGAATAGGATTGTATTGAATTCTACAACATCTTTGACATATTCTAAAGAGAGATGGAGGAATACAAGGTGGTCCAAAATTAACATGAATAATATAATGAAGGAAGAACCTCAAGTATTTCGATGGTGTTAGAAACCTTATAATTCCCTAACCAAGAATATAATGAGCTAGAGGAGAGTACTAATGAAATACATGCTTTGTAGTAGTTTCAAAAGAGTAACTATACCCTAAAGAACTGACAACCACAACAACCCCTCACTATCTTGACTCTTCCAAATAATGGTGTTATCCCACCTAATCTTAATGTAAGGAATAACCCTCCACCTCCTAATCCTAGTGAATTCAAATCCCAAGTGGGGACTCAGTAGTCTCAAAGTAAAACTAGATACAATAAAGTGAAAGACATGAAGAAAATTTAGATCAAACATCACTCTTCATGAGATTTTTAAAATTAATAAGTAGTGTGAACTAATAAATTTACTCACTAAAAATATAATTTAGCCAACACAAGCCAAGCAAAATATTTCTCATATCAATGTGTTGATACATATAAACAAGACTGAAGTCCATCCCTTTCTCCTGCTCGTTAGGTTAATCAATAAAAACCTACACAATTGATTAGGAGGCTCAATAACTTATACAAATGTGATACCCACAAGCATTTATGAGAAATTAGGCTTGGTACCCATCAACTTAGATAATGTTTTAGTCTAACTAGACAAGTATAAGGTCAAAGTAGTTGGTGAATTGCTAAATATACACATACAACTACAATTAGAGCCTAGAATCCAACAATTCATGGACATCCAAGTTGTAAACATTCCTAAAGTATATGGAATGATACTTATTAGATATTGGTCCACATATCTAAATGGATATTTGTCCACTAATTTACCTCACATGTGGTTACCTTAGAGAGATGTAGTTAACCAAATAAGAGTGGATAAGGAACCTAGGATGAAGCATATGATAACTAAGTATAAATCAGTCAATGAGAGGTTAAACTTAGTAGATTCAAATTTAGGATTATAAAATTTGGAGACCAAACCTATAATATGAAATATTAATAAAAATAATCTTGAATTACTAGGTTTGTGGTCATTATACATTGATGGTGCTCACTCTAAACAAAGCTCAGGAGTAGGAGTTTTACTAATCAATCTACAAGGAAATAAGCATATAGCTACTTACTAGTTTCAATTCCCATGCACTAATAATCTTGTAAATTATGAAGATTTGGTCATAGGACTAAAATTACATTAAAACATAAGGTAAAAGTACTGAAAGTATTCAATGAATCCAAACTATTTGTTAATTAGATGAGGAGGAAATTTCATTGGAAATTATCACACCTTAAGAAGTATAAACATAGAGCATGGGATTTGATCAAAATGTTTGATGCATTCAATGTCATACCCATCCTTAGGGAAAATAATTAGATTTATTGTTTTTTAGCCTCCTTAGCTATGAACTTAACCCTATTGGATGACACTGAATTACAAGATTTTTTCATAGAATTAGTCCCATGTCCCTCTGTTCTAGACAATATAACAAAATTCCAAGTCTTTAAAGATGACCAACAAATTATCTAATTCCTTAACAATGTTGGGGCATTTGAATCCCAAATAATTGATGAATCAGATAAGTACAATCCTAAATTTTACTTGACAAAGACAAAATTCTTAATACATAAGGAAATTAAATTCTAAAGGGGATGATCTCTTTGGAAAAGGTATTTGACACATTCAACCCTACTCCCCTGATTGATAAACCCAAATTTACAAATTAAAAATGTTGGACTATTAACTTTGGTTCCCTAAAAAGACCCCAAATTATCAACATTTTTTTTGATTGGACAGACATAAAGGTTGAATAAATTTTAAAGTTGTTGAGTTATAAACATGTGATTGTTTGGGTCTAGGAAGACCTCAAATTCTTTGACCTGAAGATAATTACTCATACCATTCCACTGAATCTAGACCAAAGACCATTTTAATAGAAGTAAAGACCTGTGAAACCAATTTTGGAACCATTGATAGATAAAGAAGTTCACAAATTTCTCTTTGTTGGAATAATATTCTCAATTCACTAATTAATGTGGCTAGAAAAATTAGTGCCTATTTGAAAGAAAAATGACAAAATTAGATTATGCATAGACTTCTAAAATCTGAATAGAGCTTTGGATAAGGACAATCACCCATTTCCTTCCCTTTATGAAGTGATTCAAATGGTCAATGGATCCCATATAATTTCCTTCTTGGATGGTTTCCTGGGATATAATCAATTCCTAGTCAACTTAGAAGACTGAACCAAAATTGTATTCATAATGAAATGGGCCACATTTACCTATAAATGAATGCTATTTGGATTAATCAATGTTGGAGTAACCTTTACAAGGGCCATGGATGTCATATTTTAAGGTTTGATTAGTAAGTGTATATTTATTTACATGGATGATTTAACTATATATTCAAACTATAAGTCAGATCATATCTACCATTTGTAGAACGTTAGAAAGATGCTAAAGTTATGGAATTTATTTAAACCCAAAAAAGAGCATGTTCGGTGTCACCAAAGGTAATTTTTTGGGTCATATTATCACTAAAAAGGTATTTTTATCAATACTAAATGAGATAAAGTAATCCCTAAGTTATCTCATCCTAATAGTAAAAATAATTAAAATTATTTTTTGGCAAAATCAATTTTTTTTTGCAAGTTTATATCTAGGTTTATCAAAATTATAAAGCCTCTAAATGCTATATTAAAATAGGATGCTAGAATAGAGTGGATAGATGAGTCAAAAAAATCATTTCATGATATAAAATATGCCATCATGTAAGCACCAGTGCTAATGATTTTTGATTATGCTAAAGATTTCTACATCTACCTGTTTACCTCAAAACACACCATTGTTGCCTATCTCACTCAAAGATTGGATGGAGAAGATCACCTTGTGGATTTTATGTGCAATAATATGAAATATATTGAGTTATGATAATATACCTTGGACAAACATGCATATGCTTTGGTCAAGGCTGTAAATAAATTCAAGAACTATATTCTTAGGAATAAAGTGCATGTAATTATGCCAAACCTAGTTATCAAGTAAATGTTGGGCCAATACAAACTAGGGGAGCATAGGGTTAGATGTATGACCAAAATATAAGAATATTACTTATAAATTAAGCCTAAAAATATGTTCTAAGGTCAAGGTCTTACTCATCTAGTAACTAAGATCAAATCAAGGATCCTTATGCATCAAATAGGCTAAGGGAAAGTGCTACAATAGAATTGGTACACTGTAATTACCCATTACATTCTCTATGGGAGTTAAAATATTATACTCAATCAAATGCATAAAAGAGATCTCATATTCAAGGTAGCACAATATATGCTGAATAAAGGAGTTATCTTCAACAAAAATCATGAAGGTATCTATCTAATATGCCTATTGAAAGCAGAAGCCAAGAAAGTCATGGATAATTTCCATGAGAAGCTAGGCATTTTTCATTATACAAAAAATTATATGGCATATTAAATTCTCCACACTAGTTATTATTATCCAGCTTTATTCAAATATGTCCATTAGAATGTGTCATCAGTGTCAGGGCCTTGCTAAGAGAGAAATCCATGGTGTAATGCCATTGCGGTGAGTTATAGAGGAAATGGCATTTTATCAATGGGTACAAGATTTTATAGGAATCATTAATCTTAACTCCTTAGTAGGTCACAAGTTTATTCTTACCACCACAACTTATTTCACTAGATAGACAAAGATAGTATCAATAAATAATAACACAAGTAAAGTGATTGAATTCATGGAGAGCAAGGTGACCACTCAATTTGTGACCCCTATCTCATTAGTTTGTGATAATAGTCTTGCATTTCAATATGTTAAGTTCACTGAGTGGGCATATGACAATGAAATAATTTTAATATTCTCATCCAATTACTACCCTCAAGAGAATGGATTCATAGAATGGACAAACAAAAACTTGATCAAGGCCATCAAGAAATATGCTAAGAAGAAGCCTCAAGAGTGGCATTCATTGTTAAAGTTTATTTTCTAGGATGAATACACCATACATAAGTAAGTGATTTGGATCTATTCATTTCTATTAGTCTATGAATTAGAACTGGTCTTACCTATCATTCTTAAGCTACCCACCTATAAATTCATGTTGCAATACATGAAACCTAATGAGGAGGTAGACTCTAGGATTTTAAAAATTGTGTAATTAAAATAAGCTAGAGATGAATCCTTACTAAATTTTTTTAATCATCAAATCACTATCAAGGGTTGTTTCAACAAGAATGATATAGTGAAGTCCTTTAGGATTTTAGATTTAGTGATATTATAGGACAAGGCCCATGATAAAAAGGGTCAGCATGCAAAGTTTGATTCATTCTAGATTGGCCCATACTAAATAGCTGAGTTATTGGGGAAGAATTATTTTCACCTTAAGGATCTCAAAGGGAATGATCTTCCATTACTAGTGAATGGATAGTACTTGAAGCACTACTTCTTAGATATCCCTTCCACTTCTTCCTCATAATGAACTTCTTGAACTAGTTTTATGATGTATAGGGTATATAATAATTTAGTTTCCTACTTTCTTCTTTGGCTTCCTTAGATTAGTTCTCCTATCTTTTGTGTAACCCTAATTTTGGATGTGGATCCTATTGGGTAGATAGGGTTAAAATATATAAATGATAGGGCATAAGGGTGAATATTATATCTACAATAGGTCAATTAAATGTTAAATTTAGATATACCATATACTAAATTTATTAAAATAAGATAAGATATTTATAGAAAATATAACTATGATAGATATTGAAATGAAAAAGAAGTGATGTAATTAGTTTGTTTTGATGCTAATGTAGATTTGGATCTAGAACAAGCTGAAAGTAGGTATGAAGATAGTTATAAAACAATTTATAGATTTTAGATCTGGTGTTGTTACTATATGAATCTAAAGATAGTGTCCTATATGAAATATATATTTAAATAGGATGTGACCATGTGGATGATTTTGGGTTTGGAATTAACTACACTCTAGTGTATTTAGATCTAGGTCTTACACTTTCAATCTTTGTGAAATGGAAAAGCACTAGCTTTTCATCTTCGATGTAACCTTGGGTAAAATGGGTTAGTGAGCACATAGTGCCAAGCTGATATTAATGACCCCATTGTCAAATGACATTGCCTACATAGTTAATAATATAGAAGAGGGCCTTAAACTCATTTAGTTCTCACCTATGTGTTGGCTTATGTGTGAATCATGTAATGTGTGTAAAGAAATTACAACAATAACCTAGTTTATAACTTAGAAAATAAGACTTTATGGATATTATTTTAGTAATTCAAACCTATAGATGTGATGTACCTACGACTAATATGGAAATAGTAAGCTTTTAATCAATTTAACACTTAATAGAGTGATTTTAATAAGTGCCTTGGTCTCTTTGGTCTGATTACTAGGTAAGGAATGAATGAGGGTTGATATTGTATTTATACCAATCCTATTGGGAGGTAAATCAAATTAAATCACTTAGGATAACCATTGGATTACATTTCATTTTAAATTAATGTGACTTTATGGTGCTAGACACTTATATCAGGGTAGGACAATTACATCAATGTTACTATCTATCCCAGATGTTAGTGTCTAGGGATTAGTAAAAGAGGTATAGGATCAAAACTTATAGAAGTGTAAGATAAGTACATTTTAAGTATTTTAGGAAAGATATGATGTCTCTTTCATCAATATAATACTATTCAAACTATTATATAGGCCAAGGGGCATAATATAGATTAGATGCAAGGATTTTAGAAGCAAAGCATGTGTAAAACTAAGAGGAATAACCAAGGTCTATGTTTTCCAAGTGTAAAAGAATAAGGCACTACATAATCACAAAATATCATCTAGAATTTTCCCTCCTTTAATCTAGTAACAAATTTGCTAGTTTAAACGAAAGGAATAAGTACCTAGGTATGTATTCACACCTTATCTTTGTTTGAGTTAAATTTAAGTACTTTATTGGTGACTGACCTACAACCAATAACATGTTACAGTGTAAAATCAATGCATATAATATGGGTTAAAAGTGGTTGATATAGATTAAAATTGAAAGAGCAAGGTTAAAGAGTACACTTGTGTGTCAATGTAACCACCTTGCGTATTGACAAGTTATTTTACAAAATATGTATCACTGTAAGGCTCTAAAACTAAGATTAGGAGAAATATAGATAAAATATTTAAAGTGTATATATCCAAGGACATATAGAGGGAGAGAGAAATAAATATTGTAAGGACACAAGCCCCCGAATTTGGATAAAAAATAAGTTGCCGCCTAGAAGTCAATATTAGATCAACTATGCAAACCATTGATACTTATAACCTAGTGAGGTTGGCTGATATAATCATATACCACCTAAAAACATGAAAATATTGAGTGATGTTATCACCTCAGCCATACCAAAAAGTTGAACCAACTATTACATTAGATTAGTTTGATAAATTCCATAAAAGTCCATAGGGTATCAATACATGCAATGCTTTTAGAATCTAAAACGGATTTGGATTTTACAATATTAGGCACATGTTGCATAAAATATGCACTTTAGATATGCATCATGTTTAAAACATGTATAATAATGGTGTCATGTATATAATTATACCATAAATGTGTATTTGAATCATATTGTGAGATAAGAATCTAAGAGAGGAGTTAGTCAAGTGTTGATATGCTAAACCTTAATAAAAACACATAAAAATATAACACCTCAAGCATATCCATTCAAGGAGAAAGAAAATAATACAAGTAACAAATAAAAGAATACAAAATAAGTATTCTTCACTTTCCTTGTGAGTAATAATTGAATGTTGGCCTTGGAGGAATGTGCTTGGTTGTGTACTCAAAGAGTCTTTGACAATGGTTCTCCTTGCATCATTTCTCCTTATCACTTTGGCATTTTTTGGATTGGATTTGGCAATATTTAACAATCTATCAATAATTTTTAATTATAGATTTACAATAAATCTTTGTCTCTCAACAATTTAACATTATAACTTTGGCTTGAGATCTTTTTTTTAGAATATGCTTAGTACTTCTATTTATACATTCTCCAACTAACTCTAATGCAAGTGCAGTTAGTTTATATTTAGCTATATTTAGGTTTAGTTCAACCTTGATTAATTTAAGGAGGAGACAAGAAATTAATATTTGGAATAAATATCCCATTTATTAAGCATGTCTCTCCATTTCTGAATTTAAGGCTTTAATGGAGATAATTTCAATTCCTTGACTTTGAGGATGATGACATCATCATGACCTCACTTTTATTGGAATTTAATTTAAAAAAATTAATATTCACTAATTACACATGGAAATTTCACTTAAGCATTTAGTTTGATTTGCTTAGTTAATTCATTCTTCTTTGCATTTTTGCATTTTAGGAATTGTTTAAGTGCCCTATTTAATGGGTCCAAAGGCAAATCTATCAATTTGTTAGGTCACAGCTTGACTAGAGATGAATTTATGAGAGGATACTATTGCATACAAGATAATACTCCAAATAGGGATGCCTCAACATGATTTTAGGTACTAATGTCCATTGTGTGGATGAAATTGGGACATTTGGTGATTCTTAGGCTTAATTTGCATTATTTGGTAAAAATCAATCTAAAGTCTAGTTGGAACATGATTATGACCAAAATAGGGTATCTATAGATTGCCCTTATTTAGGAAGGTGTTAGAAGACACAGGTATAGTAATGTCTTCTCAAAGAATGAATTTTTTTTTAATGCCTTGGCTAATGCCCTAAAGAGTTATGGATGAACCTTTAATACCCCCTTGAAGGATCAGTTAGCAAATAAAGTGAGTAAACATTCCCTTGAAAATAAGGAACTAATGTGAACTATAGGTAGTGGGGTTGGAAATACTAATTTGTCCAAATGTGGTTATAATCAGTTACATAATAAGGTGTCCCAGTAGGGTAGATGAGTGAAATAATGATTTGCCTAAAGGAAATTATAATCATTGACATGATGAGGGGCCAAATAGGGTAGATGAAAGCGTGATAAATTCATATTTGCCCAAGTAGGGTGGATATGATTAGGGAAGGTCCACATAATTCACCTCGGCATGAAAAATCAAATAAGGGGGATTACGTATTGAATCTACACTCATGGAATATCAATAAGCCAAAACAGAGGATAAACATGAATTTGGGATACCTAATAGTATAGATATGCACATCTTAACTAGCAGTGATTAATATTCAATTATGATTTAATTTCTCTACATTTGGGTAGTGTTTGGGTAGGTCTAGGATTTTCCAAGTGTAAACAAGGATAAATACTACCCATTGCATTATCTTATAGATCCTTTGGACTTTTTTTACCATAGATTGTGAGATTATGCATCATAGTTATAAATAACCATAATGATAATATGTATCCTAAGCATGTGAAAATCACTTTAAATTCAAGTAAAAATTACTTAGGTGTAAGATATGAACAATAAAATCCCAAATGAATATAATGCAATAAACTAAGTGTAGGAACATACACAAATTCACAACTCAAGTAAAAGATATGTTTAATAAGACTTAAGTGTAAATAAAGTGTAAGAATCCTATGGCAACCGAGGAAAACACAAAATACAAAAAAGGCAAACAAAAACAAAACAAATAAATAATAATGAGATAAATGAATAAATAATCAGACAAACAAATAAACAAATAAAACACCAATAAACAAAAATAAATAAACAACAAAACACCAATAAAATTAAATAAACAAGGCAAGAGAAACAAGACTCAAATAAACAACACAAAACTAAACAGACAAATAAAACATACAAAACAAACCAAAAAAAAAAAAAAAAGATAAATAAACAAACAAGGTTGCAAACAAATAAAATAAAATAATCAAAACAAATAAATAATATAAATCAAAGAAAAGTGCAAGAAATAAACTATTCTAAACACACAAAGGCAAACAAATAAATTAAGCTAAACAAATAGTAATATAGAAACAATGGTTGTTCACAATGTTAGTACAAACAAAATACAAATTGTTTGTGCATGTGTAATAGAGGTGTTACTCTTGGTGATAGGGTGATCCTTAGGATAGGTATCCATGACATAAGTAAAACAACACAAGAACAAAAGACATATTATTTCCCCTATTCTAAACAAAATAATGACACAAATAAAAACAAAATGGGGGGAATAGAAAAAAAAGGAAGGGATATCCAAGCTGACTCTAGATGCACTAGGCAAGTGGACGTTGCCTACATAGTTCCATGGACACAAGGTCCAATGTGAACTTCAGGTCAAATGTAGTTCTCCCAAGATATGGGATAAAATAAAATTGATGATAATAAAACATGATTGACTTATAGAGGAATATATGAATGGTCTCAAAAAATAATGAGTGCATAGGAAAAGAGAGGGATGATGTTCATTGTCATGAAAGTATCAACACAAACAAATCATGTGAGCACAAGAGTATGGTTTAGGCTAAAACCAAACTAAAAGATAAGAGATGAGTATTCATAAATGAATTGAATTGGTAATTCATAGTGTCTACTACATCTATGGTGTGGAATGAGAATGAGCTCACAAAATAGTGAGAGTGTTAGCAATGTTTGCACACAAAATGATGAGAGTGTATGAAAATCTAAAGGGTCATTAGTGCATCAAATTTTAATACATAATGCTTACAATATCAAATCAAAAAACATCAAGAGCATATGATGAAGGATAATAATGATGGGGAAACTAAAGGACAAGTGGTTACTTGTGAAATAGTTAGGATTCCTAAAATCCTTAAGGAAAATAAGTGCTTGAAAAATTAAACAAGGTGAATTGGTGTTGGTCAAGCTAACTCGAGATACCCCATCTATCCAAGTGTTGCCTACATAGTCTGTGTGGACCTTAAGTTGATGTAGTTCTCCCAAAAATGGGAGGAAAATGACTAAAGTGGTATATAAATGAATTTGAATAGATAATATAGCCCATCCCATAAACTTATGATGACTTTATATTTCTTGTGGAAATTCTAAGCCAATTTTCATGATTCTGTGATTTTCCTATGATTTTTCTAGGTCTTTGCAAATGTTTTTTAGAATTTTTTAGGTATCTCAACTCAATTGAGAATTATGAGATATAGAATGGTCCAAATAATAAAATGGTGAGAGTGTTATAACTAAAAAGGATCACAAAATGATGAGAGCATAGTTTAAACAAGCTCATAAAATGATGAGAGCATTCAAAATTAAATTATTCACAAAATGGTGAGAACATGGTAAAAGGGCTAACTGAGTTGACGTCAACATAAATTGAGTGCTTCTTACATAGTCCCATAGTTCATAAATTCACTATAGTTCCACCTACAATAGAATATCCAAATAGGTAACAAAAATTTCATGAATAGGCAAATGGCAAAGTATAAAACAATGATGCAATAATGTTGATAGAAATGAGGTTGTTCCTAATTTTCTCAAAGGTGGTTATAATGAGGAAACAATGGCATGGGTTAGTGATACTAATTTTACCAAATTTGGTTATAATCAATAACATTGGTAGTGAGATAGAATGTGACAATGATGAAGAATGTAATTTCTAAACCACTATCACACTACCCCATGATATTTCTTTGTTTTGAAAAATATGCACTCAATAAATCACCATAGTGAATCAACCACTAAAAATTATTCTGAATCTAATCTCTGAAGGTGCCCAAATTACCAATGGATCAAAACCAAGGTTAAAAGGGTGGGTAATAGAGGGCAAAAAACCTCAGCCAATAGGGAAGATTTCAAAGGAATGGAATATTATATGATACAAGGAAGGTGATATTATAGTATGATGTAAATGATCCTCATAGTCAATACCTCAAGTCTCTCAAGTGAAATAATATTTGAGGTGTATTATGCTCATGGGCTCATCCAATGCATCTCCTTCTGGTTCATCCAATGTATAACTCCAAATCTATAATTAGTAATAATGACATAAGGACCTATCTAATCAGGCTTGAACTTGCCTTTCTTTTTTTTCTTAGCCATGGTATTTTTTTGGTTTTCTTTGAGGACAAGATGACCTAGCTCAAACTCTTAGTGCCTAACATGCCTATTATACTAACCACATAAATGGTTATGATATGCTTTAAATCTATTCATAGTGGCCATGCATTTTTCATCCAGTAAATCTGGCTCTTGCAGATGAGTGACTTTGTAATCCTCATCATTAGGGATATGTTTTAGTGAGATATGCAAAGAAGGCAATTAGATCAAACTTCAATTCCATAGACAAGGTAATGTGGTGTGGCTCTTATTGGAGTACAATAATTAGTATGATAAGCTGAGAGGGTGTAAAATATATGCAAGTGCTAATCATGGCCAACATCATTGACAATCTTCTTAAGAATATTGCCAATCGTCTTGTTATATTTCTTTGTCTGGCCATTACCTTATGGGTAAAATGTAGTGGAAAATTTTGGGTAATATTAAACTCAACACAAAGTGCCTTGACATCCTTGTTCTTAAATGATCTACCATTATCAAATATAATGTCAGATGGGATACCATAACAATAAATGAGATGGTTGAAGATGATTTTGGAAATTTATTTTCCAATCATGCAAGTGAGGGTTATACCTACAACTCACTTAGTGAAGTACTTTATGGTTGTAAGGATATGATTAAGTCCATATAAGGAGGTAGGGTTAATCTTCCCTACGAGATCAAGTCCCCACATTAAAAATGGTTGGGGTGTAGTCATTGGTTTGACTATTCTTTCTAGAGTATGGATCAAATTTGCATGCCTCTAACATTGTTTACATATTTTCACATAAGAAATTACATCTAATTCCATTTTTGGATGGTAAAAACCAATACGTAATATTTTTTTGGAAAGGATAGCTTCGTTGGTGTGATCTCCACAATCTCCTTTGTGAACTTCACTCAATGCTAATCAAGATTCTACCAAATTCAAACAATGAAGCAAAGTTCCATCAAAACTTCTTTGGTAAAGGGTTGGGCTAAGTAGGGTATGTCAAGAGGCTTAGTGTGTGAAATATATTTTTTTGTATGTGAAAGGTTGGGTGGAAGGAATTAGTTATGGAGGTAATTATATATCTCAAAATACCAAATAAAACTAGATTTAAATATATCACATATCATTTAAACAGTTGAGGGTTGATGAGTAGGCACCAAAAGATGTTTAATGAGGAACTGCTAGTCTCTTGCCTTGTCAGTGTTATATATAAAATAACCATTGGTATCCATGACATATGTTGTCTTATTATTAGCTCAAGGTATGTGTTCAAACTGAATATGAGCAATTTTCTACTTTATAAAGTCCACCATGGCCTTAGATGGTACCAAATTATTATCTTTAGTTTGGAACTAGTTTGTAACCTAATTAATAATAAGTTAAGAATCTCTATAAACCAATAAATGTTAAATGCTCCATTTTATTAATATATTAAGCCCTAAAATGAGTGTTTCATCCTCATCGATGTTATTGGTATAAGGAAATAGGATACAAAATTATAATGCATTTACACAAGAAAACCATAAACAAAGAAATAAAACCATAATTAAATAAATGATAATGAGAAGAAGACTATAATATGAGAACCAAAATATATTCTTTTATTAAATCAAATGGTCTTCCTTGTTCTCCTTTGTACAATAATTTGTAGACTTTTTCCATTTCTTGTTCAATAATTCCCTTGATTCTGGGAATCTTCTCGACCTTTAGTTACACATTTTATTGTTATACAAAGGCATAATAACTAATTCATGCTCTTTTATATAATGACATATTTGGTTACACATAGCCAAATATTACTCCCTTAACCATGCTAACACTCACCCATACCTAATAGGTGTCTCTTCCTAAGACACAAACAAACCAAAAATAAATCTTGCTTTACAATTTTACTTCCATTATAAAAAATATTTGAGGAAACTAAACTATTTATCCTATGCTCCATGACCTCATTTTAGAGATCTATTCTCTACTCTAAAACTAACTACCCCAAATATGTTTACAATTGTTACAAAAATCACAAACACTTGACTTCTTTCATACCTCATACTCCAATCAGATTGCCAACCTGATTAGACACTACACTAAGGTGGTTTCAATATAATACCAATGATTAGTAAGGAAGATATATATATCTTTTGGGTAAGAATAATATTTAAGAAAACATTTAGGAGTGATAGCATATTTTTTATGTGTCAATACAATAAAACCATCATCCAAGTTAACCCATTACTATTTGCACTATATTTAGAAACCAAATGTGATATAGGTAATGGATTTTATGCCATGGCCTTTATGAAATTAGGAGAACCAGTGTATAGGCTTCAAAGTATATACATGTTCCAACATTAATTATTTTCATCCATATTCCTCTCTATATATCTAACTATACTCGACTCATCTACCTCACTATTAAAGACACTCCTTGGGCATATGGCCATATGATACATAGTTTTAATAGCCTCCATATCCTTTTCTACCACCGATATATCCACTACCACCATTGATATAACCTCCACTATTGCATCTTCCACTACTATAGATTCCATTGATACCACCAACCCAAACTCAGGATAGTACCAAGGGTAAAAGGAACATTATAAAGAAGAGTTGGATGGCCATTTTTTTGTCCATCAAATTAAATTTAACATATGTAATAAATAGGATAAAAACATATCCAATAATGGACCATAGTAAATAACCTCCTTGTAAACTCTTCTTCATTTCCCAATCATATCTTAACACAAAGGCTATCAACAATCCTGTTAAAAGTATGTCCCCAAAACCAATGATAGTATAGCCACCTGATGGATCATACAAGTGTGAAATTTTTAGCAGCATGGGAATGCCATCCTCTTAACTTTTATCACAATGGGTAACCAAAATCATCACACTTTCATGAAACAATTTAGGGGAGACAAACACCTAAAAGATGTCATATAGAAAGGCACAACTTAGAAAAATTATATAAACCTTAACACTTAAAAGACACACTATTTGTATAATAGTTATGATTAAAGTGATCCTTAGTATATCTTGACCAATATAAGCAAATGAGATGTGAAGATATACATCACATATAACCAAAAATGTTATACATAATTGAAATATAGCCAAAGGGTTGATTCTGCTCCAAAAAAAATAGGCCTTCATGGCAGCCTTCTACTCCATCTTGTTAATTAGGTGCATAAAATGGATTTCATTCATCAGAGCCTCATGCAACCACTCCATGCAGTTCATAGCCACCTATGATCCACCATGGCCATCAAATACACCAAAAAAATGATAGATGCCATTTTTGTTTCCTATTTGCTATAAGATTCTAATTCATTTCAAGGTGGCCTCATCCACTTTCCTCTACCACATGTTTATCTACAACATCTTGAAAAATCTTGAGGTAGAAAAACTCTATTTTATTTTCTAAAAAAAAATTACAATGCAATCTGAACCCACACAAGAACCATTTCAATCAGATTTCCAAATTAATGAAATGTTGCACAAGAGATATTTAAATACCCAATCAACAACCCAAATGTATTTTCCTCCAAAATAATATGTCAATCTCTAGATACAACTCAGTGGAGGACTATGGATGGTATACCCATTTGTTGCACCAATGAGCCATACTATCAGACATGCTACACAGCATCAAGCCAATCATAGGGGAAGACTTCTTATATATATATATATATATATATATATATATATATATATATATATATATATATATATATTGGAGACTCTTATTCATCCCAACAACCGCACCATTGTTAGCTTTAGTTTAATGGCAAGACATAATTATAATACATTTGCATAGGAAAACTAGAAACAAAGAAATAAAACTATAATTAAATAAATAATAATGAGAATAAGACTATAAGATGAGACCCAAAATATATTCTTTTATTAAATCAAATGGTATGCCTTCTTCTCCTTCGTACAATACTTTATAGACTTTTTCTATTTCCCATTCAACAATTCCTTTGATTCTTTAGATCTTATCAACCTTTCTTTACACATTTACTTATTATACAAAGGCATAATAACTAATTCATGCTCTTTTATATAATGACATATTTGGTTACACATAACCAAAACTTACACCCTTACCCATGCTAACAGAAATGATTTAGGAATGAGATCTCCCTATGGTGTAATAAATAATAATCCTGTTCCTAATCCATGAGGTGTGAATGACCCATTAAAATACAACTTCCATTACTACTCATTAGGAGATGTTTCTATGATATTCATGATGGATTCATCTAGGAACACAAAAGTAGGTGGTTGAGTATTAGAAATGGGAGGTTTAACAAGCTGATCTACAAGTACTTATCCCTTAATGACCTTTTGATTGACATATTCAATCTCAAATTCACTCAGAAACAAGATCCACTTATCCATGTGGCCCTATAAATCTCTATTTGATAGTAGATACTTGAGTTGATCTACTTCTTTAATGACTATGGTCTTGATGTTGAACATATAATGATGGAAATGCTAGGCTATAAAGACCATATCTAAACAAGTTTTTTCAATTGGTGTATAATTATGTTCATATGCCACTAGTGTAAGGATTATATAGTTTACTACATGTTATTTCCCATGTTCATCATGCTAGGCTAAAAGTGCTCCCAGGGCATTGTCAGTGGTAAATAGGTAAAGTATAAATGGCCTCCTTGGAATTGGTGGTAATAGAATAGGTGGATTAGCTAAGTATTCCTTTAGGCACTCAAAGGATTTCTAACATTCTACATCTAGATGAGAATAATATCTTTCTTCAATAAATGAGTGAAAGGATGGCATTTTTTGGCCAACTAAAAAATGAAGCATATAATAGACTAGATTTTGCCCTACAAACTATGGAGCTACTTCAAAGTGGAAGGTGGAGGCATCTTGGTAATAGATTGAACCTTAGTAGGATAAACTTAAATGCCTTAGAAAGAGATAATAAAGCCTAACAATTTGCATGAAGTAACACTGAAGACACACTTCTTAGGATTAAGTCAAATCTTATACTCATGAAGCCTTTCAAATATATTTTGTAGTATGGCTAGATGATTTTCATAGGTCTTAGATTTACCCAGTATGTCATTGTCACAGTATTTGACAATATCATGCATAATATCATGGAATATAATAGTCATATCCCTATTATATGTTTCCCCAACATTCTTGAGGCTAAATGACATGACCTAATATCAAAATGTTTCCCAAGGAGTGGTAAACATTATTTTGTGTTGGTCCTCTAGTGTAATCCTAAATTAGTTATATATTGAAAATCCATTCATGAGGGAACATTTCATACTAAGATATGGAGTCAATAATCATGTTGATATTCGATAGAGGAAAGTCATCCTCCAAGTAAGCCATCTTGATGTTTCATAAGTTAGTGCAGATTATGATACCTTTTAGATTTTTAATGATAGGTACAATGTTGGAGATCCACTCTGAATAGTTGATTGGTTAGATAAATCTCACTTCTAAGAGTTTCTCCAACTCTTTCTTGACTAACACAATAATATGAGGATGTGTCATATGTAGTTTTTACTTAATGGGTTTGGCATTAGGATGTATAATGAGATGGTGTACAACTAAGGATAGGTCAAAACCTAGCATATCTGAATAGGCCCATGAAAATATGTCAACAAATTCCCTCATAAGGGATATAAAGACTTCATATTCTTCTTTAGTGAGGGATTCACCTAATTTGATCCACTTTGGATCCTATGGAGTCCCAATGTTGACTTCTATAAAATCTTCTCCAAGGCAAGGATGTAAATTGGCCAACAATGGAAAAGCCCTCTAGACAGATTGGTTCTTCAATTTATTCCAAATAAAATGAATCTAAATCTCCTAGTGGTGGTAAGGGCTATGTAACAAACACTGCAAGACATACTTAGATAATTTGATCTAGGGTATGTTGTTCCTCTCTACTAAGCTTAGACCCAAAATCAAGTTTGTTTTTACTGGTCTTCTAAGCTTCATTCAAAAATAGGTGAACATCCCCATCTAGTGTTTCTTGAAATAGGTTTTCACTAAGAGAATAGAATTTTTATTTTCTTTTACCCTAGTCCAAAGGTGCCTCAAAGAAGTTTTCACTTTGGGACCTCAATGTTTTAATTTTTTTTGTTTTTCGCTAAGGGTGTTCACTTGTTATCCAAAATATGCAATGAGATCCAATTTGATAGATGTTGTCCCTAAAAAATGTCACTCATTTTTGGGACAACCTACGAACTATTTTGGCCTTATACAGACCAAAATTTCTCTCTTCCCTTCTCAAAATTTGTTCTGAGCTTTCAAATTCCTCATTTTAAAGCTTTTTCCATAAAGGGATTCATAGGTTCAATAGGTTAAAAAGCTTCTGTAGGTGAGTTCAGTCAAAAGAACAAGTTTCTAACACTTAGTCATTTCCAAGATTGGTTTGGCGCCTCAGTTCAATCAAAAAAGTTCAATCAGTAAATAATAAAGAACAAAGGCTTGAACCATTAAACTTTGAACCACTTTGGTTTAAAGGTTCAATGGCTTCAATGACCAATTTGGTTCAACATGCTTGGTGCAAAAGATCAAAAGGACTTAGCCAAATAACAAAGAATGAGCCGATTGAACCATTGAACCATTAAACCAAAGTTGGTTCAATCAGCAGGTTCAAGGGGCTGCCCCAACGTGAAAAAGGCAAGTGCCCTTGTGGAGGGTAGGCAGCATTGGTTTGAAGGTCAAAGAAAAGACAAAATTCCATTGGATTTGTTCAAAGGCCCAAAAGGAATAATTCTTTCAGACTTGTTTTCTGATGGAAATGGCTAGGTCCAAGAGGCTAAAAGAATTCTTTCAGAAAGATTTTCTCAGAAAAATGTTAACGCAAAATTCCTTCAGACTTTTTGTCTGAAGGAATTCACCCAAAGAAAAAGTCTAAAGAAAAAGAAAAGAATGAATGGCCAAGTAACAAGAAACTTTCCTTCAGACATTTTGTTCGAAGGAATTCTTTCAGGCTTTTTGCTTGATGAAAAAAGCCTGCTGAAGAAGTAAGAACCCACCGGGGACGTTGAAGCCTGAAGGCCAAGTACCCTTGCAGGGGGCACTTGGTGACAGAGAAAGGACCATTTTAAAAGCTTGAAGGGACACGTTTCCTTTGAGACATTCCAAAGGCTAAACAAAGATGAAAAAAGGAACTTTCATAGACTTAGATAAAAAAGGGCTTCAAAGGATGAACCAATTGAACCATTGAACTGTTGAACCAAAAGGTTCAACGGGTTCAAGGTTCAAAGGTTCAACCAGAGCTTAGAAAGATAAAGGAAGCAGTGTTTGAGCGAGACACAAAATAAACCAATGAACCGATTGAACCTTTAAATTGAAAGAGTTCAAAGTTCAATGGTTCATAGGCTCAAAAGTTCAAAGGCATCCTCAGTCAAGAGAGAAGCAACAAACAAGTGGTTCAATGGATGGTTCAACCAAAGAGTAGGAAAGCGATTGAACCAAGAAGTGATGGAACAAAAGAGATAGAATGAACCAATGAACTTTCATAGGTTCACAAGTTCAAGGTTCAACATGGTTTAAGCAGCTGGCAACCATTGATGGCCCCTCAGACATCAAATTTAAAGTGAGGGAAAATTTGTGGAAATTCAAATAGAGTGCAAAACTTAAAGGAAGAACCAAGCGATTAAATGAAAAGAGAGCCCAAAGATTTAAATTGCTATAGGGAAGATAAGATTGATGTAAAGGACCAGAATTATCTTTGAAAGAGTTATTTCCAGTAGATGGAATAATGGATTGAGTAGACTTCTGGGCACACCAAACCAAGGACGTGGCCTATTTTTCTTCCATGAAGTAAAGACAAATTGGAAAAGAACTAGATGGTCCATACCAAGGAAGAAACATATTAGATGAAGGGACACGCCATAGTTATGGTAGCGCACTATTCTCAGCATGGTCTCTCTAGACAGGACTAAAGGCGCATTGAAGACATTGATTGCAGCATGGACCATCCCATGGAAAAGGGTGCCAATCCTTGCATAGTGGCTATAAGTTTGTATTTTCTCTCATTTTTAAGGGATACTTTTCATTTTTATAAAGAGAAAAAATTTTCCCATTTTGAAAGAAGACTGAGACTTTGAGCTCAGATTGTAATTTCATTTCATTTTTATCTGAATAAGAAAGCAGGTTGTTTACAGACTTTGTGCTATTTTGGCTTGTATCTTTTTAGAAGATCATTCTTACGTCTATCTTCTAAAGGTGTTCTTATTCATTTAATTTGGCAAGCAAAATTAGTGAAAGTAATGGAGAAGTGTCCTGAAACCAACTGTGGGAAGACTTTGTGCTTTCACAATTGTTTTTAGTCTGTGTTTTTCTTTTCTTTTTGTGTTAAGGATTTTGGGATGACTTTGTGCCCCCATTATCCTTTGTGATATACTCTTTGGGCAGTTGAGGTGGAAACTTTGTGTTCTGTTTCATCTTGTTGTTACTACACCCTTTGGTTATTGGTTACTTTTACTACCTGAAAGAAACTCCTACTGTTTCTTGCAAGAACACTTTTGAAAGAAGAGAAGTGCCTTCAGTGTTTTCACTAGGCTTTTCTCCTTTGTCTATGACTATCATCTCTAAAATAAGAGAGATGGATGGTTTATTCTGCCCCCATGCATTAATTTTTGCTTATTTATATTATATATAGCTCCTATGTATCTATAGGGAACCTCCCCTTGATGAGAGGAGATATTTGTCTCTGGTTGATGTAGTAAAGCTACACACCTCGCTGACCAATCTTCCTACTGTGGTTGATCAGACCTATTTTGTTGATCAATATGCTGATTGACAAAATATGCACCCAATAGTTTTTGGTGACTCCACCGAGGACACAGTAATTTTGTGCAATTTGGAACCTCATGTTTCAGATTGAAACATCACCTATGTCTTACCCATTATCATTGTAACCTTATCCATGCATTTTGTTGTGGAAGAATGAACTACTCCAGTGCTTTCCCATTGTTAATTTTTCCTCCCCAGCCTCCCGTAATAGTTTTTGGCAACTCTATTGGGGATGAATGTGCAGTCTGAAGCCTCAAGTTTCAGATTGAAGTAGTTCCTTGCCTTATCCATTATACAGACTCTAGCGACTCTAGTCCATGTCTTACCCATTGTCCATTTATAGCCTTATCATTTTCCTCCACCTCCATTATTTTATTTAGTCTACAAAACTAGAGCTTCTGAGAAAGAGTGCACAATTTGAAGCCTCAAGCCTCAAGCTAAAGCAGGGCCAGTTCTTTTCCATTTTTTATTCTGCAATCTACCTACTCCACCCAGATTTGTTATCCCTATTTTTCATAATTAAATCATGGCAGTTCGAGGCCCCTGGGGTAACTCTTTTAGCCCACTCAACTTGACTCCACCTCTGCATGAACTTCCATGCAATTCAAGAAAGAATTCCCCCAAATTCTTTGGTGATGGGAAGGTTCATCCTGATGAACACATTATAGCTTTCAGCATAGTCTACAGTGTAATAGGGGTGGAATTTGAAGACATAACAGTCAGGCTATTCATGGAGACACTACAAGACGCTGCTGTAGATTGGTTATACTATTTGTAAGTTGGATCAATGACTGATTGGGATACACTCAAAGCCAAGTTTGAAGCTAGGTTCAAGCCTACAAAGGATGCACATGCTTTTTTGGCCTAGCTCACTCAGATGAAGAAGGGACCTCATGAGCCTATGAGGGATTTTATTGCCAGGTTTGACAAGTTGAGGCACAAGATTCCCATGATCATCTAGTTGACACCTCAGAATCTCAAGTGTTTCTTCATCAACTCACAACTGCCTGAAGTGAGTTTTCTATTGAGACAGGGTCAAAAAATAGACCTTGAGGTTGCTTAAGACTTGGCTATTGGGCTAGAAGATGACCTTATCTTGGTAGAAAAGATAAAGAGAGATCCTAACAGAGGTAAACCCTCTTCATCTTCTGAATACTCACCCATAGCCACCATTGACCCAAAGGTACAAAAGTTGGCAAATGAATTGCTAGCCTTGAAAAGGCAAATGGCACAAGGTATGTCTTTTGCTCCTCTATATAAAGAAATACAAAGGAGGACATTCCCCAATCAGCCATATCAAGGCAACACTGCTAGAAGTCAAGGGCAACCAAATCATCTTCCTCCCCCACAGAGGAACCTTGCCCTTGAAGCACCTCCAACCAACTTAGCAGTGGAATATCTGGAAATAGAACATGTTTCCTATTTCCAACCTAAGTTTGAGCAAGAAAATGATGCTGGTCTCTTCATGGAGGATCAAGAAGAATCAACTAGTGACTCCCACATTGGTTTCTTGAATTACCAGGATGAACCTAGAAGTGAAGGTGAAGTAGATGAGGAATCATACATAGTATTCACCTGGTCTAAGAATCAGTCAGCTCGTAAGTTGATAAAGAAAGAATAGAGGAATGAACTCAGCCTGTAATTCTAATTGCTAAGTGGGGAACCACTCTGCCTTTCCAGTCAAAGGACCTAGTGATTGCCAAGAAGATTAGTACATCAAACATCTTTGTACCTTCTACTTCAACTTTGCAGATCAGTCCTCCCCCTCCCAAAAACCAAAAGGATGAACTCCCATCCTCTCTTTCAAGTCCATCTCAGTCATTTGACATGATTGATCATATCAAGAAATCCAAAATTTAAATGACTGAGTTTGAATCCCTGCAAGCCAATCCTGAGCAGTTAAACATTAGTGAAGAGCTAGGTGTGGACCTGTCTAAGGCAAAGATTGTGGTCACCTAAATGTTAGCCCCTATTTCTCAAATTTTGTTTGAGCCTTTAGGCAAGGGTAATTACTCTTTAACACAGACAATGCTCATGTCTTAGCTGATCAAAGTCTCGTGGCTGGAAATCTAGGATTTGATCCAAATAAGGCATCATAAAAATTGGTAGGGCATAGTACAAATCAAGAAGGATCTTCCATTTCCCATGAAGATAAATTTGATAGAAGATTAGCTTCTGATGATGCTTGGATCCTAGAATCTGATGGCATTAATTTTCCCATAGCTAGATGTGGATCTCTGTTGCTCGAATTGAAGACTGCTCAGGATGAAGAGATCAAACTCCTTCACACCAAAGGAGATGTTGAGCTGATGGTTTGCCAGGGGTCTAATTCTGATGATCAAAATATGTGTTGGACTGAACTAGTAGAACAATAAGCTATGGTGGTGGACCATACTACTATACTCCAAAATCAGCAAAAGGATCCCTTCACCAAGAGAGCAAGGAGTTATGGTTTTTAGTTTGAAGACCACGTCCTGCCATGGGGCAAGAAGAAGAAAAACCAAAGAGGAAGACACATAAAATTGGTTTCCTAGTGGAGAGCTCCATTCACTCGTCACCATTTCTGGGGATAGAATGGTTTCCTGCTAGTTTATCAAGATGGCATCCCCTTTTCTTCACCTCATAAGGAGTAGCATCTGAAGTACTCCAATTCTTGAAGTATTAGATAAGTTTATTTATACATATGTATATTTGTATAGTCTTTAGTTCTATTTTGTGAATTTTATTTTCATTTTCATTTTTGGTGCCTTTATTTTTGGGTAGCATGACTCCGTAGCCAATTGGCACACTTCAAGGCACTGGAGATTCTAGTTTCTACTCCCCTCAGCTGTGTTTCAAGTTTTCAATTTAAGGAAGTTCCCCAACTGGAGCTAGCTATTGTCCCTAAAAAATGTCACTCATTTTTGGGACAACCTACGGACTATTTTGGCCTTGCAAAGACCAAAATTTCTCTCTTCCCTTCTCAAAATTTGTTCTGAGCTTTCAAATTCCTCATTTTTATGCTTTTTTCGTAAAGGGATTCATAGGTTCAATAGGTTAAAAAGCTTTTAAAGGTGAGTTCAGTCAAAAGAACAAGTTTCTAACACTTAGTCATTTTCAAGATTGGTTCGACGCCTCAGTTTAATCAAAAGAGTTCAATCAGTAAATGATAAAGAACAAAGGCTTGAACCATTGAACTTTGAACCACTTTGGTTCAAAGGTTCAATGGGTTCAACAACCAAGTTGGTTCAATGTGCTTGGTGCAAAAGATTGAAAGGACTTAGCCAAATAATGAAGAATGAGCTGATTGAACCATTGAACTATTGAACTCAAGTTGGTTCAATCGACAGGTTCAAGGGGCTGCCCCAAAGTGAAAAAGGCAAGTACCCTTGCAGAGGGCAAGCAACATTGGTTTGAAGGTCAAAGAAAAGACAAAATTCCTTCAGATTTGTTCAAAGGCCCAAAAGGAACAATTCTTTTGGACTTGTTGTTTGATGGAAATGGATAAGTCCAAGAGGCCGAAAGAATTATTTCAAGAAGATTTTCTTGAAAAAATGTTAAGGCAAAATTCCTTTACACTTTTTGTCTGAAGGAATTCATCCAGAGAAAAAGTTTGAAGAAATAGAAAAGAATAAATGGCCAAGTAACAAGAAATTTTCCTTCAAACATTTTGTCCAAAGGAGTTCTTTCAGGCTTTTTGCCCGATGGAAAAAGCTCGCCAAATAAGTAAGAACCTGCTAGGGAAGTTAAAGCCTGAAGGACAAGTACCCTTGCAGGGGGCACTTGGCGATAGAGAAAGGACCATTTTAAAAGCCTGAAGGGACACCTTTCCTTTAGGACATTCCAAAGGCTAAATAAAGATGCAGAAAGGAACTTTCATAGACTTAGACAAAAAGGGGCTTCAAAGGATGAACTGAATGAACCGAATGAACTGATTGAACCATTGAACCATTGAACCAAAAGGTTCAATAGGTTCAAGGTTCAAAGGTTCAACCAGAGCTTAGAAAGATAATTGAAGCAGTGTTTGATTGAGACACAGAATAAACCAATGAACTGATTGAACTTTGAATTGAAAGAGTTCAAAGTTTAATGGTTCATAGGTTCAAAAGTTTAAAGGCAAACTTAGTCAAGAGAGAAGCAGCAAACAAGTGGTTCAACAGATGGTTCAACCAAAGAGCGGGAAAGCAATTAAACTAGGAAGTGATGGAATAAAAGAGATAGAATGAACTAATGAACCAATGAACTTTCATAGGTTCACAGGTTCAAGGTTCAACATGGTTCAAGTAGCTGGCGACCATTGATAGCCCCTTAGACGTCAAATTTAAAGTGAGGGAAAATCCATGGAAATTCAAATAAAGCACGAAACTTAAAGGAAGAACCAAGTGATTAAATGAAAAGAGAGCTTGAAGATTTAAATTGCTATAGGGAAGAGAAGATCGATGCAAAGGACCAGAATTATCTTCGAAAGAGTTATTTCTAGTAGGTGGAACAGTGGATCGAGTAGACTTCTGAGCGCACCAAACCAAAGACGCGACCTATTTTTCTTCCATGAAGTAAAGACAAATTAGAAAAGGACCAGATGGTCCATACCAAGGAAGAAACATATCAGATGAAGGGACATGCCATAGTTATGGCAGTGCACTATTCTCAGCATGGTCTCTCCAGACAAGACTGAAGGCGCATTGAAGATGTTAACTACAACATGGGCCGTCCCATGGAAAAGGGTGCCAATCATTGCATAGTGGCTATAAGTTTGTATTTTCTCTCATTTTTAAGGGAGACTTTTCATTTTTACAAAGAGCAAAACTCTACCCATTTTGAAAGAAGAAGACTGAGACTTTGAGCTCAGATTGTAATATTATTTCATTTTTATTTGAATAAGAAAGTAGGTTGTTTATAGACTTTGCATTGTTTTGGCTTGTATCTTTTTAGAAGATCATTCTTGTGTCTATCTTATGAATGTGTTCTTATTCATTTAATTTGGAAAGCAAAATTAGTGAAAGTAATAGGCAGGTGTCCTGAAACCAACTGTGGGAAGACTTTATGCTTTCACAATTATTTTTAGTCTGTGTTTTTCTTTTCTTTTTGTGTTGAGGATTCTGGGACAACTTTGTGCCCCCATTATCCTTTGTGATATACTATTTGGGTAGTTGAGGTGGAAAATTTGTGTTCTATTTCATCCTATTGTTACTATGCCCTTTGGTTACTAGTTACTTTTACTACCTAAAAGAAACTCCTGCTATTTCTTGCAAGAACACTTCTGAAAGAAGAGAAGTGCCTTCAGTGTTTTCACCAGGCTTTTCTCCTTTGTCTATGAGCATCATCTCTAAAAGAAGAGAGATGGATGGTTTATTCTACCCCATGTGTTATTTTTTGCTTATTTATATTATATATAGCTCTTACGTATCTATAGGGAACCTTCCCTTGATGAGAGGAGAGATTTGTCTCCAGTTGATGTAGTAAGGCTGCACACCTGGCTGACCAATCTTCTTGTTGTGGTTGATCAGACCTATTTTTTTGATCAGTATGCTGATTGACAAAATATTCAACCAACAATAGAGAACCCTTGTTTATAGTATCCCAAAGGAATATTATCTCTCAAGCCCAAAAAAATCACAAAAGGCCTCATCATTATCGAACTCATCTAAAGGTAATATGGATTCTTGTTGGTCCTAGTCTATATGTTGAGGATGATAAAGTGATTCATAAACTTCAATGATTCAACTCAAAGTGAAGCTCAAAATATGAATACTAATTTCTCAAAATTGATACAAATTCTTAAAAAACTCAAAAGAACTTGCAAAATGTTTTGGTATAAATCATTATCGGTTATTGAACCAGTTTTTTAATAACATTGTGTTATAATTGTCATAATGAAAATTACTTGCATGAGTTCATTTACTAATTAAACCAAATCAGCAAACTAAAACAAAATCATGCATCAAAATGATAAATTACCAAGAAAACACGAAACGTGATAACGGAGTTCAGCTCAACAAATGATGCCTACATCTCCCAGTTCTCTAAAGGAGTGGACCATTTCCATTAAGGGCATTTCAAAAACCTGAAAACAATAAACAACTTTCCTGCAAGTTGATCTCTCAATACAAAAATTCACCTTCACCATGACTGATAATCAAGCCTGGCACCTTCAAATTTTGTGAGTCTTCACACCTGCAAAGTTACTCCAAAAGTCCTAAAAATCTCCTCTATGGGCTTAAAAATACTCTTCCAATATGCAAATTGGATAAAAAGAGCATTAAGACTGAGTGTTATGGCCAAAAAATGGATAAAAATCCATTATCTAAGCTTTCCCAAAGCTTTTACAAAGTCTTAGCCTTTAAAAATAAAAAACACAGTCTAGAACCTGATTAAAAAAATACAGATTCGTGCTTTTATAATTAGTTACAAGCCTGTGGCATAGTGGCTAAGTCTCCTAACTTTTTACCACAAGGTTAGGGGTTAAAAACTGGCCGCCCACCTTTCTAGGCACCTTGCATGAATTTGAATTTGTCTCTTCCTTGTTTGGCACGCCGGCCTCCTCCTTGGGCACTTCAACTTTGTCTTTATCCCACATGTGTGGGTTGAGCAGTTAAGTAAGGCTTAAAATAGCCTTTGACCACCATTTTCCAATGTGGGTTCATCCACATGCTACGCACTTGTGGAAGGGAAGATTTTGAAAGGGTCTTTGGCCGCCCACTTGGCATGTGGCTTCGGCCACCTAAGACTCCCTTGACTTAGGCTCGGGCTGAGTCTTTCCTTGTAGAGCGTGCCATGCCATGAGATTCACCACCTTGCTTGCCACATGGCTTGGTCAATGAGTTTATCTTTGAGCTTAATCATGCCACATGTCAACCTCCCATTGGTCCACTTGTCACATGTAAATAATGCCACGTCACTTGTCGACACCAAATTTTTGCCTATTGAGCCAAAACTTTAGCAGCCTATAACTTTTGCATATGGTGTCCATTTTGAAAATCGTGAAAAGCGTCAGAAAGCTCTCGACGAGCTCTACACTACGTAATCATTTTTATCAAAATATGGAAACTTTTATTTTTTCACAAATGGAGAGATCTACCTGGATAATAAAGGGTAAGTGGGGAATGTTAGATTATTGGCATAGTGGTATAAATAGTATATGGGTTGAATAATTTGGTACTAGTTAGGTGTTCATATATGCTATGATCATACTCTACTTTTATATCAACATCATCATCACTATTCATTTGTGTAGAAACATGAATAAACTATGTGGGGTCACTCCCAACATTTGAATACAAGACCTTGAGTTCCTTTATATTTGGTCATAGAGATAGGCTCAATATTACCTTGTTGATCATCCCCCAGGCTTCAACCTTCATAAGCTTAGTTTCCAAAATCTTGTTAGGGATGCGATGTTTTTTACTTTAGTAATAATCAGCCAATTTGTCATTGTATAACCAAGAATCATCATTGGAAAGTGGGTCTTATTCTTGGCCAGTAGTTTGTGTGAAAATAATAGGTATTGGGATATGAAGTTTTCCTTTTACCTTTTATCACTATTCGATGAAAATTGGGCCTTCCATAGGACTTGGGATTTTTGTGGAAGCTTTGCTATATGGAATGTATCATGGGTGAAATACTCTCTTGGACTATTGTCTAAAATGGTAAAATGATTATAAATTTCAACAAGAGGCATATGTGAATGTGGGGAAAGGCTATCAAGGTCTATGAAATTGGTCTTTGTCAATTCAACAAGTATCTCCTTGTCTTTGTTCTTCTTTGGTACTAGGTCTAGACCAAAATAGTAATTTTAGATTTCATATTTAGCCTCTAAATACTTGTGTTGTTCATATGGTTTTAAATCTCCATGGATAGTTACCTCTTTCTCAGAGTGAGAAAACTTGATACACTGGTACAAGGTTGAAAGTATTTCACATATTTTGTGTATCCATGGTCTACCCAAAAGCAAATTGTATGATAAATCTAGGTCTAACACATGTTAAAGTGTATCATGGGTCAAATTCCCAATGATCACTTACAAAATAATGGTTCTTTGTAATTCCTTCTCTTCATTGTCATAGGCCTTGATAGTAAATAGTCTATGGATGAAGGTCAACTATCGTGTATCCCATATGCTTGATTAACTTCATAGAAACAATATTCATGCATGATCCATTATCTATGAGGACACGTTTAAATTTATGCCATGTTATGATAACTTAAATGTAGAATGGATTATTATGGAGAGGGCCAAGGGATGATATGTCACTTTGGTTAAAGGTTAATTATTTTCCTAGGGATAGGTGTCCAACTAAAGATTGTTATCTGGAATAATATCATTGGGCACTTGGGACTAGACTAGAAGTTTAGTAAGGATATTTTTTTAGATGGTAGACATACATAATAAATATAAAATAGAGATTTGTGTGGGTGTATTTTATATTTATGACATAATATCATATGTTTTTTATTTAACAATGGTAATCGGCATACTCTTAGCTAGTATAGTGGGTTAGATTAGCTCACTAGTAGGGGGTTTCAAGCTTCGAATGGTGACTTTATACTATCAAGTTGTGATTACACAATCTAGATTGGGTAAAGACCATCATAACTAAAAGATGATGGAGATGGACCATATTAGGTAATTATTGATTATTAATGTGATTTCATATGGTCACAAGTCTATGAAGGGTTACTAGCATAAGGACCTAAGATGGTAATTCTTGGTTGATATTGCACATGGATGTGGTCATAGGTCAAGGAAGGATTACCATCATTGGTAGGCTGATGTAAATTATTAGGTAATGATATTGGTATGTCAGTATTCAATATAGGATTGATGGTAATGGTAGACACATGACCACACAAAATATGACCTATAAAATTATTATAGTTGTGTGTAACTACATGATAGTTCTATTAGTTATTGGGGTCATTCTGGCCTTTATTCCATCAATTTTATGGTTAATGTCATTGTTTCTACTATTATTAGTAGTGTTCTTGATGTGGTTGTGGTATTAGTTGTTATTGTTATTGATTGGTATTATTATGTTGTGGAAAAGGATTTTGATAGATACTCTGGTTTTGATTGGAATTAGACACTCTGTTATCCAACTAGATCTTTCCATTTTATAACATATTCTTAGTGAGGTGCTTCAAATGCACACAATGATGTAGAAAATGTCCATGAACATGATGGTATTCATATAAATCATGATCTTTATACCAATATGGATAAGGTAATCCTTCATTAAAGTGTTTTGGAATAAACCAACTAATCATATTAGTTATGGCTAATTTTTAAAACACTAATTCAATAGGCTCACCAAGGTCACTAAAGACTCTAGCAGTAGGTCTTCTTCTTGGAGGATAGGTTTTAAAAGGTGTTGGATGTACAATTTGAGGAGCTGATTTGGTTTAGGCATAGACTGTATTTTCTAGATAGTTTGCATTTGTGGAGTAAGCTACATTTGAGGGAGAGGCTGAGAAAATAGTGTTTACACTATTTGGACATGATATAACTCAGTGACTCCACTATAGACAACATTATTTTTTTAGTTATATAGCTTAGGTTTTTCATAATTATTACATTGAATAGGTATAGATGCTTGCATTTAGACTGGGATAGGACTTTAAATTGGGATAAAAGTTTGGTTTTGGCTTTAGTTTTGGTTTGAAGAAGATAAATTGATAATCCCTTTATTAATGAGGGATTTTTCAATCCATATAACTTTTTCAATGATTTATTTGAATGATTTATTTTCCAAGTGATAAGATATTTCAATGTACAAATTTTTGGTGAACACAACTACTAGTTGTTTATCTAGTAAATTATGGGTGAAGAAACTAGTAAGCACTCTCCATTATTGTAAGTAACTCACAAATCTCTCACCAACTTTATTTTTGGCTTGACTCAAATCAACTATCAAAATCTCTTGATTGAGATTGTAGAAGAAATATTTTATAAAATTATATGAAAGATCATAAAATTTAGGTACTATGGTAACTTAAGAAGCCATTCCAAGGCATATCTACCTAGACTTTGAGGAAAAATAATAATCAGGTAGATGTCACCATAGGTCATTGGCTGGAAAGTTATAAAAAAAATTTAAATACTCCCTAGGGTCTCCTTTACCCTTGTATTTGTAAAATTTTGGTGGATCATAACCTAGAGGAAATGGTATTTAGATATACTCCATGTTAAATGGATATGAACACATGTCATCCAGTTCAAAATTCTTAGTTTGTTTTCCCATTTGAATGGATACAATTACATCCTTCATCTATGGTAGTTCTTAGGCCAATAAACTTGATGGCACAATTGGTTGTGGTTGTGGTTGGGTGATTAAAGGTGTATTACATTTATCAGGGTATAGTGGGGGAATGGAGTATTATGGAATGTTATTTTGATGGACCAATCGAACAAGAATATGTATCCATGCATTGGGATTAGGCTACTAATACTACATGCATTATTGATAAATATTCTAATTTAGATTTAGAATATGTCTGAGTTAGAGGGAATTAGGGTTGTGATGGAAGTATGTGGCCTTATGGAAGGTATTTCACCTAATCAGTTTGATCTTGATGCCAACTACTCAAACCTATATATGTATATATATATATATATATATATATATAGTACTTGATGTTGACTAAGGCCTTGTCTTTGAATATGTGGCACATGTTGGGTAAAAGGAAATAGTTGCCTAATAGCTACATAATGAATGTTGGCACCTCTATGTTGAGAAAACACCTGTTGTGAATTAGATGCTTGTTGTGTGTTTGGTATTTTTTTTCACCATTATGAATGTATTATTGACTAGAAAACATCTATGATTATTGAGGTACATTGGTTTATGTCTATTATGGTAGAACATTTATTGCTATTTAGTGAGGTGGCATAGTGTTCTACCTATGTTGAGGTGGTAAATTGGTCTGTGTATGTGGCCAAAAAATATTAGCTATCACCTATTGAGGTGGGCTAACTTTCACCACTTATTTATGTAAAATATTGGGTAGTGCCTAGCTACTTATCCCTTAGTGTTGCATGCTTGAATAAGCATCTCATTTAGGAGTGGGAGTAACATGTTATAATTGGAAACTAAGGATGCCTGCCCCTATTTTTGTGAACCACCTATATTATTAGAAATAATAACTTGTTTTGGATTATTTGTTAGTGTGTTTAACCCACCTTGGTCTAAATTAGGATACACTTGCATGTTATCCATTGCATTTAGCACATGGTCTTGAGTATAAGCCACAATCACTTCCTCAATGACTAGGACATTAAACATGTCACCTATTGAAGTAATTTGGTAAAATAGGTCCACACTTAGATTAGTATGACCTAATGAATCAACGCGCACTCCTTATAAAAGAGTTATCTCTATAAGTGGGGTATTCAATATGGCCATAACATTGAAATTTTGTGCTAAATTAAGATAAGTTTGTTATGCTTACTGCATTTTCAAAAATTGGTCCACCATAGGACCCTTTCCCTTTACAAATACATTTATATGTTGGTTTGGAATTGGCATGAATGCCTAATGGAAACTAGTAGAGGCCTATTTGATGGATCTGATATGAGGTACATTAATAGGCACTCTAACTTCACTAGGTAGATTTTCATGGAGAAAATCTTTCAAAAACTTGGCTCCTACCTCTATGGACCTAACCAAAAACTCATCCTTACTTTCAATTAAGTGATGATCAAATATTTACATGATATATTTTGTTGCATTGGTAATGTAGTAATACTATTATTTTACATTTTTGATAGAAGATGGCACATTAGTAAGGTAATGAGTTATCTATTCCTGTTCTTGACTTGGATAAAGAGGTTTGTTAACTAGGTATTATGTTAATGGATCTTGTTCTTCTACATATTGAGTTGTGTAAGGGGGCTATGGATCTATCTCACAAACTATGTCACCCCTATATGGGTCTTGAATAAAGGGATCATTTATTACTATGCTTTTGTAAACCATATTGTACATGGTCCCACTACATGTGTAGTGAGGCATGTCTAAACCCATGACTAATGTATAGTGAAGAAAAGGTCTAAACCTCACAAAACACTTGAATATTAGTCTAAAAAGATTAACCAATGCTTGAAAACATATTTAAACTTGGTCTAGATAGAAAACTTAAGCTATCACTGTAAATAGTTTAAACTTAGCATGGAATGGATATCTTCTCTAAAACTATTAAATGTAAATTTGGTCTTAGATATCCCCAATACTCTAATGTGTTCACATAAATGGTCAAATAAAATGCAAATTTGAACCCTGGTCTTGTCAAAGTGTTTTGAATAAATCTAATCTTGGTCTAAAATGAAAAAGTGCTATGTCTTTGGTCGAAAGTCATAAAGTTAGACTTAAAAAGGCATGAACTAGATCTAAAAACTTTAGGGAAATTCTAGGTCTTTGGTAAAAAGCTCAAAGCTAGACTTTGAAACAACCCAGGTCAAGGTAAAAACTTGAAATTAAACACTCTAAGGAAAATAGTTTGAAACATTTAATTAAATCTTGGCACATGGATTTTAAAACAAACTTGACCTTGGTATAAAGTATTTACTCTAGGCACATGCCTAAAAATAATTGGGAAAGTCAATCTTAAGTAATTAAAATAAGAGCGATGAGTAAAGCATTTAAGCCCAAGTGATAAACAAGGCTCTAATGTAAACTAATCATGATTAAATATATACTTAGAAAGTGAGTTTTGACCTTAGTTGAAGGTAACAAATTGACTCAAGGAACATGAAAATAAACCACTTTCTAGATCTAGGCAAAAGGGTCTTTAAATTGAGCAAGGAATCAGTCCAAGTTACATAATTAAAATGTAAGAGGTAAAATCCTAAGCCAAAATTAAGATTGAATGAGGTGTAGACCAATAAATTTTGAATATTAACTTCACAAGACAAATTATGAACTTGGTCTAAAAGACTTATATTTTTCAAATGGAGAACATCCTAGACCCAAATGGACAACATAACGAAACCATTTTAGACCAAAGGTACATGTGATTTTGAATTTTTTTTGAAATAAATCAACATTTTTGGAATAACACAAGTAACATAATGGCATCCCCTTAATCAAATGGTATGATAATTAATTTGGATTCAAAAATCCAAGGCATATGTTTGAGATAAAATGGGCAGCATAACAACACCCTGTTTAAACAAGTGACACACACATTTTTTGGGATAAAAAGCTCTAAGGCATAAGTGTGACACAAAATGGATAGAGTAACACATAAAGTGGTGTAAAAATAATGTGATGGTTATGACTTGTTTTTACTCTTAAATAAACAAACAATTTTAGTCTCAAAACACACATGTAAATCAAAGAAAATAGAAATAGCACTAATGGCTCGCTTTATCCCTAAAAAGAACATGGGTGTGTGTAGCTTATGTTAAATTTTTCATCGAGATACCAATGATTATGAGGGATTAAGTGTTAATACAAAAACTAAATAACATGTGTAGGTAGAGTTTTTATGCCCCTTATGTCTCTCAAGCATTGGTACATGGCAAAAACTTAGAGTGAGGAACACTCAACATTTGGCAAGAAATTATATGGCAAGTGGGGTTAAATAAAAAATCTATAAGTTTTGAAATGTATTAGATGGTATCAAGTGTGGCTAACACAAGGGTGAAAACACGTCAATTAGATTCATAACTACTAACTTACTATGTGAAGGTCTTGAATGCTTATAAATTTGAGTTATTGAACATAAACTATTAACTTACTAACTTATTGAACATAAACTAATAAAAATATTAATTTCACCCAAATCATACAAAACATAAAAATGGAGAGAATATGGAAGCAAATTATAAGTTAGATAATAATTATTATTACCAATTTTCTCCTCTTGGCTTCCCTCCAGGATCTTCAAACTAATTTTCAATGATTCTTTATTTTTGCTTGTTGGATTGTTATGGATGGACTCAAATTTTTGGCAAATGATAACTTGATAAATGAATTGATTAAAGACTATGTTGATGAAATATTTTAGCATATATTCGATATGGATTCTATAGTTAGCTTCTAATTATTTAGAATAGAGGGAGATGGTGTGTTTAAATAGACAAGGGAGGGAGATTTTTTAATGAATTAAAAAATAATTGGAAGTTTTTAGAGAAAAAGACTCTAGAAAATAGGGAGAATTATAAGGATGAGAGAAAATTCTAGAGAGTATAAGCCTATAGGTTCATGTTAGGACTAAATGAGCATTAAGAGGGGATTACGTGAGGATTATGGGATAGGCTTGTAGGAAAGCCTAGGAGTAGGTAGGTAGGTGGGTCATGGGAATTTTAAATTCTCAAATAATGGACAATTGGGATTAGTTAGTAGATAATGGTGATTTAGATGTATTAATGAAGAAGTGGGAAGGGATAAGGTTAGTATGATGAATAATAATGAAGGGAGATGGGATTTAATTATTTAATTAGGACTATGGTTATGATATTAATTAGGATAAATAAAAAGATTTGTAAAATGGTTAGGGTGAACAGATTTAGGTGCATATAGATTTATTCCTTTACATAGTGTACTTATTAGTGAAATTTAATGTTTATCAAGACCTGAACTAGGTTTTCATTAAGATCAAAGAGTCTAACCACTCATCCCATTGGTAATTCCAATATCACGTGCTTTCATTTATATACCCCACTATGGAACAGGGTTGTTACAATGTTAGGAGATGAAACCCCAAGTCAACGCACCCCTAAAAAACTTGTGAGGAGGTGATTAAATCTTACCCATAATACAAATGCAATAAAATAAATAAATGAAAAATGGAAAGCCTTTAGAAGTTATTTTTGAGTCACCCAAGTCACTCAGAGCTTGGGGAGAACATACACAACATTATTTTTGACAAGACCTAATAAACAAGGAAATAAATTAAGTGCTTCTGGGTCACTTGAGTTCCTTAAAGTGGACATGGGGAGAGAATACATGCTATATTTTTTTTTGCCAAAAAAAAATAATTTAATCTATGCAATTTGAAACTAGTTAAAGAACAAATAAGAATTTATGAAAAATCGCTTAGGAAATCTAATTAAGTATATTCTTTTTAATAGCACCAACTTTAAATGTGATTGAAATTTTTGTCCCCTTGGCCTTATTTGCACTTGTAAAAAAACTTTAAAATTCTAAAAGACAATTTTTTTCAGTGATGTTTAAGCACCTTAACTAGATGTGGATGAATTTTAACCTTTGTTGTGAATTTTGATTTTTCAAAAGGATAAAATGATTTAAAAAAACACTTAAGCTTCTTTTTTCTTAGCTAAATTATTTGCAAATAAGGTTCTTGGATTAATTTTTTCTTAATCTAAGGTTAAATCCTAAAAGTTATCTCAATAAGACACAAAAATTATCTCTCTAAAATGATTTCACAGTTACACAGTGATTGTGAACTATGAAATTATTCAAGCATATAAAAAAACAAAAAAACATAATGTAGCATAGAATTACAAAGGGAAATTTTTTAGTTCCTAAATAATTTTTCAACTCATCTCAATGATTTCAGACTTAAACTCATTGATTTTGCATTCACTATTTAATAACAATTCCATAGTTAGACATGATTTCACAACCCAAAATGAAAATTTTGTAACCTATAATAACGATTTCACAACTTAAAAAAACAATTTTACTATTGTAAATCATGAATTCACAACTACAAATGATGATTTCATAAGTCAAAAATACAATTTTTATAATTTTAAACAATTTCATAATTAACCATAAAACAAAGGAAAAGTCATGGTTCTTGTATGATGAGTTCATAGTTTGTCTTGATAATTTCACAACTTTGGGCCCCGAATTCATAATTTGATAGAGCAAAGCTCAAATAAAGATGATTTCATGATTCGCCAAGATGATTTTATGGTTTCACTCAATGATTTCACTATTTTTCCTCTTGAATTCATAGTTTCATAAGAACAAACTCATAGTTTTATAGGAACAAATTCACAATTCCATAGTTAAAGGCCAAACATGGAAAACTTTGATAAAAATCAAGAAAAAAAATTCTAAAATGAATTCTTCTTGGCTCCAAAGAGGTCCAAATATGATCTCATTATACATGTGGGGTGAGATGTCCCACTAAGTGTGCCATTATGTGAGATAGGAATCCAAGAGGGGAGTTAGTCAAGTGTTAGTATGATAAAAATCAATAAAAACACATAAATAAATATAAAACCTCAAGCTTTTCCACTCAAGGATTAAGAGAACATCTCAAATAAAAAATAAAATAAGACAAAACAAGTTATCTTCACCTTCCTTATGAGAAAGATTTGTACGTTGGCCTTGGAGGAATGTGCTCAGTCATGTGCTCGAAGAGTCTTTTATAATGGTTCTCCTTGCGTCATTTATCTTTGTCACTTTTGAAATGTTTAGCTTGGGTTTTGCAATATGTAGTAATCTATCAATAATTTTGCATTATAACTTTACAAGAAATCTGTCTCTCAACAATTTAATATTATAACTTTGGATTAAGATCTTTTTTAGAATGGCCTTGACACTTCTATTATAGGTTCTCCAAATAAATCTAACCCAAGTGAATTTATTTTAGATTTAACCATGGTTAGGTTTAGTTTAACTTTGTTTAAGTTAAGGATGGTACAAGAAATTAATATTTGGGATAGAGATCCTGTTTATTAAGCATGGTTCTCCATTTTTGAATTTAAGGATTTAATGGAGATATTTTCAATTCCTTGACTTTGAATATGATGACATCATCATGACCTCAATTTTATTGGAATTTACTTTAAAAAAATTAATATTCACTAATTTTACATGGAAATTTCACTTAAGAATTTAATTTTATCTGCTTGATTAATTTATTCTGCTTAGCATTTTTGCATTTTAGGAATTGTTTAGGTGCCTTGCTTAATGGGTCCAAAGGCCAATCTATCAATTTGCTAGGTCACAACTTTATTGGAGAATAATCCATGATATGTTAATATCTTATATAGTATAATGCCCAAAATAGGTATGCTTCAACATGGTTCTAGGTACTAATGTCTATCATATGGATGAAATTTGGACATTCAATGATTTTTAGGCTTAATTTGCACTATTTGGTAGAAATCAATTAAAAGTATGGTTAGGAAAAAGTTGTGGCCAAAATGGGGTGTATACATATATAATTATGTACTTTGGCTAATTCAGATAACTATGTAAGTGTAAAGGACATTTTTCCAATGCATGCCCCTATTATTATATAAGTAACAATGTGGAGGACATGTTTCCAAAACATGCCCCCACTCTAAATTAGTGATTTTGAATACTAAATAGGTGTGGAGAACATGATTCCAAAGCATGCCCCCACCAAATATATGAATCGATATAAGTACCATATTGAATGAGTGTGAATAAAATGCTTCCAAATCATACCCCACTCAATCTAAAGTCTGTGAATATTTGAAAGTTATGTCCACATGACATGCCCCCATTGAATATTCAAACTGATATAAGTACCAAATAATAAATGAATGTGAGAACATGCTTCCAAATCATGCCCCCACTGAATTTAAAAATTGTGAATGTGTGGAAGCCATGTCCATATGACATAACCCCAATAATATGCCCCTCTATTTGAGGTGAGGGAAAAATATTACCTAGTAGTTGCCTCACCTCAAAACAATAAGATTAACCATATAGTTATATATTGTGTGGCTAAACCATAAAGCATAAAGAAAAATGTGCATATGGGTAAATATACCATTGGATCACATTTAACCAATGTGATCACATGTAAGACTAAGATGCATGATAAATATCATGGCAACATCTAGGTAGTAAAATTACAAGCTCAACAAGTAAACAAACACACACATGAGATCACTCAAAATCAAGTCAACATACAAAGGTCTTAGGAGACCACAAAAAAGGGGCATGATCAAATGTCATAAAATTGAGTGTACATGATTTAGACAAATGTCCACAATGTAAGCAATGACATATTCAAATGTCCATACCACAAATAATGACATAATCAAATGTCAAAGAAGGAAAATATAGGCTTAGGGGTTAAATACAATGGATCATATTAAAATGCTCAAATAATCAAGATAATAGCAAGGAAAAACACTCAAGGAAGTGTATAAATAAAAATCATAAGAAACCAACATAAACATATCATAATAGGTCATGGATCAAATATGTTAGCAAAAAATATCAAGTACATAATATATCAAGTACCATGAGAAAGATAAATGTTGGGTTGTGGAGCTAAAAGCTTCACTAATGAGCTAATGTGGAGGTTTATGGGCTTACACAGTAACCAGCATTAGTTAGAACCAACTGACATTGGTTAGGGGTCGATCGACATCGGTCAGAACCAATCAACATCAGCTAGGGGTCGATCGGCATCGGTTAGGGGTCGGCCGACATCAGTCATCTTCAGACCAACACCAACTTTTGTGCGTTTCTTGCTTTTCTATTTTTAGGAGAATAGTTAGTTTGCATGTAAAGACTAAAATTAGTCTTGAGTCTATTTTTCTAATTATTTTTTTCTTTCAATTCTATTTAAGAGACCCATGGGGCAGTATTGTAATCGAGAACAATTTAGTAATTGAGTTGATTGTAATTGATTGAGAGAGAGAGAGAGAACTCTTGAGGGAGAATTACTGTACATCTACGAGGTGTGAGGAGAGAGAGATTTCTTCATTGTATTTCCTTCTGGAAGAGTTTAATATAGATTGGTTGTCTCTTGTATCTCCTATTATTTGTTGTTTCTAATTTCTAGTTACTTATTACTTTTGGTTTCAATTCTGTGTCTAGTTGCTTATATAAAAGTAATCAATTATACTCTAAGATCCTGACAATAAAAACATAGATAAGGTATGTATAGGTACACATGATCACAATCATGATAATTTAATGTGATCATATAATGATATAACCTAGAAGTATCAAGATTATATAACAAGGATGCCACCAACATCTTGACATTGTGAGTAGAGGGAAATCCCAACACCCATAAATGCATAGAATCATGTATCTATGTATGCATGTAGATGTGTATGTAGAAATATGTGATATGTTACCCATAAATATGAAAATAATACATATATTACAAGGATAATATAGAGCATGTAGGTGCCAAAAATATTTTTGGTTTTTTGAATCTTTTTTTTTTTTTGTTATTTTTTTATTTAAGAGTTCTAATCAAGGAAGTCCTCATCATTAAAAGATGTAGTACCATTTGTCAAAATTTTCAAATGCTATTTATAATGATGGATTGCCTCTTATTCAATATGTTTGTCCAATGTATTCCTTGAAGCTAATGGTGTCTGAATATAACCATATCCATCATGTGGTATACAAATCTATGTGTCCATATCAAGAAAGGTAACACACATATTTGTAATATCCCGCTTGGCTTGCCATTCAACTAGCCAATCTTATTTAAGCTTTAATTCCAAATGGGGGTAATTATATAGTATTCATAGGGTTGTGGTCACCACACATGTACCACAATAAATAGGTAACCAAATGTATCCATGAAATTATGGCATCAATGTAGAATATATGAGTTCAGATGTAATATGTCCTAATTGTTTGAGGAATATAATACCAGAAGTTGTATCAAACTTTTTATTATGAAACTAGAGATGGTAGAAATATACCCCATAAATATTAGAAGTAATAGTCAAATATTCATTCCTTGGTCATTTTGAAAGATAGTTCTCATTTGAAATATAAGAAAGATTTTGCCTTTTGGTCAGTAGTGAAGCCTCTATAGAAGACTCCACATTGTTCACATGGTATATTTTAGTTTGACCATTGTAAGGTTGGCTCAAAATTTTTAACCAAGATGGATAAATTGAGTAACAATAATTTTCATGCTCATCTGCTATGATTGTATTCCCCTTATCTAGATTTAGTGTCATATATTTTGCAAGTGGATTGATCTTTTATGTACTAGGACCTATGGGTTCAAAAAAGCAATGTGAAAGGTGATAAAATGGATCAAATTTTAGTGATCATATTTCACCATCTATAATATCATGAATGATATCATCATCACTATCATAGTAAAAAAAATTCCCATCTTTCTACTCAATATTGACCAATAAATAAAGCTCAAATGAATGAAGTTCCTATGTTTTTAATGGATCCTTTGGTAATTGTTCATGCTCTTATTGTCCATCTATGTGCACCTAAATATGTGGTACCTTATCTTCATCTTGGTATGAAGTATCAATTATACTTTACTAACCTATTTCATAAGTGTATATATTCTTAAGAGGAATGCATTGTTTAGGTGGTACCACTATAGGAATGCCCTCAGTTTTAGATTGTATCATTTTATAAAAATGTAAAGGTTCATCATCAGTGGGTATTGTTAATAAATTCCCATCATGTATGAATTTTAAACATCTATGAAGTGTATATGGGACAAATTCCATTGAAAGTATCCAAGGTCTACCCAAAATTAAATTATAATGCAATGATTAAGACATTACTTGAAAAGTAGTTGAAATAATTTTTGGTCCCAAAGTCACATCCAATGTAATTTGACTAACTATAGGATTATATGAATTATCAAACCCTTTTATATGCATAATAAAATTTTAAATTAGATTGGTGTTAATGCTCATGGTGGTCAAAAAGTTGATACTACAAATATTTAGGCCCGATCTATTACAAAAAAGTGCCCTTTTGATGCCCTTATTTTGTATTTTCACTTATATGAACAAAGGTAACTCTTGATTAATAATATATTTAGATGGTAATTCAATTGGATCAAAGGTAATAAGTTTAGCATTTTTTCTTGAGATATTTCATTATATCTACAAAATAAATAGACTCAATATCATTGGGAACTTGAGTTTCACTTAATTTCTCATATAGAATATCCTTGTAAACATTAGATTTCTTTATGATCCAAAGTATTGAAATTTTAGCATGCATATTTATCAATTGGTTAATGAGGTCACATCCCTTAAATTTTATCATAATTTGAGGCTTAGGAGGCACTTATTGTATATTAATAGGTAGTGGAGTAGGTTGAGCAACCTTACCTCTTCGATGAGTAATATCATGAAACACATAATTTAATCTAAGGCATGGGTGAATAATGGGTGTGGGATGGTAATTTCCACTTGAATAAGGCTTGGGTAGAACAAATGGTTGAGAACATGCACATTGTCATCTAGATACTAGAGCTATAGCATTTAAAGAGGAATTATGAATAGATATCAAATGTTGTCTCCATTATAACACTCTATCATTATGTGAAAAAAAATTATTAACAATTTTTACAAGATAAATAATGAATTAAACCATTACAACTATCACAAATTAAAACCCAAAATCGGTGATGGATACATCCATGGTGCACATATTTGTATAAAAATCAAGGATCCCCAATTTGTCTTAGGGTTTTCATGGTCAAAGGTTGGATTCAAAAAATGTTTAAACCTAATTTTGAATGTGTATTCTCTTGGGTAAATAGAATTAAAAATATGGAAATGATAGGGCACAAGGGTGAATATCAAATCTACAACCAACCAATTAAATGTTAAACTCAAATATACCATATATTGAGTTTATTAAATTGAGATAAGTTATTTATGGAAATTAAACTATGTTAGATATAAAAATTAAAAATAAGTGATGTAATTAGCTTGTTGTGATGTTAATGTAGATCTGGATCTGAAATGGGCTAAAAGTAGGCTAGAAGATAGTTCTAGAATAATTGTTAGATTTTAGATCTAGTGCCTCTAGCTATTTGGATAGTTAGATCAGCCCTGGACAATTACATCCATGCCAATTTATAATTATAATGCTAGTAATATATGAAATATATACTAAAACAAGATGTGACTAGTTACATGATTTTGGGTTTATCTTAACCTTCACTCTGGTGTATTCAAATCTGGGTCATGGATTGTCACTCCTTGTGAAATGGTAAAACTTTCCATCTTCAATGTGATCTTGGGTAAAAATGGGTTAGTGAGCACATAGTGTTGATATGACCCCAATTACCCCATTATCAAAGGATACTACCTATATATCTAATACTCTAGAATAAGGCATTAGACTCATGTAATTCTCCCCTACGTGTTGGCTTATGTGTGAATCATATAATGTGTGTAAAGTAAGTACAACAATTACTTATTTTGTAACTTGTTAAATAATACCTTACATCTAATCATTTAGTACTTCAGACCTATAGATATGTTTTACCTATGATTGGTATGTAAATAGGGAAGATTTTGATCAATTAAATGCTTCATAGAGTGTTTTTGATAAGTGTCTTAGTATCTTTTGTCTGATTACTAGGTGAGGAATGAATGAGCATTAATATTGTATTTATACCAATCCTATTGGGAGATAAATACCATTAGATCACTTAGGTTGACCATTGGAATACATTTTATTTACAAATTAGATGAATTCAGGGCACTTGACACTTATGTCGGGGTAGGATAGTAGCATCAACAATATTGTCTATCTTGGACATTAGTGTCTAGGGAGTAACAAAATTGGTATAGGATCAAAACTTTTATAGGTGTAAGATAAGTACATTTTAAGTATTTTGGGAAAAATAAGATTCATGTTTCATCAATATAATACTGGTTAGACTAATAGATATGCCAAGGGGCACAAGATAGAGAAAATGTGAGGCTTGTGGAATCAAGGCATGTGTAGAACTAAGAGGAACAACTAAAGTCTGAGTTTTCCAAGTGTACAAGACTAAGGTGCTACATAATCACAAAATATAATCTACATTTTCTAGTTTAGCATAGGATAGTTTCATTTTAGTTGCATGCTTATTTTATCCCTAGCTCTTTGTTAAAATCCTCTTGGTATGTATCGATGCTCAACATTTCTCCTCATCATAATTCAAGGTGTAAACTCAAGGTAATATCATTGAATTATTCCCATTTATATTTATCAATTAAATATAAGAAAATAAATGAATTATGTAGTTTAAATATGTTTGACAATAAAAAATTGCCAAAATCTCTGACGAATGATTTATTAAGCTCTGAAGATAACATAAATAAGTGTCTAATTTCATTTAACCATCTCAAAATCTTGTTTATAGGTGTCTAACTAATCTTCAGGCATACTTTTGTTTGAATACCTCTATAAATAATTTATTTTCCCTTTCCTAATTTTTTTCAATTTTCTTTCCTTCTTTTCCTTTGCTATTAGCTTAGTCTAGTTTCTCCTTGTTTCCCTTGTTTTTTTTATTAAGTTCAACCTCATTGTGTTTCTTTTATGCTGAACTATTATATTTTAACTTGAAGAATTCCCTTGAAAAATTAATGCCTAATAAAAATAAGGGTATGTTTGTTTGAATATAGCATCAATGGCCTTTGAAGAACCTAATAGAGAATCTTGATTGGACATTTTATGTAGGCTATTACATTAATTTTTGTGGCCTATGATTCCTAATGGAGCACATGAATTTAGAAATATTTCTTTCTCTATTTATAATCCATCAAATTCACCCTATAGAAAATATAGGGCAAGCATTAAACATTATCATTTATGATTTTTCTCTTTTGATCAATGAACTCCTTGAACTTTCATGAAATCCATGTCTTCGTCCCCAACCCTCAATGGAAAAGGGAGCCTCCTTTAAAAATGGGAAGAAAAGAAAAGAAATTGAAAATCAGATGTAAAATCCCATGATCATCGAAAGGGTGATTTAACCTCCACCATGGGATTTTTAGCCTGGTTGGTAGTGGAGGGAGGCCTTGAAGATGACCAAAGGTATCTTTGTTGAGGCTATAGATTCCTAGCTAGTAGAAGATCAATTATCATGCTATTCCCCATAATCCAAAATTACTAAAACATAAATCCTTTAGAATTTATAAATCATTCAAGCTAATCCAAATGATTATGTAGAAATGCAAAACTAGGAATGAAGTACTCACTTAAAAGCACACACTGATAGTTTTTTGGAAATGAAGTAGCTTAGCATGTCATGCGTTGAAATAGACTTTGGTACCCACTTTTTTGATGTTATTTTAGGATTTGATTACAAATAGCACTTTTATTTAGATGTAAGAACCAAAAAAAATTAATTATCCAAATACTTGGGAGTATTTACTAGCATGAAGTCACCATTGTTGTTGCCTTCACCAACATACCCCATTTTCATACTAAAAGTGAGGACCCTATTTTTGCTAAGTTCTACCAATATCCCATTTTTTTTGGCTTTATCCAATCCCTTATCCATTGAGATTTAGTTATGTTGAGGTCAACATACCCCCATTTTTGAAAATTGGGACCATTTTGATACTTTAAACCTTAACCTTAAAACCATGGCATGTTTTGAACATTATTATATTTTGAATCTCATCCACTTTGATAAAATTAGATTACTAATTTATGGTTTTGCTTTGGGCTTGCATAATGTTTCTAATAATTGGTCTTCGTGTCTTAAAGATATAGGTTCTTGGGGCTCTTTCTTATGGATCATGCTTAAAGCTTGCAGATTAACTCTATTCGGGCTTCATTTTCTAAAATTTCTCCTTTAGAAAACCCTAGCTCAAGCCCTTGGTTCAAATTTACATTTGGCAAGAGAAAATTGGTGGGAACAATTCAAATTACTTTGGACTTAAGTTTAATTTTCATGTTAAGTCTTAGCATTTATTAACATGACCAAACCTTAACCCAAAAGTCCTAATTGGTCCATTTTATTTGTTCCCGCTTTTGTTTCTTTAATTTTCTAACCATGCCTAACTTCCTTATTGACAAGATCCTTTTATTTTCCTAAGCATGGTCCCCTTTATTATCTATTTATCCTAAAATTTTAATTCTAAGGCTTTGTTTGTGATTATCATCACAAACGAGACCTTAGTCTTAACAATTTAGCTTAAGTATTTTTTCATCCCAAGTCCTAACTTAAATACCTTGCTTCTTTATAGATCTAATGACCCATTCTTAATTAGTAGCAAAGATTGGATGGCACAAGGGAAGCCCAAGGGTTAGATGGGCCCCAATAATAATTATAAGCTTAAGCCTAAGTTTTATCGTAAGGCCTTGTTGTAATTTTAATACAACAATACCTTAGTTTAAAACTTAGGTTTTGAATTTAATTAATCAAAGGAACCAATCACATACAAGTTCCTAGATCATGATTGATGGTTCACAGTCACTCATAGATTTTAATTGGATGGAGTAAAGACAACTTTGAAAATTTAAAAGGCCTAGGAATACCCACAAAGTTTTCATGTGGTGCTCTTGCATTCAAATGTAGGAATTTGATGAGCTTAAATTTGATTTTGAGTGACCATCATTTGACATCCATGAGGCCATCATTAACATCTGCATGACTATCAACTTTAAGCCCACCAAAACTAAGAACTTCATGAACTTAAATTTAATGTTTGCATGATTATCATTTGACATCTACGAGGCCATCAAATTCAATCTCTTCAAACATTTCACTTATAAAAAAGGATCATGTGTTTCTATCATTTGAAGGGGCCACTTTGATATTATGTTTTAAAAACTTATCATAAAATTCTTTAACCTAAGTCTTTTCATGTTTATTAATATGAAATAGACTTATCTAAAAGAATTTTAACCTAAGTCGATTATATATTCATGCACTAATTAAATTCCTCACACCTTGCAGGATCAATATATCATGCTTCATTGGGCCTAGATGATCCAACGGTGTGAAATTACTGATGACTTTTTGACATATCTCTAAGAACATGTGGGCTTGACATGTGGCAGATGATCATTCAATATGTAACTAATATAAGAAGTGGAGCTCATAAATACCATGAGACTCAATGCAAAGATGGCCAATGACATGCGAGGACCTGGATCATGATTAATGGCCTATATTGATCCTTAGATCTTGATTGAATAGTGAAAATCAAAATATAATTGTTTAATACCAACAACTATTACTTTGAATGCATTTATGAAAAATTCCATGAAAGTGCTAGATAGATGCCAAAGAAACACCACACCAGCACAAAATGACAAAAATAAAGATTTTGTGTGCTAAAAAATGAAAGCGTATAAAGTCAAAGGTCAAAATCAAATATGAGGCACGTATGAGCTACAGTCCAAATAAGTCACCATCATTAAATCTTCAAAATCCCTAAAACTTGCATAAAATGCCTCAAGTGAACTCAGATTGATCACAATAAATCTAAAAGAAGTTTAATCATGATTTGAGCATGAAAGAATTAACCCAAAGACCATTTACAATCTAATGTGAGTAAGTTACGAGTTTGGGAAGCCAAGGCAGCTTAGAGGTAACAATTGAGGGATGAGAAATAATTGTATCTATCTATAGAAAATGAAGGGAGGGTCTTTAAAGACATTGAATTGGACACTATGGCCTTGAACACCAGCAATAGGAATTGGTTTAAGCTCTTCTAGACCATTGAGGATATGTAGGCCATCACCAAGGAAGAACAAAGGATTATCATAGTCAGTAGGAGGTATTATGACCTAGTTGCAATCCAAATGACTAGTCTCCATCATGTTATTTCTAAACCAGAGGTACTCTATTGCATTGACATCCTTTTTCCCATTTTTATAGATTGTAGATTTGAACATGACTAGATCATTTATGAGGGGATATTTAGGAGAATTGCATATATTTCCCCACTAGATTTTTAGAGATACTACAAATTAGGAAAACCCCATGTGGACTTGCCCACCATCAAGGAATGGAATGGAAAGAATGACTTATATAGAATCCTCAGGCTTGGTTGCTCTAGGGGAACCATGTAGTCTGGGACCTTGAGGGAAGAATCCTAGTTTCCCAATTTAGAGAAGGAATAAGGGTAATTATGACCTTATTGAATAGAATATCTAGAGCCCCTTCAACCACATATGTCAATAAGAGTTGGGTGTCTTATGTCTACTTCATGGTATAAAAGGAGCTCACTCCTTTAATCAGAGAGATTATCAGCACCCACCTAGGGAGATAATTTATAGTTATCAATAAGAAGATTGATAACCAATTCTTTATGATGTCCTATCTATTGGATGCCCTACTAGCCTCCACTAGGATCCCTCACATAAAAAATTGGTTAGCTGAGGGTAGATTCACAATCTCCCACCATTATTAAAAACTACATATTTTCAAATATAAACACCACATATAGTTCATTTGTGATAATGTATATCTTACTTTAGTATAATCCATTACAGGGTTCTTGATGCCTAGGATTAATCCTCTAATCAAGAAATATGTAGAGCTAATGGGAGACTTTTGGTTGTGCCTAGATTATACTATGATTATAATTGAAGGGATTCTGATCCAACCTTACAAGTTGCCCATCTATGTTCCCACCAAGATAGTAGATTAGGAAATTGTAGGTTAACTTCTTCATGGTGTTGATGGAGTGTGCAAGGAGAAAAGGAAATGCCTCCTCCATCCCTTTCCTTTGATAATTGGCATAACTATTTTGAAAGATTGGAAGCATGTGGACACCATCACCAAGCATAGAGACTCTTTTGGATTTTAGCTAGATGACCTAAGGCATTGGGATCCTTATGATAGGGTGGCCAAGCATTTTAAGAGCAAACAACTACCCAAACTAGTTTATGAACATCAACTTGGTCCCTATGACACTCTACACATCAGGGCCAACAATTTTTAGAAAGTATTGGATAGGTTCAAGAAACATAATGTTATACTTGAACATAGATAGACTGTTAATGAAAAGTCACTAGGGCACATATGGCCAATGGGACATCTTCAATACCATTTGCTACCTAGACCTTCTAGGTGACCTTAGGAGCAACCACAGATGGAAGTGCCACATCCCCAAGAAAAGGTTTCATAGGGTCATAAGAAGGAGAAGTTATAAGAGAGGATTAGTGGGAGACCCTCATCCTCAATCGTACCTCAAAGGCCAACATCTCTCATTAGTCCTTGGACATGATTACCCTAGATCTTAATGAAATAGTAGAGGATGCCCTCAAAGTCCTTACTAAAACATATGGCTCTGATGAGGAGTAGGAGAAAAATAAATAAGCACAATCCAAAATAGAGGAGGTTGAGAAATAAAAATGGAATAAGTTTCCTTAAACCTAGTCCCAGTGGCACCATTAAATAATAGAAAGGCAGAATTAGCAATTGTCCCAGTTAGACAAAAGAAGCCAAAGTTGACTTTCACTCACCCCATGAGTGAAGTCAACTTGTTTAGTGAGGAATACCCCATCCATGGACCAAGCATCCCTAATTGATTCATCTATGGGAAAATTAAAAATATCCCCTCCTTATCCCACTCATGGACCTTGACCCAAACTATCAATGTTGATGTGCATGATGACATCAAGCCATGGATAAGGGATTTGATGGAGAAGGAAGAGAAAAGAATAGTGACCACTATAGGGTCAGATAGAAAGCAAGTGGATCCTTAAGGAGCATCAAGTAACACAAGAATTGAAGTCCTAATACCTCCTAAGTACACAGAACCAACCACTAAGGTCTAATTTAATCTTGAGATAATAAGATTAGAGAGAGTGACAACTAGAAAATCCATGGTGGGGACTAATAAATTCACCTTTCAAAAGGTTGAGCCATTTGTGGGCTTAAATCCAATTGGACCTAGTGATCATCCTATCTATATAGAGGATATTGAATAACTAACTGAGGCTCACTCAGTTCAAGTCATAGATGGCATTAGGGGGATGAAACAAAGAATATCTAACCTAAAAAAAATGAGGATTTGAAGGCACAAACTATCTTATCAATGCTTGAGGCAATGGTAAAGATGCTTGAAGAATCCTTATTTAATATGTTTGAGGAATTAAAAGTAATTAAACTAAAGGAAATTGCATTGGCACAATAGAATATAATGGTTAAGGGTCTAAAAACCCAATGGCAAGCTTCATAGGACAAAATAACAAGGTTAATCAACATCAGAGTTAAAAGGTAGATTCTTGGGTTTAAATTAATTAGCTTGGGACACTTAAATATAATTCTAAGAATTTTTATTGATAAGATTCAAAGTTTATGTGCTTTTTCCAAGTATTTATAGAGACTTCTAAAATATGATGAGGAGCTAATGGAAAAGATTGGAAATCTCCTTGGGACAATTCTCAAAGACCCTGCATAACCTACTGTCCTAGGCATCATCAAGGATGATGAATTCAAACATAGGGATACTTTGGTGACTCAAGAAATGAAAAGTGAAAGTCAAGGCCAGTCTGAGGGAGATAATAGTAATATCCTAGACATGATCCTTAATGTAAGGGAAAGAATAACTGAGGCCAAAAGAATCAAGGAAGCTATGGCTAGGAATGATAGGGAATTGAATGAGCTTGCTAACAAAGAGGAAGAGTGTCTTTTGAAACCAACAGTGGACTTAGGGATGGTTAATGAACAACACCAGAGGGCTATGAACATACTTCATCAACATTAAGAAGGTTATCAGGCATAGGTCCCACCAATTAATAAATTAATATTCTATTTTGTAAAAGCTTTGTAATATTTTGAAAGAGGAATATTCTTTTGTAAAGGCATATGCTAGTCTATTAGCATATTTGCCTCTAGGTCAATCTATTTTGGAAAGGGAAATGTATTCTATAACTTTGTAAAAAAAGGACAACTATCCTTCTTATACATTTGTATCTTACAACTTAATGATATATTGCCTTCTCCTTCTATAAAAGGTAGTACTACCATTTTGTAAAGGGAGAGAATTTTGAGCAAAATTTGTATACTTTGAGCAGTTAATATAATCAAGGAATTCTAAGAAGATTGTCCAAGTTTATTTGTGTCAATTGTTACATGGATTTTGTCTCAATTTCTAGTATTAAGTCTTAAATTTGAATAGTTTCTATGAATTCTAAGTTGTATATTTAATTACAAGGTCGTTAATTTATGCTTATGCTAGATTAGTTAATGATATTGAATTTGCTTCATGTTATTTACTCTGCATTAGAATGTGCTAAAGCTATTTGAGTGTGGTATCAAATATTTAAAGTAAATTTTGTTATTACTTGTATTTCCTTAGATCATCTTTATAGGTTTGCCTGGTGTGTAGTGAGATCTAAGCTTATGCTATTTTTCACTATATACTAGTTAAATGCATACTCAATTGTAATTTAAATTTTGTCATAATGTTTGGGGATAAGATCAATAATCACTTATTCTCTTTATGCCTCACCCTTCTTTGTTGCTTCTTTTTTAACTAGATCACTTTAGTTTAGATTTCATTGTAAATGTCCATTTAGATTATTTTTAAGTTTAAGATTTGATCATAATTCACTAGTATTAGCATAAATACTTACACTTTGAAAAGATTTGGTCCATGATGTCTCCTAACCATCAATTAATATAATTTTTTTGGAACAGTTAAACATTGCTCTGTTGTTATTTCACCACAAGTAACATAAGTTGCCAAAACCTACTACTCATGCTCTAAATTCCTAAAATTCTAAAATTAGAAGTGTTCTTTAAACACTAAGGACACGTATGATACATTAAGAGGCATAAACAAGTCCTATTGGTGCTAGAAGGAGGGCCTCTTTGTGAATTAGTTGAATCTTTGTTAATCTTAGTGTGTTGATCTAAGATTGGTGTTATCTTTGCACCTTTGTGTAATTATTTGCTTAAAAGCATAAATATCATTGATCTTTGTGGTCTTTGACACATCTTTAAGCTTCCTTTAGAAAATATCATAGTTATTTGAAGTTTGATGCTTAATTTTGGTAAAGATGGTAGAAGATTTGAAAATCCATGGTAGTTGAGGTTAGAATAACTTGTTTCGATCAAAGATTGGTATATTTTTCATAAATATGGGTTTATTTGAGTTTGGACCTATAAATATAGACCATATTTACATAATTAGACACCTATTTGAGCTATATTAGTTAAAGATAGACATCCTTTACTATTCTTATACAAATATTTACAAAATTAGCTTAATGTGCAAGTTTAATCCTTGTTCTTTATAAAGATTAACTTGACACATCATATTTAAAATAGTGTTGGGTGAATATTTTGTCAGTCAGTAGTCTAATTGAGAAAAATAGGTCTTATCATCCACAACAAAGTAGATTGGTTGTCCCAATGTGCAGGTTTACTGCATCAGAGGTGGATAAATCTCTCCTCTCATCAAGGGGAGGTTACCTATTACATATAAGGCGCTATATATATTTTATATATATATATATATATATATATAGATATATATAAGCAGAAAATAATAGTCAGGGTTAGAATAACACCATACATCTCTCTTTTTTCAGAGATGATGTTCACAAATAGAGGATAAAATCTTGGTAAAGACATTGAAGGCACTTCTCTTCTTTTAGAAGTGATCTTACAGGGGATAGCAGGAATTCTTTTAGGTAGTAAAAGTAACTAGTAACACAGGCATAGTAACTAGTAGGATGAAATAGAACACAAAGTTTCCACCTCAATTTACCAAAGAGTAAAACACAGAGGATAATGGGGGCACAAAGTCATCCCAGAATCCTCAACACAGAAGGAAAAAGAAAAACACACACTGAAAACAATTGTGAAAGCACAAAGTCTTCCCATAGTTGGATTCAAGACACCTTCCTTATTACTTTCACTAATTCTGCTTGCCAAATTAAATAGATGAGAACACATTTAGAAGATAGACATAAGAATGATCTCCTAAAATGATACAAGCCAAGACAACACAAAGTCTGCAAATAAATTACTTTCTCATTCAGATAAAATGAAATGAAATTACAATCTGAGCTCAAAGTCTCAGTATTCCCCTTTCAACTGGGTATAGTTTTGCTCCTATAAAAATGAAAGTCTCCCTTCACATAATGAGAGAAATTACAATGTATAGTAACTATGCAAGGCTTGGCACTCTTTTCCATGGGATGGCCCATGCTGTAATCAACACCTTTAATGCACCTTCAGTTCTATCTGGAGGGACCATGCTGGGAATAGTGCATTACCATAACTATGGCATGTCCATTCCTTTAATATGTCTCTTCTTAGTGTGGACTATCTGGTCCTTTTCCTAATATCTATGTAGCTATCTAATTCACCATTACTTTATGGAAGAAAAAAAAGCTTGCATCCTTAATTTGGTGCACCTAAAATTCTACTTGATCCACTGTTTCACCTACTGGAAACAACTCTTTTAAAGATATTTCTGGTCCTTTGGTCTCATTCCTCTCTCCCCTGTAGCAATTTCAATCTTTGGGCTCTCTTTTCAGCCAGTCACTTGGTTCTTCCCTTTAGCATTTTGGCCTTTAAATGCATTTGAGTCCATCATCCTCCTTAGCAATTCCTTCATGTGTTTCCCACTTCCTTTGGCCACTTTCCACTGATCTCAACAAGTGACACGTGGTGTGTTTCACTTACTTTATCAAATCACCCAGGACCCACCACAGTCTTTATGAAATGAAAGGGAGAGACCATGGATGTTAACACTTGGCAGCTTCCACTAAAATTTTCAAGGGACACGTGGCATGTTACACGTAATCTAGCAATCACACGGATGATGACACTTGGAGCACTCCGCTCTTGAGCCCTTTTGGGCATTCCTTTGGTCGAGCTTATTTCCTTTAGGCTTTGCTTTGGTCATTTTCCCATGGAAAATACTTCTGAAAGAATTCTAATGGCTCTTTCTCTTAATAATTTTCTCAGACAAAAAGTCTGAAGGAAATGTTCCCTGTTGGCCTTTAAGCAAATCTGAAGGAATTCTATCTTTCTGGTTAGTCGCTTGGTTCTTCCTTTAAGTTTTGCACTTTTTTTTTGAATTTTCATGGATATTCCCTTTCTTTAAATTTGACGTTTGTAGGGCCATCAATGGTTGCTAGCCACTTGAACCATGTTGAACTTTGAACCTATGAACCTGCTGAAAGTACATTGGTTTATTGGTTCATCTGTTCATTCTTTATCTTTTGTTCCATTGCTTCTAGGTTTAATCGCTTTCTTGCTCCTTGGTTGAACCATCTGTTGAACCACCTATTTGCTACTTCTTTTCTTGACTGAGGCTACCTTTGAACATTTGAACCTATGACCATTGAACTTTGAAATTTTTCAGTTCAAGGTTCAATCGGTTCATTGATTCTTCCTTTGCCTATTGCTTCCTTATTCTTTCTAAGCTCTTTGATCTTCATCGTACTGATTGAACCTTTGAACCTATGAACTTGTTGAACCTTTTGGTTCAACGGTTCAATGGTTCCATCGATTCATTCTTCATTATTTGGCTAAGTCTTTTTGATCCTTTGAACCAAGTGCATTGAACTAATTGGTTGTTGAACCCATTGAACCGTTGAACCAAAGTGGTTTAAGGTTCAACGGTTCAACAATTCAAGCCTTTGTTTTTCAGCAAGTGTTTAAAGCCATGGAACTTTGAAGTGGTTAAACTTTGAACCTTGACAAAGCACTTAAATATTGCTGATGATGTTGAACCTTTGAACCCATTAAACCAAAATGGTTCAAGGTTCAATAATTCAATGGTTCAATGGTTCAATCCTTGCTTAGATGCTTGTCGATGGACATTTTTGATTGAACCAATCTTGAAAATGACCGAGTATTGGAAACTTATTATTTTGACTAAACTCACCTGCAGAAGCCTTTAAACTTATTGAACTTACTAGTCCCTTTATTGAAAAATCTTTAAAACTGAGGAATTTGAAAGCTCAAAACAAATTTCGAGAAGGGAAGAGATTATTTTGGTCTATTGAACCAAAATAGTTCACATGTCCCAAAAATGAGAAGTCTATTTTTGGGGATAACAGTTGGCTCCAATTGGGGAACTTCCTTGAAATGAAAACTTGGAACACAGCTGAGGGGAGTAGAAACTAGAATCTCCAGTACCTTTGAAGTATACCATTGGGCTATGGAGTCATGCTACCCAAAAAGAAAGGTTCCAAAAAAAATGAAAATGAAAAGCACAAAATAAAACTAAAGACTATACAAATGTACATATGTACAGGTGAACTTGTCTGATACTTCAAGAATTGAAGTGATTCAAACACTACCCATTGTGAGATAATGAAGATGGCATTTCATTATGATAAACAAGGAGGAAACCATTTTGTCCCTAGAATCGGTGACGAGCGAATGGAACTCTCCACCAAGAATCAAATTTTTTGTGTCTTCCTCTTCACTCTTTCTTCTTCTTGACCCATGGTAGGATGTGGTCCTCAATTTTAAAACAATAACTTCTTGCTCTCTTGGTGAAGAGTTTCTTTTGTTGACTTTGGAGTACAATAGTGTGGTCCACCACCATAGCTTGTTGTTTTGCTGGTCCAATCTAGCACATGTTTTGATTGTCAGCATCAAACTCCTAACAAACCATCAGCTCAACATATTTTTTAGTGTGAAGGAGTTTGATATCTTCATCCTGAACAGTCTTCAATCCAAGAAACAAAGATTTACATCCAACTGTGTTGTTGGTGTTGCTAAACTATGACTTGCATGAAGAAAAAATATCTCCTTGAGGAGATATCAACACAATCCTAGCTCCAACATTAGTGGAAGAATTCCAATATCCAAGCATCATCAGAAGTTGATCTTCTATCAAATTTATCTTCATTCAAGATGGAATATCCTTCTTCATTTGTACTATTCCCCACCAATTCTTTTAATGTCTTGTTTGGATCAAATCTTGGATTGCCAGCTACAAGACTTTCATCAGCTGAGACATGATCATCCTCTATGGTCAAGAAGTATTACCCCTACCTGAAGGCTCAAACAGAATTTGAGCTACAAGGGCTGACATTTGGGTGACCACAATTTTTGCCTTAGACAAGTCCACACTTAGTTCTCCACCAATGTTTAACTGCTCAAGATTGGCTTGCAGGAATTCAAATTTAGTCATTTGAATTTTGGATTTTTTGACATGATCAATTATATCAAATGATGAAAATGGACTTGGAAGAGGGGATGTGAGTTCATCCTTTTGGTTTTTGGGAGGGGGATGACTGGTCTACAAATTTGAAGTAGAAGGTGCATAAATGTTTGATGTACTTACCTTTTTGGAAATCACTAGGTCCTCTGACCAGAAAGGAAGAGGGGTTATCTACTTAGCAATTGAAATTTTTGATTGGGGTCGCTCCTTTATCTTTTCTTTGTCAGCCTATTGGGCTGACTGATTCATGGACCGGGTGAATACTACATATGATCCTTTGACTGCTTCATCTTCACTTATGGGTTCATCTTGGTAATTCAGGAAACTAATGTGGGAGTTGCCATCTGATTCTTCTTGATCTTTTATGAAGAGATCGGCATCATTTTCTTGCTCAAACTCAGGTTGGAAAGAGAAAGCATGTTTTGTTTCCAGATATCCAACTACTGAGTTAGTTGGAGGTGCTTCAAGGGCAAGATTCCTCTATAGGGGAGGAAGATGATTTGGTTGCCCTTGACTTCTGGTAGTGTTGCCTTGATATGGCTGATTGGGGAATGTTCTCCTTGGTACATCTCTATATGAAGGAGCAAAACACATACCTTATGCCATTTGCCTTTTCAAGGCTAGTAATTCATTTACCAGCTTTTGTACCATTTGATCAGTGGTGGCTGTGGGTGAGTATTCAAAAGATGAAGAGGGTTTACCTTTGTTAGGATCTCTCCTTATCTTTCTTGCTAAGATAAGGTCATCTTTAACCTCAGTATTCAAGTCCTGAGCAGCAGTAAGGTCTATGTGGTTAGCACGCCTCAAAAAAAAACTTACTTCAAGTAGCTGAGTTGATGAAGAAGCATTTGAGCTTTCCAAGTGTTGGCTGAGCAATTGCAGGAATCTTGTTTCTTAGCTTGTCAAACTTGGCAATGAAATTCCTCATAGGCTCATGAGGCTCTTTCTTCATCTGGGTGAGCTGGGCCAACAAGGCATGGGCATCCTCTATGGGCTTGAACCTTGCTTTAAACTTGGCTTTTAGGGTATTCCAGTCTATCACTGATCTAGCCTATAGATGGTAGAACCACTCTGTAGCAGCACCTTGTAGGGTCACCATAAAAAGCCTGATTGCCATGTCTTCAAATTCCACCCCTATCACACCATAGGCTATGCTGAAGGCTGCAATGTGTTCATCAGGGTGAACTCTCCCATCTCCAAAGAATTTGGGGAAGTTCTTTCTTTAGCTATGTGGAAGTTCATGCAGAGGTGGAGTCAAGTTGAGTGGGCCAAAAGAGTTACCCAGGGGCCTCAAACTACCATGATTTGATTATTGAAAAGGGGGATAACAAATCTAGGTGGAGTGGCTAAATTATAGAATAAAAATGGGAAAGAACTGGCCCTACTTCAACTTGAAGCTTGAGGCTCCAAACTGTGCATTTTATTCCAGTGGCATGGAGGTGGAGGAAGATGGTAAGGCTATAATGATAATGGGTAAGACATAGAATGGATTCACTAGAGTCTATATAATGGATAAGGGAAAGAACTACTTCAATCTAAAACTTGAGGCTTTAGATTGCACGTTCATCCCTAGTGGAGTCGCCAAAAACTATTGGGTGAATATTTTGTCATTCAGTAGTCTGATTGAGCGAAATAGGTCTTATCATCCATAGCAAAGGAGATTGGTCAACCCAATGTGTAGGTTTGCTACATTAGAGGTGGACAAATCTCTCCGCTCATCAAGGGGAGGTTCCTTATTAAATATAAGGTGCTATATACTATATATATAAGTATAAAATAACAGTCAGGGGTAAAATAACACCATCCATCTCTCTTTTTTTAGAGATGATGTTAACAAATAGAGGAGAAAATCTTAGTGAAGACACTGAAGGCACTTCTCTTCTTTCAGAAGTGATCTTGCAGGGGACAACAGGAGTTCTTTTAGGTAGTAAAAGTAACTGGTAACACAGGCACAGTAACTAGCAAGATGAAATAGAACACAAAGTTTCCACTTCAACTGCCCAAAGAGTAAAACATAGAGGATAATGGGGGCACAAAGTCATCCCAGAATCCTCAACACAGAAGAAAAAAAACACACACACTGAAAACAATTATGAAAGCACAAAGTCTTCCCATAGTTGGATTCAGGACACCTTCCTTATTACTTTCACTAATTATGCTTGCCAAATTAAATAGATGAGAACACATTCAGAAGACAGACATAAGAATGATCTCCTAAAATGATACAAGCCAAAACAACACAAAGTTTGCAAAAAACTTGCTTTTTCATTCAGATAAAATGAAATGAAATTACAATCTGAGCTCAAAGTCTCAGTATTCCCCTTTCAACTAGGCAGAATTTTGCTCCTGTAAAAATGAAAAGTCTCCCTTCACATAATGAGATAAATTACAATGTATAGTAACTACGCAAGGCTTGGTGCTCTTTCCCATGAGACGGCCCATGCTACAGTCAATGCCTTCAATGCGCCTTCAGTTTTGTCTAGAGGGACCATGCTAGGAACAGTGCATTACCATAACTATGGCATGTCCATTCCTTTATTATGTCTCTTCTTAATATGGACTATCTGGTCCTTTTCTTGATGTCTGCGTAGATTTCCAATTTGCCATTATTTTATAGAAGAAAAATAGGCTTGTGTCCTTAATTTGGTGCACTCAAAAGTCTACTTGATCCACTATTTCACCTACTAGAAATAACTCTTTTAAAGATATTTTTGGTCCTTTGGTCTTGTTCCTCTCTCCCTTGTAGCAATTTTAGTCTTTGGGCTCTCTTTTCAACTAGTTTCTTGGTTCTTCCCTTTGGCATTTTGGCCTTTAAATGCATTCGATTCCATCATCCTCCTTAGCAATTCCTTCGTGTCTTTCCCTCTTGCTTTGGCCGCTTTCCACTATTCACAAAAAGTGACACATGGCGTGTTCCACTTTATCAACTCACCCAGGACCCACCACAGTCTTTACAAAATGAAAGGGAGAGACCGAGGATGTTAACACTTGGTGGCTTCCATCAAGCTTTTCAAGGGACACGTGGCATGTTCTACATAATCTAGCAATCACATGAATGATGACACTTAGAGTGCTCTACTCTCAGGCTTTTTCCTTTCAGGCATTCCTTTGGTCAGGCTTATTTCCTTTGGGCTTTGCCTTGGTCATTTTCCAATGGAAAATACTTCTGAAAGAATTCTAATGGCTCTTTCACTTAATAATTTCCTTTAGATAAAAAGTCTGAAGGAAATGTTCCCTATCTGCCTTTAAACAAATACAAAGGAATACTATCTTTTTGGTCAGTCGCTTGGTTCTTCCTTTAAGTTCTGCACTTTTTTTTTGAATTTCCATGGATATTTCTTTTCTTTAAATTTGGCATCTACAGGGCCATCAATGGTCGCTAGCTACTTGAACCATGTTGAACCTTGAACCTATGACCCTATTGAAAGTACATTGGTTCATTGGTTCATCAATTCATTCTGTCTATTTTATTCCATTGCTTCCTGGTTCAATCACTTTCCTTCTCCTTGGTTGAACCATTCGTTGAACCACCTATTTGCTGCTTCTTTCTTTGCCTGAGGCTGCCTTTGAAATTTTGAACCTATGACCATTGAACTTTGAACTCTTTTGGTTTAAGGTATCAATTGGTTCATTGATTCTTCCTCTTCTCGTTGCTTCCTTGTTCTTTCTAAGCTCTTTGATCTTCATCGTACTGGTTGAACCTTTAAACCTATGAACTCGTTAAACCTTTTGGTTCAATGGTTCAATGGTTCCATCAGTTCATTCTTCATTATTTGGCTAAGTCTTTTTTATCCTTTGAACCAAGCATGTTGAACCAATTGGTTGTTGAACCCATTGAATCATTGAACCAAAGTGGTTCAAGGTTCAATAGTTCAAGCCTTTGTTTTTTGTCAAGTGTTCGAAGCCATGGAACTTTGAAGTGGTTAAACTTTGAACCTTGACAAAGCGCTTAACTATTGTTGATGACATTGAAGCTTTGAACCCATTGAACCCATTGAACCAAAATGGTTCAAGGTTCAATGGTTTAATGGTTCAATCCTTGCTTAGATGCTTGTTAATGGACATTTTTGATTGAACCAAGTCATTGAACCATTCTTGAAAATGACCAAGTGTTGGAAACTTGTTCTTTTGACTGAACTCACCTGCAGAAGCCTTTGAACCTGTTGAACTTGCTAGTCCCTTTATTGAAAAATCTTGAAAAATGAGGAATTTGAAAGCTCAAAACAAATTTTGAGAAGGGAAGAGATTATTTTGGTCTGTTGAACCAAAATAGTTCACATGTTGTCCCAAAAATGAGAAGTCTATTTTTGGGGATAACAGCTGGCTCCAGTTGAGGAACTTCCTTCAAATGAAAACTTAGAACACAGCTGAGGGGAGTAAAAAATAGAATCTCCAATGCCTTTGAAGTATGCCATTGGGCTATGGAGTCATGCTACCCAAAAATAAAGGTTCCAAAATAAAAATTAAAATGAAAGCACAAAATAGAACTAAAGACTATACAAATGTACATATGTACAGGTGAACTTGTTTGATACTTCAAGAATTAAAGGGATTCAGATGCTGCCCATTATGAGACAATGAAGATGGCATTCTATCTTGATAAACTAGGAGGAAACCATTTTGTCCCCAAAATTAGTGATGGGCGAAGGGAACTCTCCACCAAGAATCACATTTTCTATGTCTTCCTCTTGGCTCTTTCTTCTTCTTGCCCAATGGTAGGTCGTGGTCCTCAATCTGAAAACCATAACTCCTTACTCTCTTGGTGAAAAGTTCCTTTTGCTAACTTTGGAGTATGGAAGTATGGTCCACCACCATAGCTTATTGTTTTGCTAGTCTAGTCTAGCACATGTTTTTATTGTCAGCATCAAACTCCTGACAAACCATCAGCTTAGCATCTCCTTTGGTGTGAAGGACTTTGATATCTTCATCTTGAGTAGTCTTCAATCTAAGCAATAGAGATTCACATCTAGTTGTGTTGTTGGTGTTGCTAAATTGCAACTTGCATGAAGTTAAAATATCTCTTTGAGGAGATATCAACACAATCTCAGCTCCAACATTAGTGGAAGAATCATTGCCATCAGATTCCAAGATCCAAGCATCATTAAAAGCTAATTTTTTATCAAATTTCTCTTTATTAGAGATGGAAGATCCTTTTTCATTTGTACTGTGCCCTACCAATTCTTCTAATGCCTTATTTGGATCAAATCTTGGATTGCCAGCTACGGGACTTTCATCAACTAAGACATGAGCATCCTCTATGGTCAAGAAGTAATTACCCCTACCTAAAGAATCAAACAAAATTTGATCTGCAACGGCTGACATTTGGGTGACCATAATTTTTGCCTCAGATAAGTCCACACTTAGTTCTCCACCAATGTTTAACTACTCAGGATTGGCTTGCAAGAATTCAAATTCAGTCATTTGAAGTTTGGATTTTTTGACATGATCAATTATGTCAGATGACTAAAATGGACATGGAAGAGGCGATGGGAGTTCATCCTTTTGGTTTTTGGGAGGGGGATGATTGGTCTACAAATTTGAAGTAGAAGGTGTAGAAATGTTTGATGTACTTACCTTTTTAGCAATCATTGGGTCCTTTGATTGGAAAGGAAGAGGGGTTATCTACTTAGCAATTGAAATTGTTGCTTAGGGTCACTCCTCTATCTTTTCTTTATCAGCCTATTGGGCTAACTGATTCTTGGATTGGGTGAATACTGTGTATGATCCTTCGACTACTTCATCTTCACTTCTGGGTTCACCCTAGTAATTCAAGAAACTAATGTGGGAGTTGCCAATTGATTCTTCTTGATCTTCTATGAAGAGATCAGTGTCATTTTCTTACTCAAACTTAGGTTGGAAAGAGAAAGAATGTTTTATTTCCAGATATCCAGCTGTTGAGTTGGTTAGAGGTGCTTCAAGGGCAAGGTTCCTTTGTGGGGGAGGAAGATGATTTGGTTGCCCTTGACTTTTGGTAGCTTTGCCTTGATATGGCTGATTGGGGAATGTTCTTCTTGGTACATCTCTATATGAAGGAGTAGAAGACATACTTTATGCCATTTGCCTTTTCAAGGCTAGTAATTCATTTACCAGCTTTTGTACCATTTGATCAATGGTGGTTATGGGTGAGTATTCAAAAGATGAAGAGGGTTTACCTTTGTTAGGATCTCTCCTTATCTTTCCTACCAAGATAAGGTCATCTTCAACCTCAGTAGCCAAGTCTTGAGTAGCAACAAGGTCTATGTGGCTAGCACGCCTCAACAGAAAACTTACTTTAAGTAGCTGTGAGTTGATGAAGAAGCATTTGAGGTTTCTAGGTGTTGGCTGAGCAATTACAAGAATCCTATTTCTCAACTTGTCAAACTTGGAAATGAAATCCCTCATAGGCTCATGAGGCTCTTTCTTCATTTGGGTTAGCTAAGCCAGCAAGGCATGGGCATCCTCTATGGGCTTGAACCTTGTTTCAAACTTGGATTTTAGGGTATTCTAGTCTATCAATGATCTAACCTGTAGATGGTAGAACCACTCTATAGCAGCACCTTATAGGGTCTCTACAAAAATCTTGACTGCCACGTCTTCAAATTCCACCTCTATCACACCACATGCTATGTTGAAGGCTATAATGTGTTCATCAAGGTGAACTCTCCCATCTCCAAAGAATTTGGGGAAGTTCTTTCTTAAGCTATGTGGAATTTCATGTAGAGGTGGAGTCAAGTTGAGTGGGCCAAAAGAGTTAACCCAGGGGCCTCAAACTGCCATGATTTGATTATTGAAAAGGGGGATAACAAATCTGGGTGGAGTAGCCAGATTATAAAATAAAAATGGGAAAGAATTGGCTCTACTTCAGCTTGAAGCTTGAGGGTCTAAATTACGCATTTTATCCTAGCGGCATGGAGGTGGATGAATATGGTAAGGCTATAATGATAATGGGTAAGACACAAAATGGAGTCGCCAGAGTCTATATAATGGATAAGGGAAGGAACTGCTTTAATCTAAAACTTGAGGCTTCAGACTACACGTTCATCCCCAATGAAGTCACCAAAAATTGTTGGGTGAATATTTTGTCAATAAGCAGTTTGATTGAGAAAAATAGGTCTTATCATCCATAACAAAGGAGATTGATCAGCCTAATGTGTAGGTTTGCTACATCAAAGGTGGACAAATCTCTCCTCTCATCAAGGGGAGGTTCCCTATTAAATATAAGGTGTTATATACTATATATAAGTAGAAGATAACACTCAGGGCTAGAATAGCACCATCCATCTCTCTTTTTTCAAATATTATGCTCATGAATAGAGGAGAAAATCTTGGTGAAGACAATAAAGGCACTTCTCTTCTTTCAGAAGTGATCTTGTAGGGGATAGCAAGAGTTTTTTAGGTAGTAAAAGTAACTGATAACACAGGTGCAGTAACCAGCAGGATGAAATAGAACACAAAGTTTCCACCTCAACTACCCAAAGAGTAAAACATAGAGGATAATGGGGGCACAAAGTCATCCCAAAATCCTCAACACAGAAGGAAAAACAAAAACACACACTGAAAACAATTGTGAAAGCACAAAGTCTTCCCACAGTTGGATTCAGGACACCTTCCTTATTACTTTCACTAATTATGCTTGCCAAATTAAATATATGAGAACACATTCAAAAGATAGACATAAGAATGATCTCCTAAAATGATACAAGCCAAAACAACACAAAGGCTACAAACAACTTGCTTTCTCATTTAGATTAAATGAAATGAAATTACAATCTGAGCTCAAAGTCTCAGTATTCACCTTTCAACTGGGTAGAGTTTCACTCCTATAAAAATAAAAAGTCTCCCTTCACATAATGAGAGAAATTACAATGTATAGTAACTACGCAAGGCTTGGTGATCTTTCCCATGGGACGGCCCATGTTGCAGTCAACACCTTCAATGTGCCTTCAGTTTTGTCTGGAGGGACCATGCTGGGAATAGTGCATTACCATAACTATGGCATGTCCATTCCTTTAATATGTCTTTTCTTAGTATGGACTGTTTGGTCCTTTTCCTGATGTCTGCATAGCTATCCAATTTTCCATTACTTTATGGAAGAAAAATAGGCTTGCATCCTTGATTTGGTACACTCAAAAGTTTACTTGATCCACTGTTTCACCTACTAGAAATAACTCTTTTGAAGATATTGCTGGTCCTTTTTTCTCATTTCTCTCTCCCTTGTAGCAATTTGAGTCTTTAGGCTCTCTTTTCAGCCAGTCACTTGGTTCTTCCCTTTGGCATTTTGGCCTTTAAATGCATTCGATACCATCATCCTCCTTAGCAATTCCTTCATGTCTTTCCCACTTGCTTTGGCCACTTTTTGCTGATCTCAAAAAATGACACGTGGCATGTTCTGCTTACTTTATCAACTCACCTAGGATCCACCATAGTCTTTATGAAATGAAAGGGAGAAACTGTGGATGTTAACACTTGGCAGCTTTCGTCAAGATTTTCAAGGGACGCATGGCATGTTTCACGTAATCTAGAAATCACATGGATGATGACACTTAGAGCGCTCTACTCTCGAGCTTTTTCCTTTTGGGCATTCCTTTGGTCGATTTTATTTCCTTTGGGCTTTACCTTGGTCATTTTCCCATGGAAAATACTTTCGAAATAATTCTAATGGCTCTTTCACTTAATAATTTCCTTCGAACAAAAAGTTTTAAGGAAATGTTCCCTATCAGCCTTTAAACAAATCTAAAGGAATTCTATCTTTTTAGTGAGTCACTTGGTTCTTCTTTTAAGTTCTACACTTTTTTTTTTGAATTTCCATGGATATTCCCTTTCTTTAAATTTGACATTTGAGGGGCCGTCAATGGTCGCTAGCCGCTTGAACCATGTTAAACCTTAAACCTATGAACCCACTGAAAGTACATTGGTTCACTGGTTCATCAGTTCATTTTGTCTTTTTTATTCCATTGCTTCCTGGTTCAATCACTTTCTTAATCCTTGGTTGAACCATCTATTGAACCACCTATTTGCTACTTATTTCTTTGACTGAGGCTGCCTTTGAAATTTTAAACCTATGACCATTGAACTTTGAACTCTTTCGATTCAAGGTTCAATCGGTTCATTGATTCTTCCTCTGCCCATTGCTTCCTTGTTCTTTCTAAGCTCTTTGATCTTCATTGTACTGGTTGAACCTTTGAACCTATGAACTCATTGAACCTTTTGGTTCAACAGTTCAATGGTTCCATCAGTTCATTCTTCATTATTTGGCTAAGTCTTTTTGATTCTTTGAACCAAGCGCGTTGAACCCATTGAACCATTGAACCAAAGTGGTTCAAGGTTCAACGGTTCAATGGTTCATGCCTTTGTTTTTTGTCAAGTGTTCGAAGCCATGGAACTTTGAAGTGGTTGAACTTTGAACCTTGACAAAGTGCTTAACTATTTTTGATGACGTTAAACCTTTGAACCCATTAAACCCATTGAACCAAAATGGTTCAAGGTTCAATAGTTCAATGGTTCAATGGTTCAATCCTTGCTTAAATGCTTGCTGATGGACATTTTTTATTGAACCAAGTCATTGAACCAATCCTGAAAATGATCGAGTGTTGGAAACTTGTTCTTTTGATTGAACTCACCTGTAGAAGCCTTTGAACCTGCTAGTCCCTTTATTGAAAAAGCTTTAAAAATGAGGAATTTGAAAGCTCAAAACAAATTTTGAGAAGGGAAGATATTATTTTGGTCTGTTGAACCAAAATAGTTCACATGTTGTCCCAAAAATGAGAAGTCTATTTTTGGGGACAACAAATATGATATTCAATCTTCAAGATAGAATTGCCAAAGATCCTATTGGTTCCTATTTGTACACCTCTATCATTCATCCTTGCACACTTGAAGAGGGTGGTAAATAAAGATGACAAGCCACTGGTATGTTGTTATCCCTAGGTAAAGGCTTAGCATCTAAAATGGATTGAATGGAGAATGTGACCAAGAGGCACTTACATAGGGTATGGTTAATTCCCTAATACATTTAGCTTTGCTTGAACCAAGGTGAGAGGACCTATTAAGGTAGCTTTCCCATGTGAAGGATTTTATCACTTCAATCTTTACAAGGATTACTAGTACAAAAGGGGAAATATGACTAAAGCATAACCAAACTTATACAATTCACTCAAGAAGGGTTGTCACATGAAATACACAAATGCTTTACATCATATACAAGCTAATAAAGACAAACAAGAGTGTGGCTATAATTTTCATTTTTTTAATTATTTCAAATAATAGGGAATAAGTGAGACTTATAGTAAAAAGATTTACAACATACATAGTGAACACACTTTAAACTTGCAGGGTTTTGTGCATCTGCAAGGTAAACAACACTTATGATATGAAAATAGCATGTTATCTATAGGGTAAAATAGGTTATAATTGTATTTATTTGAATGATGGATAATGGTGTGGATGGCTAGTAAGTGAGCATAAATAAGTTCACAAAATAGTTATACTATCTTCATTAACAAATGTTGTTTAGTTTAGAAATAGGTAAAATAAAATCATGCACAAATGACCCTCTAAATTTTATAAGTAATGTTGTAAATCACCCTCCAAGAAATTACCTCCATCTAAATTCATGAGCCTAGGACTAACCTTAAAAATTCTATCAATGCTCGGTTCCCAAATCTCAAAATAGAAAGGATTTTATACTCTAGTTGTAGACCCTAAATGACTACCATGAAGAAGAATACATTAGATAACCAATCTACTAAGCATGTAAAAAATAACATTGTACTTAAACAACAAGAAGGAACAATAAACCATGAAGATATTTCATTTATAAACTAAATCAAATTTGAATACTATATGTCTTAAAAATAATATTAAAAAACACTATGCAAAACAATTCTATAACAAGGGAAAATTTTAAATATTGTCAAAGCTTGCCCATGATTTTACAACATAAATCAATTTGGCACTAGAAAATCACATAGGGAGGACTCTCCAAGATATAGCTTCAAACTCAAAAATTAATTGACCTCTGTAAAGGGACAAACCCCCTTATATAATTTATGTTATGCTTAGCATATTCCTAAAATATGCTCCAACTGGAAAATTCTGTTATAGACATGGAGCCTGTCAAATGTTATAATAAATATGATTCCTCAAACTATGTTAATGCTTCCATGATGATGACAAACTTGTTACTATATTGTGGTAGAATATTTTTAGTTATATACATGGAGAACAATCCCACAAGAGACAAAGACAAACTTTTGTCTCCTTGCACAACAAACATAAAACATCCTTTTCATAGGAAAATGAATATACAAAAAATAACTTTGAAAGGGATGTGCCATCAATGGGTAGGGTAAAATAGTTTCCCAGTGGAAAATAAGAAGAAATAAAAAAGGGAAGAAGAGGGAAGAAAAAGGAGTGGTAACAGCTAAGGATAAACTGAAACACTCGGTCAAGCTCCATAATCAACATTAATAACTGAACCCCTCACCAAAATGTTCTTATAATTAGCATATATGTCTATCATGGAGGAAATATCCTTTTGATCTGGGCCTACTTCATATTTGAACCTGGTATTATAATCTTCAATCCAAGTGGTGACCTTCTGAAGCATGGCCTGCTTACGCTTAATGAGTACTTTGAGTTGGTCACATTCCTCCAACTACCTTATCTTATGGTCATGAAAGGCTCCTTCAGGTGCATCAATGAGGCTTTTCAGAGCATTGAGTATTTTTTCTTCCATCAAATCACCTGCACCCTCAAGGTTAACCATTTTTCTAAGAGAAACATCTATTTATTTTATCACAGTCTTAAGAAATTGATCTTCTCCCTTCAAATTAAAGATACACTCCTTGAGAATCATTAACCAATGCTTCACTAGTAATTGAGATTCCTTGGGATTTTTATGATCATCAGAAGAGATGATCTTCTCTACGATTAAATTATATGTTCCCATGTTGCATATTTCACCCACCTTAGGTTGGATCTTTTCCCAATTCTTTAGATCTGCATTGTAAGCAAACATATGGGTGTCACATTCTCCATGTTTTTCCATTATGTCATCTAAACATTCTAATGCTAAATGAATAATTTCTTTGGCCCTAGTGCTCAAATATTCTTGCCATTCCTCAGTTGCCCACCCTCTATATTTTAACTCATCAACTCAACCAAAATCTAGTGATCCCATGGAGAGGAAAGGAAGGTTTGAAGCCTTAATAGCAATTAGAGTTACTACCTTTGGCTCACTCAATAAATTATACAAGTACTAAATCATGGCCTAATTTTGGGTTTTTAACTCCTCTATGGTGGCTTTATATTTGTCCATCCTATGGGACACCATGTTTGCTAAAACTTGTGAGATGTGCTTCAACTCATTTCTAGAAGGTTCCCCTAGATCATATTTGTAAACTGTGTAGCTCTCAAGAGGAACATTCTTATTCAATTCACCAAGTGGGGGAATAGCTATTTCTACATTCCTTTGTTTGACATCAGTAAATGTAGCCCTGGTAAGTTCTTTGGACTTATTTGGGATTTACCCTTATATTCCTAGGCAATCTTCATTACATCTATATCCCTGACTTTGCTCGAAACACCCTTCTTTTCCCTAACCTTCTCTTCGGTCTAGAGAAGGGGTCTAGTTTGAAATCCCATTAGCATAGTGGACACTAATATAGGCTTTGAAATAGTAAATAGTGGCCTCAACGGAGTATTTGGTAAAGGGAATGTCACAGGAGTGGGTTGTGGACTTAACACAAACTATTTAGTATCTTTGTCACTTTATGAATCCTTTTCATCCCCTTTATTGGCTCCTTATTCCCTTTCTATGTTTGGCTTGACTTTCTCCAAAACTTCAAATTCTGACCCAGGCTAATGGGACTCCATGAGCAATTTATCAATAGAGCTCCCTTGTTCTGTGAGATGGCTAAAAGGTTTTGCAACCACTTCACCTTCCTTATTATGTTGAATCTATAGAGTGGAGGAGGCTATTGTAATTTCCCTATCACCTTTAGCAAACTCTCCACCAATCATGGCCTCAAGACCTTTATTGTGGGTTAAATCATGAACCATGATGTGAAGAAGGAAACCCTAAGGTACTTTAATTAAAGTAGTATCCCCCTAGATATCTTTCTCAACATCTTTATTGAATTGATCCAATTCTTTATTTTTCTCTAAATGAGTGGGGGTATCCATTTACATATTTGTTCCCCCACCTTATTATATATTTACCTTCTCCCTTGGCATTGGACTTGACACCTTTGGAATATAAAGGTCACTCGATAATACCCCAATAGCTAGTTTTTTTTCCTTATATTCCTCCACCTTTGCATTACCTATGGGGGCTTGGTCATCATGATTAGGTTCTTTCCCATCTTCTTTCCAAATTCCTAGCTATCCTCACCTCCATAAACTTTATCCTGGCTTGGTGGTTAAGTGATGACATTTTCAACAAATTCCTCCATACTTGAATAAAATGTCTCTTTCTCATGAGGGGCTCAAGCTTGGGTAGCCCCCTCAATTCCAACTCATACCACATCTTCAAAGGATAGAAGATCATTAGAGGTCAAGATATCTTCCTCATTACCTCCCTCTTTTACTCCTAAGGGATCATATTCAAGAAATGATCCTACCACCAAGGCCTTCACTAGGGTTTGTAGCCTTTCCCTTAGAGTTCTTTTCCCTGTCTTCACTTGAGGGGGGGTGAATGTACATTACCTTTTCATTACCTCAATGATAGGCCTTCCCTCATCTGAATCCTCATCATCATTCATGTCCCTTAATTTTTGGGTGTACGAAGATTGATCTTCTTTTCTCTTCATAAAGGATTCCTTAGAAGGAAGATCTTTGAATGAAATCTTCCTTTTCTTGGGACTCCCAGTTAGAGGTTACAAGATTTTCTTGGGTCTCTTTTACCTAGGCTATTTTTCCTCTCCTTCTCCTCCCCTCTTCTTATGTAGGTCTTAAGGGAGGGATAAACTACTAATTGTTATTTGTGTGTGTGATGTGAGGTAATAACTAGATCAATTAGAGGGGTGGATACTAGAATAGTTGGCATTGTTGGGACTCCCTTAGTTACAATGGATATGGGGTAGCACTACCTAGTTGAACCTCCTGTCAGGGTGCACAAAACATCAGAAGCACACAGTTGATTACCAAACCAAGCAACTTAATATGCGGAAATTAACCAGATTCAACAAGTAACTAGAATTTAGAATAACACAGAATATGAGAGACAATACACAACTTGTATTAATAACTTTTATAGAAAAGAATACAATAAAGAAGATGCCACTTCTTCTCCACCACCTCTTCAGAGGTTTCCCACACCTCAAGTGAATAGTAATTCTCTCCTCAAAGCTCTCTCTACTAGGTCCCAACACCCAACTCAAATACATAGTTGGTTTTCACCTTACACCTGTGCTCCATGCACTCCATAAGTGCTCCATGCACTCCACAAGTACTCAAAGTACTTCAAGTAGATCTCCCATGAACCTGTAATAGCCTGCAATTCAACAGACCATACTTATGGAAGGAACTACCTTGCCTTCCTCTTAGCTCTCCATGTACTCCATGTACATACCAATGAGTACACACCCTACTCCAAGTAGATCCTGCCTGATTCTGCTCCCTGTTGTGTTGCTATCCTATCTGATCTCCAACCTACAGATCAATACTGGTTCTGCACACCTGTGAACCTTGACCTTGCACACACACACACACACCTGCAGATCAATGATCTTACTTACCATGTAGATCTCCTATAAGGGCCATGCTCACCTGATGACCAAGATCATACATACCTAAAGAATTCAGCTGACTCTCCAATTCAGCACCAACACAACTAGTACTGTGGCACTAGGAGGAACGCACCATTGCTCTACCTCACACATCGAAGGAGCTTATAATTATCCTCTCTTACTCCCTAGCACTATTTTACAATACAACCATGAGTCTATTATATAGATCTCATCCAAACAATAATTAGACATCTAATTACAATAATTAGATCCATAGTTATGAGTCTAAAATTAGCACTCATCATGCAAACACTTGGTTCATTAACTAACTGCCTGTATTAAACTCGCAGTCGAACCACACAGGCGACCGATGTTGGTCCCTGTCTGCCTAGAGGTGATCGACGCTAGCCGATCCCTGACCGACATTGATTGCTTCCCTTCAGTATCCTACCGACGTCGGCTGATCAGACCGACGCCAGTTGCTCTGCAACTCAGCAACCCTCAGCAACCTCCTCTCCTATTTGCATCAGTGAAGCTTTTAGCTCCACAACCTAACAATCTCCCACTTGGAGATAAACAACTACATTGTACCTGTACTTGTACTCCATCTAATCTATTTCCTAGTTTGTATCCCTCTTCAAGATCTCACTTGAAGACTAACCACCACACATCCCGTGGTGCACCTCCTATCATCCGAGTACCTTGCCACATCCAAACCTACAAACACATGTAGTGAAGTCCTGACCCTGCATGTATACCTGCTGCTGGTCCCTCTCAAATCCTTGAGAACTCACTTCCCTGAATTGGCTCCTAACTCTCTGATAGTTCCCACTGCATGAGAATACTCAGGTCTATACCAAACCTCATGTGATTTCGGACATTGTACCTATCCAGCCCTTAGTGTGCTCCAGCTCTGCATCCTGCGTAATAAACCTCACCAACACCTGATTCACATCAGCTCCCACTGGAGACAAAATCTACCTATGATCTCCATGTCTCCCATGTCAAATAATTTCACTGCTCCAAACTCCTCATGACATGCCACCAAACTAATCTTACCCTTAGCTCAGCAAAACCCTGTATGTACACCCCTGCTAGCTAGCATACTATCCACATACAGCAACAGAATGATGTTGCAATCATCATCCCCCTAGTAAGTCAAACCACAGTAGTTACCTTGACATTGACTAAAGCCATGCTTCATCCTCCACCTGTCAAAACCTATACCACTATCTTGCAGCTTCCTCAAGACCATATGCCTGGTCTTCCATCTCACATGTCCGTTCACTCTATTATTCAACTAAGGAATCCATTCGTCTCTGTGCTTTCACACCGGCTGACAACCCTACCAAAACTCCCGTTTGGTTCTACATCATATCCCTGCCATGCTCCCACCTATTTCCTGGATCCTTCCTGCTCTACAATCAACAACAAGTGTAAAGAAGAGGAACAACGAATTTGAGGGCCTACTTACATCTTTAGTCCTCTGTATGGGTGTTTGAGACTCCTTGACAGCATGCTATCCACCCAAAATCCATTACAGTGACTGACCTCGGTCATTCCACAATCTGCATCTGACCGACGTCAGTTCCCATGCATCTATCCCTGACTACCAACCTGCTAACATCGGTGTCCCTATTACCGACATCGATCCTCTTGACCGACGTCAGTATTTCCTACTGCCGATGTCGGTCCTTCTGACCGACGTCGGTCTTACCCTGCCTGACATCACCGGCTTTGGTCTACACATGACCGACATCGGCACCTGTCTGTTCGATGCCGATTCTTCCTAACCGATGCTAGTATCTATGTTTACTTGTGAGTGATGACTTTTTACTCATGAGCTCCTTTGAATCAATCTCCATGTCTGAACTGCTCTGCTCAGAAGTATCCAGCACCATCCACTAGTTTCTGTCTGCCATCTCCTCCAAGAACACCAAGGCTTTCCAGTTCTTAAGCTTGTCAAATATATCTGTATTTCACTTAAGAACATGCATCTCCTTCCTGCTCATGTGACCAAGCCTACGAAGCCACGTCTCTGCAATAGAAGAAGAATCAGTAATATAAACAAGTAGATAAAGAGTACCTATTTTCTTACCACCAACTAATTCAAGTGCATCTACTGTGAGAGTTCTTATGCATCTCTCATCACCCAATCTTTCTAAAGAAATTAGCCATATCTCCAAACCTGGGACCTGCATGACCTTCATCAACACTTGTGTGTTGGCTGCCTGCAATTTTAGCTTCACTTTCCCTTTGCCAATTCTTTGGCAAGGCTCACCAACTCCTCTACCTGGGGCTACATGGAAAGAAGCAACCGAATCTTTTATCCAAGATTCAACTTTATCTAAGAAACCTCCCAGAGCATCCTATGCCACATCACCTACGACATCTGCTTCTTCAGTTTCTTCATGCTGATCTTCCACAGACTAACAATATTCTTTTACCTGCTCTTTCTTTCCATGGGACCTTAAGTGACCATCTGTGCTTTTCAACTCCTCCATTCTTAGCTTACTTTCATCTGCCATTGCTCTGCTCACACTCAATCAAAAACCCCTGAGAGTGACCTGTAACCAAACACAAAACCTGCTCCCTGCAACCTTAGCTCTGATACCACTTGTCAGGGTGCACGAAACACCAGAAGCACACAGTTGATTACCAAACCAAGCAACTTAATATGCGTAAATTAACCAGATTCAACAAGTAACTAGAATTCAGAATAACACAGAATATGAGAGACAATACACAACTTGTATTAATAACTTTTACAGAAAAGAATACAATAAAGAAGATGCCACTTCTTCTCCACCACCTCTTCAGAGGTTTCCCACACCTCAAGTGAACAGTAATTCTCTCCTCAAAGCTCTCTCTACTAGGTCCCAACACCCAACTCAAATACAGAGTTGGTGTTCACCTTAAAACTGTGCTCCATGCACTCCACAAGTGCTCCACGCACTCCACAAGTACTCAAAGTACTTCAAGTAGATCTCCCATGAACCTGTAACAACCTGCAATTCAACAGTCCATACTTATGGAAGGAACTGCCTTGCCTTCCTCTTAGCTCTCCATGTACTCCACATACATACCAATGAGTAGACACCGTACTCCAAGTAGATCCTGCCTAATTCTACTCCCTATTGTGTTGCTATCCTATTTGATCTCCAACCTACAGATCAATACTAGTTCTGCACACCTGTGAACCTTGACCTTACACACACACACACCTGCAGATCAACAATCTTACTTACCATGTAGATCTCCTATAAGGGCCATGCTCACCTGATGACCAAGATCATACATACCTAAAGAATCTAGCTGACTCTCCAATCTAGCACCAACACAACTGGTACTGTGGCACTAGGAGGAATGCACCATTGCTCTACCTCATACACTGAAGGAGCTTATAATTATGCTCTCTTACTCCCTAGCACTATTTTACAATACAACCACGAGTCTATTATATAGATCTCATCCAAACAATAATTAGACATCTAATTACAATAATTAGATCCACAGCTATGAGTCTAAAATTAGCACTCATCATGCAAACACTTGGTTCATTAGCTAACTGCCCGTAATAAACTCACAGTCGAAACACACAGGCGACCGATGTCGGTCCCTGTCTGCCTGGAGGTGACTGATGCCAGCCAATCCCTGACCAACATCGATTGCTTCCCTTCAGTATCCTACTGACGTCAACTGATCAGATCGACGCTGGTTGCTTTGCAACTCAGCAACCCTCAGCAACCTCCTCTCTTGTTTGCATTAGTGAAGCTTTTAGCTCCACAACCTAACACCTCCCATGTGGTAATTTTATCTCAATTTTCCACGAAGCTTGTTAACTTGGAAAATGATATTCCTAATTTATATTGTGATGTTGTTATTGATTCTATGTCAATTATTTTCATGAAACTAACATCACCAACCTTGCACTTCCCTTTGCTTATTACTAGTGTCATTAGAGCAGAAGGATCACTAGTGTATTCTAGAAGGAAACCTTTCAAATCATTAACCTATCTAAGATCTTGGAGGGTAGGGATATCATAGGCACTCAAGTTAACCCCCTATTCCTTCAACCCCTTAAAGGTTCTCCTCATAATCAAAAAAATCCCTCCATACAATAGAATCATTCTCTTGATACTAAAATCTACCTATGATGTAGGCTAAGCCTCAACATTAGAATCATTATACACATCGACTAGTGTCATCTTGTCATCTTCCATATCCTTAGGGATCAGGGAAATATTATAGGCAAGAACCTCCTATGCTATCAATCTCATGAATTTCAATTCTCAATATTATAATGGCCCATTTCTTGTTCCAATCCTTTCACTCTGGTAAGAGAAGGACATGAGTAGTATCCTATCTCCACTAGAAACTTGAAAGGGTTATTGATCTTCTTAGTAGTAATAATCTCATGTGGATGCACCATTTTCCTACTCAATTCCATTATTATAACTTTATCATCCATGTACCTTGGTAACTTATATGGAGACCCCGAGTAACTGTTAACCCTGATGTATGTAAAAGCCCTAAATTTAATGTACTAGGCACCATATTTATCAATTATGTTCTTCATTTTCTTAGTCATTCTATTAAGGTTTATTAATGGGAAGAAGACACTTATCATAGTGTTAAATAAGTAGTTATGAAATCTACAAAAAATATTCTTAAACCCCTCTAAAGTAGCTTCAGTGTATACTTCATATATTCTCATTCTTGAAAGGTTCCTAGTGATCCCTTAGAAGGTCTTGTTATGCAATAGGGTATACATTAAATAAGAGGACATATAAAAAGTACCTACAAATGCTTTCTTTAAAAAAATGGTACTATGATGCTGCATCATTTGATTATGCAAATTGTCACTCATGATAGTTGCCCAGTCCAATTTCTTCTTTCCCTCCAACACACAAATTAGGATTAAGAACATCCATGGTTCAAATTTCTTTAGAGTGGGTATGCCATATATTTTGGTAGTCATGGTGATCATGTATTGGGGTAACTAAATAAAGTTTATTAGATTTAGATTTTTTGACATTTGGGAGACCTTATACCTCTTCTTAGCAAGCCAACAAGAATTCATAATATCCCATACCACCTTATCATTTTGCTCTACATATTACTGGTACTCTTCCAAAGTAATTGTGATACTCTCAGGTTGGGGAGGAATTTTGAGAATGGTGTTGAGGGCCTTAGGGGTAAACAAACATATAATCTATTGACTTCCATCCAAAATAGTCCTAGTGTCTAGGTGATAAACTTTGGCACAAGCAATAAATAGCTCAGGATATGGGGAAGCCAAAGTGAATGCTACTTTAGGGACCATGTAGATCATGCCAAGGTTGGAAAAAACTGGGAGAAGGTTAGGCCACTAAAAAACATTCAATAGAGCCATAAAATTTAACCCTTGAACATCCATGTCTTGGATCCCATCAAGAATATAAATAATGTCTCCCTTTACTGATGTTGAAGATGTTGCCATTTATCCCAACCTTGCTAGTGTAATACTCTAAACTAGAATGAATTAATCACCCTTTAGACACCTTCTAGCTCCTTCAAAGAACACAATATGAGATAATAGAAGACACTTACAGGTAATTCTGAGGGCTACATGTAATAGGAGCCAAAAAAATCCATGAAGAATTCATCATAAACACTAGTTTTGCTCTGCACTTAGCTATGGTACACAAATAACTTGATGACACAAGTATCAGCTCTAAATGTAAAGGTGAACACAAAATGAAGGCAAATGGTTAATTATAATTATTTACATTTAAAGATTAGGGTTGCCACTTAATTATCCAAAGAACAACAACTAATCTCCAACTACCCCATTAATCACTTAAGTTTCCCTTTTCTTTTTGAAAAGAAAAAATGGAGGGAGACATGTAAATGTTACCTTTATACCAAATGTTCCTTTTGTAACACATGGATTTATAAACAAGACTCCCATTGTAGCACTTTTTGAGTCCTCAAAAACTTTCACACCCTTTTACTTATCATTTTCCTTTGGTGTAATGGTGTAAAATATCTTAATCCTTCAATGCAATGTATGAACACCACATGTCATTATCTCGAGCATTCCAGCCTTTAAAGACCTTTTGAACCTTACCCACTTTCCAAGAGAGGCAATCTTTAGAAAGGGCCTGATACTCAAAATGCCTGAGAGCTTGCCGCATGTTCTTGATATTAGTTTGATCACTCATACTTCAGGAACCTTTTGAACCTTGACCACTTAATCTTTAAAAAAGGACCAAATCTCAAAATATCCTAAGAAGCAGACACATGGCATTCCCTTTAGTTTATTTACTCAGTCATTCAGTCCCTAAAAACCTTTATCATTTTTTCCATGAAAAACTAAGTGGGATAATCCTTAAAAGGGGCTCAAAACTTGCAAAACCCCCTAAGAACCTACCACATGTTTGCTGTATATGTTGTCTCAAATACTCAGCTAACCTTTCACCTTTACACTATCCTTCTTTGAATGGGGAGGAGTGCAAGATCCCCCTGACTCCCAAAAAGGTTCATAACTTTAATCATTAAAACACATTGAATGTGAAATAAAGAAACCTTCCTTAGGGCCATGTAGTGTCTCCCTCTTGAGATTAAGGTAGTAATGGAATATACACATAAAAGCATACACATATCTTCATACCTAGAGAATTTTCTAGTTATGAAAATATCTTTAAGGAATAATGCAAGTGTCCTCTATCTTCTGAAGTATCCCTTAGGAAATTCATACATATGCTTTACCAAGAAATAATTAATATAGAGGATTTAAAAAAAAAATCATACTAGCTTAGCCTCCTAGAGAAACATGTGGAGATATAACCTAGGCTAACAACATAGACTTTGGTAAAAATAAGGGACAAAACTTTTAGACATCAAAATTTAGTGTTGTCTAACTTATGTATTTTCACTCAACAAAGGAGGCAAGGGCATAACTAATTAATTCAACTTTGGGAACTAACATAGGCTCTTGATGGGGGATGGGTAACCCTAATGGGTACATAGATAACACTAGACTGAATGCCTATCCATTGGGCCATGGAGTCAAAGGAATTCATCACATAGGTAGGGAGAAACACACCATGGGTAATCAGAGTTATAATAAGGTAGCCATAAAAACAACATAGAGGAAGAGGAAAGACACAAACTATACAAACATGAACCATAACAAGACCACAAAGACAAGAAATGGAAACACATTATGTACATATTTACAAAGGCAATCATGGACTTAGTCTAAGAAATGCTTGAGGTATCTGCCATTAAATGCCAGTTCTAAAATTTTTCCATCAAAATCTCTTAGATAAAATGTATGATTTCTTATCTAATAATCAATGGTGTAAGGACCCATCCATATGGAATCAAATTTACCATGATTTCCCTTGTCCTCATGCCTACTATCCCATAGTAGAAATAGATCACCAACCTATAAATCTCTCGAGGTGACTTTCTTGTCAAAGATCCTTTTGAGTTATTCCTTAAATTTACATGCCTCTCATGAGCTTGTCTATGAGACTCATTGATCTCAATAATTTAGTCAATCCTTTCATCATAGTGATTTGATTCTTCTTCATTCTCAGTTATATACTACATGAATTGGTAAGTGGGTAACTACAAGTTCAGGGGTAAGACAATTTGAGTTCCATAAACAAGCTCAAAGTGGATTTTCCTAGTAGATCTCTTCTAAGTCAACCTATCTACCTAGATAACAAACTTAAAATATTCACCCCATTTTCTTTTATTAGAATCCAAAGTTATTTTGATGATCTTCAATAAATTCTTATTACTAGACTCGACCTGCCCATTTTGTTATAGATTGTGATTGGAGGCATATGCTAAATTAATCCCATAATATTCACATAATTACACTAAATATTTATCTTTTAAGCACATAAAATTATCACATATGATTTTAAAAGGCACCCCAAATTGACAAATCATGTTATCCAATAGGAAATCTATGAATATTAGGTGGGTTAAACTTCTAGTGGGGATTGCTTTGACCCATTTCATGAAGTAATTAGTAGCCACTAGGATATATTTATGACTAGAACTTGAGGCATCTGATACTTCACCCATAAAATCCATCCCCTATTTCCTAAAATGTCCCTCAAAAGAGATCAGTTGTAAAGGAAGAGACCTAGATGACTTCATTCTTCCAAAGAATCATTGGCACTCTTCACATCTTCTCACCATGACAGTAACATCTTTCAATAATGTGGGACACCAATATCTAGCCCTCAAAATCTTGTGTGTAGTGACTTTAGGAGCAAAGTGACTACCACACACACCACTATAAAACTCTATAATCATTGAAGGAGTCTCATTTTCCACCAGATATCTCAAGAGAACACCATCTGAGTTCTTCCAAGCTAGACCATATTGTAGTAGAAGATACTTTTTGGATACTAGCTTTAGTGTTCTCCTTTGATTTTTATCTAAATGGGAGGGATAATTCAAAGTCTTTAGATAATAAACTTTATCTTTGTACCATGGAGATTATTTGTATTTGGATTCAAGGTTATTGATCACCCCTTTTACATTATTCACTTCCACAACCTATAAATTTATTTCAATCATTAGCTTGGCTAGACCCATGCCTCTAACCAACTTAGTAGTCTATATCTCTAAGTCATATTCTTGAAGTTTTTTAACCCATTGACACCTTTTATTAGTAGATCCACCTTGAGTTAGTATATCCTTTACCATAGTGTGAGGGACATAGGCCACAATCTTTGAACTTAAAATGTAAGTCTTGAATTGCTTGATAACCTTCAAAATAGTAAAGGTTTGCTTTTCCATCATGGTATACCTTAGCTTAGATCCTTTTAGTGCCTTACTAAAAAAGGTGATTGGTTGATCATGACCTTCATCATTCTTTTGTAGTATCACTACAAAAATAGTATGTGTGGAAGCAAATGAAAAGATTTGGAAATCTTTTCTATAATCCAAACTATCAAGCATTGAGGCATTCTTCAAATCTACCTTGATGTCCTAAAATTATTGGGTGGAATTCTCCTCCCACTTTATAGTTTGATCCTTCTTCAAAATTGAAGTGATAGGTAGAGTAATCTCTGCAAAGTTGGAAACAAAAAGTATAACAAAACTAATCTGGCCAAAGAAAGATTGAATACCTTTATTGGTCTATGGGATGGGTACTTTTTCAATGGCCTCCACCCTTTCAGGGTCTATCATGACACCTTGTTGAGACACAATGTGTCCTAATAGCTTTGCCTTCTGTACTCCAAAGTGACATTTTCTAGGATTGAAGGAGATTCCAAACTCTCTATATTTGATAAGCATTTGTTCCAAATGCACCAGGTGGTCACTTCTCCTCTTGGAATCCACTATAACATCATCCTAGTATACAATAATGAATTAGTTAATCAATCTGATGAAAGCCACATCCGTTGCTCTCTATGAAGTGGCACCTATATTCATCAAATTAAAAGGCATTCAGACATAGAAATAGATACCCCATGGGGTATTAAAAGTAGTCTTGGACCTCTCAGACTCCTTCACTACCACTTGGTTATAACCATGAAAACCATCCAAAGTTGACAATAGTTTGGATCTAGTGACATCTTGAAGCATGTTGTCCATGTTAGGCAATGGATAATTATCCTTAAACGAATCCTTGTTTAAGATTTGGAAATCAATGTGGAGCTAGATGTCTCCATTTTTCTTTCTGATAGGGATTAAATTTTCCATCCATGATGAATACCTGATGGGTTGAATAATCCCACCATCCATTAATTTTTTCAATTCTTCTTTCATTTTAGTAGCCAAGATGGGATTCATGGGCTGCTAGTTTTATCGGAATGGTTTTGCATCAGGGTAGAGGGGAATAACATGCTAGACCAAGTCTTCCCTATAATCATTCAACTCTAAATATGACCATGCTAAGCAATATTAGTAATTTTTTAATAACATGATGAATGCTTCCTTTTATTTCTTGCCTAGGTGGGTATTGAGCCAAATCTTACTTGGATTTTCTCTTATCCTAATATTAATCTTGATCACATCCTTTGATATAAAAATATTTCTTGATTTGACTCTTTCAACTTTCTCAAAATATGCTTCCAGACTAACCAATCCTCTAGGGATAGTATTAGTCTTTAACTGGATTATTTCATTTCCATATAAGGTTTCTTGTCCATCACATACCTATACTATAGAGTTCCAATTTATAGTGATTCCTTCAAATTCATCTACACAACATAGGCATCTTCTTATTTGATCATCATTGTGAAAAACTTGCTAGTGATTGATGTTGTTAGGAATAGGTCTTACTAGTATTTCAACCTTATACTCATAAGAAGGATTTCCATGCTCAACCTTATATTATATAGCCCTCTTTTCCATCTTATCTTCTAGGTGATTATCTTTAATCTTTTCTACTTCATGGTGTAAATAGCCTATACCTATTTCACGACTAGTTATGAATCACCCTTAACCAAAAACTTCTTGAATCTATATTCATGGGTAATCCAAAGGCCAATAAAAAGTGCTTCATATTCCACAATATTTTTTTTACACTCCAAGGCCAATTGAAAATAGTATCTTTAAACTTGGCCATCAGGGGTATAGAAAATAACCCCAACCCCATTTTCAATGTTTGAACATGCTCCATCAAAATTCATGGTCCAAATGGAGTCTTCATGATTGATACCAAAGTCAAGAGGTAACTCTATATACTCAAAACTTCCCACCAAATTCTCAATTTATGTATCCACATACAACACTTCATTCAGCTGGTACTTAGAATCTTTTAAGACATGAAGCATTTGTGGCTCCTAATTTAGGTAAACTGTTTTCCCATCTAGAGGTATAATGGCATATGACAAATCAGTCTAAAAACTACCTTCAATACTATCAACTGATTTTATAGATAGTAACATACCCCATTTCAATGGACAATCTACAATAATGACATCCATACTCAAAAATTTACTAGGGTATTATGTGAGTTGCACTAACAATCCTTTAACCACATCAACAACCAGAACTTCTCTAGAATCCATGGTGAGGCATCATCCATATTCTATAATTACTCTTATACAAAGTTCATTTAGCATAGCCAGTGGCATGATATTACAAGATATATTGGAGTCAAACATGTAGTTGTGGATAATTATTCCATTAATTAGTAGGGTGGTATAGAATGGGTCAACATTCATCTAACTCTCCACTAATGTTGTTCCCAAGTATACCTCTAGGTGATGCTCAAGAGATCTTAAGGTTTTTTCACCTTCCATAAGGAGAGTGAGAGGAAGCTCAAATTCAAAAATTTCATTGGCAATGACTTTCTTTATGAATCCCAAATACTCAAAAGCTCTTTTCCTATGCTCTAGAATTCTAAGGAATTCTACAAAGGGTACTATGACTTTTAGTTGAATCAATACATTTTCATTTCATAATAGTGTATTTATTCAAAGGAATGTTAGTAGTTAAGCTTGTAACATTTTCATTTGGGATACATCCTTTACGAGTTATGGGAATGGAAGTAGGAGAACTAACATTCTTAGCTTCACTTTTCATGGGAGGCTTCCTAAATTCATCCTTCTTGGGAATGATAGACAACAAAGGAGTTTGATTCTTGGCCTTGATACTTCTTAGTTTGACACTATAGGGTACAGAACCAGGCTTGGAAAAACCTTGGGCCTCTTTAATCCATGTGGCCCATTTTTCTTTAGTCTCTACTTTAGGGTCAATAGAGTCTTTATCTTTTGGAGGAGTATTTTGGTCCTTACTTCTCAAATTATACTCCTTTTCTTAGTCAATTTTTTCATGGATCATCAAATTTTGGTCCTCAACTGATAAAGGAGAGTCTCCATATTTTTATTTCATCATTGATCTTATAAACTCAAAGTCATGAACTGGTAACTCATATTCATGCATCATGTTTATTTCACAAACATAATCTAGGGATGGGACCCTTACCTTTTCACATGCTATCCAAAATGTTCAAGTAGTGGTAGTACCCATTAGTTCCATTAATGGAAAAGCAACCATCACATTTGGTTTATCAAATTGGAAAGTAAAACATTCATATGGTCGGTTATCCTGACAATTAGGGACAATTAAGGCACTCATAGCTTCCTCTTTGAAATTGTAACCTTTCATTTCCTAAAATTCAATAACGTAGATATCATCTTCATCGGATGTAGTTATAAATACATCTAAATATTGCCCACCATCACTAATTGTGCTACAAATGGGATGAGGGAGGAAACATTTATCACACCAGTCGATGTCGCAATTGACTATGTTGATTTTTCTAGCTAAAGGATCTGGTACTTCCCTAGTTTTGGTTTTTTTCATGTCTATCATCCCTTGCCAAGATTTTTCCCTTGTCATTATTACTAGCTTGGAAAGGTATCCTACCTTGACCATGATCTTGAGGATGATTATTTTCATCTCTCTTAAGATCTTTCCTATTATCATGGTTAGTAGGACCTCGAGATAACCCCTTTTCGGTTCTAGTTAATTTATAAGATATATCTTTTACTACAGTAGTCAGAGTCTTTACCATTTCCTCTAGGTATACACTCTTGTGGGAAGATTGAGGATTTTTAGGATTTACCAAATCGACATTGGCCCTCTTGTTTAAAGGCTTACCCATAACTCTGATATTATTTTCTATTTAGATAGCCAAATTAAAAGCTATCCTTAGATTTGTAGGAGACTTATCTCTAAGATAATAAGCTACCTTCTTGTCAAATGCATCATAATACTTAATAAAAGAAGTAGCACCACTAGGTTTGATGTCTTTCGATAGCCTCCTCAATACCTTATGGAATCTATAATTGAAATCCTTCACACACTCATTAGGATTCTTCTTGAGATTCTCAAACTTGACAAGCAAGAATCAAGGGTCTATACTATCACCATATTACATCTTAAATGCATCAATCATAGATTTTCATGTGTCTATGGATCCATCAAGGAGGGATTTGAACCTTTCTTAAGCCTCATCCTCAAGTGTGTTTAGAAAGAGTTTTATACATAAATATTCTAGATCTATCTCATAATCTTCAATGACATTTAAGAAGGCTTTCAGATATTGTTCCCTAGACACTGCATTATTCCCTTGAAACTTAGGTATTACATTTTTAATCTTCATAGGGACCTCATTGGGGAAACTAGGCATACCATTAAAATTAATAGGTCTAAACCTTATGATAATAAATGGTCTACGTCTATTAGCCAAGCCTTGATCATCTTCTCCATCATTATCATTGTCCCTGTTAAATATCCTACTCCTCAAGTCATAGTCTCCCATTTATGAATCTAAAGATGAAGATGAACTAGGGGATGGTTAAGGATGAATATTGTGTGGAGGACTCAAAGCAGGGGAAATAGAGTGAATCCTAAATCACCTAGTAGGAGGGGAAAGACTTCTTTATAAAGAAGGAGTGTGACTCATGAGGAGCTCAGATTTATCTAAAGCATTATGGTGTCCTTCAAACAAAAGGAAATTAGAGAAAAGGGGGTAAATATAATGGGGGATGAACTGATCAAGTCTTACTTGATTACTTGAGCTTTGGCCCATAATAGGTTTCCAGACTTATTTTCTTCTAGATGGAACTTTTAACTCAAGGACAAGATCTTTTGATGGATTCTTCTGAAAGGAAGACTTAGTACCCTCAAAATTTGTATATCTAAATAAAACTCTTCAAAATAGAGAAGGTACATATAGTAGGCACTAATATTTAAACCTTGATATAGTATATTCTCTACTAGAAGCAATAATTCTAGACTAGGAAAAAAAATCTATACACAACAACTGATGAGATACCAACCCTCAGACATTGAAAACAACTTCAAGAATATTCAATAACTTATCACACAATAGAGGTGCACATTCACATTAGAGTCACCAAGAAAAGCTTAAAAGACATAAATGAACCAAGGATGAACAAATCATTATGGTAATAGTAGAGAGTGAAACAAATAAAACACTTATAACTTTTCTACAAGCATCTCCCCATAGCAAAGGTAACAAAATATGTCCCTAGAAATAATGCCAAAAAAGTGTTGGTTCCCAGTTTTACACCTCTATCTTTCAGCCTTGCACACTTGAAGAGGGTGGAAAATAAAGATGAGAAGCCACTGGTATGTCATTACCTCCAGGGAAAGTCTTAGCATATAAAATAGACTGAATGGAAAAAGTGATTGGGAGGCACTTACAAAGGGTATGGTTAATTCCCTGCTACTTTTGGCTCTACTTGAACCAAGGTGAGAGGACCTACTGAGGTAGCTTTCTCATGTGAAGGAGTTTATCACTTCAATCTTTGTGAGGATTACTGGTACAAAAGGGTAAATATGACCAAATCATAACCAAACTTATACACTTCACCCAAGAAGGGTTATCACATGAAATGCATAAATGCTTTATGTCATATACAAGCTACTAAAGACAGACAAGAGTATGGTTGTAATTTTCATTTTGTTAATTATTTTGAACAATAGGGAATAGGTGAGAATTACAACACTAAGATTTATAGCATACACAGCTACAAACTTTAAACATATAGGGTTTTATGCATCTGTAAGGTGAACAACACTTATGATATGCAAATAACATGTTATCTATAGTGTAAACTAGGGCATAATTGCATTTATTTAAATGATGGATATAGGTGTGGATGGCCAGTAAGTGAGCATGGATAATATCACAAAATAGATATATTATCTTCATTAACAAATGTTTTTTAGTTTAGAAACAAGTAAAATAAAATCATGCACAAATGATCCTCAAAAGTTTATAAGCAATACTACAAATCACCCTTCAATAACTTCCCTCCAACTAAATTCCTAATCCTAGGACTACCCTTAAAAAGGCTATCAATGCTCTATTCCCAGATCTTAAAATATAAAGGATTTTATACTTTGGTTTTAGACCCTAAATGACTACCATGAAGAAGAATACATCAGATAACCAATCTACCAAGCATGTAAAATAGAACATTTTACTTCAACAACAAGAAGAATAGTAAACCATGAAAAAAATTCATTTTAAATTGAATCAAATCTGAATACAATATGTCTCAAAAATTATATAAAAAAAGACTATGTGAAATAATTCTATAACAAGGGAAACATTTGAATGTTCTCAAAGCTTACTAATGATTTTACAATATAAATCAATTTGGCACTATAAAATCACACAAGGAGGACTCTCCAAGATATAGCTTCAGACTCAAAAATTAACCAACCTATGTAAAGGGATAGACCCCCTTTACTTATACAATTTTAGTTATGCTTAGAATATTCCTAAAAGATGCTCCAGTAGGAAAATTCTTTTGTAGACCTAGAGCCTCTTAGATGTTGTAACAAATATGATTCCTCAGACTATGCTTGTGCTTCTATGATGATGACAAACTTGTTACTATACTGTGGTAGAATATTTTTAGTTATATACGTAGAGAGAAATCTTTTAAGAGAAAAAAACAAACTTTTATCTCCTTACACAACAAACATAAAACATCCTTTTCATAGGCAAATGATTATACAAAAACTAACTTTGAAAGGGACATGCCACTAATATGTAGGGTACAATAGTTTTCCAATGGTAAACAAGAAAAAAGAAGAAGAATAAAGAGAAAGGGAAGAAGAGGGAAGAAAAGGAGGAGTGGTGCCAATCGAGGAGAAACTAAAAAACTTGATCAAGCTTCATAATCAACGTTGATAACTGAACCCCTCACTAACCTATTCTTATAATTGGCATATCTATCAATCATGGAGGTGAGATATTTTTGATACAAGCCTACTTGGTATTTGAACTTGGTGTTATATTCTTCAAGCCAAGTGGTGACCTTCTAAAACATGGCCTACCTATCATAATGAGTGATTTGAGTTGGTCACAATCCTTCTCAAGTTCCACCAACTACCTTATCTTGTGGGCATCAAAGGCTCCTTAAGGTACATCAATGAAGCTTTTTAGAGTATTGAATGTTGCTTCTTCCATCAAATCACTTACACCCTCAAGATTCATCATTTTTGAGGATAGGGTCTATTTCTTTTGTTTCAGTCTTGAGAGACTACTCTTCTCTATTCAAATCAAAGATACCATCCTTAAGCATCATCAACTGATGCTTCACTACTAATTGATATTCCAAAGGCTTTTTATGATCATTAGAAGAGATGATCTTCTCTACCACTAAAGTGTTTGTGCCCATGTTGCATATTTCACCCACCTTGGGTTGGATCTTTTCCTAATTATTTATATTTGTATTTTAAGTGAACATCTGGGTGTCACATTTCCATATTTATCCATTATGTCATCTAAAAATTCTAATGCTAAATGGATAATTTCTTTGGACCTAGTGCTCAAATCTTATTTCCATTCTTTAGTTTCCCACCCTCTAGATTTTAACTCATCAACTCGACTAAAATCCAAGAATCCCATAGAGAAGAGAGGAAGGTCTAAATATTTAATGGAAATCAAATTTACTACCTTTGGCTCACTTAGTAACTTCTAAAAGTACTAGATCATGGCCTGATTCTGGGTTTTCAACTCCTTCATGGTGGCTTTATCTTTATCCATCATGTGGGACACCATGCTTGCCAAAACTTATGAGATGTGCTTCAGCGCATTTATAGAAGGCTCCCATAGATCATATCTATAAAATATGTATCTCTCAAGGGGAACATCCTTCTTTAATGCACCAGGTGGGGGAATAGCTATTTCCAAATTCATTTGTTTTGTATTAGTAAATGTAGTCCTAGTAAGTGCTTTGGCCTTTTTTTGGAGTTTGGCCTTATATGCCTAGGAAATATTCACTACATCTATATCTACCACTTTTCTCAAAACACCCTTATTCACCTTAATATACTCTTTGATCCAGAGAAGGGGTCTAGTCTAAAATCCCATTGGCATAGTGGACACTAATGCAAGTTTTAAAATAGTAAATGGTGGTGTTGGTAGAACATTTGGTAAAGGGAATGTCATAGGAGTGGGTTATGGACTTATCATGATATGCTCAATATCCTTGTCACTTTCTAAATCTAATAAATAATTCCAAAGATATTACAGCACAAAGATATTATAGCACAAAGTATAAAAAATCACTTGCTTTCTTATTCCAATAACAAAATGTGATAAAAAAAATGAGCTCAAAGTCTCAGAAATGCCTTTCAATTTGGGTAGAGTTTCATTCTGATTATCAAAAAGAGATATATTTACAATAGAAGAGAGTCCCTTATATAGCCTCTTCAAGAAGGACTTGAGAATAGTAACACATCATGTTGCGTTGGAATCTATTAAGAAGATAGGCTAGAACTTAGGGGCATTTATCCATTTGATTTTATCAATGTAGAGAAACAAGTCACACTATTGAAAGTTTGCAACTTTCAATGTCCACCTGGCAATCTGATCCTACCTTTACCGTTCCTCCTTTCCTGGTTAGGTCCGGGATTCAATTTGATATTTTGTTCCTTCCTCACTTTCTGTTGGTCTTAGCCTTAAAGCCTATGAATGTATTTAGGTCTGTAGATTCAAAAGATCAACGGCTATTTTATGAGATTTAAAATTGACATTCGCACACCTAGCACAATGTTTTCAATGGCTTGTTCACTGTCTTGAATTTGATGTCTTCAGGTGCGTCACCCCTTGGTCCTTCTTTGGATTTTCTGTTTGGCACTTTCTCGAAAAGAACCTACCCTTTTGGGCCTTAAGAAATGATCTACCTTGGGTTAAGAAGAGCCCCTCCACAAGGTATCTGCCCTTTCAAGCGGTCTTTAAATGGCCTTCAAGTTTCTTGTTTTACATCTTCTTGAAGGGAAGGTGACCCTTCAGCTTCAGGGAAGTGTCTTATTTGGCAGCTGAGAGTCCCCCGTAAGGGCACCTACCCTTCAGGGTCCTTTGGCAGCCTTTTCCTTAGAAGTCTTCCATGGGCTTTCCTCAGCCTTTCTCCGTGGATAAATTCTCGTGGACAAAAAGTGTGCAGACATTTCCCTCGGACAAAAAGTCCACGAAAATTTATCGTAGACAAAAATTCAACAAAAATTGTTCTATCTATTTGCCTTGGTTATTTCTTTGGGCTTTCTGCTTATAGCTTCTCTGAATTCTTTCAAACTTTTTCTCTGAAGGAATTCCTTCAGACAAAAATCCAAAAGAATTATGACTGTTTACCTTAAACAAATTTTTTGAAAGAATTTACTTGTGCGGCCTTCTTTGAAAATGACCCTTCCAAAGGGTATTTTTATGGACCAAGTGCCCTCCATAAGGGCACTTGTCCTTCAGGAGGCTTCTTTGAACTTTTTGAGTGAACTGTTTGGTTGAACCAAGCCGTTGAACCGTTTGATTGAACCAAATGTTGAACTGCTCCGTTGAACCACTTCATTGAACCAAGTCGTTGAACTAAGGCAATGAACCGCTTGGTTGAACCAAACATTGAACCAAGCCGATGAACCAAGCCTTTGAACCAAGCGGATGAACTGAGTTATTGGACCATTTTTTTGAACCAACTATTGAACCAAGTTTTGGTTCAACAGTTCAAACGAAGCCTTGAACCGACTAACGAACCATTTGTTTAAACCAATGGATGAACCAAAGCATTTGAAACAAATCGGATGACCCACCCGAATGAAACAAAATGTTGAACCACTTGGCTGAACCAAGCCATTGAACCATTCCTTTGATTGAACCCGTCGTTGAACCGAAAGTGTTAAATTGATTGAACCTTGAACTTGTTGAACCTTTGAACCAAAGTGGTTTAATGTTTCAAAGGTTCAATAGTTCAAGCCTCTTTTTCTTGAATGCTTGCTGATAGACATTTTTGATTGAACCAAGGCACTGAACCAATCCTAAAAATGACCAAGTGTTAGCAACTGATTCTTTTGGTTGAACCCACCTGCAGAAGCCTTTGAACCTATAGAAATGAACCTGCCTGCAGAGTCCGTAGAAATCAAGCATGTAGAAATCAACTTGTAACGCCCATTGAACTTAGCCTATAGAGTCCGTAGGTTCTCTCTTCCTACTGAGTTTGTAGATTCAAGCCTATAGAGTCCATAGATTTAAGCCTGTAGAGTCTATAGATTTAAGCCTACAGAGTCTGTAGATTTCTAATAAGCTTGAAAAATGAGGAATTTGAATGCCTAGGACAAATTTTGAAAAGGGAAGAGACAATTTTGGTCTATAGGACTAAAATAGTTCAAATGTTGTCCCAAAAATGAGTGATATTTTTGGGGGACAACATCTGGCTCCAGTTGGGGAACTTCTGTCAATTGCAAAAAGAATTGAAGGGAGTAGAATCCAGAATCTCCAGTGTCTTCATGTGTACCATTGGGCTATGGAGTCATGCTACCTAGAAATGGAAGGCATCAAAAATGAAAACAAACAAAATAAAATAGAATTAAAAATTATACAAATATACATATGTACAGATGGAATGATTTGATACTTCAAGAATTGAAGTATTTCAAATGCTGCTTCTTGGGAGACAGTGAAAATAGTGCTCTATTCTGATAAACCAGTAAGAAGACATTTTGCCCCCAAAAATAGTGATGGGTGAATAGAGTTTTCCACTAGGAAACCAATTTTTTGTGTCTTCCCCTTGGCTTTTTCTTCTTCTTGCCCCATGGCAGGACGTGGTCTTCAAACTAGAAACCATAACTCCTTGCTCTCTTGGTGAAGGATTCCTTTGCCTGATTTTGATTTGCAGTAGCATGGTCCATTACCATAATTGATTATTCTTTTGGTTCAGTCCAGCATATGATCGGATTGTACATATCAAACTCCTAACAAATTATTAGATTAACATCTCTTTTGATGTGAAGGAGTTTGATTTCTTCATCTTGAGCAATATTCAATCTTGCAATATAGATTCGCATCTAGCTGTGTTGTTGGTGTTGCTGACTTGCAAATTGCATGAAGGAAGAATATCTCCTTGAGGAGATATCAACACAGTCCCAACTCCATCATTGGTGGAAAAATAGTTGCCATTGGATTTTAGGATCAAAGCATCATCAAAAGTTGATCTCTTATCAGATTTCTCTTCATTAGAGATGGAAGATCCTTCCTTGCTTGTACTGTGTCCTACCAATTCTCCTAAAGTCTTATTTGGATCAATTTTTGGATTGTCAGCTATAGGACTTTCATCTATAAAAACATAAACATCCTCTGTGGTAAAGAAATAATTACCCCTACCTGAAGACTCAAATAGAATTTGTGCTACAGGGGCTAATGTTTGGATGACCACGTATTTTGCCTCCTTTTCAAGAAGTAATCTCTTCATTACACCTTGGACAGGGATCCTTACCTTAGATAGGTCCATGCTTAGTTCTCCTCCCACGTCCTTAAAAAAATTTCATCTAAGCAAAATGCCATAATATGTTGAGATGTCAGCCAGCAAGACAGTCATCTCGATTCTCTTGTCTAGAAAGGTTGCCAATGCAAATTGGGCATCTTTAATTTACCCCAGTAATGGTACTTGTTTATTCTCCATGGAGAAACATCTCCCAAATGTCTTGGTCAGTGTGAGGCCTAGAGACTCAGCTACTTTAGTAGGCATGACATTGTCAGATGCCTCAGAATCAATGATGCAATCATTGAGCTGATAATCATTTATTAACAGGAAAACATAGAAAGGTTTTATTTTCTCAGGGGCAGCTGGAGGAGTAAAGACAAGATTATTTGGAATGGGCATGTTCTTTGGGGAATCAAGAATTATTTTCTTAACCTCTTGTCTTGCAAGTATGGTTTGGTTCTTGACACATTGGACCAACCTATCCAATTGATCAAGATTGGACTGCAAATATTCAAATTCAGACATTTATATTTTTGTCTTTTTGACATGATCAATTATGTCAAATGGCTGAATTGAGCTAGGTATAGAGAAAGGTACTTCAACTTTCTGAGTTTTAGGAGGGATGGGTGGAGGGCTAGTTTACGAGATTAAATTTGAAGGTGAAGGTGAAATTGATGTACTTACATTTTGGGTGATCACCAAATCTTTTGACTAAAAAGGAAGAGGGTTTCCACGCTTAGCAATTGTAACTATTGGTTGAGGTTTCTCTTCTATCTTCTTCTTATCAGCTTGATGGACTGATTGGTTCTTGGACTTGGTAAACATTGCATATGATCCATCAATAGCTTCTCCTTTGCTTTTAGGTTCATCTTGATAATTTAGGAAACCAATGTGGGAGTCGCTAGCTGATTCTTCTTGATCCTCCATGAAGAGATTAGCACCATTTTCTTGATTTAATTCAAGTTGGAAAGAGAAAGCATGTTCTATTTCCAAATATCCAATTGTTGAGTTGGTTGGAGGAGCTTCAAGGGAAAGTTTCCCTTGTGGGGGAGGAAGGTGATTCTATTTCCCTTGATTCCTGGTAGCATTGCCCTGATATGACTGATTTGGGAATGTCTTTCTTGGCATATCTCTGTATGAAGGAGTAGAAGACATTCCTTGCACCATTTACTTTTTCAAGGCTAGCACTTCATTTGCTAGCTTTTACACCATTGGATTAGTGGTACTTGTAGATGCATATTCAGAAGATGATGAAGATCTATCTCTGTTTGGATATCTTCTTATCTTCCCTACTAAGATGAGATCATCTTCTACTTCAGTGGCCAAATGTTGAGCTACAGCAAGATTTATTTGACCAACATGTCTCAAAAGAAAACTGACTTTAGGCAACTAAGAATTAATGAAAAATCATTTGAGATTCTCAGCTATAAGTCGAGCTATTATAGGGATTCTATTTCTCAGTTTTTCAAATTTGGCTATGAAGTCTCTCATAAGCTCATAAGGCTCTTTCTTCATCTGTGTAAGTTGAACCAGAAGTGCATGTGCATCTTCTGTAGGTTTGAATCTAGCTTCAAACTTATCTTTGAGAGTATTCAAATTGATTACTGACTGAGCTTGTAGATGATAAAACCAATCTGCAGTAGCACCTTGTAATGTTTCTATAAATAGCCTGACTGCTACATCTTCAAATTATACTCTGATTACTCCACAAGCTATGCTGAAGGCTAAAATGTGTTCATCAGGATGAACTTTCCCATCACTATATAATTTGGGGAAATTCTTCCTTGAACTATGTGGAAGCTCATGTAGAGGTGGAGTAAGATTGAGAGGACCAAAAGCATTACCCCAGGGGCCTTCAACTGCCATTTTAGGATTATGAAAAGGAGGGATAAAAAATCTTAGAGGGGTAATTATTAGCAAAGCTTTATCAACAATAAAAGTAGATACTTCGTTTGGAAATGGAGATCTGACTTTAGTAGGAAGAAAGCTCTTGGTTCATTAGAAATGAAATGGTAAAGGAAACAGATCAAAATCACTTTGTTGTACCAACTCGAATACAGGGTCAACAATACCTTTAGCTCTTTGGCTTCGTGTATACCTTGAATCTACCAGATTGTGAAACAAAAATGGAAAAGAATTGACCTTGCTTCAGTTTGAAGCTTGAGGGTTTAAACTGTGTGTTCTTTCTCGATTAGTGTGGAGGTGAATGGTAAGGCTATAAATGGATAATGGATATTATATCCTTAGTGGAGTCACCAAAAAATATTGGTTGAATATTTTGTTGATCAGCATACTGATAAACAAAATAGGTCTGATCAATCAAAGTAGGAAGATTAGTCATCCAAATGTGTAGGTTTACCACATCAGAAGGGGACTGATCTCTCCTCTCATCAAGGGGAGGTTCCCTATAGATATGTTATATATATATAAACAAAAAATAATACTCAAGGGTAGGACAAACCATCCATCTCTCTTTCTTTAGAGATGATGTGTGCAAATCAAAGGAAAAACTCAAGGGAAATGACAGATAATACTCCTCTTCTTTCAAAAGTACTATTCAGCAAACCACAAGAATACTCCTGGTAGTAACAAAAAAATGTATCAAATGATGTAATAACTAGCAAATCGAGATGCAACACAAAGTCTCCACTTGAATTGCTCAAGAGTAAGATATAAAGGACAATGAGGGCACAAAGTCATCCCAAAGTCCTTTACACAAAATTGAAAAGAAAACACACTAAATTTAATTATGCGGGCACAAAGTCTCTCCATAGTTGACTCTTTAGGACACCTTCTTGACTGCTATCACTAATTCTACTTGTTGAATTAAAGGAACAAAAGATATATTACGGAAAAATACATAAGAACAATTTTCTAAACAACAATGATATTACAGCACACAGTCTTAAAAATCACTTGCTTTCTTATTCCAATAACAAAATATGATCAACAAAATGTGCTCAAAGTCTTATAAATGCCTTTCAATTTGGGTAGAGTTTCATTCTGATTGTCAAAAAGAGATATATTTATAATAGAAGAGAGTCCCTTATATAACCTCTTCAAGAAGGACTCAGGAATAGTAACACATCATGTTGCATTGGAATCTATTAAGAAGACAAGCTAGAACTTAGGGGCATTTACCCATTTGATTTTATCAATGTAGAGAAACAAGTCATGCTATTGAAAATTTGCAACTTTCAATGTCCACCTAGCAATCTGATCCTACCTTCATCGTTCCTCCTTTTCTGGTTAATTAAATCGGGTCTTAAATTCAATTTGCTATTATGTTCCTTCCTTGCTTTCTACTAGTTTTGGCCTTAAATCCTATGAATGCATTTAGGCTTGTAGATTCAAAGGATCAACAGCTATTTTATGAGCTTTAAAATTGACGTTTATGTGCTCGTCACTATGTTTTCAATGGCTAGTTCCTTGTCTTGAATTTGATGTCTTCAGGAACGTCACCCCTTGGTCCTTCTTTAGCTTTTCTATTTGGCACTTTCTCAAAAAGAACCTGCCCTTTTAGGCCTTAAGAAATGATCTACCTTGGGTCGAGAAGAGCCCCTCTGCAAGGTATCTTCCCTTTCGGGTGGCCTTCAAATGGCCTTCGTGCTTCTTGTTTTACATCTTCCTGAAGGGAAGGTGACCCTTCAGCTTTAGGGAAGTGTCCTTCTATTTGGCAGCTGAGAGTCCCTCACAAGGGCACCTACCCTTCGAGGTCCTTCGGTGGCCTTTTCCTTAGAAGTCTTCTGTGGGCTTTCCTCGAGCTTTCTCTATGGACAAATTCCCATGAACAAAAAGTCCTCAGAGATTTCCCTCAGACAAAAAGTCCACGAAAATTGTTTCGTATATTTGCCTTGGTTATTTCTTCAAGCTTTCTGCCCACAGCTTCTCCGAATTCTTTTAGACTTTTTGTCTGAAGGAATTCCTTCAGACAAAAAATTGAAATAATTATGACTATTTGCCTTAAACAAAATTGCTGAAAGAATTTACCTTTGCGGCCTTCTTCAAAAATGACCCTTTCAAAGGGTGTTTTTGTTGACCAAGTGCCCTTTGCAAGGGCACTTGTCCTTCGTGAGGCTTCTTTGAACTTTTTGAGTGAACCACTTGGTTGAAGCAAGCTATTGAACCATTTGATTGAACCAAATGTTGAACCGCTCCATTGAACCACTTCATTGAACTAAGTCGTTGAACCAAGGCAATGAACCGCTTGGTTGAACCAAACATTGAACCAAGCCGATGAACCAAGCTTTGAAGCAAAATGGTTCACGCTGATGAACCAATTGAATGAACCAAGCCTTTGAAACAAATGGATGAATTGAGTCATTGAACCATTTATTTAAACCAACCATTGAACCAAGTTTTGGTTCAACGGTTCAAATGAAGCCTTGAACCGACTGACAAACCATTTGTTTGAATCAAAGTATTTGAAACAAAGCGGATGAACCACCCAAATGAAATAAAGCATTGAAACACTTGGTTGAACCAAGCCATTAAACCATTCCTTTGATTGAACCTATCATTGAACCAAAAGCATTGAACTGATTGAACCTTGAACTCATTGAACCTTTGAACCAAAGTGGTTCAATGGTTCAACGGTTCAATGGTTCAAGCCTCTTTTGCTTGAATGCTTGATGATAGACATTTTTTATTGAACTAAGGCACTAAACCAATCCTAAAAATGACCAAGTGTTAGAAACTAATTCTTTTGGTTGAACCTACCTATAAAAGCCTTTGAACCTGTAGAAATGAACCTGCCTATAGAGTCGGTAGAAATAAAGTCTGTAGAAATCAACCTGTAAAGCCCATTGAACTTGGCCTCCAGAATCTGTAGATTCTCTCTTCCTGCTAAGTCCATATATTCAAGCCTATAGAGTCCTTAGATTTAATCCTATAGAGTCTGTATATTTAAGCCTACAGAGTTCATAGATTTTTGAGAAGATTGACAAAATAGGAATTTGAATGCCTAGGACAAATTTTGAAAAGGGAAGAGACAATTTTGGTCTGTAGGACCAAAATAGTTCAAATGTTGTCCCAAAAATGAGTGGTATTTTTGGGGGACAATAGATCTAATTATTTATTTTCCTCTAAATGAGTGGGGGTATACATTTTTAGATTTGTTTCACCACCTTATTCTATATTTACCTTCTCCCCTGGCATTGGGTTTGACACCTTTAGAGGGGAAAAGACACTCAATAATACCCTGATAACTTCTTATTTTTCCTTCTATTATTCCACCTCTACATTAACCATGGGGGATTGGTCATCATGCTTAGGCTCTTTCCTATTCTTCCCACCAGATTCTTGAGTGTCCTCAAATCTATCAAATTTATCCTAGCTTGGTGATTGAGTGATGGAATTTTCAATAAATGCCTTTGTATCTGGAGAAAATTTCTCTTTCTCATGAGGGGCTCAAGCTTGGGTAACTACCTCAATTCTAACTCATACCACATATTCAAAGGATATAGGATCATTTGAGATCAAGATATCCTCCTCATTACCTCCCTCTTTTACTCCTAAGGGATCTTATTCAAAAAATAATCCTACCACTAGGGCCTTCACTAGGGTCTACGGCCTTTCCCTTGGAGCTATTTTCTCCATCTTTACTTAAGAGGGAGTGAATGTACATTTCCTTTTCATTACCTTAGTGATAGGCCTTCCCTCATCTAAATCCTCATTGTCGCTCATGTCCCTTAATTTTTCAGTGTACAAAGATTGATCTTCTTTTCTCTTTATGGAGGCTTCCTTGGAAGGTAGATCTTTGAATGCAATCTTCCTCTTCTTGGTTCTCCTAGTTGGAGGTTACAAAATTTTCTTGGGTCTCTTTTTCTTAGGTTATTCTGCCTCTCCTTCTCCTCCCCTCTTTCTTGTGTAGGTCTTTGGGGAGGGATCAAATATTGGTTGTTATTCATGTGTATCATGTGAGGTAATAGTTGGATCAATTAGAGGGGTGGATGTTGGAATAGTTGGTATTGATGGGATTCCCTCAATTGATATGGATATAGGGGTAACACTGGCCATTTGAACCTCCCCTATGGCAATTTTATCCTTGTTTTTTTCCAAGCTCATTAACTTGGAAAATGATAGCCCTAATTTGGATTGTGATGCCATTATTAATTCTATGTCAATTTCTTTGGTGAAATTGACATCACCAACCTTGCACTTCCCTTTGCCTCTTATTGGTGACATTGGAGCCAAATGATCACTAGTGTATGTTGGAAGGAAACCTTTTAACTTTTTAACTTGTCTAAGCTCTTGCAGATTAGGGGTATCATATGCACCCAGGTCAACCCCCTCTTCCTTCAACCACCTGAAGTTTCTCCTCATAATCATAAAATCCCTCCATGTAATGGAATCATTACATTTGATACTAAAATCTACCTGTGATATAGGTTAAGCCTCAACATTATAATCATTGTACACATAGGCCAATGCCATCTTATCATCCACCATATCCTTAGGGATGGGGGTAATGTTATAGGCAAGAAAGTCTTGCACCATCAATATCATGAAGTCCAATTTCCTAACATCTTATTCAATGGTGAAATCAGACCATATATATTCATAGTGTGACTAGTGTAGGATCACATTTATTTTTGTATTTTCTAACCACCTAATATCATAATTTATCCTGGGCAACATCATTTTAATGTTATAATGACCCATTTCTTTTTCTAATCCTTTCACTTTAGCATGGGGAGAACATGAGTAGTATCCTATCTCCATTAGAAACTTGAAAGGGTTATTGATCTTCTTGGAAGCAATCATCTTGTGTAGATACACCATTTGCCTACTCAATTCCATTATTGTAACTTTTTCATCCACGTGCTTTGGCAACTTATACTGAGACCTCAAGTAACCACTAACCCTGATGTATGTAAAAGTCCTAAACTGAATGTATGAGGCACCATATTTATCAATTACATTCTTGGTTATCTTATTCATTCTATTGAGGCTTCTTAATGGGAAGAAAACACTCATCATAGTGTTAAAGAATCAATTATGAACTCTACAAAAATTATTCTTAAAATCCTCTAAAGTAAATTTAGGGTATACTTCATATATTCTCATTTCTAAAAGGTTCCTCGTGAGCCCTTGGAAGGTCTTATTGTGCACGAAGATATACATTACATAAGAGGACATATAAAAAGTACCTATGAATACTTCTTTTGAAAAATGGCATTGTGAAGATGCATCATTTGATTATGAAAATTATCGCTCAAGATAGTTGCCTAGTCCAATTTCTTCTTTCCCTTCAACATGTAGATTAGGATTAAGAACATCCATGGTTAAAATTTATTTGTAGTGGGCATGCCATAGATTTGGGCAGTCATGGAAATCATGTATTGGGGTAACTCACTAAAATTTATTAGCTTTAGGTTTTTTGACATTCAAGAGACCTTCTACCTCTTCTCAGCGAGCCAACATGAATTCATAAAATCCCATACCACCTTATCATTTTCCTCTACATATTACTAGCATTCCTCCAAAGTAAGTGTGATACTCTCAGGTTGGGGAGGAATTCTAAGCATGGTGTTGAGGGCCTCAAAGGTGAATGAACATAAAATAGATTGACTTCCATCTAAGACAGTCCTAGTGTTTGGGTGATAAACTTTGGCACAAGCAATAACTAGCTCAGGATATAGGGTAGCCAAAGGGAATGCTTCCATAGGGACCATGTAGCTCATGCCAAGGTTAGAGACAACTAGGAGAGGGTTAGGCCACTATAAAACATTTAACAAAGCCACAAAATCTAACCTTTAAACATCCATGTCTTGGATCCCATCATGAACATAAATAATGTTGCCCTTTACTGATGTCGAAGATGTTACCATTTCTCCTAACCCTACTAGTGCAATACTCTAAAATGGAATGAAATCTTCACCCTAATCACCCTCAAGACACCTCTAACTCCTTCAAAAAACACAATATGAGATAATATAAGACATTTACTAGTAATTTTAAGGGCTACACATAATGGGAGCTACCAAATCTATGAAAAATTATCGTAAACACTATTTCTACTTTGCACTTAGCTATGGTACATAAATAACTTAACATCATAGGTATCAGCTTTGAATGCAAAGGTGAACACAAAATGAAGGAAAGTGATTAATTATAATCCTTTGCATTTCAAGATTAGGGATGACATTAATGCTCCAAAGCATAATGACTAATTTCTAGCTACCCCATTAATGACTTAAGTTTCCCTTTTTATTTTTGAAAATAAAAAATAGAGGGATACGTGCAAATGTTACCTTTATACCGAAAGCTCCTTTTGTAATATATGTATTTATAAACAAGACTCCCATTATAGCCCTTTTTGGGTCCTCAAAGACTTTTTCACCCTTTTACTTATCATTTTCCTTTGGTGCAATGGTGTAAAATGTCCCAAGCCTCCAATGGAATGTATGAACACCAAGTGTCATTACCTTGAGCATCTAGGCCTTTAAGGACCTTTTGAACCTTACCCACTATACAAGCGAGGTAATCTTCAAAAAGGGTTTGATAATCAAAACCCCTGAGATCTTGCCACATGTTCTTGATCTTATCATCCATGTTTAGGTGCACATACTTTGGGAACCTTTTGAACCTTGACCACCAAAAGGTAAGTGGGTAAATATCTAAAAAAGGATTGAGTCTCAAAAGATATTAAGAAGCTAATATGTGGCATTCCTTTTAGTTTATTTACTCAATCATTCAGCCCCTAGAAACCTTCTACATTTTTCCCATAAAAAACTAAGTGGGACAATCCTTAAAAGGGGCTTGAAACTTACAGAACCCCTTGATAACTTGCCATATGTTTGATGTATATGTTATCTTAGACTCTTGGCTAGCCTTTCACCATTACACTATCCTTCTTTGAATGGGGAAGAGTGTAAGATCCTCCTAAATCCTGAAAAGGTTCATAACTTTAATCATAAAAACACATTGAATGTGAAAAATGGCAAACTCCCTTAGGGCCATGGAGTGTCTCCCTATTGATCTTAAGGAAATAATAAAATATACATAGAGAAGCATACACATATCTTCATACCTAGAGAATTTTTCCATTATGAAAAGATCTTATGAGAATAGTGAAAGTGTCCCCTATCTTCTAAAGTATCCCTTGGGAAATTTATTGATATCCTTTACCAAGAAACAATTAATACAAAGGATTTAGCAAATTTTTCATACTGGCTTAGCCTCCTAGAGAAAAATGTAGAGACAGAACCTAGGCTAGCAACATAGACTTCGATACAAATAAGGGCCGAAGCCTTTAGATATCAAAATTTAGCATTGTCTGACTTATGCATTTTCACTCAAAAAAAGGGGCAAGGGCCCAACTACTTAATGTAACTTTGGGCACTAACATATCCGAACAAGTTCACATTCAGAGATAAGAGAACCTTTGCTTGATCTTGAAGTCTATAGAAGAGCCAGGCAAGATAAAGGTAGGCATAGACATTCTAAATATTTCCAACCTCACCTATTCAAGGTACCCCTAACTTTGACCTTCATCTGGGTATGACTTGGTTGGGAGATTATTCAATTAATGTGCCAGGTGTGGTACATGATCTCCCACGTAACCCTAAAAAATACTTGCCAACATTTAGTCCAACTAGTAATGTAACTGTTGAAGAGCACATTAAATATTTCAAAGCTACTTTAAGGTTAATAAATGTCATACATGAAGATGTAACATGCATATTGTTCCCTTTTCCTTTTAAATATGTTTCATATGAATGGTTTCTCAATTTTCTTGACAATTATATTAATAGCTAGGATCATTTCACTAATATTTTCATAGACCAATTTGGCAAAATTGTTAGTCCATATGTCATATACCACCAGTTCACCACCATTAAGAGGGATGTAAGTGATCTAATAAGGTCATTTAATACCAAGTTATAAAAAATGCATATTAGGATCATAAAACTTTATAAACCTGATGAGGTTTTATCTCTAGAAATCTATGAGGATGTAGTGGATCCTATGACTTTTATATTTATAAAATGGTCTCTTCCAATCATAACTTCATTAGCTAGGGCTTATTCTAAAGTAGTAATCATCAATGTAGCCCTAAGGAAAAATGGCCTACTCTATTCCAAATATAAATCCACATTTGCCTATTCTAAACATCTTCCCCAACAAAATATGAATGTTCTATCCTTGAATCAATTCCCAAATCTACATCAATTGCCTTTGAGTCATGTTGCCCCCAATCAAAATTTAGGATTCTTGAGTCATCATGTTGATAATGGATTCAATGTAAATGATCAAAGAGATTTATTACCAGATACTAGTACTAATAATAACTAGGTGCACAATTATGAAAATCCTGAGAATGAGAATGAGTCTATCCTAAAAATGGTCTAAAAATTAAACACTAATTTCCTTCAGCTACAAAAATAAGTTGGCAATACTGAAGAGAGATCTGGTAGGAACTTCTCATTCCAAAGGTTTAATAGGCCTAATAAGAGGTTTTATAATGACATTTTCCACAATAATAAGAATAAATAACCATATTTTGAAAAGAGGACTATGGGCATTAATCTTATTGACATTGCTCTGCCTAATTATTGTAGGGTGCATTGTACAGCCAAGCATGGTGAGATTGATTACATTGAGTTTTTTAAGGCTTTTGAATCCTTCTAAGAAGATTTAGACACATTTGAAGGGGTCCCTAATAAAGATAGTGGTGAAGGTACTTCAAGGTCCAAACCTATTGATCAAACTTTCATGGTAGAGATGTTTGATTTCCCTTTTCAAGATGACAATGAACCTGATGATGTCCCTAAGGAAATTCAAGCCTTCCAACAATTCCTAAAGAAGACTTATCTTTTGAGGAATAGAGACTAGAGGTAGATCTTCACTACCTCAACACCTCTAAATAACTTTAGAACTTCTCCAGACACATCTTCAAGCACTGATCTACAACCACCCAAAGGGAGTACCTCTAAGCATAATGTTGATGTTCCTAGTTCTTCAAACAAGACTAGTTATAATATTGTTGAAGACATGAAAAAGATAAAAGATAACATCACATTGCATGAATTAACATAGATTATAGAACAAAGGGACCTCTTGTTTGAATCATTATCAAATAAATCCAACAAACCACCCAAAGCTGACAATGCTAATGTGGCTTTGCATAAAGCTAAGGAAAAATCTCCTCCTTTTCTTGCTCACAGTCAGGATGTTCGGTAAGAATTTACATAATTGTTTATTAAATTCTGGTGCATCTATCAATATCATTCTAGTAGGTATTTGAAAATAACTTGGCTTGACACCTATTAAGTCTAATAGAGTTATTACTTAATTAGACAAGTCTAGAGTCAAAGTCATTAGGGAATTATTAAATGTTCATATGCAATTAGCCTATGAGCCTAGAGTACAATAGTTTAGTGATATCCAAGTTGTTGATATTATTGATGATTGTGGGATCTTATTAAGTAGGGAATGGATCAAAGCTCTGAATGGCTACATGTCTATGGATTATTCATATTTATGGCTACCTTGGAAAGGAGTCCCAAACTAGATCAGGGTTGAAAGAGAGTCAAGAATAAAACACATGATCACTAAGTATAATTTTGTCAATGAAAGGGTCAACATAATTGACTTAGACTTAGGGGTTTTCACCCTAGATACTACAAATGTATGTAATCCTAAGAGTACTTATGTTATGCCTAGGTTGTGAAAGCTACATTTTGATGGTGCTAGGTGTAAGGTTGGATCTTGGGCAGGCATTATTCTAACTAACCTTAGTGGTAAGAAATACCATGCTTCCTATAGACTCCAATTTCTTTACACCAATAACTTTGCTAAATATGAGGCCCTTATCCTAGGTTTGTAATTTTCCATGAAAAATAAAGTCAAAGAGCTACTAGTCTATGGTGACTCAAAACTTGTACTCAACTAGGTGAGAAGAAAATATCAATGCAAACTTTCATACCTCAAGAGGTATAAGTTTAGGGTCTAAGATCTAATTGAGTCTTTTGATGCCTTTAACATTGTCTCCATCCCTAGAGAGGAGATCCAAGATATTGATGATTTTGCATCTATTGCAGCCAACTGTTAGGTTGTGGAGCTAAAAGCTTCATCTATGCAGACGAAGAAAAGGAGGTTGCTGAAGATCCAGAAGCACCGGCATCGACAGCATGACCAACGTTGGTCAAGATGAATGTAGAAGGCAACCGGCATCGATAGGGAGTCAGCCAACGTCGGTCAGCACTAGGTAAGTAGGGACCGACGTCGGTCACCTGTGTGTTCCAAAACTATTTGTTACATGAACAGTTAGTTAAGTGAATTGAGTGTTTGCATGTAAAGTCTATTTCGAGTCTTGAGCTGCGTGGATAATTATAGTAAACTAAGAGTCTAAGTTATTGTTTAAGTTTGGGATCTATTTATAGACCCATTGGCATGTATTGTAATTATGAGCTGATAAGGAAGGCAAGGAAGATCCTTCCATTGTAAGATCATTGAGTTGCAGGTTGTTGCAAGGTCATAGGATATCTACATGTGTGAGTATGGTCTATTGAATTACAGGTTGCAAGTTCATGGGAGATCAACTTGAAGTACTATAGAGTGCTTGGTGTACTGGCAGGGTTATTACTGACTGGTTGGAGAGGTGAACACCAATTCTATGTGTGAGTTGTGTGTTGGGACCGTTTTTGGTAGGAGAGTGTTTTGAAGAAGAATTATTGTACACTTGAGGTGTGGGAAGCCTCTGTAAGGTGGAAGAGAGTGGCGTCTCTTTATTGTATTCTTTTTTGTACAAATGTTAATACAAGATAGTGTATTGTCTCTCATATTCTGTGCTATTTATGAATTCTAGTTACTTGTGCTTCTGGTTATTTTTGCATGTTTAATTGCTTATATTTGGTAATCATATTATGCTCTTTCTGAGGACCAAGATCCTAACAAGTGGGATTAGAATAAGGTGTTTTTTTTCTTGGATTCCCTGATAACTGGTATCAGAGCTTTTAGGTTGGGATACTGACAGATTGGATTAGATTTGGTTAGTGTGTTTTGATTACAGGTTACTCACAGGGTTTCTATTTGAGTGGGAGTAGAGCAATGGCAGAAGATAGTAAGCTATGAATGGAGAAGTTTAATGGCAAGAACTACCAATTATGGAGGATGCAGATTGAGAATTATCTGTATTAGAAAGATTTGTACTTACCATTGGGTGGGGTTGATTGCAAACCTCGGGATATGAAGGATGAAGAATGGGAGGTTCTTGATCAGAAGGCTCTGGGATCTATAAGATTGAGCTTACATCATCTGTGATTTCTAGCTTATCACAGTGTAAGACAATGGTGGATTTGATGGAATCTTTGGCAAATTTATATGAAAAACCCTCAGCTTCGAATAAGGTATTTCTTATGAAGCAATTATTTAATTTGCAAATGTTGGAAGGTGGATCTGTTCATAGTCATCTTAGTGATTTCCATGGTTTGGTAAACCAGTTAAGTTCAGTCAATATTGTTTTTGATGATGAAATTAAAGCTCTCTTAATCTTGTATTCATTACCTGAAAGTTGGGAGAGTTTGGTAATGGCAGTTTCTAATATTACGTCTGCTTCAAAAATCTTAAAAGTGGATGATATTGTGAGTGTGATCTTGAATGAATAGATACGTAGGAAAAGCATAGGTGAATCATCAAGGAATGCTTTGAGTGTTGAAGGTAGAGGAAGGCAAAGAGAAAAGATAGAGCGTGGGAGATCAAGGTTGAAGATAGGCAGGAGATCCAAGTCTAGGTATGGTAGAATAACTTGCTAAAAATGTGGAAAGCAAGGGCACTTAAAGAGAGACTACAGATCGGGTGAAGATCAACATGAAGGACACAAAGAAGAAGCAGATGTTGTGGATTAAGTTATACAAGTTGCTCTGGTATGTTCTTTGGATAAAGTAGAATCTTGGGTTTTAGATTTTGGTGCCTCTTTTCATGCATCCCCAAATAGGGAATTTTTTTATGAGTATGTCCAGGGAGACTTTGGAGAAATTTGTTTAGGGGATGGTAAGCCTTATCAAATGGTTGGCAAAGGGAAAGTGAAGCTGAAATTACAGACAGGTAGCACATGGGTGTTGAAGGAGGTCATGCATGTCCCAGTTTTGGAGCGGAATTTGATTTCTATAAGAAGTTTGGGTGATGAGGGTTGCACAGTAACTCTCATAGTGGACTCTTGGAAGGTTACCAAGGGTGCACTTGTTATAGCAAGAGGTAAGAAATTAGGTACGCTTTATCTATCTACTTGTATTACTGATTCTCTTTTTGGATTATCTACTTCAGTTGTAGATTCAAAGATGTGGCTTAATAGGCTTGGTCACATGAATAAGAAGGAGATGCATGTTCTTGAGTCAAAGGGTATGCTTTCAGATTTGAAGAGCATAGATCGATATTTCTATATGTAGAAGAAAAAGGTGACGTTTCTTGAGAGATCCGATGTTAGTGATAAGAACATGAAAGCCTTGGTTTTCAAGGAGAAGGTGATGGATAGAGTTCAACACAAGGGGCAAAAGAATTCTGAGCAGAGCAAGGGTGATTTGGACAAGGGTTTGATCCAAAAGGAGCTCGCAGGAAAAGGTCAGTTCTCACTAGAAAAACATAGAGACTGACGTCAGCAGGAAAACTAGTGTCGATGTCTAGACAGGGATTGACGTCAGCTATGTGAAGCTTGACATTAGTGACTTAGGGTAGATAAACACTAGCATCGGCAAGGGGGAACTGACGTTGGTGATGAGGCAGTTGTAGGGAACTGACATCGGTTAGGTGCAGACTGAGATGTGACTGGCATCAGTCACTGAGACAAATTTTGGGTGGACAGCAAGCTGTCAAGGAGTCTCAAGCACCCATATGGAGGACTTAAAGGGTAGGTAAGCCTCAAATTCATCATTTCCCTTTTTTACACTACTTGTTGCTCACTTATGGTAAAGAACTAGGAAGTTGTTAAAGAAGCAGAATAGGTAGATTCAGGAAATAGTGGGAGCTTGGCATGGATGGAGGATGTGATTCCTTAGAGGAGAACCAAGCAAGTGTTTTTGGTAGAATTGCTAGCTAGAAGTAAGCACTGAGAGACGAATAGATGTTCAGGATGAAGAAGAGAGAAAATGGATACGTGAGATGGTAGGCCAGGGTATATGGTCTTGTATAAGCTGTAGGGAAATGGAGGTTTGATCATTGTGTTTCTCTTTACCAGGTTGGATAATATTAGCTACATTATGCTATTACTATATGATGTGTTTGTTGCAGGGTTACATATATAGGGAGTTGCTGAACTAAAGGTAAAGCTAGTTCATAAGTATGTCATGAACAATCTAGGAGCAGCAAGATTCTTTGGCATGAGTGTGTTCTAGAGACATGGAAGGTCACAGGTTGACTTTATTTATGGATGATTGTGTGAGACCGGTTAGCACACTGATGGTTGGACAGTTCACAGAATGGTGTCTTGATTCACATAATGAGGTTAAGTGCATGGTATGTACTAGACCTAAGTTTTCCCAAGCAGTGGGAGTTGTCACAATTTTGGAGCCAATCTGAGAAAAAAGCATTGGAGGGTAGTTTAGTGGATTCTTAGAGGGACCAACAGTAGGTGCACATGCTATGCAGGTTCAAGTTATTTTATTCATAGGTTGTAGATGTGGATGTGGTAGGTGATTTGGATGGCAGGTGTTGCACCACAAGTTTTGTGGTGGTTGGTCTTCAAGAGTGATCTTGAGGAGGGATACAAAGCCAAGGGAACAAACTAGACAAAGTACAGGTATAGGTACAGTTGCAATTGTTTATCTTCAAGTGGGAGATTGTTAAGTTGTGGAGCTAAAAGCTTCATCTATGCAGATGAAGAAAAGGAGGTTGCTAAAGATCCAGAAGCATCGACATTGGTAGCATGACTGACGTTGGTCAAGATGAATGCAGAAGGCAACCAATGTCGGTAGGGAGTCAGTCGATTTTAGTCAGCACCAGGTAAGTAGGGACCGACATCGGTCACTTGTGTGTTCTAGAACTATTCATTGCACGAACAGTTAGTTAAGTGAACTGAGTGTTTACATGTAAAGTCTATTTCGAGTCTTGAGATATGTGGATAATTATAGTAAACTAAGAGTCTAAGTTATTGTTTAAGTCTGGGATCTATTTATAGACCCATTGGCATGTATTGTAATTATGAGCTGATAAGGAAGGCAAGGAAGATCCTTCCATTGTAAGATCATTGAGTTGTAGGTTGTTGCAAGCTCATAGGAGATCTACATGTGTGAGTATGGTCTGTTGAATTGTAGGTTGCAGGTTCATGGGAGATCAACTTGAAGTACTATAGAGTGCTTGGTGTACTGGCAGGGTTATTACTGACTGGTTGGAGAGGTGAACACCAATTCTGTGTGTGAGTTGTGTGTTGGGACCATTTTTGGTAGGAGAGTGTTTTGAAGAAGAATTACTGTACACTTGAGGTATGGGAAGCCTTTGTAAGGTGGAAGAGAGTGGTGTCTCTTTATTGTATTCTTTTTTGTATAAATGTTAATACAAGATAGTGTATTGTCTCTCATATTCTGTGTTATTTGTGAATTCTAGTTACTTATGCTTTTGGTTATTTTTGCATGTTTAATTGCTTAAATTTGGTAATCATATTGTGCTCTTTTTGAGGAGCAAGATCCTAACAAGTGGGATCAGAACAAGGTGTGTTTTTTCTCGGATTCCCCGACACCAACCTCATGCCTGACCAAGACTCACCCAACTTCATCATTGAGTTGGTACTTTGTCCTTCAGTCCCAGATAATGTGAATCATTTTAGGTCTTTAGTGATAATCAATAAATCTTGAATTTCATGACTAGTTTAGGAGCATTTGAGGCTCAAATTATTGATGAAACTAATGAAAATGCACTTAGGGAAGGTAAGTTTAATGGTAAAGTCATTTAGTTGAATGATAATAAGATTCCTAAAGGGATGATTGCCTTAGAGATGCTATTTGATCAAGATAAGTTTGTTGAGGTTTCTAAGATTCCTAAATTAAGTGGGAAAGATTACGTTGCAATTGATCTTGGCCCTCAAGATCAACCTTAGATGGTTAATGTTGGAAAAGATTACATTAGTATTGAGAACAAGAAGGCAAAGAGTTGTTAACTAAGTACAAAGATGTCATAGCTTGGTCTTATGATGACTTGAATATATGTGATCCAAGAGTCATCACCCATATTATACCCCTTAAAGAAAGTTGTAAACCCTTTAGGAAAAATCAAATATCTATGAACCCTATCTTAGAACTAATGATACTCAAAAAGGTCAAGAGATTGCTAGATGTTATAATTGTATTTCCCATCAGACATTCCACTTGGGTGGAAAATTTGGTGCCAATCAAGAAGAATGGTGAGATTAGGCTATGCATTGATTTTAAAAATTTGAACAAAGCATCTGAAAAGGATAATTATCCTCTTCCCTCTCTTGACCAGGTAATACAAATTATTTCAAGATCAACCATGATGTCTTTTTTTTATGGTTTTTTAGGCTACAACTAGGTGTTGGTTGACAAGGAAGATAAGATGAATACAACTTTCAAAACTAAATGGGGCACCTTTACATACAAGAGAATGTATTTTGGGATAATAGATGTAAGAGATATTTTTCAAAGGGACATGGACCATGCCTTCCAAGGTCTGATTGGTAAGTGTATCATTATATATATGGATGATCTAACCATTTTTTCTAAAAATAAGTAAGATCACTTTATGCATTTACAAAAAGTATTTGAGAGATGCAGAAGGTATGGAATATCCATTACCCCCAAGAAGAGCATCTTTTGTGTTACTAAAGGCAAATTGTTAAGCCACATTATAACTAAAGATGGGATCTCCATAGATCCTAAAAGAGTGGAAGTTATATCTAAGATAGAGCCTCCAAATAGTAGAAAAGAGTTAAAATCATTTTTTGGTAAGATAAACATTGTAAGAAAGTTCATTTTTAGCTTTGTAGAGATTGTCAATCCATTGAATGACATGCTAAAAAAGGATGCCAAGGTCTCATAGAATGAAGAATCTAAGAAGGCATTCAATGACATCAAAGAATCAATTAGCCAAGCTCTAGTATTGATAAGTCTTGACTTTTTAAAGGAATTTTATCTCTATTCTTTTGCATCTAACCATACTATGGTTGTAGTTTTAACTCAGAAGGTTGATGGGTGTGATCACCCAATAGCTTTCATGAGTACTAACTATAATAATTTTGAATTGAAATATTCATTGATTGATAAATAAGCATATGCATTAGTTAAGGAAGTGAATAAATTTAGGCACTATATCCTTAGAAATAAGGTTCATGCTATTCTACTTGACCCTACCACAAAACTTATGTTGAGCTAGAATGAGCTTGGAGAATGTAGAGGTAAATGGATGTCAGTTTTTCAAGAATATGACATAGAAATGAAAAATACAAAGCCGGTAAGGTGCTAAGGTCTAATTCAAATGATTGTTAATACCAACCCTAAGCTAATTATTATACAAGTTGATCATCAAATCTTTCAAGCTAGTGAGTGTTATGATTCCATCATTCATTTAATAATTAATGGCACTTGTCCTAAAAGACTAACCAAGGAGAAAAAGAGGGCCCTTAGACTCAAGGTAGCCCATTATCTGATCAAAAATGGGATTTTATATAGAAAAGACTTTGAAGGGGTCTACTTGAGATGTGTCTCAAAATAATAAGCTACCCAAATCATGAGCACATTCCATGAGAAGTTCGGTAATGGGTACCCATCTAGGAAGACTACAACCCAAAATATCCTCATAGCTAGCTACTATTGGCCAACTATTTTTAAAGATGATCATAGGCATGTGAGGGAATGTCACTCATGCCAAATCTTTAACACTAAGGAGCCAAAGGTAGTAATGCCTTTACAACTAGTCATGATTAATAAACCTTTTACACAATCGGGGTTAGACTTTGTAGGGGTAATCAACCTAAATTCATTAGAAGGTCACAAGTATATCCTGACTACTATAGATTATTGCATAAGGTGGACTAAAGTTGTAGCCACCAAACAATGCAAGACTAAAGAAGTGATCAATTTCTTGGAGGAGAACATATGTACCAGATTTGGAACTCTAATATATTTGGTGTGTGAAAATGGATCCAAATTTATATCCATAGAAATGATGGAATGGGTGTATGATAATGGCATTTGTCTTAAGTTTTCATCCAACCATTACCCCCAAGGAAATGGATTGTCTGAGTCTACCAATAAGAACTTAATAAAAACAATCAAGAAGTCAGATGTAGACAATCCCAAGACTTGGCATAATCTTTTCAATTATGCCCTATGGGTAGATAGGATAAGGATCAATAAATACTTAAAGGAATCACCATTTATATTGGTGTATGGCCAAGAGCCTATCTTCCCTATCACTCTCAAGCTGCCTATATATAAATTCATGCAAGAGTATATGGAAGAAGGATAGGAGTTTGAAAATTCAAGATTAATAGACATCATCTAGATGGAAGATGCACAGGAGGAAGCCTTTGCTTATTTTAGTAGACATCAAACTATGGTGAAGAGGTGGTTTGAATAGAGATCAAAGATCAATATTTTCATATAAGGGGACTTATGTCTCCTTTAAGACAAATCATCTGAGCCTAATGACAATCATAGAAAATTCACACCTCTATGGATTGGCCCCTATCAGATTATAGACACACTGGGAGACAACACCTTTAGACTCAAAGACTTATGAGGAGCAGAGTTCACACTACCCACAAATGGGTAGTACCTCAAGCATTACTTACATTGCTACTCCTCCTAAGGTCTTTATGGAGTAACTCTGTAATAGGGTTAGACATAGTGTATGTAGGATAGTTAGTTTTTTGTAGTTATTTCCTTCCTATCTCTTTTTTATAGATAAATATGTATATATCTATTTGTTTCATTTTGTTTTTTGCTTTGTTGCAGTCTGTTGTGTGTTGGCTTTTATTGCCTTATTCCTTGTTTCCAATAAGTAATTTTGGACAACCCTAAGCTTAAAGTTTATTTATCTTTCTTGAAACTCCAAAGTTTAGGAATGTGGGTATAAACCTCATACATATGATGACCATGGGTCTAAAATGTGAGCCAAATGTTGTGATTTGAAGAAACTAGTAAAGACCAATGGAAGAGGCCAACTGCTCCATGAGAGCTTAAACATTATCTTGACCTAAATTTGATTTTAAGAATATTTTCACTTATAGATTAAAATCTTAATTTATTGAGGCATAGTCATGCTTGCACTTAACAAACATCCTTGCCTGGGTCAATGGTTGCAACTATAGGTGATTTTTTGAGGATCAAACACTTAACCAAATCCTTAAACTTGACAACCTTGGTTCCCAACCTTGATGAAAGCATAAAAGATCTAAAAATTAAAAAAATAAGAATGCAATGCAAAATCAAAATCCTTTCAATCATAGGTGATTTTGGTAATATCCATTGAGGATATGGATGCTTGGTTGGTATCATAACAAGGCCATGAGTAGAGATAAAGACATATCTATCAGGGTTATGGATGCTTGGCTGCTAGTAGAGCAATGCCCAAGCCTTCTCTAAACTAGAAGAATGGTTCTTAATGAATATATAAATATTCTCCAAGTTAGTGTGATCCAAAACTCGAAAGCTTTGGTTGAAAGATAATTCAAGAAACAAGAACAAAACAATTCAAATAATGCTATCTCTGATAAGAGATGTTTTATTGATCAAAATTTGCAGACTTAAACATATGCTTATCTCTGAGAAGAGATGTCTAATTTCCATTTCAGGTTACATGTTTATTTATACATGTTTTGAAGGTGTGGGGAGGATGTGGAAGGTCACCAATATCGAGGGAGATGAATTGGTTTGACTTCCATGATTTATAATAATATAAAATTTGAGGAAATATTATTTTTAGTAACTTACTATTTAAAATTGAAATTTGGGACACTTACATTGGGTTTTAGGGTGTAAAAATTCATTTATCAAATATCAATGTCATCTCATGATGTTCCCCTCATTATTATCTTTCCAACAGTTCAAACGGCAAGTCAATTGGAGCTACGGTGCAAAAGGTAGGGCTCCTAGAAGTTTCGTCATCAATTGGGGTGGACCCATCACCCAAATTGTCATCTAAATTGTTGTTCGGATCATAGTGTTAATGATTAAAGATATGAAACCTATAATTTATCCCCTAAATCTCATGTCAAATAGTAAGTTAAATCAATGCACACACACAACATGGATATGTCTTAATGTCTTATCTCAATTCTGTAAGTGCAAGGTTTGTTTCAACCATAAAATGATCTGGATAATGGCATTGATCAAGTGGAGTAGATGACTTAGTTGTTTGTCTAAACTAAAGTCTCTAAGTTATAACATATTTTTATGTTCCCCTAAAATATTCCATTTTTTGAGGTCAACTTACCCCCATTTTTAAAAATTGGGACCCTTGAGATACTTTGAACCTTAACCTTGAAACCATGGCATGTTTTGAATATTATTAGAATTTTAAGATCATCCACTTTGATAAAATTGTCTCAATGATTTATGGTTTTGCTTTGGGCTTGCATAATGTTAATAATAATTTGTCTTCATGTCTTAAAGATACAGGTTCTTGGGGCTCTTGTTGATGGATCATGCTTAAAGTTTATAGATTAACTCTATTTGGACTTCATTTTTTGAAAGCTCTCCTTTATAAAACCCTAGCTCAAGCCCATGGTTCAAATTTATATTTGGAGAGAACATTTCAAATTACTTTGGCCCTAATTTTAATTTTCATGTCAAGGTTTAATCATATTTATTAACATGACCAAACCTTAACTTGAAAGTCCTACTTGGTCCCTTTTATTGTTTTCCCCTTTTGTTTCTTTTATTTTATAACCAGGCCTAACTTTCATATTGGTAGGATCATTTTATTTTCCTAAACACAATCTCCTTTATTATCTATTTAGCCTAAAGTATTAATTATAAGGCCCCATTTGTGTTTATCAACACAAATGAGAGCTTAGACTTAACAATTTAGCCTAAATCTTATTTCATCCTAAGTCCTAAATTAAATACCTCATTTTTTTGCAAATTTAATGACCCACACTTAATTGGAACCAAAGATCAGATGGAATGAGGAAAGACCAAAGGTTGGATGGGCCCCAATATTAATTATAAGCTTAAGCCTAAGTTTTATCATAAGGCCTTGTTGTATATTTTAATACAACAAGACCTTAGTTTAAAACTTAGGATTTTTACTTTAATTAATCAAAGGAACCAATCATGTATAAGTGCTTAGATTATGATCCATAATTTGCAATCACTTGTGGCTTTTAATCAAATGGAATGAAGACAACATTGAAAATTTAAAAGGCTTAGGAAGCCCCACAAAGTTACTATGTGGTGCTCTCGCATTTGAATGCATAAATTTGAAAAGCTTAAATTTTACATTCACATGACCATCATTTAACATCTGTGAGGCCATCATTGATGTCTGTGTGACCATCAACTTTAAGCCCACCAAAACTAGTAACTTCACAAGCTTAAATTTGACATTCATGTGACCATAATTTGACATCTGTAAAGCCATATTTGACATCCAAAAGGCCATAAAATTCAATCTCTTTGAAAATTTTACTTAGATAAAAGGAACATGTGTTTCTATCATTCGAGGGGGCCACTTTGATATTATGCTTTACAAACTTAGCATAAAATGCTTTAACCTAAGTCTTTTCATGTTTATTAATATGAAATAGACTTTGCTAAAACCATTTTAACCCAAGTCCTTTGTATATCTATGCACTGATTAAAGTCTTACACCTTGAAGGATCAATGGATCACAATTCGTTAGGCCTAGATGATCTGATGACATGAAATCACTAATGACTTTTTCGTAAAGTGAACCTATGGGCTCAACATGTGGTGGATGCTTGTTTGATATGTAAATGATATAGGAAGCAGAGATCAAAAATCCTATGGAGGTGCAAAGTGGCACAACCATGAGGCTTGATGCAAAGATGGCCAATGACATGTGAAGGCCTGAATTATTATCAACAGCCCATGTTGATCCTTGGATCTTGATTAAATAGTGCAAAATAAAAGATAATTTTTAAATACCAATAGCTAGTGCTTTGAAGGCATTTATGAAAAATCCCATGAAAGTGCTAGATAGATGCCAACGAAGCACCATGCTAGCATAAAATGACAAAAATAAAGATCTTATGTTCAAAAATGCAAGCATATAAAGGCAAAGGTTAAAATCAAATCTGAGGCATGTATGAGCCAAAGTCCAAATAAGCCACTACCATTAAAGCTTCAAAAGCCCTAAAACTTGCATAAAAGGCCTTAAGTGAAATCACATTGATCACCATAAATCTAAAAGAATTTAAATCATGATTTGAGCATGAAAGAATTAACTTGAACACCATTTACAATCCAATAATGAGTAATTCACAAGTGTGGTAGCCATGGTAGCTCAGAGGCAACAACTAAGGATGATACATAATTGTATCCATCTACAAATAATGAAGGGAGGATATTAAAAGACATTGACCTGGACACTACAGCCTTGAACATCAGCAATTGGAATTGGTTAAAGCTCTTCTAAACCATTAAGAAGATGTATGCCATTACCAAGGAAGAACAAAGGATTACCATAATCAGTAGGAGGTATTATGACCTAGTTGTAGTCTAAATGGCTAGTCTCCATCATGCTACTGCTAAACCAAAGGTACTCTATTGCATTGACATATTTGCTCCCATTTTTATATATTGTATATTTAAACATGATTAGATCATTCATGAGGGGAGCTCTAGGAGAATTGCATATATTTCCCCACTAGCTTTTGAGAGATACTAAAAATTAGGAAAACCCCATGTGGACTTGCCCACTATCAAGGAATGGACTGGAAAGAATGACTTAGAAACCATCTTTAGGCCTTGGTTACTTTGGGGGAACTATGTTGTCTAGGACCTTGAGGGAAGAATCCCAATTGCCCAGTTTAAAGAAAGAATTAGGGTAATTATGACCTTATTGAATAGAATATTTAGAGCCCCTTAGACCACATATGTCAACAAGATTTGGGTGTCTTATGTCTAATTCATGGTAGAAAAGGAGCTCACTCCTCCAATTGTAGATATGATCAACATACACCTAGGGAGATAATTTATAGCTATCAAGAAGACGACCAGTACCAATTATTTATGATGTCCTATCTATTGGATGCCCTACTATCCTCCACCAGGATCCCTCACATCAAGAATTTGTCACCTAAGGGTAGATTCATAGTCTCCCACCATTATTTAAAACTACATATATTTAAATATAGACACCATATGCATTTCATTTGTGATTGTGTCTATCTTGCTTTAGTAAAATCCATTACAAGGTCCCCTATGACCAAGATTAATCTGATAATTAATAAATATGTAGAGATAATGGGAGACATATGGTTGTACCCAAATTATACTATGATAAAAATTGAAGGGATTTTGATCTAACCTTATAATTTGCCCATATATGTTCCCACCAAGATAGAAGAGCAAGAAATTTCATGTCAACTTCTTCATGGTGTTGATGGAGTGTGCAAGGAAAAAAGGAAAGGCCTCCTCCATCCCTTTCCTTTGATAATTAGTAAAACTATTTTTTAAGATTAGAAACATGTGTACATCATCATCATGCATAGAGACTCTTTTGGATTTCAGCTAGATGACCTAAGGAATTAGGATCCTTATGATAGGGTGGCCAAGCATTTGAAGAGCAAGCAACTACTCAAACTAGTTTATGAACATCAGCTAGGTCCCTATGACACTTTGCACATCAAGGCTAGTAATTTTAAATAAATATTGGCTAGGTTCAAGAAACACAATGTTATACTTGAACATAAATTGACTGTTAATAAAAATCCACTAGGGGACATATGGAAAATGGGACCTTTTCAATATCATTTACTACTTAGACCTTCTAGGCCACCTCAAGAGCAACCATAAATAAAAGTGCCATAGCCCTAAGCATAGGTTAAATAGGGTGATGGTAAGGAGAATTTAGAAGAGAGGCCTAGTGAGGGACCCTCATCCTTAGCCCTACCTCAAAGACTAGCATCTCCCATTGACTCATAGGACATGATTGCCCTAAAGCTTGATGAAATAGTGGAGGATGCCCTCAAAGTCCTTACTGAAGCATATGTATTTAATGAAGAGGATGAGAAAGATGAAGGAGCATAAGCCCAAATAGAAGAGGCTAAGAAAGAAAAAGGGAAAGAAGTTTCCCTAGACCTAGTCCTAGTGGCACCATTAAATAAGACAGGCAGAATTGGCAATTGTCCCAATTGGATAAAAGAATCCAAAGTTAAATTTCACTCACCCTATGAATGAATTAAACTTGTTTAGTGAGTAATAGCCCATCCATGGACCAAGAATCCTTGATTGGTTCATCTATGGGAAAATTTAGAAGATCCTCTCCTTATCCCACTCATGGGCCCTGACCGAAACTATCAACATTGATGTGCATGATGACATCAAGCCATGGATAAGGGACTTGATGAAAGATGAGGAAGAGAGAAGAATAGTGACCACTTTAGGGTTAGATACTGCAAGTGGATGCTCTAGGAGCATCAAGTAACACAAGAATTAAGATCCCAAAACCTCTTAAGTGCACAAAAACAACCACCAAGGTCTAATTAAATCTTGAGACAATAGTATTAGAGAGAGTGACAACTAGAAAATCCATGGTGGGGAATGAGGAATTCACCTTTCAAAAGGTCAAGCCATTTGTGGGCTTAACTCCAATTAGAGGTCAGCAACCTAGTGAGCATCCCATTTGTGTAGAGGATATTAAATAACTGACTAAGACTCACTTATCTCAAGTTAGAGCTATCATCAGGGGGATAAAATAAATAATATCTAACCTAGAGAAAGAAAATGAGGATTTGAAGGCACAAGTTGTCTTATTAGTGTCTAAGGCAATGGTCAAGATGCTTTAAAAATCCTTATTTGATATGTTTGAGGTGTTGAAAGTAATGAGGCTAAGGCAAAGTGCATTGGCATAGTAGAATACAATGGCTAAGGATCTAAAAACCAATGATATGCTTCATAAGACAAAATAATAGGGTTAATCAACATCAAAGTTAGAAGGTATATTCTTGGGTTTAAATCAATTAGCTTGGGATACTTGAATGTAATTCTGGGATTTTTTATTGATAAGGTCTATAGTTTATGTGCTTGGTCCAAGGATCTGAGAGACTCTTAAAAGATGATGAGGAGTTAATGGAAAGGATTGAAAAGATCCTTGGGATAATGATCAAGGACCATGCATAGCCTATTATCCTAGGCATCATCAAGGATGATGAATTCAAACATAGGGCTACTTTGGTGATTCAATAAATTAAAATTAAAATTCAAGGCCAGTTTAGCAGAGACAATAGCAGGATCCTAGACATGATCCTTAATTCAAGGGAAAGAATAACTAAGGCTAAGAGCATCAAGGAAGCTATGGCTAGTAATTATAGGGAATTGAATGAGCTTAATGAAAAAGAGGAAATGTGTCTTTTGAAATCGATTGTGGACTTAGTTCTAGTTAATAAACAACACTAGAGAGCTATGCACATCCTCCAACAATAGCAAGAAGGTTCTCAGGCATAGGGCCCACTAACCAGCTAATTAATATTCTATTTTTTAAAAGCTTTGTAATATTTTGAAAGAGGAATTTTCTTTTGTAAAGGCATATGCTAGTCTAGTAGCATAGTTGCCTCTAGGTCAGTCTATTTTGGAAAGGAAAATGTATTCTATAACTTTGTAGAAAAAGGACAGTTGACCTTACTTCTTGTACATTTATATTTTGCAACTGACTGGTATATTGCCTTATCCTTCTATAAATGGTAGTACTACCATTTTATAAAGGGAGAGAATTTTTAGAAAAATTTGTATACTTTGAGCAGTTAATACAATCAAGAAATTCTAAAAAGATTGTCCAAGTTTGTTTGTGTCAATTGCTACATGTCTTTTCTCTCAATTGCTAGTCTTAAGTCTTAAATTTGAATAGTTTCTAGGAATTTTGAGTTGCATCTTTGATTACAAAGTTACTAATTTGTGCTTATGCTATATTATTTGAATGATCTTGAATTTGATTCATTTTATTTTCTTTTCATTAGAATGTGCTAATGTTATTTGAGTGTGGTAGCAAATCTTTCAAGTAAATTCAGTTCTTACTTGTAGTTCTTTATATCATCCTTGGAGGTTTGCCTAGTGTGTAGTGAGATTTGAGATTATGTTATTGTGTACTATATACTGGTTAAATTCATACTCAGTTATAATTTAAAATTTATCATAATCTTTGGGGCTAAGATTAGTAATCATTTATTCTCTTTCTACCTTACCCTTCTCTATTACTTCTTTTTTAACCAGATCACTTTAGTTTAGACTTCATTATAAATGTCCATTTAGATTAGTCTGTAGTTTAATATTTGATCATAATTTACTAGTATTAACATAGATACTTACACTTTGCAAATATTTAGTCCATGATGGATCCCAACCATAAATTACTATAATTTTTTTGGAATAGTTAAACATTGCTCTACCGCTATTTCACCATAGGTAACAAAAGTTGCCAAAACCTAATACTCATGCTCTAAATTCCTAGAATTCTAAAATGAGAAGTGTTCTTTGAATACTAAGAACACCTGTGATAAATTCATAGGCATCAAAAAGTTCCTTGATCTTGAGTCTCCCAAGCCAATTAAGTCAAGCCATTTTGTTTTAAATCCTAGCCCAATGCCTTAGCCAATCTTCTTTGTTTGTTTCAAACAGAAACTTAAGTATTTTTTAGGGACCCTTCCACTTGTCACCATTGGTTCATTTTAGAGTCTTGGGCTAATTCATAAATTTTTCTAAGTATAAAATGGCTAATTCTTTTAAAATATTTTGGTTAAGGAGATCACACCATGTGGCATGATCTTAGTGACTCAAAGAATACATAACTTGATGGGCATAGAGATGTCCCTATAGACTACTTAGATAGCCTATTAGGGTGAGGACAGGGATTTTTTAGAGATTTTTACAAACATGTGTCAAATTAGGGAGAAGGCAAGATCAGAGAGCATAGCCCCAAGCATAGGGACAATAATATGTATAGGGGTAGATGTGATGGAGTTGATGAAGGAGACTAAGGAGGTCAAGGTGGAGATTAGAGAGGAACCAGGGGCCATATTAGAGGGGTAGTTTAGGCTAGAAGGAGTACAAGTGTAGATGAGGTAGGGTCATCTAAGCCACATTTGAGTGAGGATGAGTAATAACTCTTAGATAGGCTAAGGAGAGAGGTACAGTCCCTAGCTTCAAAGGTTATAAGGATCATGGCTGAGAGGGACAAGATGGCTACAAACTTATAGAGGTAGATTACATAAAGAGGCAGTCAATCAGATGGAGCATTTAGGTATGTCTTGAGTTTGACTAGATAGGTATAAGCCTTGTAGGGTTAGATAGCTACATTGCAAGGGTAGATCTAGAGTCATGATGCACATATAGTCACATTACAAGTCCAAATTGGGTAGTTGTAGTCTAGGGTGAGAAAGATGGTAGGAGAGTTATAGGTGTTTGAGAAACCTAAGGAGGTTGATATAGCACTAGAGGATAGGTGTATGGGGATGATCATGATACAAATCATTAAACTAATGTAGGAGACCCAAAATTATAGGGATTTGTATGAGGTAGCAGTGTCAAATGGTCAATGTGCAACAACATTTAGAGTCAGTTCCTCTTATTTAATGCATCAGCCTACCAAGATACCACTTGGATAGAAATGAGTCAGGATTTATGATTTATGAGACATGTATTATAGTTTGGACTTGTATGTATTGTATCAAATTGATGACCATGAGGCCCATTTATTTAGTTATATATTTTGGCAGGGACTCCAATGGATGTATGGACTATTGATATATATGATGTAATGTTTATGTGGTGATTTTTATTATGATTATGTTATTGATGGATGTTTTAGATTATGTGATTGTTATATACAGATATATGGATCATGGATGTGATTTATTAATGTTATGTTATTTAGTGTTATGTTTATGATGATGTGTATGTGATGATGATATAATTATGATGATATGCTTTGATGATTGATTAGATGTTTTAAATGATGGTTATGTTTGAGATGATGTTTTTGTTTACTAATCATGGATTTAGATTATGTGATTTTGTGTTGTGATAGTGAGATGAGATGTTTAGGTTTTATTGGTTTAGATAAGATATAATGATGATCATGATTTGATGTATTATGGATGATGATTATGGTTTATGTTTATAATGTAATGGTAAAATGACATGCATTCTATGTTAAAAATGTGTTAAGAAATAATCCATTATTTTACTAATGAGTATCATAAATTATTGTTGGGTAAAATCCTTCTACACCAAGGAGATGGGTGGGTGTGGGATAATATGTTAATATTGTTATAGGGGATAATGGAATGATTAGGTGGATGGGATGGGTGGAATTTTAAGCCATTGGATGTAGGTAACCCAATTTACTATTACATGTGTGAGTATAAGTGTTCCAATGACATGATAATACTCAAGGGCATACTAGATTCATAGTGTGTGGGAACTCCATTTTAGTGATTGTCTCAAGTATTTCATTGGGTAGTCACTTTAAGACCATCTTCATTCCCTTTTTAAAAAGAACAAAATTTGGAAAGACAAGAAAAAAATACAATTTACTAGCTATGAAAAATATTTACAAGACTTAATGATTACGAACAAATGTGATTAATAACAAGAACACACATACATATATGTATAAAAGATAATGCGAGACATGTACAAAATCAACTACTTAATAAGATAATGAGAAAAAAAATTGACTTATATACATGTGAGTTATATAAAATACAAACTAAGAAAATGATTAAAATGATGTTGGATAATGATTATTTACAATAAAATTAACAAGGAGTTTATTAAAGACAATATATATAAAAATTTTCCTAAGAGGATCAATTTTTAGGGACATAGTTAAATATGTATAGGGGTTGATCAGAAATGGTTATTACAAATGAGACAAGGATCCAAAATAGTTTTAATTACCATATTTAGGGTTTAAAATGAATGATCAAGATTGAGTTTTAAAAGTGCATGATGGACCCTGAGTAAGAAGATTAGATGACCCCTCAATAATGATGAGTTTAGTGAGTTCTTGTGGATCTCTACTTAGGGATGAATATGGGTGGAGAAGTGTGGATGCAATTGAGACTAGTAGGATGAAGACTCATCAATGAGGATGCAATTGGGATATAGATAAGGATGTCCAAAATAGGATGAGTGACTATTAAAGAGTGGAGTTAGATATTTTAGAAGACTCCTCAACAAATATTCCCCTCATATGATTAGCAATGATTTTCCCCAACTTGAAATTCATGTCTCCTGATTTGACCTAAACATATAGTATACACCCACTAGACCAGGGTCATATGGAAAATGATAGAATGAAAGGATGAGAGTTATGGAATGGTAATGGATATATGCCCCTTAGGATGGGGACTCATAGACATAGGTAATGTAGATCATTTTAAGTATAAAAACATTTTAGATGCATAATATTCATGGGCTCATCAAGCTCATCACCCTCTAGTGTATTCAATATATAGGCTCTCGATCCAAACTTTAAAATAATGATGTAGGGGCCAAGCCAATTTGCTTCAAATTTGCCTTTCTTTTTATGCTCTACATTATTGATTTTTTATTCTCCTTTAGGACTAGGTCACCAATTTCAAATTCTTGGGACTAGATCTTTTGAGATATTAGCCCTTGAGCTTATTATGGTATTCCATGAGATGATTCAAAGCATTTTGATGTTTTTCATCCAATATATTGACTTATTGTAGCCATTCCTATCTAGAATTATGATTGGTACTCATGCCCCACAAAGATATTCATAAAGAGGGAAGCTAAAATTTTATAGGTAAGAATGTTTCTGTGCCATAAACTAGAGAATACAAAGTATCCATAGTAGGTGTTCAAAAATTAGTTTTGTAGGACCAAAGAGTATGGTATAGTTTTAAATGCTAGTTTCTTTCTGTATCATTAACAATTTTCTTGAAATTTTTAAGAAGCATCTTATTAGTTGCTTTTGCTTGTCCACTACCCTAGGGATAGTAAGGTATGTAAAAGTGTTGATCAATGTGATAAAATTTACATAGATATTTATCTTATTAATTTTTAAGGGATTTATCATTATCTGATAAGATTTTGGCTAGAATGTCAAAGCAAAAAATAATTTGATTCAAAATGAATTTTGATATCTAGAGACCTCTGGTATAAATGATTGACATGGTTTCCACCCATTTGTAAAATACGTTGTATCCATAGTTATAAACTTATGATCATTGGATGATGTCAGGTTGATCTTGCTAATTAGATCTAGTCCCCATATGGAAAATGGCCATGGTTTATTATAAGTTGTAACTCTTGTATGGGGGCATGAATAAGGTTACCATACTTTTGATAGGCTACACATTTATGTACATACTGATAGGCATCATGATCTATCATGAGCCAACAGTATCCATTCCAGAGTAACTTCTTGGCCATGGCCATCCCACTGACATGACCACCATAGATACCATCATGAACCTCCTTGATTTCAAGAGTAGTCTCCTTTAATGTTAGGCATTTCAATAGGGTCCCATCATAGCCTCACTGATAGAGTGAGCTACCAAAGATGGTGTAACAAGATGTGCAATGGATGAAGGATTTCCATTGGTGACATTGAGGTCTAGTGGTAGGATGTTTTCATGGAGGTAAGTGTAAATATCATGATACCAAGGTAGACTAGGACCAGGTATAACACAAATTTAAAAATGAGCCATGGATTGATGAGCTAGTAATATTAATTTCTCAATTAGATAATTTCCTTCAAAGACATATTTTGGAAGGTCTATCAAGGGCCTCATAGTGGCCATGGAGTCATCAACTTTATTACTTCCCTTGGGAATTTTTTCAAATGTTATGGACTAAAAGTTTTACTTCAATTAATCTACTAGTTGTTTATAGGGAAGAAATTTCTCATATTTCATCTAGAATTCCTCATTAACTTGTTTGATAATCAATTGAGATTCACCAAATACCTAGAGATGCTAAATATTCAAATATATGGAAAGTTGAAGTCCAAAAATTAAGGCCCATATTCAAAGATATTGTTTGTATATGGGAAAGCAATTCAGAAGGATTTATGGATTAGGTTACCTTTTGGGGTCACCAAAAAGATTCCCACTCCTAACCCATGTGTGGTGAAAGATCCATCAAAATATAATTTTTAGTTGTTTGATTCTGCAGTAGTCAATATAGACTCATCTAGAAAGGTCGTGATAAGAGGCGTAGTGTTTGCAAAGGGTGATATCATAAGTTGATCTATGATGGCTTGTCCTTTGATGGAATTTTAATTAACATATTCTATATAAAATTCACTTAATAACATAATAAATTTTACCATTCTTATAGTTAAATCAGATTTAGATAGAATATATTTGAGAGGATCGACTTTGGCTATGAGCTTGACTTGGTTGTTCAGCATATAATGTTTGAATCTTTACCATGTAAAAATGATGGCTAAGCCTTTTCAATAGGGGTATATTTAAGCTCATATGAGATCAAGGTCCTACTAAGATAATAAATTGTTCATTTTTTGTCTTCATAATCATGTTGAGCTAGTAAGGCCCCTATAGCATAAGTTGTTGTAGATGTATACAAAAGTAAAGGCCTTCCCATGATGGGTGGTGATAAGATCAAAGGCTTAACAATTTATTACTTGAGCTTATCAAAAGCTTGTTGACATTATAAGTTATAATTGAATTGAGTTCCCTTATTTAATAGGTGGGTGAAGTGGTGCCATTTGTCTACTAATTATGAAATAAACTGACGAATGGCCTATAATTTTCCTTGAAGGCTCCTTAACAACTTCAGATTTTTAGGAGGAGGTATTTCGAAAATAACCTTGACTTTCATGGGATCTACCTCAATGAATTTTTTAAAGACTATGAATCATAATAGTTTTCTCGAAGTGACTCCAAACATGCAATTATTTGGGTTAAATCATACATTATATTCTTAGATCCTCTCAAAGATATTCCTTAAAACCATAGGATGCTCTAATTAGAGTTTAGACTTCCCCACTATATCATCTACATAATATTTAATAATATCATGCATTTTATCATGTAATATCACTATCATAGCCTTTTGATAAGTTTCTCCCATGTTTTTAAGACTAAAAGGCATCACTTGATAACAAAAATTCCCCCATGGAGTGATAAATGTTATTTTGTGTTGATATTTGAGAGTAATTTTGAATTGATTATATCCAAAAAATTCATCCATGAGGGATAGCATCTCATAGCTTGTAGTAGAGTCCACAATCATGTCTTTATTAGGTAATGGAAAGTCATCCTTGGGGCATTATTTATTGATGTCCCAATATTTGGTGAAAATTATGATTTTTCCTTATGGTTTGGCCACATGGACAATATTAGATATCCATTCAAAATAGTCAATAGGGTGAATAGATCTCTCTTCTAGGAATTTTTGTAATTATTATTTAACTAAAAGAGCCACCTTGGGGTGCATCTTACAAAAAAAAATTCTTAACAGGTTTTGCATTTGGATGAACCATGAAGCGATGCACTACCAATGTTGGATTTAACCCTAGCATGTCTGAATAACTCCATGCGAACACATCTATATATTCTTTGAGAAGATTAATAAGTATTTGTTGTTCTTATGATGTAAGAATTGCCCCCAATTTGACTATTTTAAGACTCTCATATGTTCCAATATTAACTTTAATAACTTCCTCGATGAGGGAAGGTGACTAGTCCTATAGATATGTTAGGGGTGATGGTAATTCCTTGATTTCTAGATCAATTTCATCTAGGATCTCCATATCTAATTATGGATAGAATTATGACTCTTCAAGAGTGGGTTGAAGGTCTTATAGATTTAAAAATGGATATTCATCTTTGTACTCATCTTCATCAATTTGATTTAGATATTTACTCTCCAAAGTATGTGGGATCATTGAGACTAATAGAGAAACCTTTATTATTGTCTCTTAATGGAATAAAATCTCATGCCCCCAGATATTCAATAATGACTTCATCATTCTATAATATGTCAAAGGAAGGCTCATTATTTTGATCCCAATCTATTAGGGTGGGATAATGGAGGGAGATGTTGATAGTGGAGATGGTGGTGTCATGAAAGAGATTAATGGTAGTCAAATATTCATAAAGGATATAAAAAAAACCTATTTTGATTTCTTTGTTAGAGGAAGACTCCTCAAGAAATGAAGAAGTTTCCAAAATGATAGGGCTTCGATTGATACTAAGAGGTTTGTACCCTAAACCAAGATGTTTTGGGTATTCTTGAACCCTTATATGTTCAAGCCTATCTTGTTCATCTCTCCCTAGTCCTTTACCCCTATATATCATATTTTGTATCACCTTTTGAAGATGGGGTACTTATATTTATGGAATTATAAGGCCTCATCATCAAGAATTGTTAGGTTGTGGAGCTAAAAGCTTCACTATATGTAGATATGGAGGAGGTTACTAAGGTGCAAAGTAACCGACATCGGTCAAGCCAACCGACGTCGGTCATATCTAGTACATAGAGCTGCCAACATCGATTATAGATTGGCTGACGCCAGTAATCTCTAGACAGACAGTGACTGATGTCGATCACCTGTGCAGTTTTAGAACTGTCAGTTTCATGAATAGTTTGTTAACAAACCAGTTGTTTGCATGTTAAGGACTAATTTTAGTCTTGAGCTACAGTTTCTAATCATTGTAATTGGATGTCTAATTATTGTTTGCATGGGATCTATATAATAGACTCATGGGCTATATTGTAAAGTGTGCTAGTTAGAGAGAGCAAGGTTAGCTCCTTTAGAGGGAAGAGAGCAAGGGTAGCTCCTCCTAGTGCCACAGTGCCAAGTGTGTATAATCAAGAAGATCTGTTGGTGAGCAAGATTTGGTAGAAGATCCATAGGGGTGCTAGTGTGGAGAATTAAAAGGGTTCTTCATGTGTGTATGATCTCGATCGGTAGGTTGTGCAAGGCCAAGTTGACTTGTAGTATAGAGAGATCATGTGAGATCTACATGTGTAAGTAAGATTTGAGATTTGCAAGTTGTTGCAAGATCAAGGATATCTACTTGGAGTACGTTGCATACTCGGTTATACTGGCAGTATTGATACTAACTGGTTGGAGGTGAACAACAACTCTATGTTTGAGTTGTTTGTTGTGACCATGATTGAGAGAGAGAACTCTTGAAGAGATTTACTATTTACGCCCTAGAGGTGTGGGAGCCCTAGAGGAGTGTGAAGAAGATTGTGGCATCTTCTTTATTGTATTTTCTTCTGGATGAGTATTAATACAATTGAGTATTGTCTCTCATATTCTATGTTATTTTTGAATTTTTAGTTACTTGGTACTTTTGGTTAAATTCCATGTTTAGTTGCTTATACAAAAGTAATCAACTATGCTCTTCAAGAGTAGGGGGTCCTGACAAAGTGGTATCAGAGCGAGGTTAGGTTCACTAATAGGTGGTAAAGCTTGTTAAGTGTGTTGATTACAGGTCACTCTCAGGGATTTCTGATTGAGTGGGAGTATAGCAATGGCAGAAGAAAGTATGGAGGAATTCAAAAGCAAGAATGATTAATTACGATGTTATGGAAAGAAAGAGCAGGTAAAGAAAGATTGTTGGTTGGTAGCAAATCAACATGAAGGAAATAAAGGAGCATGTGTTGCACGTATTGTTGAACTAGTTGTTCTGGTATGTTCCTTGAATAAAGTAGAATCTTGGTTTATAGATTCTATTGCCTCTTTCCATGCAGCCCCAAATAGAGTATTTTCCATGTTAAGGTCCATGGAGACTTTGGAAAGATTTATTTAGGGGCTGGTGTGCCTTGTCAAAGTTTTGGCAAAGGGGAAGTGCAGCTGAAATTGCAGATGGCCAACACATGGGTGTTAAAGGATGTCATGCAAGTCCCAGTTCTAAAGATGAGGCTAATTTCTTCAGGAAAGTTGGGTGATGAGAGATGCACAAGAACTCTCACAGCAGATGCACTTGAATTAGCTAGTGGTAAGAAAGTAGGTACTCTTTATCTACCTACTTATATTATTGATTCTTCTTCTATTGTGAAGATGTGGCTTTGTAGGATTGGTCACATGAGCAAGAAGGAGATGCATGTTCTTAAGAGAAAGTCAGATGTCTTTGACAAACTTAAGAACTAGAAAGCCTTGGTGTTTATGGAGAAGATGATGGATAGAGATCAACGGATGGGACTGAATAACTCTGAGCAGGGTAGTTTGGATAGGGTTTTGATCCAAAGAGAGCTCACAGGTAAAAAGTCATCACTCACAGGAGAACACAGGTATTGACATCAATCAGGGGTAATCGACATTGAACAGGCAGGCACCGATGTTGGTCATGTGTAGACAAGCAAAGTCAGTGGTGTTGAGTAGGTTGCTATCGACATCGGTTAGGGAACCAATGTTGGTGACCAAGTGGACACTGACGTTAGTCAGAGAACTAGTTTTGGTAGTCAGGTCAGTTGCATGGAACTGATGTCAGTCAGATGCAAACTAGGTGGTGATTGACATTGGTCACTAAAATAATTTTTTTTGGAAAAACAATAAGCCGTCAAGGAGTCTCTAACGCCCATATGGAGGACTGAAAGGGTAAGTAAGCCTTAAATTCATTATTCTCCTTCTTTATACTTTTTGTTCACTCCAGAGCAAGTAGGATCTAAGAAATAGTGGGAACATGGCATGAATTCTTTGGAGAAGAACCAAATGGGAGTTTTGGTAGAGTTACCAGTCGGGATGATAGCACTGAGAGATGAATGGATTCTTTGGTTAAAGAAGAGAGAGAATGGACACATGAGATGGAAGGCCAGGTCATATGGTCTTGAGCAAGCTATAAGATAGTGGTACAAGTTTGATAGGTGGATGACAAAGCATGGCTTTAGTCAATGTCATTGTAACCATTGTGTTTACTTTATCAGGTTGGATAATGGCTGTGACATTATCTTGTTATTGTATGTGGATGATGTGCTTGTTGCAAGTGCATACATATAGGGATTTGCTGAGCTAAGGGCAAAGTTAGTTCAGTGGTATGTCATGATGAATTTGGGAGCATCAAAATTCTTTGGCATGAGTATTCCTAAAGACAAGGAAGATCATAGGTTGATGTTGTCTCAGGATGATTGTGTGAATAAGGTAGTGGTGAGGTTTAAGATGCAGGATGCCGAACCAGTTTGCACACCTATGGATGGACAGTTCATAGAATAGGGTCCCAATTCACATGATGAGGTTAAGTACATGTGTATTAGACCTATTATTGCCCTAGTAGCGGGTGTTGTCAGCAAGTTTTTAGCCAATTTGGGAAAGAAGCACTGGAGAGTAGTTCAGTGGGTTCTCAAGTATCTGAGAGGGACCAGCAGTAGGGATTCATGCTATGCAAGGTTAGGGACTTCTCTACATGGGTATGTAGGTTTAGATGTGGCAGGTTACTTGGATGACATGTGGAGCACCACAGGTTGTGTGGTGGTTGGTCTTCAGGATTGATCTTGAAGAGGGATACAAGCTAGGAAACAAATTAGATAATGTACAGGTATAGGTATAGGTGCAATTGTTTATCTCCAAGTGGGAGTTTGTTGGGTTGTGGAGCTAAAAGTTTCACTGTATGCAGACATGGAGGAGGTTGCCAAGGTGCAAAGCAATCGATGTCGGTCAAGCCAACTGACGTCGGTCATATCCAGTGCATAGAGATACCGACATCAGTCATGGATCAGCTAATGTCGATCATCTCCAAACAGACAAAGACTGATGTCGATCGCCTATGCGGTTTTGGAACTATCAGTTTCATGAAGAGTTTGTTAATGAACCAGTTGTTTGCATGTTAAGGACTAATTTTAGTCTTGAGCTATGGTTTCTAATTATTATAATTGGATGTCTAATTATTTTTTGCATGGGATCTATATAAAGACTCATGGGCTATATTGTAAAGTGTGCTAGTTAGAGAGAGCAAGGTTAGCTCCTTCAGAGGGAAGAGAGCAAGGGTAGCTCCTCCTAGTGCCACAGTGCCAAGTGTGTATGATTAGGTAGATCTGCGAGTGAGCAAGATCTGGTAGAAGATCCACAAGGGTGCTGGTGTGGAGAATCAGAAGGGTTCTTCATGTGTGTATGATCTTGGTTGGTAGGTTCTGCAAGGCCAGTTTGATCTATAGTATAGCAAGATCAAGTGAGATTTACATGTGTAAGTAAGATTCAGGATTTGTAGGTTATTGCAAGATCAAAGAGATCTAATTGGAGTACATTGCGTACTCAGTTATACTGATAGTATTGATACTGACTAGTTGGAGGTGAACAACAACTCTATGTTTGAGTTTTTTGTTGTGACCATGATCGAGAGAGAGAACTCTTGAAGAGATTTACTGTTTATGCCCTAGAGGTGTGGGAGCCCTAGAGGAGTGTGAAGAAGATTATGGCATCTTCTTTGTTGTATTTCCTTTTGGAAGAGTATTAATACAATTGGGTATTGTCTCTCATATTTTGTGTTATTTTTGAATTTCTAGTTACTTGTTACTTCTGGTTAAATTATGTGTTTAGTTGCTTATACAAAATTAATCAACTGTGCTCTTCAAGAGCAGGGAGTCCTGACAAGAATAAGCCATAGATCCAAACTAATAAATGATGAGATTATCTTTCCTCATGGTTGGGGACCCATAGCTATGTGGGTAGAGTGGTAGATCTCCAACACAAAAGGTCTTGTATTTATACTCTCCATAACCTATAGAAGTGATCTTAATACAAGTAATGTCTAGGGATTCATTAGAAGTAGGTGTTAAATCATTAGGGTGGATATATTTCATAGCTTTGGGACTGAGTGAAACTATGGGTTTTTGGGCAATAGCAAGTGGGATGTGATTAGTCCATTTGACAGCTACAAAAGTGTTCCATCTCCCATGGGATGGTAACCTCCATTTTTGAATGAGGGAACTTTAAACATTTATGGAGGGTAGAATGAAGTACTCACATTTCATGGATCCATGGGCACCCAAAAGTAAATTATATGGAATATCAACATCCATGATATGGATTAAAGTTTGGTGTACTATGGGTCCCACATCTATAGGAAGATAAATAGTTATTATCACCTTTCATTATCATCATATGCTTTAATCATTATAAAAGTAGGCCCTAATGAATACTTGGAGTACCTCAACTTCTTGAGAAGGTCCAAATTTTACAAATTTAAATTTGACCCTTTGTCTATGATTACCCATGGTATTTTATGATTGGAGATGGAAATTTCAATAAATAATGGGTAGTTATGGTGTGGGCCTATAGGTAGCATGTTCTGGGCACTGAAAGTGATCTATTGGGAAGGCGACAAGTGACCCACCAATGCCTAAAATTGGTTGGTATCAATATATCTATAGACTTTGCATTTATTTAGGACTTGATTAAGAATCTCCTAATATACTGATGATGTATTAAGAAGATCTATAGGAAATATTTGGGCTGGAGTCTTCTCAAGCTATTGGATGATGTTATATATTTTGTTGAAAGATATAGAGAAATTTTTAGAGATATTGATCTTTTGAGATGTTGAAGTGGATAGGTCTTTTGGTGGTGCTCTAGGAATTTTGATTTTTCTATGCCATGTCTTTACTACATAGTCAATATTTGCCCTATTAATATTGAGGATGGTGGATGGTGGTTGTGTGGGCTCTTGAGGCCCCCAGATTTTAATGGTATTGATATAATGGTATGGAATGGAATGGTAATTAGTTTGGTTGGATGTAGAGGCTTGACCTAGGTCCTTAAGTGGTTTATTTTAACTCTGATCATGCTTAGGTAAGGGATCCTAATATATTCCTAGATACTGATTCTTGGATTGATTGGTTGGGCTCTCCCCTTCTAATTTTATATCTCTTTTTTCAATTAAATCTTGGATGTAGTGATTCAATCACATGCATTTGTTGGTTTAATTCCCCTTAACTATATAATATTGACAAAATTCATCTTCATGATACCAATCTAGTCATGGTTTATTGTCATCTAATGGTTAAATTTTAGGGAGAGCGATCATATTTGTATCTATTAATTATTGTAGGAATATATTTATAGATATACCAAGACTAGTTAGAGGCCTTTTTCCCATTTAGGTTTTTGGTTTTCCTTGTGGTACCCTTATAGTAGATACATTTTGTTTTTTAGTAGGGAAGATCTATGCACTATTTAAACATGATTAAAATATGTTAATTCATCCCCTATGACATTTTTATTCTTATTAAAGATCTTAAGCTTACCTAAAAAAGTGTTATCTTGATTATGAATTTGTTCATTTTAGGTATATAATTTAATTTTACCTTTCTCAATAAGTACCTTTTCAATTTGAATCCCCTTCTCTATGATTTCATCAAAAGACTTAGCACATTATAACTTTAATTGATATTTCAATTTAGTATTGATGTTATCAATGAATATTTTGGCCATCTCCTTTTCAACAATTGTTCAATAGGATCGATTGGAAAGGCTTCTCCAATATTATAGGAATGAAGCTAAACTTTCCCCATCTTTGTTTAGTTTTATAGGGATCTATGATAGAGATTTCATTCTTAATTTAGAAGGAGAATTATATCACAAATTTTTCTATTAACTCCCTAAAGCTAGATATGGATCCTTTCGGTAAATGTATGAACCATTCTAATGCTGGCCTCATGAGACTTTTGGGGAAGAGTTTGAGAATGTATGCATCATCATAAGTAGTCTTATGACATGTTACATAGAATTATTGCACATGGTATCGTGGAAACCCTTTCCTTTTATATTTTTCATTTGGGATCTTGAAGTGTGCTAAGAAAGGTAATTGAAAGATACTCATGTCCAAAAGAGATGTGAAAAAGTATTCATATTTATATCTCATTGCTTGGGTGTGAGGATCAATCTAATGAAGAGTCTACTTCATGATTATCCACTCTTGAGTGAATGAGGGTTCTATTAGGGGATTAGAGGCTTGATCTTGACTCATTATTGGTCTTGAGGGATTGGCATGGTTATTTCTAATGGTTTGTCTTGGTGAAATGGGTCATTGATTTTGAGCACAAAATTGAGAGGCAAGGGAATTGATTTGCTGGGTCAATTGGTCTAATTGATCCTCTAAGGAATCTATTCTCCTATTAGCCTCAACACAATTATTTTTTATATGTTATAGTTCTTATTCATGTTCTTACTAATGATCCACAAGTTTATATTCCTCTTGTTCTTGGTTTACATTATTTTGATGGGGTGGAGTGTTGCGTCTAGTAGATGGGAGGATAAGATGTTGTAAGAGGCTTAAGTCAAAAGTAGAGGGTATAATTCCCCCCATTACATTAGCTTTGGAAAGAATTTGATCACTATTTTCATAGATATATTAGTCAAATTGGGCCCTAACCTCATCACTATGGTAGAATTCATTTATAAATTGATCTTCTTCTCTAGGTGTATGCATGTCCCTATGTGTGTCATCATTATCCTAGTTTCATTCACCTATATTCCCAAATATGTCATTTCCTAATTGGATCCTTGTCCCATTCTTAGAATTTGGGCACATGTTCATATAGGTATGATGGATGATAAGGGTAATGAATGAAGAGTGATTAGGTGTGAATTTTATATAAGATGATGGGAGAAAAGGTGACTTTAGATACCAATTTTGTCTAAAACCAAAGACTAAAATTGGTCAGGGGAGGTGATTTAGATGTGACTTGGATTTGATTTTGAGAGGATATGAAGACTAGAGTGATATTGTATTATATTTTTTATTATTAAAACATTATCCCTAATTATATGTAATTATTTACTTATTTTACATTGACAATAGTGGTTGTATGTTTATACCAGCTATGGCTAGAAATCTATAATTAATTTTTATATTTAGTTATGTTTTGTTTCATATAATGATAGTGATCAGTGATAGATAAATGTTACATGATTATTTTAAAATTAACATGCTTGGTGTGTTTGGATTGGATCACTAATTATATTCTCTTGTTAAAATCTAATAAAATAATATGATGATTAAATCCTTAAAAAATCATATTATTCTATGTCAATCTCATTTGGGATGTTACATGTGGTATCAGAGTTATGGCTCAAACTCTAGGATTTAATGAGTCCAGTAACATTTTTGTATCCTTATGTTTATCATAAAGGAGAATGGTGAAAGCTAGAGTATCTGAAGATGGTCCTTCTAATGTCAATGAAAATAACCCTCTATTTGATCCTAATCAATTTACTGTTGAGAAAAAAACAAAGTTTGATCAAATTCTCATAGCTATGAATGAAATCAGGGATTGAATTTTAGCCTTAAAATAGGAATTTCATGGCCATGAAGAGGAAGTACACTAGTATGTACTAGAAGATCATCCCATTAAGCAAAAAAACCCTCAATATGTGAGAGCTTAGGTAGCTACAAAATTGGCTAGAGATATGAAAAATGTAAATCCACCTAAGTTCAATGGAACTATTTTGGGTGATGGATCTGAAGCATGGTTGACTGAGATGGAGAAGTATTTCAAGATTTTAAAGTAATTTGAGGCCACTAAAGTAGTTTTGAGAGCTTACCAATTGGATAGTGAAGCATCTACATGGTGGGCCAATAAGAAGTTATAAATGAATCTCAAATTGACCACCACTACATGGGAGTAGTTTATGACATTATTTAGATCATGGTGGCTTCCAAAATTATACTTTGACCAGAAGCTTAAACATTTCTAGAATATAAAGCAAGAATATTTATTAGTGAATGAGTACTAGGAGTAGTTCACTAAAATTTTGAAGTATATACCTCAGTACCAAGCAGATGAGAGGTTCATAATTAGGAAGTTCATCATGGGATTAAAACCCCAAATTGGTGGAGAGGTGGATGTTCATGGACCCTCTATCATGGATCAAGTCTTCGAGAAGGCATTCAAGAAAGAATAGAACTTAAAATTTCTTACTTAGACAAAGGACAAGTTTAATAAAAAGATTGAAAGTTTTAAACCAAATTTCAAAAAGAATAATTGAAAATAAAGGGGTGGAGACTTCAAGAGTCAGTTCAAAAATCAGAATGCCAGATTTAATAGTGGTTTAGGTAACAAGAAACTAAGCAATAGTTTCAAGGGTGGTTTCTAAGGAAACCAATAGTCTAATACAAATGGACCACCTAGAGGTTTATTCCTTTATATCAGTGACCATTATGCTCGTGACTGTACTAGAATAGGTCAAATAATAAAGGTTCTACTCCTTAGTAGGGAACATTTCAGCAATGTATTCATGTGACCATTGATAATTGGCAAGCTAAATTCCAATCTTCACACATAGAACTATCAAGTATTTTGTTTGAACATCTAATTTCTATTTTGATAGATACAGGGGATAAAAATGTTGTATATCTCCTAAAATTCTTAGTAAGTTATCTAAAAGAGATGGAGTAATGGTAAATGCATGGATGGTACAATATGGGAATGATTTAAGAGTCAAAGTTTAAAAATGTTTAGTTAAAGTAGATATTAGGTTGCCTGAATTGTCAATAGTAGTGGATATTTATGTAGCACCATTAGGTTCATATGATGTGATGCTATAATTTAACTATATTGTGAAGCATAAGGCTAAGGTTGAATTATATCTAAAAAAGGTTGAGTGTCTAGATGATTTTATAAATCAGACACAAATTCAAGGTGAGAAAAGGGAGTTGAGGCTTAGGTAGATTTATGCAATGCAACTCAAGAAAGATCAAGGAAAAGGATGCCAAGCATTTATTATCAAGATAAATGAGATGGAGGAATCTAAATAACTATCCCTTCAAGATAATCCATTCCTTAAAAAAATTTGTGATGTGTTTTCGAATGAATTACCAAGGTTACCTCCCAAATGCAAATTTGATTTCTCTATCGATATCATTAATAGATTAGAACCATAGTCTAAGGCACCATACAAGATGACAACTAATGAATTTTTTGAATTAAACGATCAAATCTAGGAATTATTGTCAAAGGGGTTGATCAGGCCAAGTGTGTCACCATGGGTTGCACTAGTTATCTTCATCAAGAAAAAGGATGGTACTCTTTAGATTTTCATAGATTATAGAATGTCAAATAAAGCAAATATCCAATGTCTCATATAAATGATCATTTTGATCAGATGTGAGGGGAAATGGTATTTTCTAATATTGATCTTAGAATAAGATATCATTAACTGAGGATAAGGGATGAGGATATTCTAAAAATAGTGCTTAGAACGTGATATGGGCACTATGAGTTCATAGTGTTACCATTTGGGTTGATAAATGCTCCAGCATCATTCATGAATCTCATGAACAATGTGTTTAGAGATTATCTATATCATTTTGTTTTGGTCTTTATTGATGACATTCTTATATACTCTAAGAATGAAGAGGAACATCTTCAACATCTATAATTGGTTCTATAATGGTTTTTGAAGCACAAGTTATATGGCAAGTTGTCTAAGGGTGCATTTTTCTAGGAGAAAGTACAATATTTGGGACATATTATCTTTATAAATGGTATTTTAATAGATATGGAAAAGATAAAATCTATTATAGAGTGGCCAACACCAAAGAATGTGCATAAGGTAATAATTTTCATGGGATTACCAGGCTATTAAAAGAAGTTCATTCCAAATTTTTCTAAGATAGTTAATCTGATTACCTCTCTTCAATAGAAGAACCAATATTTTATCTAGTCAAATAAGTGGAAAGTAGCTTTTTAGGAATTGAATGAGAGACTTACTTTAGTACTAGTACTAATATTTCCTGACCCCAATGTTTAATTTTTAATGATCATAGATGCATCTAGAGATGGACTAGGAAGATTTCTTATGCAGGATGGTGCAATGGTAGTCTATGAATCATGGAAAATGAAACCTTATAGGTTAAAATATACCCCTCATGACTTATAACTTGTAATAATTATGCATGTTTTGCAAGTTTGGAGGCATTATTTATTGGGAAACTATTTGAGTTCAAGACTTATAACTTAGGACTCAAATACATCTTCACCCATCTGAATCTAAATATTCATCATAGATGATATCTAGAGTTATTGTCTAATTATGATTTTGATATCAACTATATTAAAGGCAATAAAAATAGAGTATCTAATTCCCTAAGTCATAGGAGGTACATAACATCCATGGCTACTATCAAGAGTACTTTAAGGGATCGAGTGATTAAATTCTCACTAGGAGATGAGTTCCATAATCAAGTCAAGAAAGTGTTATCTAAGAATGCTCATAATCCTAGGTATAAAGTGTGATCAAGGAATCTAATAAGGGTCGTTAGATAATATATTATCTTCATAATGAAATTCAATCAAAATGAAAACAAACACACTAACATGCATAACACTATCTCTCCTAGATCAAAGGGTGGAGCATGGTGAAGAAATTTTTTGACAAAGCACAAGTAAAATGCAAGAAAACAAACCTTTCTTACCTTACTTGAATGCTCCAAGATAGTTTTTGTTTCACTTGCTTGGCTTGAGCTCAAGAGATCTTTGGCAAATGGAGTTGTGTGTCTCCTTCTCCTCTTGGAACCATGGTTTGGCTCATACTATCTTAATGTAGCTTCATGGATTGGCTTGTGATTTTGGAATTATAACACTAATATCATGAAATATTTCTCTAAATTAATTATTATAACATTACTCTATCCAAGCTCTCCAAATGAAGAGGTTTAGGCTTGTATTTATAAGTTTAGCGACTAACCTCAACCCAAGGTGAGTTAAGATGTAGTTGGGACTTGGAATGGGTTCAAACCTTACCTTTTTGAGTTATTTAACCCCAATAGAGTTAAAGGTGTCCAATGGTCATGATTAACAATGAATAGGCATGGGTGGGATATTTTAATACCTTTTCCAAAAATGATAACTCACAAAAGGTAATTATGAATTCCTAGGATATTCTTTGATTTTTAAATTTCCTTTTTGATAATTCATTTATTTGCTCATAGATAATTCAACTTAGGCATTTGATTTATTTTTGCACTTTAATTAATTCTATTTAGGTTTTTTGATATTTTGAATGATTTGAATTAATTGATGTGTTCATTTTTTCCATTTAATTATTTTATAATCCAAATTGTATTTATGAAGCCAAATTTGAGATATTTGGAAATTATTAGGATAGATGTGCAAAGGTTGGTAAGAATTGACCCAAAGTCTCGTATGAATCCATTAGTCATGAATTTTAAATGTCTATAATTTTCCCCTATTTAGGAAGGTGTTGCAATATATAAACATAAAAAATGTCTTCTCAAAGATTGAAAAGGTCTTGTATGCTTATGACAATAATGGCAATAGATGAACTATAGGGTGTTCCCAAGAGGGAGTAGTTGGCAAAAGGGGTCAAAAATGGCCCCTCAAAAGAAGGAAATGAGTGGACCAAATAGATGAAAACATAATGATTTTCCCAAAAGTAGGTACAATCACTGAGAATGCAAGTAGGATGGTGTGTAATGAGTTGCCCAAAGGTGGTTATAATCATTGAACCTTGATAGTGGAAAATATGAAATGAAGATGCAAGTGGGATGGTATACAATGATTTGCCCATAAGTAGTTATAATCATTAGTATCTTGAATATGGAAAACCAAATCCTATTGGGAAAAATAAAGTGAACGATTTTCCCAAAGTTGGTTATAATCATTAACCCTAAAATTGGTAGAAATGCAATTATTTTCTTGAAGGTGTCTATAATCACTAGAAATGCAAGTGGGATGATGTGAAATGATTTTCCCGTATGTGGTCATAATCATTAGTATCTTGATTATGAAAAACAAGCCCCTATTGGGTAAAAGAAAGTGAATGATTTACCTAAAGGCAGTTATAATCATTAGCCCATAAATTGGTGGAAATGTAATGATTTGCGTGAAGGTAGCTATAATCACTAGAAATGCAAGTGGGATGGTGTGAAATCATTTACCTAAATGTGGTTATAAGCATTGCACCTCGATAGTGGTAAACAAGATATGAAATCATAATGGAAAATTTATGATGTCAAATGAATACAGAGGATAAATATGAAGTAGGCAACCTATGAATAGGGAGATGTTCATCCAAACTGGCAAGGAAAAAAATTCTTTTGTTATTTATTACTCTATTTGGGATATGATTTGTCTTAGGTTGGGATTGTTTCTAAAGCTAGTGCTAAGGAGATATCAATGTTTTATTTTCCATGTAGGCCCCTCTAAGTTGATTTTTTATAGCACTTGATAGTAGGCATCATGATAGAACACCATGAGGACTTGGCTAAAATATGCATAAAGATTGACTCTCGATCTAATAATCAAAGGATAATAATGCAATAATGATAACAACCATGATGACAATATTGATATATTAAAATGGATTTATTCAAGATGAGTGTGCAAGGAATCACCCAATGAACACACATAGACTGAATCAAGGCAATAGTATTGAAAGTAAGCAAATAGATACATAAACAAACAAATAACATTTAGTCAAAATGTTAGTAAAAACAACATGACATAAACAAGATGATGCACATTACTCCTAGGAAATAGGAGACAAAAAACAAACAAGATGGGGGAATAGAAGAAAAGGAATGGGCGGTTGAGTTGTCTTCAGATGCACTAGGTAAGTGAACATTGCCTACATAGTAATATGGATGTAATATCCAATAAAAATTCAGGCCAAATGTAATTCTCTCAGGATATGGAATAGAAGAAAATGATAAGAATAAAATAAACATGATGGATGTTATAGAAGAATAGGAATGGTCTTAGAAAATGGAAAGTACATAGGAGAAAGCCAAAAAGGATGGGGAAACTAAGTGACAAGTGATTTCTTGTGACTTAGTAAGGGTTCCCAGAATCCTTAAGGCAAAGAAGTGGTCAATGTTTTTGGTTTTTCTAATTCAATTTTATAAATATTTTTGGAATTTTAGAGTATCTTGACTTGATCAAGAATGATGAGACACTAAACAATCCAAAATTACAAAATGATGAGAGTGTTCAGACTAGAAAAATGCTCACAAAATGGCAAAAACGTATAGAAAAGGGGGACTGAGCTGACCTCAATAAGTATTGAGTATAGCCACATAGTCCTAAAATGGAATTAGGTCATAGTAGTTCCACTTTACAATGGAGGAATCTAACTAGTGTAGTAGTCAATTCAAACAAAATAGGCATAGTTGTCATAACGGCATAGTACGATATAGGAATGCCAAGTTGGTATGTCAAGGCATAATAAACTATTATTGCCCCTAGTTTTCCCATAGGTGATTATAACTAGGAAATAATGACATAGATAAATGATACTAATTTTCCCATAGGTAGTTATAATTAGTATCAATATTGGTGAGATACTAATTTTCCCAAAGGCGGTTATAATCAAGCCCACACAAACAAGGCATAGTATACAATGAAATAATAAATGAAAGATGAAACTACCAAAATTATATCATACTAATCTAAAATACAACCTTTATCTAGAATTCTTGAAACAACTACTGAAAATAATCTGATTCTTCATGCTTAAAGTAGAACCAATAGATGAACCAAGGTCAAACGGGCTAGGTAGATAGGGTTAAAACATGTTGGTTGATAGAAAATATTTTTTAGAATGGAATGGTGGAAAAAAAAAGTGATAGAATGGTAGAATTTTATGGTAAAAAGAATAATGTTAATAATATGGTACAAATTGAAATGGTCCTCATAGAAAATGCACCAAGTCACTCAAGTGAAGTAGAATTTTATAATATTCATTGGCTCATCAAGTTCATATCCATCTGGTGTGGTGAACTTGTATGCTCCTATGCCATAGTTTTCAATAATGATGAAAGGACCAACCCAATTGGGTTTGAAATTTCTTTTATGCTTATTCTCAGCTATGGTATTCTTTCAGTTTTATTTAAGGACAAGATCACCAAGATCAAATTATTTATGTTTCACACACCAATTGTATTGGCCATGGAGTCAATTATGATATACTTGAAGGAGGTTTATTTCAACCAATCATTTCTCATCAAGTAACTCCAACTCTTATAGGTGAGTTACTCGATAGTCTTCATCATCCAGTACATGTTTCAAAGAGATGAATAATGAAGGTAATTCAACCTCAATGGGAAGATTGGATTTATTACCATAAACAAGTGAGTATGGAATGGATCTCATGGGAGTATAGTGATTGGTATAGTATACCCAAAGGATATGGAATATCTGAAGGTGCCAATCATGACTAGCATCATTGACAATCTTTTTAAGAATGTTGAAAATGGTTTTTTTGATGCTTTGGCCTATATGTTACCTTGAGGGTAATATGTTGTGGAAAAATGTTGAGTAATCATGTACTCATAACATAGTGATTTCATATCCTTATTCTTGAATGATTTATCATTATCAGATATAATGTTAGAGGATATACCATAACGGTAAATGATATGGTTAAAAATGAATTTGGAAATTTGTTTTCTAGTCATGTAAGGGGTATAGCTTCAACCCACATAGTGAAATATTATGTGGCAATAAATATATGTTTATGGCTATCAAATGAGGTGGGGTTTATCTTCCTAATGAGATCAAATCCCCATGTAGTAAATGACCATGGTGTCAAAATTGGTTTTAAATTACTTGGTAGGGGCATGAATTAGATTATTATGTCATTGACATTGATTGCATATTTTTACATATGTACTTGCATTTGTATCCATCATTAGCCAATAGTACCTAGTATGTAAGAGTTTTGTGGATAGGAGTGCCCTATTAGTGTGGGATCCACATACCCCTTTGTGAACTTCTCATAATTCTAGTATAGATTATGTTGAACGTAAATAACAAATTCGAATTCCATCAAAACTATGGTGATATAGGGTTGGTTTGCGTAAGGTATAACATTAAGCATGGTAGATGAAGGCTTTGGATTGTTTATAGTATAAGTTAGGTGGAAAAATTTTGTCATGGAGGTAGGTGTATATGTCTAAATAACAAGTATATCTAAGACCAATAGTATCACAAATCATCGTGGTGGTTGATGGTTCATGAGCTGAAACTAGTAGATTTTTAATGAGAAACTAGTATTCCTTAGTTGTATCATTTTTTTGAATCAATGATCCAATGGTAGCCATGGCATCTAATTTCTTATTACTTTCCCTTGGTACATATTCAAACTATATATCAGTAATCTACTATTTTGAGAGTGTTGACCATGGCCTTGTTGTTGACACAGTGGATTGCACCAAGGGTAGGACACCTAGCTCCCACCCTTCCACACGCAACAATGGAAACTCCCCTCTCTAGATAAGGGCTAGCTCCCTCTGATGTATTTTTTTAGGCCCTAATTTCTGCTACTGCTAACAAACAAATGTAAAAAAGGGGGTGAAATGGGAGAGAGAGATGCTGAAAATAAAACCTAAGCCTAAAAATAAAAAGGTGATACACCAGAAAAGTTGACCCACCCAGCCTGAATATACACTTTTCACCAAAAATAAGTGCCCATACACTTCATCTGAAGTGGGAAGCTCTTTTGCAATAGTCAACTAGGGGTTCATGGAAATACAGGGAAGAAGAAACTACCAGAGGCATCCTCAGACACACTTATGGCAGCCTATTCACAAGCACCTACATTCCCCTAGGAACACTTCTGGCAAAGCTGTAGAAAGGAGACTTCACAATGCACTGGACATGTTGTAATTGATCTATGAAAAGCATGAAAGACAATGACTCAACACAAAAAAAATAAAATAGACATATACTTTAAAGTGCAAGTCCAGATAGAGGTAAAAATGCTAAGTCTTGATTCAAGGTAAAATTGGCAGAACTCTGCCTTACAAGCCTGAGAGATTTTTGGGTAGAGTTTTGCCTTAAGGCTGAGAGATATCCTTCTCAAATTAGAATTTTTAAAATATATAAAAAGAGGGAGAGAACTTGGCACTTTCTGGGAAAGACTTTGGCACTCTTTTTGCAAGCTAGCCCATGTGTACTCTGAGCCTTGGGAAGAGGAAGCCATTTGATTGTCAGCTCCTACTTTGACTTTGGCATTCCACATTAATGTGAAAACATGGCCATGCCTCTTTTCTACAAACAAACTACTCCCTTCAAGGCATTTACGTGGCTTGTCTACTGTTTGTGCCAATTGGTGACTACCTGGCAAGCATTGTTCCAATTGCAGGAATAAATCCCTGAGTTAACACCTCCTTTCACCACTTGGATGATTTTTCTATTTCTTGCCTTGTCTCATCCTGGTTTTGTCTCTTTCTACTCCTTCATCCCTCAGGGGCTATCTTCTGGCAGGTCGTTGTGTTCCTTGGGCTCTTTTCATGGTTGGTGCTCAAGCAATTTAAAAGCAAATGACTATTTCATTGTCTTAAAATTGACATCCACGTACCCATCATTGCTTTAAAAAACAATAGATAATATATCTCCTTGAAATTTATGGCTTATGGGACATCACCGTCCTTGGAAAATTCCTTCAGGCCTCTTCTGTGGGCTTTTTTTCTATAGATTTCTTCCGCAGACTTTTTCTGCAAACAATTTTCCTACAAATAAAAAGTCCACAAGAATTGTCTCAGTCTTTTTGTCCTTTTGCCTAAAGTCCTTTTCTTTTAGGCTTCTTTCTCACGGCCTTCTCTGAATTCCTTCAGACTTTTTGTCTAAAGGAATTCCTTTGAACAAAAAGTTTGAAGGGTTTCTTCTTTGCCTCTGTCGACTACCTTAGAATTTTTTTTGAAAGAAATCATCCTTTGTGGCTTTCTCTTTGAAGTGTTCCTTGCCATCCACAAGGGCTCTTGAACCTAGAACTACCCTCCACAAGGGCATTTTTCCTTCACTTTTTGGGATGCTCCTTTGAACCTCCTGATTGAACTAAGCTGTTAAACTGACTGATTGAACCAAAAATGGTTTAATGATTTAATGGTTCAACACTGCACGCCACTCTTTATTGAACCAAGCCCTTTGAACCATCCACTTGAACCAACCATTGAACCAATCAATTAAACCAAAAATAGTTTAAAGATTTAATCATTTGTTGAACCAAGGCATTAAACCAATTGATTGAACCTGCTAATGAACTTTGCGTTGAACTTCTCCTTTGAACCAACCGTCGAACCAATTCATTGAACCAATTCAATAGTTCAAACATTTGTTGAGCCAAGCCTTTGAACTAAGTGTTTAACCAAGCTTGTTGAACCATTTGATGAACCAAGTGATTAAACCAATGCATTGAACCTGTCGATTAAACCAAGGCATTGAACTAGTTCAATGGTTCAATGATGCCAACCTTGTTTGTGAATTTCTTTAGATAAGAGCTTGAAGAAGCCTTGTAAAACCCAACACTCTCTGAATTGATTCTTCATGCACCAAAAGACTAACCTATAGAGTCTGTAGAAAAACTTCTTTGCAAAAATTGTAGAAACTTCACCTATAGAGTCAGTAGAAATTCTACTTGTAGAGTCTATAGAAATAGACCTGCAGAGTCTGTAGAAATTCCTAGACTTGTGCAAAATCAAAAAATGAAATGGCCTAGAATAGCCAGGGGAAGAAGGGGATCAATTTTTGGCCTGTTGGGAAAAAAATGGTCAACAAATTGGTGACTCCCAAGGGAAGCATGCTTGTTATGCTTAGAGACCAGTTGCCTTATAGTCCATTGGGCATGGAGTCAGAATGCAGCTTTGAAGAAAGGTTAGCAATAGCCCCAAAGATCCAAGAATCAAACATGAAGATTTTTACCCTAGACACAAAGGAAAGCACACACAAGACTAAAAACACTACTTTTGCAAACTACACTTAGGGAAAGCAAGAAAAGAAACTAAAAACAAATACTATATACAACTAACTAGGTACATCTGCTTCCCTCCTGGATCAAAAGGAAAACTTCTTAAATCTCCTTCTTGGTAAGGAAACTTATAGTTCCAAACAAGTGGCTAAATGAAATGGAGAGTTGGCGACCTACTCCTCTTGCCTATCACTTAGATTGGTTGGTATTTGAGTGGATCAGATTTGAACATGCTTCCAACATATACGTACTCTATTTGTTCTTGGAATCTTGTTGAATTTTAGTCCTTCATGCTGGTGCATTTCACCAAGAAATCAATGGCTATTGGCTCATCACCATAAGCCCTTTGATATGTATAGCTCCTTTGCAGTGCATCATGGTCTGACCCATTTCCTTCTACTTCATTGAAGACTCTGTTAGACTCATCCTTTGCTTCCTCTTAGCCTTCTTGAAGAAGGGTGACTATTGTGATGTTTGATCAGGAATCACAAACTGATTTCCCATCCCATAGAACATCACTTCTTTGTTCAAAGCTCTCTACTTCAAGGTTTTCCTCAAGTAAGACAGACCTCTCCTTTTCCTCCTCAAAGGTCCAAATATCTAGATGTTCAAAAATATTCTCCTGGTCCTCTTTCAACTCTATCTCTATGGCATGGTCATCTTCCTCATCAAAGCAATAAGGAAGTTCATCAAACAGAGGGGAAGAAATCTCACCATGCTTATGTTCCTCCTTATATTACTGGAACATCTGCATGTATGCATGCCCTGTGTCTTCTCCATTGCTGATGAGGTCTTCACAAGGAGCATTAATGATGATTTCTTCTTCATTGTCACTCATGATAGCCTCCTAGAAAATTGTAGATTGGATCTTCTGCTCCTCACTTGCTTCCCACAGAACAGGTTCCTCCTTGAGAAGGGGTGAAGTGAAAAAACCATGTGGAAGAGGAGGCAGTCCTTGAGTCAGAATCGAATGATTCTCTTCCTTCCATCTAGCTAGCACTTCATCAATATTAGGTGTGGCCTGATAGCTCTCTTGGGGATGTGTAGATGGGGTGTGTTTAGACATGGAATGTGTCATTGGGTCTAAACCATCCATCACACCTTGGTTGAGGAATCTCTTTCTGGATTCCAACTTTGCAATTCTTCTAGCTATATCCTCTTGGAAACACCCTTTTTGGAGGTCACCAACATCATCATGAGTAGGGGCAGCCTCATCCTCTTCAAGGTTTTGAGCAAAACCTTTCTTCTCCTCCTTCCTACCCCATGATTCTACTATTTTCTTCCAGTTTAAGATCTTGGAGTTAGAATTTTGCTCCTGTGAATAGGTAGTAACTTTGTTTTCTCCAAGGTCCTAGGGCTCCTCCACAAGGTTTAGAAGTTCCATCTATCCTTCTCTAAGCAATCTCATCCTAGCCACTAAATCTTCAATTTGCTTGGCTAGATTATCCTGAAAGAGTCTTTCTTGGAGGTCACCAGCATCATCATGTTGAGTAGGAGCAGTTTTGAGAGAGATGTGTTGGTTCATAAAGTTTCCCCCAAAAGAAGATTCATGATCTAAGGAGTTTAGAAGGTTCATCTCCATGGGAGGTTGTTCTAGTTCCCTTTGATGCTTGAAGGCTAGGCGTTACGGGGTCAAGAGCAGGGTTGATTGATGTATCAAATGAGCTAGAGTGAGCAAGTGCCATCTGATAAAAAGGATTTGGTGTACAAGAGGGGGCTTTCTTTATGATAGGAGGGGGTGCACAAGGCTGACTACCTTACATGAATGGATTCCTCCACTTTGCTACCTCCTCCTTTATGGATTTTAAGGCCTGATCTTGCCTTAAAAAACACACATCTTTATATATTAGGTCCTATTGATAACCATACTGCTCATCCCATCTATCTATTTCCATTACCTGCTTCTCAAACTCTAGCACCACCTCCCTTATCATTGAAGGGCAACTAAGAGAGCTGCTTGAGGGGATTGTATAAAGATGATGAGCTTGATCGAATTCATATGAAGGAATACAAGGTCCATGATTTTGTGCAAAGGAATTATACATACCAAAATGTGATTTCTAATGGCACCAAGCTGCTTAACCAGTTGATTCAACTCAGAGTTGCCATTGGTGTTGATGCAAAAGCCTCCAAAGGTTGGTTGGTTGAAGAACACACAAAAAATTCTTCAACTCTTTGGACAAAACTTGTCCTATTTGGTCCCATCAGGCATGCCAAAAACTGTTGATGCAGTGGATTACACTCGGGGCAAGACGCCTAGCTCCCACCCTTCCACACACAACAATGGAAACTCCCCTCTTGCTTGTGGGACTAGTGAAGATAGAGGGGAGAGTCTTTAGATAAGGGATAGCTCCCTCTGATGTATATTTTAGGCCCTAGTTTCTCCTACTGCTAACAAACAAATGTAAAAAAGGGGGGTGAAAAGGGAGAGAGAGATGCTGAAAATAGAACCTAAGCCTAAAAATGAAAAGGTGATACACCAAAAAAGTTGACCCACCCAGCCTGAATATACACTTTTAACCAAAAATAAGTGCCCATACACTTCATCTGAAGTGGGAAGCTCTTTTGTAATAGTCAGCTAGGGCTCCTTGGAAATACAGGGAGGAAGAAACTACTAGAGGCATCTTTAGACACACTTATGGCAGCCTATTTACAGGAACCTACATTCCCCTAGGAACACTTCTGGAAGACCTATAGAAAGGAGACTTCACAATGAATTGGACATGTTATAATTGATCTATGAAAATCATGAAAGATAATGAATTAACACAAAATAATAAAATAGACATATACTTTAAAGTGCAAGTCCAGATAGAGGTAAAAATGCTAAGTCCTGATTCAAGGTAAAACTGGCAAAACTCTGCCTTACAAGCCTGAGAGATTTTTGGATAGATTTTTGCCTTAAGGCTGAGAGATATCCTTCTTAAATGAGATTTTTTACAATATATAGAAAGAGGGAGAGAACTTGGCACTTTTTGGGAAAGACTTTGGTGCACTTTTTGCAAGCTGGCCCATGTGCGCTCTGAGCCTTAGGAAGAAGAAGCCATTTGACTGTCAACTCCTACTTTGACTTTGGCATTCCACATTAATGTGAAAACATGGATGCACCTCTTTTCTACAAATAGACTACTCCCTTTAAGGCATTTACATGGCTTGTCTGTTGCTTGCACCATTTGGTGACCTCCTGGCAAGCGCTGTTCCAACTGCAAGAATAAATCCCTAAGTTAACACCTCCTTTCACCACTTGGATGCTTTGTCTATTTCTTGCCTTGTCTCATCCTAGTTTTGTCTCTTTTTTCTCCTTCAGCTCTTGAGGGCTATGTTCTGGTGGGTCACTGCATTCCTTAGGCTCTTTTCATAGTTGGCGCTTAGGCAATTTAAAAGCAAACAGCTATTTCACTATCTTAAAATTGATGTTTGCACTCCCATCATCACTTTAAAAAACAATGGCTAATCTGTCTCCTTGAAATTGATGGCTTCTAGGATGTCACCGTCCTTGGGAAATTCCTTCAGGCCTCTTCTATGGGCTTTTTTTTTGTGGATTTCTTCCCATGGACTTTTTGTGCGGACAATTTTCCTGCTAACAAAAAGTTTGCGAGAATTGTCTCAGTCTTTTTATCCTTTTGCCTAAAGTCCTTTTATTTTAGGCTTCTTGCTCATGGCCTTCTCTGAATTCATTCAAGCTTTTTGTCCAAAGGAATTCCTTCAGACAAAAAGTTTGAAGGGTTTCTTCTTTGCCTCTGTCGACTACCTTAGAAATTTATTTGAAATAAATCATCCTTTATGGCTTTCTCTTTGAAGTGTTCCCTACCCTCCGTAAGGGCTCTTGAACCTAGATCTACCCTCCACAAGGGCACTTGTCCTTCACTTTTTGGGACACTCCTTTAAATCACCTGATTGAACTAAGCCATTGAACCAATCGATTGAACCAAAAATGGTTCAACGATTCAATGGTTCAACACTGCGTGCCACTCTTTATTGAACCAAACCCTTTGAACCATTCACTTGAACCAACTATTGAACCAACTAATTAAACCAAAAATGGTTCAATGGTTCAATCATTTTTTGAACCAAGGCATCGAACTGTTTGATTGAACCTGTCGATGAACTTTGCGTTGAACTTCTCCTTTGAACCAACCGTCAAACCAATTCATTAAACACAATTCAAACATTTGTTGAGCCAAGCCTTTGAATTGAGTGTTGAACCAAGCTCATTGAACCATCTGATGAACCAAGTGATTGAACCAACACGTTGAACCTCCCAATTGAACCAAGGCATTGAATCAGTTTAATGGTTCAATGGTTCAATGATGCCAACCTTCTTTGTGAATTTCTTCAGATAAGAGCCTGAAGAAGCCTCGTAAAACCCAGCACTCTCTAAACTGATTCTTCATGCACCAAAAGACTAACCTGAAGAGTCCATAGAAAAACATCTTTGCATAAACCATAGAAACTTCACCTACAGAGTCTGTAGAAATTCCACTTGCAGAGTCTGTAGAAATAGACCTACATAGTCTATAGAAATAAACCTACAGAGTTTGTAGAAATTCTTGGACTTGTGAAAAATCAAAAAATGAAATGGCCTAGAATAGCAGGGGAAGAAGGGGACCAATTTTTGGCCCTTGGGCAAAAAATGGTCAACACTTGTAGGGAACCATCTTGTGATCTTTGGTCTGAAAATGGTTTATAACTTGATCTATGATTAACTTAGAATCACCATAAACATTTAGATGAGATATCTTCCATTGCACTATCTATTGAATTCCTACTACAATTGCTTCAATTTTGGCCATGTTATTGGTACAAAGAAATCTAATTCTAAATGACTTAGGGATTATATCCCCCTACGAAGTGATAAACAAAAGTCCTACCTCTGATCCATGTGCTATGAATGACCCATCAAAATATAGTTTCTAGTGTTTCTCCTCAAGAGGTGTGTCAATGATGGTCATTATGGATTCATTAATAAATTGGAATTTTAATGGCTCTATATCTGCAAGGGGTGCTTCATCAAGTTGATCTACAAGAACTTTCCCCTTGATGGATTTTTGGGTCACATATTCTATCTTAAACTCACTAAGAAGCATGATCTATTTGGCCATACAAACTTGTAAATCTATCTTAGATAGTAGATATTTGAGTGGATCTACTTTTGAAATGACCATGGTCTTATTTTTCAACCTGTAATGTCATAGTTTCTAAGCTGTGAAGACCATAGCTAAACAAGATTTTTTAATGGGTGTATAATTGTGCTTATGTGTGACCAATGTACAAATTAGATAGTACATGGCATGATCTTTTGCATTATCATCATGTTGATATATAAGTGCCCCTAGGGCTTTGTCTATCATTGATAAGTATAGAAGGAATGGCTTCCCTAGTATAGGAGACAATAAAAATAGTAGATTTTTTAGATAGTCTTTTAGCTATTGAAAATCTTTCCAACAATCATCATCCCAAAGAAATGTGACACCCTTATTCAATATATGTGTAAAAGGATGACACTTGTCATCCAATTGAGATATGAAGTATCTAATAGACTAGATCTTACCTTAAAAACTATAGAGTTGCATCAAATTAGTTAGTGGTGGTATGTTTTCTATGGATTGTACTTTGGTTGGATCGACTTCTATGCCTCTGAGAGACATACTAAAGCCAAGCAATTTTCTAGAACTGTTGATGCTTGGATTTTCACCCTTGAGGATATGGTCATCTCTCCTCATCCAAGTGGAAAAATAGAATCATCTCTCTTGTTGTGGGTGATAATTTCATTTAGATAAATGTCTATATTAGGGGCTAGCTCCCCTTGATGCACCTCTAAATCTCTTTTTAATCTATCAATTTTGTATGAAAAGGGTTAAGGAAAAACAACTAAGAAAAAAAATGGTGATGCACCAATGAATAATGTCCTCCCAATTGATTACAACTACTACTTAAGAAAAATAAGGTATTTCTCACACAAGACTCACAACTCAAGATTTATTACTGCATCAATGCTTCATCTGCTAGATTCAAGAAGGTATATGATTTTTAGAAAGGGTGAGAATGATTCCAAAGAGATATACAATCATAAACCACTTCTATGATATCTCAACACTTAAGAATGAATACCAGTAAAGACCTACAAAAATATCCTTTCTAAAGATTGGTAGACCATCAAGAGTACAAGCTAGAAAAAAGGCAATCTTTCACTAGACTAGACCAACAAGATTCAAGTCATTACTCAATGTTACAGCATGTGAGTGGAAACAAAACATATATATTTCTTTAAGAGTTCTTTGAGTACAAATCTAGCTAGATTTTTTCCAAAAACCAGTGGAGGCTACCCAAAAATGAGCCAAGAGAATCATATTTATAGCTTTTTAGAAAAGGAACAAGTCGAGGAAGTTCAAGAGTCACTTGGACATGTGTCCATATCTGAAAATTAGTTATAGTTGAATGTAGGAGAGAGGTGGGTGAACTATGCCATGTCACCAAAAGAATCAATTACAATTGAATGAATCAGTAATAATTATACTAAATGCTCCAGATATCTACCATTTTTTACCTTTATCTTTGCCTTCAGGTTCCCATTGAGCTTTTAAACTCTAATGGTTATTTCCCATAATTTAAAATTAACTTTTTTTGGGCCATCATCCTTTGAATATTTTCTTCAAACTTTTTGTCTTGACCCTTTTTGTGGACAATTTTTTTTGAAAGAATTCATTTTTTGGATTCTCTATTTGGCCCTTCAAAATGTTCTTTTGGGTTTCTTGAAGTGGACCTTCAGCTTTTGGGATGATGCTCCTAGCTTCCTTCAAATGACCTTTCAACAATTTGAAAAGACCCCTTTAGAAAAGTTATGTGTCCTTCAGATTTTGGAAATGACCTTTTGAAAGGAAAAAAACCACCCTTCAAATTTTTTGAAATGGTCCACCTTCCCATGAAAACAATCTTTCAGAATTTCTAAAAACGTCCCTTTGGGAAACTTGAAATGCCCTTCAGACTTTCTAAAAGTACCTTTTGACCTTTGGAAATGACTCTCAAAAAAATTGGAATGCCCTTCAGAAAAGTTACAAGTGATCCTTTAGCTTGAAAAGGTCCTTTAGAAAAGTTACATGGACAATTTTCTCAACAAAAGATACCCTTTGGAAAAATGAAACACACCCTTCACAAAATTTGAAAGTTTCCTTTTCAACTTGAAAGATATCTTTCAGAAAATTTGCAAAGTACCTTCATAAAAATTGCATGGATAATTTGTCCAAAAGAATTTGGCACTTTGTCTTCAAGAGATTTGTCTTGAACAAATTATCTGAAAGAATTCATTACTTGGATAAATGAAAAGTCTGAAAGAAATACACTTAAGGAAAAAGCCTCAAATAATTTTTTTGAAAGAATTCAGTAAATACTCAAAATAATTTGACAAAGGCTTAGCAAAGACCCAAAATAAACTTTCCAAAAGGAATAGACTTGTACATTTGTTGCAGTTTTATCAAAGAACACTTCTTCCAAATGAAACCTGCATACTAGACCTGACCAAAGATATAGACTTAGGTGGCTAATTTTTTAGATAGGGGTGCCTAATTTTGGCCTAAAGGACCAAAAATTGGTCAAAAATAACTCTAAAAACACATTTCTTAGGGTTAAACCTGACTTTATATTCTCGTAGTCACTCGAATATCCTCCTCAATGTTATTAGATGATCAGCCCTAGTCTTTGATTTACCAAGTATGGCATCAACATAGTCTTCAATAATGGCATGCATCATATCATGAAATATGACTGTCATAGCTCTTTGATAGGTGGCCCTTGCATTCTTAAGACTAAATGGCATCATATCATGAAATATGTGTTCTTAAGACCAAATGGCTAAATGAAAAGTTTAAAAGAAATAAACTTAAAGAAAAGGCCTCAAACATAGGTGTTCAACCTACATTCTTAAGACCAAATGGCATCATATCATGAAATATGATTGTCCTAGTCTATACTTAAAGAAGGTTGAACACCCCTATCTAGTGGTGCCTGAAATAGGTTTTCACCACTAGACTGGCCTTTATCTTTACTTTTTCCTTGGTTCAAAAGTGCCTCAAAGTGGTTTTCACTTTGGAACCTCAATTTTTTATTTTTTGGCTAAAGGTGTTCACCCACTCTATAAAATAGGCTTCAGGATATAACTTTATTGATAACCCTTTTTTGTGGTCTCTCAACAGAATATTATCCCTAAGGCCTAGAAAATTGTAGAAGGCCTCATAATTTTAGAACTCATCAATTGACATGTTGGATTTTTGTTGGCCCCAGTTTATCAGTTGGGGATAATATAATGGTAGTGGATTATGATGAATGATTGGTTGAAGGGTATAAATGACATTATTGTCAAACAAGTTGGTATTGTATAGGTCATCGAATGGGTTATGACCAGACTCTACTTCAATGTTGGCATCATCATCACTAGTCATTGACAATGGAACTCTAATAAGATACATGGGGTCACCCCTAAGTATTTTAAATTCAAGTCTATAGGTTATTTTGTACTTAGTCATAGAAATTTTCTCAAGTGTTCCCTATTTATTTGGCTTAATGCCTCCTCTTTCATAGTCTTGATTCTCCATAATCTATTTAAGAATGTGATATTGGGAGATTTTGTAATAATTGACTAATTTGTCATTATATAACCATTATTAATCTCCTTTAAGAGGGTTCTTTCTTGTCTCAAGGCTAGTATGAAAATGGTAGTTGTTGGGCTATGCATTTGGCCTTTGCCCTTTGTTTTCCATTGCATGAGGGGTTTGGATTTTGGTCTTCCAAAGGACATGGGGTTTTGTGGAATATTTTCAATGTGAAAGGTGTCATGTCTCAGGTATTCTCTCAAGCCATTATCCAAGATGGTGTAATAATTGGACATTTTAGGAGGTGACATGTGGAAAAGTGAATCAAGGGTATTAGGGTCAATACAGTTGGCCTCTAGTGAATCAAGGGTATCAAGGTCAATGTAGTTGGCCTCTAGTAAATAAAAAAGTATGGCTTTCCCCTTGTCCTTCTTAGCAACTAGAGTCATGCCAAAATGATAGTTATAGCTTCTAAACTTGGCCTCTAAATGCTTATAGTGATCATATGAATGTAAATCTAATGAAATAGTCACCTCCCTTCCTAAATGGGAGAAATTGATACATTGTTGCAATATCAATGAGATTACATGAATCTCATGTATCCAAGGTCTACCCAAAATCATGTTATATGACAAGTCAAGATCTAACACATGGTAAAGTGTATTATGGGTCAAGGGCCCAACGATAACTATAAAGTTGATGGTGCCTTATGATTCTCATTATGCATTGTTGTATGCTTTGATGGTGATTGTTTCTATTTGGAGATCTGATGTTGTGTACCCAAGAAGCTTGATGAGATTAAGAGACATAATATTTAGGCCTAATCCATTATATATGAAGACACATTTCACTTTGTGCCTTGTTATGTAAAGCTCAATTTATAATGGGTTATTATGAAGTGGGTCAAGGGATGACATATCACTTTGATTGAAGGTTAGTTGTTGGCCTAAAGTTAGGTGTCTAACCAAAGATTGAAATTTGTCAGGATATATGTCATTGGGAACTTTGGATTGGCCAAGGAATATTGTCAAGATGTTTTTATGGATAATAGATGTACACAACAAATCCAAAATGGATATTTGTGTTGGTTTATTTTTTAATTGTTCCAAAATGGTAAACATCTTTTATGGGATAGAAAAAAATGGCTTGTTTTGAGGTAGAATGGTTATTGGATGATAGGTGAAGTGGTAGATGGTTGTGGGCCTAGTATAGTAATCCTTGACTATCAAATTATGATTACACAATCAAGATTAAGTACAGAACTGTGTTGTTAAAAAATGATGGTGGAGGGGGACCAAATAGGACAAGTCTTAGTTATTGGTGCACTTGTGTATAGTCATAGGCTACTAAAAAGTTATCAGTATAATATCTAAACATGGGAATCCCTACTTGTTGGTTTGCTTGTGTGTAGTCCCAAGTCAAGGAAAGATTGCCAATATAATTTGGTTGATTGGGAATGATTAGCAATGGTCTTGTCTAATTATTACTTGGTCTTGAATTAATAGAGATGGTATTAGCATGACCTCCTGCAATATGATCTAAAACTAATTTATAGTCATGTGCAACTGCATGGTAGGTCTGTTGTTTATTTTCACCATTCTGACCTTAGTCTTGTCCATTATTTTTATGTTGTTGGTTTTTCTATTTATTCTATTGGTTTGTTTGATTCATCCTAGGTTATTGATACTATTTTTGTTAATGTTGTATTATCCATTGTTATTATTGTTATTGTTGGTTGTTATGTTGAGGAAATGGATTTTGATATATACCAAGGTTCTAATTGGATGTGGAAGTTCCACAATCTAATGATATCTCTCCATTTTCAATCATATTATCAATCACATGTTTAATTTGCAGAAATTACTATAAATTATGATCATTGACCTGATGATTTTTGTAGAATTCATTTAGCCTATACCAATCTAGATAGGTAGCACCCTTAAGAAGGTCTTTCAAAATAGGCCATCTAATCAAATTAGTTGTGACATGTTTATAAAACATAGTATTAATAGGCTCTCTAAGGTGACTAAAAATGTGATGCGTAGGCACAATTCTTCTTGGAGGAGGGTTTTTCAAAGGCATAGGTTACTGAATTTATGACACTTGTTTATGTTAGTCTATTTTGTTATGTTTTTGAAGAGGTTATTAGATAGGAGTTATGTGCATATGTGGCATAGGTTGTGCAGACGGTGATAGCACTATTTGAATATATCAAGACTTTGTTACTAAATTACCAATAACATTATTATTATGATTGAATTTTTTGGTTTTTTCATAGTTATTGGCCTAGGTTTGTTATGATGCTTATGCTTAGATTGGATTTTTATTCTAGCTATTATTTTGGTTTTGATTCTGACTTTGATTTAATAAGGTAGTTTAATTATCCCTTTGTTAATGAAGACTCCTTCAATCATCAAACCTTTATCAATCATCTCTTTGAATGTATGCACACAATACAACTCCAAATTGTAATATATCTAATTGTGTATAATTTTGGTAAACATTATGGTTAGTTGCTTATCTAGTAGACTATGTGTAAATCAGCTTGCAAGAGCTCTCCATCACTACAAATAGCTTGCAAAACTTTCTCCAAATTTTTGTTTATCCTATGTTAAGCCTACTAGTGAAATAATGCTTGATATTATAAGAGAATTGTTGTACAAACTTGTCTGAAAAATCATCAAAATCAAATACTAAATTCTTGAGCAACTTGAGGAACCATTCCAATGCTTTCCCTACTAGGCTTTTTGGAAATAAAAATAATAGGTATATGTCGTTATAGGCCATTAGTTGGAATACAACAAATAAATATATCAAATGGGCCTTGGGGTCACCTTTCCCCTTGTATTTTTCAAACTTTGGTGGCTAATACCCTGGGGAAATGGTATCTACAAGTACTCCATGTTAAAAGGGTAAGAACACATGTCATCCAACTTAAAAAATTTGGTCTATTTTTTTGCTTGAATGAGGGCAATTACATCCTTCATTTATTATATTTCCTATGTGAGGAAACTAGTGGGATCATTGACCTATTGAGGTAGAGTCTATGTTTTCACAAGTGGACTACTTTGATTAATATATCATGGAGACATTTATTGGGGAATGTTAGACTAGTTAGGGAATGACAAAGAATACGCATATGTGGATTAGGGTGCAATTCTTAAAATTGCACTTGTTATGTGATATTCTATTTGGGATTAGGTATATAGGTCTGATGTTCAGAATACTATGGTTGGGATGGAGGTATATGGTCATACTATGCTGTTGAGGTTGAATAGAGATATGTTACCAACTAGTCATACCTTGTTTGTTGAGGGGAACTTGTCAAATAAGACCCTATCATTGAAATTGTGGCATGTTCTACACAAAAGGAAATTATTTCTTAATAGGTAATTAAAGAACATTATAACTTCTTGGTTGCATGAATCCCTATTGGAAAGTGGATTCATATTTTAGATTCAACATCTATCGTTTACCAATACTATTGTGTTGTTGGTTAGACATTGTTTGGTTTTAGATCGGCATGTTAGTCTACAATTGAAGAGGAATGTTTGTTATTACCTAGTGAGGTGGAACATTGGTTTCCCCTTATTGAGGTATAAATATGTTTTAACTCAGCTACATTAGCATATTTGATGGTGCTTGTTATTGTGGAATATGACTAGTAACCTATTAGGGTGGAGTAAGATTCATCACATTATGTTATGACATGGCACTGGTCATTGATTGACTACTTAATCCTTGATGTTATTTTCTTGAAGAATTAGTTCATTAAGGATTAATGGTAGTTGGTTGAGGTTGGGAAGTAAAAACTCATAGGATTAAATTTTGTGAACCACTAATAGCATTACTTAAAGGCACATTTATTTATTGACTATGTGTTTGTGCTCTAACACCACTTTGGTGTAAATTAGATGTTAGCGGCATATTATCCACTATATTTTGCTCACAATTTTGCATAAAATCATAAGACACTTCCTTGATGGTTGGGGTACTAAACATATTTTATCCTTAAGTACTTTACATAATTGGGTCAAAACCCTAATTTTCTTAACCATTCAACTTAAGTAGGACTCCCATTAAAGGAAGTGACCAAATAAGATGGTACATTTGACAAGGCTATATTATTAAATTTATGCACTAGGTTTTAACATATATGGTATATTATTTTCATTTGAAATAATTGGTCCTAAATGAGCCCTATTTTTTTGATAAGCATACATGGATATATGGCATCAATATAGTGGCATTAGGGTTGTTAGAAAAGGCCTATTTGTTGTTATAATTATAAGCCATGTTATAAGGCCCTCTTACTATACTTGGAAATTTTTCATGTCCTACCTTTGTTTCTCTATTAAGATCATAGGCTAATGAAATTATAATGTAATATGGTTGTTGAACATTTTCCATAACTGAAGGTACACTAGCCAAATATTAGGTCATCTATTCTTGGTCTTGCTCTATGTATGGAGGAGTATTAACAAAACAATTAGCCAAAGGATCTTGAATGTATTCCCTTATTTGATTGTTGTATAGTGGATAGGAATCTATCTCCCCAAACAAAATCACCTCCATAAGGGCCCTGAATAAAGTCCTCTTGTGTGACAATATTTCCATATCCTAGATTATACATGGTAAAATCAAATGGAAATTATTTCACATTAAAGGAGGATTAAAGTTCTACAAACTTTAAAAATTTATGTCTGAAAAGACAAAAAGATCAAACTAGGTCTAACTTGGTCTAGATGTGGAGTTATATCTCCAAAAGTTTAATTCTAAGATTTGTTAATAAATATTATAACATCAAATGTCTAACATTAAATTCTTCACACAAACAAGGTCAACTGAAATGAACTAAAAAAAATATGCCAAACTCTAGGTCTAAAGATGTTCCAAATAGGTCTAAACTAGGAAAGGGAAAAGTTGCTAGGTCTTGTGTCCAAATATGGCATCAAAATCTAGGCTCAAAACAAGGCATGTGCTAGGACTTTTGACCAAACACGAAGTCAAAAACTAGACTTGAAACAAAGGATGATTTTTAATCCAACAAACTTGGAATACTTTGGCAAAAATAAGGCACTTGATTCTAGACATAAATGTGATCAAATTGGTATAAAACACAAAACGAAAGGCACTTTGAAGATGAATTGATTCTATCAAATAAAGGCATAAATAGTATGGTTTCCAAATTTGGGTAATCAATTAACCTAAGTTATACAACCTAAAAGAGAAATATCTATGTTTCATCCCTTGTGTGTCGAGGCCTAAACATAAATCAATCAATGCTTGGATCTGAACTTGAAAAAATTTAATCAAAGACTCAACTTAAGAAAATTTATGATTTATTGACAAATAAGCTAGGAAATTTTGAACAACATGACTATGTTAAATAGAGATCCAAAAAGGCACAAATGATTGGTTTAAATAATGATAATTTAGACACAAGACAAGATAAGTCAATTGAAATAATTTGAGCAACCTAATGACATTAGTGCTCTCAAAATATCTAACAATGTTTTGTTTCAAAGACTTCTAAGGCTAAAAAATTGAATTGATCTGGGCATCACAATGGTACCCATTTCAATCAAGTGACACACACAACATTTTTGACATGAAAGTCTTCTAAGTTAAATTAGGGTGTCAAACAAGTGGCATAACACCTCCTCAAATAATGGAGTAATGTGGAAAAAAAAACTCATTCATGATGTGGTATAAATAATAAAGTTTTAGATCCAACATACCAAGCAATAAAATAATTAATGACAAAATTACAACTAATTATAATCATCCTAGATCCTATCAAGGTGTGGTAAAGTGGGGTTAACTAAAATTTACAAGTTACAACTATCTATATTGATCCCAGGTGTAGCTAACACAAGAAAAGCATCACATCAATTGAGTTCATACTGATTAAATTATCATGCAAGGGTTTATTATTTTGCATGATGATACCATATATGAACTTCTTAGTGGTATCCACTAGTTGACCAAACCTGACTCAGGCCTTCATTACTAAAGGAGAGGTTAACCGCTCAACCCCCTGGCTCTAGCAATATGTGTTCTTATCTTTGTATACCCCATCATGGAGTGTGGTTTAAACACTATCAGGAGATGAAACAATGGGTCAATTCTTCCCTAGAGAACCTATGAGAGGTAATTCCATCCCCTTTATAAGCCTAAATTCATGAAAATAAAGACTAAGTAGAAAGACTTTAGGGTTACTTTTATATCACCCAATACCATGCAGGTTTTGGGGAGAGCCCAGGCAATTTTATTTATATGCCTTGGACTAGCACCAAATTTAATAAAAAGGCACTTTTGATCATCAATTTATCTATAGGGTATGGGGGAGAGCATACACACATTATTATTATTGTGAAAATAAATAATCAACAAATAGTTTGCAAGAAATTATGAGTGAAGTTTGATTTTAGACATCAAATTGAAATGTGATGATGTTATTTACTTGTCCTCTTGGCTTAAGTGAAAAATCTTTAAAGAATTTAACAACAGAACTTAATCAAAATAATCTATGTTTATTTTAATCCCAATATCCAAATGTTCAATATTTTAGCCTAAGTTTATTTTTAAACACCAACAATTAAGTGTCCAAGGCTTAAGCCATATTTTTTAAGCACTAAAAATGAAGTGTTTCTAAGGTTTAGCCCTCCTAGATTTTTTTTTAACACCAACATCCAAATGTGCAAGATCTAACATGTTCATTTTAACACCAAAATGAAATGTGAGTGATTTAACTAGATTCCTTTTAAAATCTAAAAACAAAATGTTCTTTAACCAAAACTTGTAACTTAGTATTCAAATCACACCCTAGACCTGCAATAAGATAGTATTCTTTTGCTTTGAAACACTTTTTATTGTGAGCAAATGAACTTAGTAAAAAGAGCTCAAATTTTAATTTTGAAAAATAAAGTGACCATGGTTGGTCATAAATGACTGATGCTAGTTCAAGACAACCATTGCCAATTGGTATCAAAGATAACCATGTCGATCGTGAAGAACTAGCACCTATCAATTAATACCATCATCGATCACCTATGAACCCAAAGGTAAAATCATAAAAGATAAATAATTTAATTTAGACTTTGGTTAGATAAAAATTTGATAAAAATTGCAAGGCAAAGTTTATTCAAGGAGTTTAAATGCTATTGAAAATAAGAAATCATGAAAAGGATTAATAGAAAGGATCAAAATACAGGATTTAAACCCATTTTTCCCTTGCAATGTAACTGATGATTGTCACATAGGATTGATCTCAGTTGGGTAGAACCATGGTCATTTTAGGCTAAACCAATGATATTTAGGCTTGATCAATACCGTTCTTTGTGTACATCTGAGTTAACAAAATAATCCAAAATATGGAAAAATCAAAGACAAATTTGCAATTATAATGATATTCAAGCATTATTTTGATGGTTTATGAATCGCATATTCATCTCCTTTCTATGTGGGGTGTATAAGAGTCCCACTAGGCATGCCATTTGTGATCAAGGAATCCAAGAAGTGTGGTTAGATCATATGTTAGCTTCATAATGTAATTCATTCAGAATGGAAATAAAAACACTAACATGCATAACACTATCTTGCATAGATCAAAGGGCAGAGCATGGTGAAGAAAAACAATTGACAAATCACAACTAAAATGCAAAAAAACATAACTTTCTTAGCTTCCTTGAATGCTCCAAGAGATTTATTAATTTGGCTTGCTCAGCTTGTGCTCAACATATCTTTGGCAAATAGAGTTGTGTGGCTACTTTTCCCCTTGGCACCATGGTTTGGTTCATACTATCTTGATGCATATTCATGTATTAGCTTGTGATTTTGGAATTATAACACTAATGTCATTCAATCTTGCTCTAAATCTAGCATTATAAAACTATTTATCCAAGCTCTCCAAATGAAGAGGTCTAGGCTTGTATTTATAGGTTTAGAAACTAACCTCAACCCAAGGTGAGTTAAGGTGTAGTTGGGACTTGGAATGGGTTAAAACCTTACCTTTTTTAGTTAATTAATCCCATCAAAGTTAAAATTTGTCCAATGGTCATGATTAGTAATGAATATGCATGGGTGGGATATTTTAAGATATTTTCCAAAAATAACAACTCACAAAAGATAATTATGAATTCTTAGGATATTCTTTGATTTTTTAATTTCCTTTTTGATAATTCATTTAATTACTCATGTATAATTAAACTTAGGAATTTTTGGGACCAACATACCCCCATTTTTCTTCTTGTATAAAATAGGGACCCTTGTGAATGTTTCAAAACATCTGCACCTTGAATTGACTTTGGAAAGGTCATTCTTTATTAAAATTTGAATATTGTTCACCTGTAAAGGAATGAACCTATAAATATTTGATTGTGATTGTGATTTATGTACTAACCATACTAATGGTTGTCTTTAGATGATGAATCATAGTTTCCATGAAGAAAGGGAAGGTTCCCAAACATAAAAACCCTATGATTTGAATTCAAAAATGGTGGGAGAAACTTAGCGAGAAATCATATTTCTTTCTGTGAAAAGCCCTAAGTCTAATTTTATATTAAGGCTCAATAATGTTTTCAACATGACCAAACCTTAATATAAAATCATACTTAGACCCTTTTTCCTTCCCCCTTTGGTTACCTAATTTTTAATCCATAGGCCCCTTTTGTTTATTGCCAAGACTTTCACTAATGTTTAGCCTAGGCTTCAATCTTAAAATACCTTTTGTGTTTATTAACACAAACAACATCTTAAAACCAAAACCTTAGTCTAAACCATTATTCATATTAGGTCTTAACTTAAATTTTATGTACTTCCATAGATCCAATGACTCTCATTTTCTCAGAGATCTAATCTAATGATGTTAAATCACCCAAGAACTATGCACCAACTTCATGTTTTATAAAATTTATTATATGATTTAATTTGATATTCTCACTCCCATCATTTGATGTCCATGAGGACATATTTGATGTTAGTGAGACCTTTAAGTTAAATCTCATCTAAAATTTTACCTAAGTCTAAAAGGGGACCACATTAATGTTTTGACTTTAGGCTTAGCATAATAAACCTTATATTTAAGTTCATCATATTTATTTATATGATAGACTTAGGACTAATCAATTAACTCAAGCCTATATATTTAACCTATCATACTAATTTAAATCTCATGTACTTTTACAGATCTAATGATCCATAGTTATTTAAAGGTCTTGATGTAATGATGTGAAGATGAAAGGCTCCCTAAAGTTCAAAGCCAATCAGCTTCAACCTCTCAGATCACGATAAAAGGTCCTCAATGTATCACCTATCTTTATCCAATGATGTGCATCGAATCCAAATCCTTGGGAGTTCCCAAGATCATGAAATGTGGCACTTCATCATTTGGCAAATAGAATTTCATAGGCTTAAAATTGATAGTCTCGCTCTCATCATTTGACACCCATGAGGATGTCTTTAATGTTAGTAAAGTCATAAAATTTAACCTTAGCCAATTCTTTTAGTCTGAGTAAAGGAAGAATTTTTTTAGAAGGCTTTTCAGAAGGAATCCTTAGCATATTAACATAGAAAACTTAGCATAAAAGGCTTTAACCTAAGTTTATTAGTGTTATTGACATAAATAGACCTTAGGAATGTATTTTAAGCCTTAGTTTTATTAAAGTCTCAGGACTAATTAAACCATGTGTATCTTAAAAGATCCAACAAATCATACTTGATTAGAGATTCAATCTAACAACACAAGATGAAAAGTGAGATTTGAAAACCAACAGCTAGTTTTCAAAATAATCATGTGAATTCCATGAAATGAGCTTAAGAAGGCCACATAATCACCATGTAATCACTAAATGAAAAATCCAAAGATTTGGCATGACAAAAAGATATAATTTGCATAAGTGAAGCCATTCATCAAATCTAAGGTACAAATGAATTTATGAAATCCACTACCTTTCACCATTAAAGCTCCAAGAATCCCTAGCAAAAATAACATAAAACCCCTAATTCTTGATTGTTTGAGACCTAAAATTTCATCCTGAGAAAATCAAAGCCACTCAAACATGTGAAGAAATTGATGAATCATGGTGGTAGCTAGGCAACAATGGAGAGAAGAGGTAGAAGTGTATTTGACTATAGACAATGAGAGAAAGCATTTTGGAGACCCAAAATTAGACATTGGGACACTTAATAATGGAATGAAGAACTAGTCTGAGATATTCTTTGCTATCGAGGAGTTATAGTATCTCACTTATGGAAAACAAAATATTTTAGTAACTAAGAGGAAATTTGATGAATTGGTTTCAATTTAGATGTCTGGTCTTCATCGAGTAGTAAAAACAAAGGTAGTCCATTGCTTCAATATCCTTAAACTTATGTTTATAGATTGTAGAATTTATGGTGATTGGATAGCTAGGGAGGGTGTGTCAAAGAGATAGCATACATTACTCTTGTAGATTTTTAAGGATATTATAAACTCCCTATAGCTCATATAGACCTCCCACCATCAAAGAGTGGACAACCAAGCATAATTTGGACACTATTCTAAGACCCTAATAAAACCAAGGAACCCATATATCTAGGAAACATGATGGTAAGATCCCCATTATGTAATTTAGGGAGGGAATTAGGATCATTATGACCCTATTAAATAGAGATTCTAGGGTATCCACCACAACCTATGTCAACCCCAGACGGATTTCCTACATATATTTCATGGTGGAAGAGAAGCAAACTCCACCTATTGGAGAGTTGATTAGAATCCATTTGGGGAGACAATTATATGGCATAAAAAAGAAGACTAGCCAAAAATTCACCATGATGTCCTGTCTATTGGACTCATTGATGGCCTTGACTCATATTATTGGTATCAATAATTGGTCCTCTCACATCAAGATTAGCATATCCCATCATTATTCAAAGCTACATATCTTTAAATACAAGGACCATATGCAATTCATTTTTGATTGCATATATCCTACTTTGGTTAATACCATCATAGGGAACCCCATTCCCAAAGCATACTACCTCATCAATAAATATGTAGAGCCCATGGGAGACATATGGTATTATCCAGACTGCATTGTCATCAGGATGGAGGGAATCATGACTCCACTATTTATATTTCTAGTCTATGTCCCTATCAAATTGGTTGAATAGGAAAATGTATGTAGAGAAAAGAGGAAAGGCATGTTTCACCCTTTCCCATTCGTTATTGGAAGAACCATGATCCATGACTATAAATAGTTGGATGTTATGTCCAGACATAGAGATTTCTTTTATTTTTAGAAGGATGACCTCAAAGGATGGGACCCAAATAACAAGGTTTTCCCCCATCTATAGTCCAATCAGCAAAAAAAAGTGGTCTATGAACATAGGGTTGGCCCTTATGACAATTTCTACACTAAGGCTACAAACTTTGAGGAAGTGCTAGTGAGGTGTAGGCAACATGGCTTCAAACTTGAGCATAGGTTACAAAGAGAAGAGAATCCAGTTAAAGAAATCTAGTAAATGAATCTATTGCAATATCATTTATTACTTTTCACCTCAATTGCATCTCCAAAATAACCACAGCAATGAGTGCCCCAAATTTAGGGACCTAGTGAGAGGAAATTAGAAGAAAGACCATTGGAAGGTCTTTCATCATCAGTTCCACCTCTAAGACCACCTTCTCTAGTAGAGAATATTTATATGGTAACCCTAGAACCATATGAAATAGTTAAATAATTCTTCAAGGAACATACAGATACATATGGGTCAGATCAAGAAGATCAAAAAAGGGAAAGAAGTAGATCTAGATTTAGTCCCTATCTCACAAAAAAAAGAAAATCAAGGATGGCCCCTGTTCCTAGGTATTCTAAAGGACAAAGGTAACATGGACCCATCCAACCAGTGATGTTAACTTGTTCAATTATTAATTCCCCATACATTAACCTATTATCCTAGTTTGGTTCATATATGGAAAGCTCTAAAAGGTTCCATCCCAGTCCCATTCATGGGCAATTACTATCACTAAAGGTGTTAATAATAATGATGATATCAAACCTTGGATCAGAGAGCTCAGGAAGGAGCAATAAGAGAGGAGAATTGTCAAAGTTAGAAGGGAAAGCAACAAAAAAATGAATGATTCTAAAGCATCAAGTGGAGTGGGGATTTAAATCCAAGAGTTCCCAAATTATTTGAACCAATAGCTACTATGAAATATAATTCAAAGACAACTATATTTGAGAAGTTAATAATAAAGAAGGCCACTATAGGCACTAAGGATTTCACCTTCCAAAGAGTGGAGCCTTTTTTGGGTCTAATTCCTATGCAAGGACAAGCAGTAGGGGAACACCCCATCCATCAGGAAGACATATCAAGTTTGGTTATGGCCCAATCAATAATGACCATGGTTGGGGTCTAGGGAATGAAACAAATAATCATCAACCTAGAAAAGGAGAAGAAAGATTTGGAAGCACATGCTACATTTTTAGTCCTTGAGGATATATTGAAGATGTTGAATAAGTCTCTTCTTGACATATTTGAAGGATTAAATAACATAAATCTCAAATTAAGTGCCTTAACCCATCAATTTGAGATGGTACAAGCCTTAATCACCAAATGGAAAGAATCCCAAGCCCAGGTGCTTGAGTTGTTTAATGTACATGTAACAGAATAGGCCCTAAAATTCAAAATCATCAAACTTGGACATTTGTACATCTTTTAGGGAATCATAGTGGACAAACTACAAGGTTTAAGCACCTGGTGCAATAATGTCAATGACTTCATGAGGGAAGACAAAGCAATAATAAACAAGATGGAGAAGCTCTTAGGGACTATATTGACCAATCCTTCTCAACCCACTACCATGGGCCTGATAGATGATGAAGAGTTCAAGAAAAGGGTTAATGTCTTCATCCAAAACATCAAGGGGAATTAAGGCCAATATATCAAGGGCAATAAAAATATCCTTGATGTAATATTTACCTCTGGAAGCCAAATTTCATAGGTATAATGCATCACAGAACTCATGACAAAAGGTGACAAAGAATTCAACACATTGGCAAATTAGGAAGAGGATTATCTCATGAAGCTTGTAGTGGATTTTGAGTTGATCAAATAATAATATACAAAGGTGAATGACTTCCTCAAACATGGATGATCAAGGGACCCACCACAAATGTAATGGAAAAGAATATTCTTTTGTAATACATATGCTAGTTTGTTAGCATATATTAGTTCTATTTGTCAATTTTTATGTGGGAAGTCATTTGTATTGGAATCTTTGTATAAGGGATAGTTTTCCTTGTCTTACATATGGGTGTTTCATGAATATAATTGGTACACCACCTATGTTCTCTATAGATAGGTATGGGTTACCATTTTGTAAAGGGAGAGACTCTGAGAAATTGCATACAAGAAAGCATTTTAATACAACTAAGGATTTTGAAAGGATTGTTTGAATAGTGTGTTAAAAAAGCTACTGTTATCTCTCAATTGCATGTTAATATCTTATATTTGAATGTTTATTTATATTTTGAGCTACATATTCTGTCATAAGGTTATTAATTTGTGATATGCTAAATTAGCTGAAAGATCTTAGGTTTACTTCATTTTATTTTACTCTAGATTTGGATGTGCTTATGTTATTCATGTTACAATAGCAAAACTCTTAAAGTAAAAATGTTATTACTTGTGATCTTCGTAAATCCTTTAAATCTTGCCTATTTTATGGTGAAATGTGTGTTTAAACTATTCTACATCATAAATTGGTTCATGTTTGCTCAAAATAATAAGAACTTTTTCATAATATCTAGGATTTAATCTTGCAATCACATCTTCTTTTCTGCCTTACCCTCCTTTTTTCTATTTTTAATCAAGGCTCACTTTAGTTTAGGATAATTGTTAATATCCACTTAGATTAGTTTGGGGATCATAAATATCATAAATTTTCAAGTATAGGTCCCTGGTGGCTCCCAACCACCAAATTAAACAAATATAGTGGAAAGCTCTCACACTCTGCTTCTATTCCACCACAGACATCTAAAATTTGTCACAAATTGCAACTCATGCTTTGGATCCTCATGATCCTAAAATGAGAAGTGTTCATCAACACTAAGAGCACTTATGAGACAATTAGAAGCATCAATAGGAACAACTCCATTGGTGCTAGAAGGAGGGCACACTTAGTCAATTATGATAATTCCTAAATTAAATTTGAAGGATTCTTAACACTTATAAGTGATTTTTCACTCTAAGTGCAAATATCCTTAATATTTAAGTGGTTTTACACCTATCTTTGTGCTTTATAAGGTAAAGATCTTAGTTCTTTGTAAAGGATGGTTAAATTCTAGTAAAGACGGCTTATGTTTTTAAGAATTTATATTAATTGAGGTTAGGATGGCTTATTTTGCTTGAAGATTGGAAATTATTTATGAATCTTGGGTTTATTTAAGTCACAAATTGAAAATAATTGTCATCTTTGCATAATTCAATGCATCTTTGAGCTTATTTAGTCAAAGATTAGTATCCTTTATCTTTTTTTGAGAAAATCTTTATAGAATACGCTTAGTGTATAGGTTGACTATTATTCTTTGAGAAATATAACTTGACACACTATATTTTAAATAGGATCCTTAATATTCAAGCTAAAATTGCCAAGGATTAGGACTAGATCACATTCAGAGACTAGAGAACCCTTACTCAAGCTAGAAACCCATTAAAGAACCAAGAAAGATAAAGGAAGGCATAGGCATTCCAGGTCTCTACCATCTTCACCCTTACAAGGGGTTCCTATGTTCAATCTCCATCCAAATATGGCATGGCTTGGAAGTTCCCCCATCAACATACCAGGTGTAGTTCATGACTTACCATGTAATCTTGAAAAATACTTGCCAATTTTTAGTCCAACTGGTGTTACAACTGCAAAAGAACATGTTAAATATTTCAAGGCTACTTTAAGATTGTTAAATTTTATCCATGAAGATGTAGCATGTAGATCATTTCCATTAATATTCAAGGATGCTACATATGAATAGTTCCTTAATTTGCCTAACAATTGTATGACCTCATGGAATAACTTTGACACTATCTTTATTGATCAATTTGGGAAGATCATAAGCCTCTGTGTCCTTTATCACCAATTTACAACCATTAAGAGAGATGCAAGTGAACCTATTAGATCCTTCAATGCTAGGTTCCAAAATATGTTTATCCGAACCATGGATCCATACAAACCTAATGAGGCTTTAGCTCTGTAAGTTTACAAAGATATAGTGGACCCTATGACCTTTGTGTTTCTAAAAAGGGCTTTCCCATCTATCAACACGTTGGTCCAGGATTATTTTGAAGTGGTGGTTATTAGTGACCAAATGCAGCCCTAAGGGCAGATGGATTATCTTATCCCAAACATTAACCCTTAGATGTCTATATTAAACATTTTCCTAAATAATAACCAAAATGCTCCATCATTAAACCAGCTCCCTACTCTGAATGTATTACCTACCAACCATGCTACTCCTAATCAGAACATAATTTTCTTGAGTCATCAAGATACGAATGGATTTCACACAAATGACCAAAAGGATTTAGTACTAGTCATTGGTACTAACAATAACCAAGTTCAAAATTATGAGACCCCAAAGAATGAGAATGAATATATACTAAAGATGGTCCAAAATCTCAACACAGATTTCTTGCAACTAAAAAAATAAGTTAGCAATGCTAATGACAACTATGGAAGTAAATTCACCTTCCAAAATTTTAATAGGCCTAGAAATAGATTTCAGAATGATAGCTTCTACAACAACAACAAAGCCAGTGAGCCTTTTTCTAGCAAAAAGACCATGGATATTAATCTCATGGATATTGCCTTTCCAGACTATTATAAGGTACATGCCACATCTAAGCATGGTGAGATTGATTGAAATGATTTTTTTAAAGCCTTAAAATCTTTTCAAGAAAAACTTGACACATTTGAGGTAGTCCCAAACAAATATACTACTACAAGTCCTTCTAGATCCCAACCATCAAACCAAGTACACATGGTAGAGGCATTTCAATTCCCTTTCCAGGAAGATAATGAACCTGAGAATATTCTTGAAGAGATATAGGCATTATAAAAATTCTTGAAGACATACCCTCTAATAAATAGAGAAAAAAATATAGCCGTTGAATACTTCAACTCCCCTTAGCAATTATAGGACACTTCTAGACACCACATCAAGGAATGATCCTAAACCACCTAAGGGCAGTTCTTCCAAACCTACTACTGAACCTTCATGCAAAATTAGTTAGAACATTGTGGAAGATATGAATAATATCAAATCCAACATCACTTTACTTGAACTAACTTAGATTATAGAATAAAGGGACTTACTCCTGGAATCATTGTCCAAAAAACCTAGGAAACCTCCAAAGAGTGATAGTACAAATGCCACTATGCAAGTAACCAAAGTAGAGTCTCCACCCTTCTTGCTCACATTTAGGATGTTTGGGAAGAATGTCCATAATTTATTTTTATATTCTAGAGCCTCAACTAAAATCATGCCTGTGGGGATATGTAAACAAATTGGGTTGACCCCACTCATGTCTAATTAGGTGGTCACGCAATTGGACAAGTCAACAATCAAAATAATTGGGGAATTATTGAATGTGCATATACAATTGGCTAGTGAACCAAGAGTTAAAAAAATTCATAGACATACAAGTGGTGGATATTCCCAATGCTTATGGGTTTCTCCTTAATAGAGAATGGACTAAGGCCTTAAATGGTTATATGTCTACTGACTGCTCCTACTTATGGTTACCTTGGAAGGGTGTTCCAAATAAAATAAGGGTGGAAAGAGAGCCAAGGATGAAAAACATGATAATAGAGTATAATTTTATCAATGAAAAGGTGAACATCCTAGATTCTAACTAGGAATCTTCACTTTGGAAGCTACAAAAGAACTTGGTTCCAAGAACCCTCCTCTAATGCCTAGCTTATGGAGACTATATATCAATGGTGATAGATGTAAGTTAGGGTTAGGATCTAGTAGTGTATTGATATACCCTATCGAAAATCAATATCAAGCATACTATAGGTTATAATTCCCATGCACTAACAATTTGGTTGAATATGAAGCTCTCATCCTAGGATTGTAACTTGTTATTAAGCATAAAGTCAAGGAGCTCCTTGTTTGTGAATATTCTAAACTTGTGGTCAATCAAGTAAGGAGAAAGTAACAATGTAAGCTATCTTACCTTATGAGGTACAAGTTTATATTTTGGGACTTGGTGGAATTTTTTAATGCTTTCAACATCATGTCCATCCCTAGGGAAGAAAACAAAACTATTGATGAGGTTTCCTCTATTGTAGCTAATATCATGCCCACTCATGATTCCCCAAACTTCAGCATTGAGCTATTACTATTCCCCTTAATATTGGATAATGTGATTCATTTTTAGGTCTTTAATTATGATCAACAAATTCTAGATTTCTTGACTAATTTTGGGGCCTTTGAAGCTCACATCATTGATGAATCTGATGAAAGTTCTTCTGAAAAGGAGCTTAATGGTAAAATCATCCAACTGAATGACAATAAGATACCTAAGGGGATGATCTCATTAGAAGGGATATTTGATCATGAAAATATTCTAGAAACACCAAAGGTACCCAAGGTAAGTGGTAAATGTAGACACCTAAAACTGGCCACCGATAACCTCCAATCAGGGTTTTGGCTAGTTTCCATCTAAAATGCAAAATTTGGCCTAAAACTACTAAAACAATTAAAATGATGTGGAAATGATATATTCAAGTGCCAATTTTGGCTATGGTATCCCTAAATGGGGTAATGCAATTTATGGGCCAGCTAACTTTGATCAGTTGAGCTTAATTTGTGCAAAGTTATAATGCAGGATTGGTTCCAAAAAACTTCAAGCAACTAGTGGTATAATTCCAAATTGATTCCAAGACAAGACAAGCTAGAAGCCAAAGGTTCCAAGAGGAGATTAAGGTAATCACACTCCATTTAAGAAGACCTCTTGAAGCACAAGCTAAGCAAGCCACCATTAAAAAGGCATTTAGAGCATCCAAGGAAGGTGGGAGGAATTCTTGTGTTTTCATTCTTTGCTTTTTAGTTGTGCTTATCATTTAATTTTGTTAACTAAGCTCTCCCTAGTGTCTTGTTTTCATATTAGTGTATTTATTTCATCTTGTTTTCATTTTGGAACTAACACCATACTAACCATCCTCTCTTGACTCAAATTCCTAGATCACAGTAAAGACTATCATGCAGTAAATCTTGGCCCACATGATCACCCTCAACAAGTGAACTTATGAAAGGTTTGTACTAACATGGAAAATTGAAAGGCTATAGAGCTACTTACTAGATATAAGGATGTAATTACTTGGTCTTATGAAGATGTAAAAATATTTGACCCAAGAGTCATTACTCACACCATACCCCTTAAGGAAAATTATAAACCCTTCAGGAAAATGCAAAGACCTGTCAACCCTATCTTGGAACCCATGATCTTTAGGGAGGTCAAAAATCTAATGGATGAAAGGATTGTGTTTTATATTAGGCATTCCACTTGGGTTTCTAACTTGGTCCTAGTCAGGAAGAAGAATGGAGAAATCAGATTGTGCATAGATTTCAAAAATCTAAATAAGGCATCTGAGAAGGACAATTACCCCTTGCCTTCTCTAGACCAAGTCATCTAAATTATTTTAGGATCCACCATGATCTCCTTCTTAGATTTTTTTTTTATATATAATAAATTTCTTATTTCCAAAGAAGATAGAATGAAGATGGACTTCACCACTAAATGGGGAATGTATGTTTACAAGAGAATGCCCTTTGGAATGATTAATGTAGGGGAAACTTTTTAGAGAGCCATGGACCATGCTTTCCAAGGTCTACTTGTAAAATGAATCATTATATATATGGATGATCTAACAGTGTTTTCTAAGAATAGAGAATATAATTTCATGCACCTACAACAAGTGTTTAAAAGGTACATAAGGTATGGCATATCCTTCAACCCCAATAAGAACATCTTTGGTGTTACTAAAGGAAAAATATTTGGGGCATGTCATCACCAAAGAAGGGATATCTATAGATCTTAAGAGAGTGGAAGCCATTTCCAAGATTGAGCTACCTAACAACTAAAAAGAACTAAATTCATTATTTGGCAAGATCAAATTTGTAAGAAAGTTCATCTCAATCTTTGCTGAGATTGTCAAACCCATAATGATATGCTTAAGAAGGATGATAAATTTTCTTGGGATGATGGATCCAAGAAGGCATTTTCCAACATCAAGAAGGCAATCAGTCAAGCCCCAGTCTTGATAAGTCTTGACTTCTCAAAAGACTTTTACTTGTATTCATTTACTTTTGACCACACCATGACTACAGTTTTGACTCAAAAGGTTGATGGAAGTGGCCACCCTATAACATACATGAGAACCAATTTCAAAAATGTAGAAGTAAAATATTCTATGATTGATAAACAAGCTTATTCATTGGTAAGGGTAGTAAAAAAATTTAGGCATTACATCCTTAGAAACAAAGTACATTCCATCTTACTAGGCCCAACCATAAAGCTTATGTTGAGTCAAAATGAACTTGGGGAATGAAGGGGCAAGTGGATGTTAGTCCTACAAGAGTATGATATTGAAATGAAGATTGCCAAGCTAGTGAAATGTTAGGGCCTAGTCCAGATGATTGCCAATACTAATCCTAAACTTCATGTCATGTAAGTTGAACAACAAAACTTTCAGCCCAATGAATGGTATGACTCCCTTATTTACTTACTTATCAATGGTACTTGTCCTCTAGGACTCACTAAAGAATAGAAGATAGATTTAAGGCTCAAGGTAGCTCATTACCTCATCAATGATGAAGTATTGTATAGGAATAACTTTGAAAGAAACTAATTAAAGTGTGTGTCTAAAGATGAGGCTTCTCAAATCATGTCTACTTTTCATGAAAATCTAAGTAGTAGACACCCTTCAGGGAGAACCATAGCTCACAAGATTCTTAGGGCTGGGTATTATTGGTCCACCATGTTTAAGGATGCTCACAAACATGTGAGAGAGTGTCACTCATGCCAAATATTTAGTATGAAAGATCCAAATGCATCCATGCCTTTGTAACTAGTGATGGTGGACAAACCTTTTGCATAGTAGGGGTTAGACTTTGTGGGGATAATCAACCCCAATTATTCCAAAGGTCACAAGTATGTCATGACTAATATAGATTACTACACAAGGTGGACTAAGGCTATAACCACCAAAAAATTTAGGATAGAGGAGGTGATCAGTTTCTTAGAGGAAAATATTTGCACTAGATTTGAAAACCTAGTTTCCTTAGTCTATGATAATGGGTCTGCATTCATTCAATTGAGATGATTGAATGGGCTTATGACCAAGGCATTACACTTAAGTTTTCATCTAATCAATATCACTAGGTAAATGGAGTCTCAAAATCCACAAACAAGAATATAATGAAGGCCATCAAATAGTCTACTATAGATAAACCTAGAATATGGTATAAACTCCCTAAGTATGCATTATGGGCAGATAGGATCAGGATCAAGCAAGTACTCAAGGATTCACCATTTTTGTTGGTGTATGGTCAGGAACTTATCTTTTCCATCACCCTCAAACTACCTACGTTCACATTCATAAAATAATACATGGAGGAAAGCTAAGATCTTGCTAATTACAAGCTATTGGACATCATTTAGATGAAGGATGCCAGAGAAAAGGCATTTATAGACTTCAATAGGCATCAAGTAACTATGAAAAGATGGTTTGATAAGATATCCAAGGTCAAGGTATTCAGACAAGGAGACCTAGTCCTCCTTTGAGACAAGGCATCAGAACCTAAACACAAACATGGCAAGTTTACACCCTTGTGGATTGACCCATACCAAATTGCCAAAATCCTAGGCAACAACACCTTTAAGTTAAAGGATATCCAGAGAGTAGAGTTCACCTTGCCCACCAATGGGAAATATCTCAAGCATTAAGTTGTTGTTTTTCCACCAAGTGTCTTTATATAATAAATCCTATAAGATGGTTAAGGTTAAAGTAAGTAGGCTAGATAATTTATTTTTTTTGTTTTGCTTTCCTTGTTTTTCTTGTCTATATTTTTTTCCTTTATGTTGTGTGTTTTATTTCTATTTTGGTTGTGTTATTTTGCCTTAATAAGTCTTGTAGACAATCCTTGATTAGAATTTTCTTAGATTATTTGAATTTTCAACCACTTAGAAATGTGAATATGAACCTTATATAGGTGAACATAAGGTGGTGACAAAGCATCATGTTATAGCCTAAGGCATTGGCATAGATTGGTATATAGGTTAGTTATCTCATAAGAAATCAAACCTTATGCTAAATCAAAGTTTGGTTTTAATAATAATCATATGTGTAGGAGGTGAATTTAGTTTGTTAAGGCACATTCATGCTTGCACTTAAAACACATCCTTATCTGTGAGAAAAGTTGCAATTATAGGTGATTACCCTAAGAACTAAACATTTGACCAAATCCTTAAAACCTGGCTATATTGGCTCCCAACCTTTGCCATAGGACCTAAAAAATAAAAAAATGGGGGGAACTTATTTCATAATCAATAAATATGGATATAAAGGTGATTTTGGTAATCTCCATTGGGGCTATGGATGCCTAGATGGCAGTGGAGCAAGGCCTTGAATGGAGCTAAAGTTTTATTTGTTAGGGTTATAGATGTTTGGTTGGTATCAGAGCAATGCCCAAGCCTTCCCTAAACTAAAATCAACTACTCTTAATAAACATCTAAATATGCTTCAAGTCAATGTTATGGTCAAAGGTATGAAACCTGGATGTTGTCTTCCAAAGTCCCATGACAAATAGTAAGTGGAATCAAAGCACACACTACATGTTTGTGTTTCAATATTCAAGTTCAAATTTTATACATGAGAGGCTTGTTTTGACCAAAAATTGACTAGGGTGATGGTGTAGGTCAAGTGAAAAAAAGAACTTATATGCAAGTCTAAACTAGAATCCTAGGTTCTAACATATTGTTATGTTCCATTATGAGTCACCATTTGTTGGGACCAACAGACCCCCATTTTTTTGCTTGTACAAAATAGGGACCCTTGTGAATGTTTCAAAACATCTTCACCTTGAATTGACTTTGTAAAGGTCATTCTTTATTAAAATTTAAAGATTGCTCACCTGAAAAGGAATGAACCTCTGCATATTTGATTGTGAGTGTGATTTATGTGATAAACCTACTAATGGTTGTCTTTGGATGATGAATCACAATTTCTATGAAGAAATGGAAGGTTCCCAAATGGAAAGACCATATGATTTGAATTCAAAGATGGTAGGAGAAACTTAGTGTGAAATCATATTTATTTTTGTGAAAAACCCTAAGTTTAATTTTATATTAAGGCTCGATCATGTTTTTGACATGACCAAACCTTAATATAAAATCATACTTAGACCATTTTTACCTCCCCCTTTGGTTACCTAATTTTTAGTCCATAAGCCCCTTTCATTTATTGCCAAGACTTTCACTAATGTTTAGCCTAGGCTTCAATCTTAAAATGCCTTTTATGTTTATTAACACAAACAACATCTTAAGACCAAAACCTTAATCTAAACCATTATGCATATTGGGTCCTAACTTAAAGTTCATGAACTTTCATAGATCTAATGACTCTCACTTCCCCAGAGATCTAATCTAATGACGCAAATATTCCCAGGAAGAAATACGCACCAACTTCTTATTTTATAAAAGTTCTTATGGGATTTAATTTTATAGTCTCACTCCCATCATTTGATGTCCATGAGGATGTCTTTGATGTTAGTGAGATTGTCAAGTTAAACCTCATCCAAAATTTTACCTAAGTCCAAAAGGGGACAACATTAATGTTTCAACCTTAGGCTTAAAAAAATAAATGTTAGATTTAATTTCATTGTATTTATTTATATGATAGAATTAGGACTAATAATTTAACTTAATCCTATATATTTAACCTATCATACTAACTTAAAGCATGTACACTTTTTCAGATCTAATGATCCATAGTTATTTGAAGGTATTGATCTAATAGTGCAAAGATGAAAGGCTCCCTAGAGTTCAAATCCAATTTGGATGCATCGACACCAAAGCCTTGAGAGTTTTTGAGATCATGAAATGTGACACTTCATCATTCAGCCAAAAGAATTTTGTAGCCTTAAAATTGATAGTCTCGCTCTTGTCATTTGACATTAGTGAGGCCATAAAATTTAACCTCAACTAATTATTTTAGTCTAAGAAAAGTGGGATTTTTTTTAAAATGTGTTTCATAAGGAATAATTAGCATATTAACATAGAAAACTTAGCATAAAAGGCTTTAACCTAAGTTTATTAATATTGTTGACATAAATAGACCTTAAGAATGTATTTAAAGCCTAAGTTTTATTAAAGTCTCAAGACTAATTAAACCATGTGCATCTTGAAGGATATAATAAATTGTGCTTGATCAGAGATTTAATTTAATGGCATGAGATGAAAAGAGAGATTTGAAAACCAATGACTAGTTTTCAAAATAGTCATTATGAGAATGCCATGAAATGAGCTTAAGAAGGCCATGTAGGTGCCATGTAAGAACTAAATGACAAATCCAAATATTTGGCACATTGAAAAGACATAATTCACATAAGTTAATCCATATATCAAATCTAAGGCATGAATGAATTTATGAAATCCACCACCTTTCACCATTAAAGTTCTAGGAATCCTTAACAAAAATAACATAAAACCCCTAATTATTGACTATTTGAGATATGATTGTGTTAGGTAAGCTCAAATTTCATCCTAAGCAAAGCAAAGCCACTCAAACACATGACGAAATTAAGGAATAATGGTGATACCTAGGAAATAATGGAGAGAAGAGGTAGAATTGTATTTGACTATAGACAATGAGGGAAGGCATTTTGGAGACCCAGAATTAGACACTAGGGCACTCAATAATGGAATAAAGAACTGGTCTAAGATCTTCTTTGATGTCAAGGAGTTATAGCCTCTCACTTCTATTGAACAAAACATTATAGTAACCAAGAGTAAATTTGATGACTTGGTTGTAATTTAGATGTCTGGTCTTCACCAAGCAGCTACAAAACTAGAGGTACTCCATTGTTTGGATATCCTTGTACCTATGTTTATAAATTGTAGAATTGATGGTGATTGGATAGTTAGGGAGGGTGTGTCAAAATAGATAGCATAAATTTCTCCTTTGTATTTTTAAGGCTATTATAACCTCCATAGAGCTCATATAGACCTCCCCACCATCAAAGATTGGAAAACCAAGCATAATTTGGACACTATTATAAGACCTTAGTTAAACTAAGGAACCCATATATCCAAGAACCATGATGGGAATATCCCCATTATGAAATTCAAGGAGGGCATTAAGATCATTATGACCCTATTGAATAGATCTTATGGGGTAGCCACCACAACCTATGTCAACCCAAGATGGGTTTCCTACATATATTTCATAATGGAAGACAAGCTAACTCCACCTATTGGAGAGCCGATTAGCATCCACTTGGGGAGACAATTCTATGGCATAAAAAAGAAGACTAGCCAATAATTCACCATGATGTCCTATCTATTAGGCTCATTGATGGCCTCCAATCATATTCTTGGTATCAATAATTAGTCCTCTCACAACAAGATTACCATATCCCATCATTATTCAAAGCTACATATCTTTAAATATAGGAACCACATGCAATTCATTTATGATTGCATATATCCTACTTTGGTTAAGATAATCATAGGGAACCCCATGCCTAGATTTCACCACCTCATCAAGAAATATGTAGAGCCCATGAGAAACATATGGTATTATCCAAATTGCATTGTCATCAGGATAAAGGAAGTCATGACTCGACCATTTAGATTTCCAGTCTATGTCCCTATCAAATTGACCGAATATGAAATTGCTTCCCAACTCCTCTTAAGGGATTGAAAATGTATGTAGAGAAAATAGTAAAGGCCTATTTCACCCTTTCCCATTCTTGATTGGAAGAACCATGATCCATGGCTGGAAATAGTTGGATGTTATATCTAGACATAGGAATTCCTTCTATTTTCAAAAGGATGACCTCAAAGGATGGGACCCAAATAATAAGTTTGTCCCACATCTATAGATCAATCAACTAAAAAAAGTGTCCTATGAATATAGGGTTGGCCCTTATGACTATTTATACACTAAGGCTACAAATGTTGAGGAAGTGCTAGCCAGGTGTATGCAACATGGCTTTAAACTTAAGCATAGGTTGTAAAGAGAAGAGAAGCCAGTTGGAGAAATTTGGTAAATGGACCCATTGCAATATCATTTATTACTTTCCACCTCAAGTGCACCTCCAAAATAACCACAACAATAAGTGCCCCAAATTCAGGGACCTAGTGAGAGGAAATTAGAAGAAAGACCAGGGGAAGGTCCTTCATCATCAGTTCCACCTCCAAGACCACCTTCTATAGTAGAGCATATTGATATGGTTGCCCTATAACCATATGAAATAGTTAAATAGTTCTTCAAGGAACTTGCAAAGACATATGGGTCAGATTAGGAGGATAAGAAAATTGAGGAAGCTCAAGTTGAATTGGCACAAGTTGAAGAACCATAGACAAGTGAGATGGAAAAAGGGAAAGAAGTGGATTTGGATTTAGTCCTATCTCACAAAAAAAAAAGCTGGGATGGCCCTTGTTCCCAATTCTTCCAAAAGGTAAAAGGTGACATGGACCCATCCAACCATTGAAGTTAACTTATTTAGTGATGAATTCCCCATACATGGACCTATTCTCCTAAATTGATTCATATATGAAAAGCTCCAAAAGGTTTCGTCCCAATCCCATTCATGTGTAATTACTAGCACTATAGGTGTTAATACCCATGATTATATTAAACCCTAGATTAGAGAGCTCATGAAGGAGCAAGAAGAGAGGAGAATTATTTAAGCTACAAGGGAAAGCAATATAAAAATGAATGATCCTAGAGCATCAAGTGGAGTGGGGATTTGAATATAAGAGGTTTCCAAATTCTATGACCTATCAACTACTATGTAATATAATCCAAAGATAGCTAGGTTTAAGAAGGTAATAACAAAGAAGGCCACTATAGGCACTGAGGAGTTCACCTTCGAAAGAGTGGAGCCTTTGGTGGGTTTAACTCATATGTAAGGGAAAGTAGTAGGGGAATACCCCATCCATCAAGAAGACATATCAAGTTTGGTTTTGGCCTAATCAACAATGACCTTGGCTGGGGTTTATGGAATGAAATAAATAATCATCAACCTAGAAAAGGAGAAGCAAGATTTGGAAGCACAAGCTACATTTTTAGTTCCTGAAGACATATTCAAGATGTTGAATAAGTCTCTTATTGACATATTTTAAGGCTTAAATAACATAAATCTCAGATTAAGTGCCTTAACCCATCAAGTTGATATGGCATAAGCCTTAATCACCCAATGGTAGGACTCCCAAGCCCAGGTGGTTGAATTGATTAATGTACATGTAACAAAACAAGCCCTGGACTTCAAAATCATCAAACTTGGACATTTCGACATCTTTCAAGGAATCATAGTAGACAAGATAAAATATTTAAGCACCTAGTGCAATAATGTCAATGAATTCATGAGGGAATATAAATACCTAATAAACATGATGGAGAAGCTCTTAGGGACTCTATTGACCAATCCTTCTCAACCCACTATGATGGGCCTAATAGATGAAGAGTTCAAAAAAAGGGTTAATGTCTTCATCTAGAATATCAAGGAGAATCAAGGCTAGTTTGTCAATGACAATCAAAATATCCTTGATGTCATCCTTACCTTTGGAAGGCATATTTCAGAGGTACAATGCATCATAGAACTCATGACAAAAGGTGATAAAGAATTTGACACATTAGTAAATCAGGAAGAGGATTGTCTCATGAAGCTTGTAGTGGATTTTGAGCTAATCAATGAATAATATAAGAAGGTGAAGGACTTCCTCAAATAGGGATGTTCAAGGGAGCCACCACTAATGTAATGGAAAAGAATATTATTTTCTAATACATATGCTAGTCTGTTAGCATATATTAGTTCTATTTGTCAATTTTGATCTGGGAAGTCATGTGTATTAGAATCTTTTTATAAAGGATAGTTATCCTTGTCTTACATATGGGTGTTTCATGAGGCTAAATGGTACACCACCTATGTTCTCTATAAATAGGTAGGGATTACCATTTTGTAAAGGGAAAAACTATGAGCAATTGCATACAAGAAAGCATTTTAATACAACCAAGGAATTCTGAAAGGATTGTTGGAATAGTGTGTTAAAAAGCTACTATTATCTCTCAATTGCATGTTAATATCTTAGATTTGAATGGTTATTTGTATTTTGAGCTACATTTTTAATCATAAGGTTGTTATTTTATGCTATCCTAAATTAGTTGAAAGATCTTAGGTTTACTTCATTTTATTTTGCTCTGGATTTAGATGTGCTTATGCTATTCATGTTATGGTAGCAAAACTCTTAAAGTAAAACTAGTTTTTACTTATGATCTTCATAAATCCTTTAAATCTTGCCTAGTTTATGGTGAAATTTGTGTTCAAACTATTTTGCATCATAAATTTGTTCATGTTTACTCAAACTAAAAAGAACTTTGTCATAATATCTGGGATAAAATATTAAAATCACGTCTTCTTTTCTACCTTACCCTCCTTTTTTCTTATTGTTAATCAAGGCTCACTTTAGTTCAAGATCATTGTTAATATCCACCTAGATTAGTTTGGGGATCATAAATATCTTAAAGTTTCAAGTACAAGACCCTGGTGGCTCTCAACCACAAAATTAAATAAATATTGTGGACAACTCTCACACTCTACTTATATTCCATCATCGACATACAAAATTTGTCACAAATTACAACTCATGCCTTGGATCCTCAGGATCCTAAAATGAGAAGTGTTCATCAACACTAAGAGCACCTATGAGATAATTAGAAGCATTAATAGGAATTTGATTTGTTTTTTCACTTTAATTAATTATATTTAGGATTTTTGACATTTTGAATTATTTGAATTAATTGATGTGTGCATTTATCCCATTTAATTGTTTTATAAGCCAAATTGTATTTTATGAAGCCAAATTTGAGATGTTTAGAAATTTTGAGGCTAGATGTGCAAAGTTTGGTAATAATTGATCCAAAGTATGGTATGAATCCATTGGTAGTCAATTTAAATGTCTACATAAAGGATTTAGATTAGAGAATGATGGTATTTCATGATACAGTGGAAGGATGTATGTTCCAGATCCATATAATATGAAAAGCATAGTGTTAAAGAACTACACAATGCCCCATATTCAAGACATACAAGAGTAACCAAGATCATGATAGATCTTAGACCACTTTATTTCTAGAAGGGAATAAATAAATATGTAGTGGACTTTGTGTCATGTATTCTAGAATATCAACAAGTGAAAGCTAAACATGTGCATCCAATTGGGTTGTTATATCTGCATGATATACTAGAATAGAAGTGGCATGTGATTAGTATGGACTTTATCCAAGGTTTACCATTATCATGGAATATGCATGACATGATCTTGGTTGTAGTTGAAAAACTAACCAAGGGAGCCCATCTTATACTAGGTAATTTGATAGATGATACACCTACTCTTACAAATAGATTTATAAAGTAAGTGTACTAGTTGCATGGATTTCCAGATAAGATCATTTAAGATTGTAATTTGAATATGACTCCTAGGTTTTTGGTAACTTTGAATTCAAATTTGGGTATGTAACTAAACTTCAGCACTATATATCACCTACAAACTGATGGTCAGACTAAGCGAGTTAATCAAGTGTTAAAGTGTATTCTTCATATATATTGCATAGATCAGTAATACAAGTTGGAAGATTATCTTTTGTTGGTTGAGTTTGATTACAATAACTTATACCAATCAGATTTGAAGATGGAACCTTTTGAAGCATTGTATGGAAGAAGGTGCAAGACACCAATTAGTTAGGACAAGTTAGAAGATAGGGTAGTCATTAGACCTAAGATTCTTTCATAAATGGAAGATAAAGTTAGATCAATTAGGCAAATATTGACTAAGGGAAATGATAGGAAAAAGAGTTATGCTAATCTAAAGAGAAAAATAGGTATTTTTCATTAGGTGATAAAGTATTATTGTGGGTTAAGTAGTATAAGATCTTGATTAAATTTTGGAAGTCAATAAAACTTTCATTGAGATATGTGGGACTCTTTAAGGTTTTATAAGTGATTAGTTATATAGAATATCGGCTTGCATCTCCACCATCCCTAGCTCTATTGCATTATGTATTCCATGTATCTTATTTTAAAAAATATATAGGTGATCCTTTACATGTGTTAGATTGGAATGCTTTGCATGTTTTGGATCCCAAGGTGGTCATGGTATAATCAATCAGAGTAATTAACACTTGTAAACTTCATTTGCATAATAAAGAGGTGTCATAGTACAAGGTCTTGTGGGACCAATACTTTGAGGATAGTACCATTAGGGAGGACTATGATGAGTTTTTAGGTGATTTCCACATTTGTTTGCTTGATTTGATGCTTCATATTATGTTATTTTTTCTACTAAATAATATCTTTAATTCATAACTAATGTTTGAATAATTGTCATTGAGACGATGACCAACTTTAGGGGAAGGATGTTACATCCTAATTTCTCACTAAGCAAATTTACTTGATTATCTATGGATTTTGATGGTTGATAATTTGATTTGATTATTATTAACTAAGTTGTATGTCATATGTTGTTATGGGATAGTTAAATGTTGTTTTGAATGCATGCTTGCATTCTATGGTTTTAGCTATATGATATATTTTTATATTATGATCATGTTGATTTGTTATTATAATAGTATTTTATGATGTATATCATGATGTTACAGGCTAAATACCTTCTTGTCATGGGTTTGATGTAGGAGAGATTCATCCCTTAGAGCATGATAGAGGGAGAGCATCATTGGAGAGGGTGGCATAGATGGAGGTATTAGAGAGAAATGGCTAGAACCTATATATACACCACGTTAGATGGCACTCATTATATGGATAGTTTTAATTATTAGCAATAGTATGTTTTTATTTTATTTTATATTTAGATAATTTATTATGCATGTTAGTTATGTGTTAGCTTAGTTTAACGCTTATGTGTAATTAATCTCATGTTATTGTGTTGTGATTGTTATAAGTAGGTTGGATGTATAATGTTACTATGTGTTTATGTCATGGTTATTAATGTTTTTTGAGAGTGTAAACTTACATGAATAGTATTTGGTGCTACTTATGTAGACTAACCATCATGTCTTAGTAATGTTTGATAACATTATCTAGTTATCTTTATGATATCAAAAAATACCATTATGTGGCTTAATGCCTTAATACATAAAGATAACAAAAGATATAGATAATTGATATAACACAATAATAACATAAACAATTACATTGTTATAATAAATATCATGTTTTATATAATATTTTTTGATTTAGAATTTTGGATTAAAAAAATATTATTGACTCTATATTGGTCATATTATCCTTAAGTCATAATGATTATTTACATATACTAAGTTAGTAACAAATAAAGCAATTATGTTATAATTAGCAATTACATTGTATTGTGTTATAATTAGCAATTGTAGTGGATTTTTATAATTAGGAAATAAAATAAATAGTTAATAAATAAAATGAATTAAAAAAACATTAAAAAAACACAAAAATTAAATAAAACAAAGATTTTATAGTTTTTTTTGCTTTAGGCAAATTAGAGAAAAAAAGAAAAGCTTGGTGGCTTATGAAAGCTTGGAGAAAAATAGAAAACTACAGATCCTTTTCTTGCATAAGGAGGAGTGATAAATATCATAATAAGAGAAGGGAAGTGAATAGGGGAGCATGAAATAGAGAAGGATAAGAAGAGTGTGGATTCAAAAGAAGGGAGGAGTGGCATGTTGAGGAGGGGAAAGATCAAACCGAGCAAAAGATTTTTGGATTTTGCCATTCCAATTTAGAAGCTTTTAAAAGGTAGGTGGCATCTTTGAAATTCATTATGAAGTTCATAAAATATAAGATATACCTATATACAATCTATGCATCTATACTTTACTTAGAACTGTGATATTAGCAATCTGTGTGAGTAAAATAGGAATAAATAAAGATCATTGCTATAATATAAACTGTGAATTTATATATACATATATGGCGTGCCTTTTCTCTATAAAACCATATATAGGTATGGATTGGACTGTGTATAAGATCTTGTTATATAGAATGGCACAAATGATTAAGAAGGAACTATCGTTATATGTGTTTGCTATTTGTAAAACAAAAAAATGTCATATCTAAAATATATGTATGTATGTATGTATGTATGTACACACACACACACACACACACACACACACACACACACACACACATGTGAACTAGAAATAATTATTATTCAAACCATGGATATATGAGTATGTGTAAAATAGTGAACTATGTAAAATCTAAGTATGTAAATTGTATGAAAACAACGAATTCTGTTTAGGTTTTACATGTATAGATAGTATATAAATTTGTTATATAAAAACCACATGGGTATATGAAAATGGAATAAGTGTTTAATGTTTATAAAAATAGTAATCTATGTTTTCTATTATGTTTTATAATGAGATAGAAAATTATGGTGTATTAATACATGATTGGTTCATTTGTCTTATCAAAACCATGGGGTATTTGTATAAGAGTTAGTCTCATATGTTTCAAAAAAATGTGATAATATGTTTATAGGGTTGGACTACATTTATTTATTTATTTGAACAATGTGAATATATATGAATGGCGTATATATTGACATTTAGAACATGACAAAATATATGGGTAAGCTATGTTTATATACTTATAAATATAGTAGCTAAGTCTAATTTTGACTAGTATTTGTATCAATTTGGTAACTATATACCATAATATTACATATAAGCTATATAGATAATACAATCCTAGGTGTTTATTGGGTTGAAGTATTTAACTCTTTGTAAATACTGGCAACGTATTTTAAAGTATAAGAGTTTTTTATAAAACAAGTCAATGGGATTGAACTTGTAACAAAATATATATGATAACATGCATAGACTATTATAATAAATTGTGTGAGTGTTTTTTATAATTAGATAGTGATTTGATTTAAGAAGATCAAATTATGGATATAAATAGTCAACTATCTATAGTAATATATTCATTAATATTTAGAGAATATTAATATCTTATAATAAATCATCAATGTATGTTGTGAATAAGGAAGTTATAATGGATGTTAAAATCGTATGAAGTCCTTGATTATAATTGTAAATTATTATTGAAATTATATACAATATTTATATATTATTGAGTACTTAAATATGGTACATATTATGAATATATTTAGTATGAACAAGTGCTCGTATAAATAGAACATATTGCTATGAGGACTTAGATACTCATGTGCATATACAACATATAGAGGTGTGCCTAAATCTATTATAATTAATAATAAGTCATAGGATCTTGAGGGATAGGAAATTATGACTATATGAATGCAATCTACTAAAAACATAACAAGTTGTTTAAATGAAAGATTATGTTTTCGTGAGAATTATGACTTTCTTTATCATGACTAGTTATTTTTAATTGATTAGTTGTATGCATGAACAATGGACTATGATATTATCATACATTATAGAGTGTATTATATTTTAACCTACTTACATAAATTAAAAAAATATAGTCTAAATATAGATTATACCTAATTGGTATAAATTGTACTTGTTATGCTTATTATTATTTATGTGATAAATAATATAGTGGAGATTCATTCTTATGTTTGACAAACTAAATGTATGCATTTTGATCATTCATGTGTTTAGTATGTTCTAAGCCTGATAGTAGGAAGTAATATGTATGAATTTTTTGGTTATATTTATATTAACCAAATTTCATATTGTTGGTATTAACTAAGCAATGAGACAGACTTCACTAGCTTACTAGCATCACCAATGTCAGATGAAGGTAATATGATCAAATGGTGTGTATGAATTTTTATAGTTAAAAAATAAAACAAATAATTAGGAAATAAAATGAAATAGAAAAGCAGGGGAAAAAAAAAGAAATAAAACAAATATTTTTGGATTTTTTTGCTTTGGGCGAATTAGAGAAAAGAAGAAAAATATGGATCCTTTACTTGCATAAGGAGGAGTGATAAATATTCAAATAGGAGAAGGGAAGTGAATAGGGGAGCATGAAGTAGCGAAGGATAAGAGGAGTGTAGATTGGAGAGAAGAGAGGAGTAGCACGTTGAGGGAGAAATCAAACTGAGCAAAGATTTCTAGATCGTGCCATTCTAGTTTATAAACTTTTACAAGGTAGGTGGAATATTTTAAATTTTTTTTGAAGTTCGTAAAATCTAATATATAGTTATATATAATCTATGCATCTATATTTTACTCAGAACTATGATATTATCAAGATGAGTGAGTAAAATAAGAATAAATAACAATCATTGGTATAATATAAAATTTGAACTTGTATATACATGTACGGTGTGCCTTTTCTCTATAAAATTGTATATAGGTATTGATTGGACTGTGTGTAAGATATTGTTATAAATAATGGTGCAGATGATTGAGAAGGAACTACCGTTATATGTGTTTAATATTTGTAAAACAAAAAATAGCATATCTGAAAAAATAATGATATATATATATATATATATATATATATATATATATATAGGAATGAACTAGGAATAATTGTTATTCAAACCATGGAAACATATGATTGTGCGTAAAATAGTGAATTATGTAAATTGTATGAAAATGGACTAAGTATGCAAACCATATGAAAACAATGAATTATGTTTAGGTTATACATGTATAGACACTATATAAATTTGTTATATAAAACCCATGCAGCTATATGAGATTAGATTGAGTGTTTAATGTTTATCAAAATACTAATATATGTGTTCTATTGTGTTTTATAATGAGATAAAAAACCATGGTGTCGTATAATACATGACTGATTCATTTGTTTTATCAAAATGTTGGGGTATTTATATACGAACTGGTCTCATATGTTTTGAAAAATTATGAGAATATGTTTATAAGGGTGGGTTGTGTTTATTTAGTTATTTTAAAAATGCTAATATATATGAATGACATATATATTTACATTTAAAACAATGAAAAAAATATATGAGTAAGCTATGTTTATATACTTATAAATATAGTAGTTATGTTACACCCTGATTTCTTGCTAGGAAAATTTGCTAGATTATCTATGGATATCTATAGTTGATAAATTTATATTTTGATATTTTTAACTAAGCTATGAAATTAATGTTGTCATGGGATAGTAATGTATCACTTAGGTTCCATGATCACACTGCTATGAGTTAGCTATAAGTATATGTTTACTTTAAGATCAAGTTACTTTGTCATTTTAGCTATATTTTATGGTGAATATATATCATGATTGTTATGGTCTAACTACCTATTTTGTTTTTAGGTTGACGTAGAATAACCCATCCTTTAGAGTGTGATGGAAGGAGATCATCATTGGAGAGGGTGACATAGATGTAGACATCAGAGGATGATAGAGAACTAGCGAGAACCCTAAACACACCACATAAATAATTCATGTTAGATGCATAATGTGAATGGTTACCATGGTGTGTTTAATGTTGTTACGTCTTGATTTATTTTCACTTGGTTAGTCTAGTTTAATAGTTAATTAGGAATCATTTTATGTGGTTGCATGCTAATATATTTATAACCATTAATGCTTTGTAATTTGTATAATTAAAACAAGGTTGAATTTATTGATTAACGGATTTATTAATAAATTGTATTAATGTTATTAACTAGTAAATATAATTAAAAAGTGTATAAAAAATAAGAAAAGGAATAAAATAAAATAAAACAAAAAGGGATAAAAAAGAAAAATAAAAGGAGGAAATATATTTAATAATGGAAAAATAGATTAAAAAAAGTATGTCATATCTTTATAAGCAAAGTTTTTGGAAGAGAAAGGGGAGCACATCACCCAGAGAAAAAAAAAGATAGAAAATCATGGTAAGAGGAGCACAAAAGAAAAGGAAAATGGGAGAAGATGAGGAAGTAAGAAGCAAAAGGATCCATGAGGTGTTTCCAGGTAGGATTTGCAATTTAAATCTAGATATTTTTATGGTCTGTATAAATAAATATATTTATACTTGGTTAAATGTATTTTTATAAAACAAAACCCCAATATATGTAATTGGCAACTTCTATAGAAATTTAACAATGTAAAAACCCAGACATAGATATAGCAAGCTAATTGAGGTATCCCATGTTTAAAAAAAATATGTAGCACTTAAATAAGAGTGCATTGATTATATATGACTATATTTGACATTGTATAACTACAAAAGAATTAATTTAAACTTATACTCAGTCTTATATTTTATGAAGTGTCTATATCAATAAATTCATCCAACTATCTGAGAAAACTTATTATCTGTGACAACTTAGTTATTTATTGCAGTGATTTATTAGTTAATGAGAAAATAATCATATCATTTACTAATGAATTATGACTTAAAAATCATAATATTTAATCATTAATTCCCTAATGTGAGTCATTAGTTATGTATCTTGTATTTAAAAGTCAGTGTTATTAGTTAAAGAGCTACTATGTATAAGCACTGAGTTAACTATTCATTAGTTAATATCTTGTTATACCAGGTCATTGAAGTATTTATAAGTAATTATCTCATACCTTCTCCAGTCATTTAGTATTAAATAATCATTGTTTTCTCTCTTTATACATAGCCCAATAGTTTAGTGTTAAATAATTGATGTTTTCTCTCTCTCTACATAGTTACATTGTTGGAATTAAAACATAGCAAAGTTCGTGAGAAAACAAGTCATTAAAATTATTGGTATGTTGCATGTTTGTAATAGCATCACTAATATTAATGCTTAATCAAATTGAATGAATCATTGGGTTTTATTAAATTTTTGGGCGTCACTATAGGTTATAACATATTAAATGTACATTTATAACTATTATATTATACCTTTGTAAAATTTGTCCTTTAAACTTCTCACAGTAATATTTTTGGCATTGCCGAACTTTAGTTAAGAATATTATTAAATTTTAATAACAAAGTCATAGTTGAAGTATATATTAATGACATTTTTGCAAGGGAATTTAAGTCATGAGTCGCTACCAGTAGAATTTTCTAGCTTTTCAATAATTGATGTCAACTTGTGCTATATTTTTTACCCTGTAACATACCTACTCGATCGCTATAATTTTAGAAATGATGTGTGCATTTCCTAAATAAATTAGATGGGTATCTATTCAAATCACTAAAAAATTGGTATGATTATAGTTTTAGGAAATCACAATTATGTTTATATATGTTTTTGGCAATACCAAATGCGGAGAAATCCATTTCGTATATGCTTAGTGAACTAAAACATTTTCTTAATAGGTGCTAGGTGATTTTCATGAAGATTTGAAACTCACTTTTCATATATATGAATTTGGTTTCTATTTTCATACCTCTAAGAAAAATGATACTAGAATAGTATAATGTATATGTTTGAATGTATGTTTAAATCGTATCACCACGTATTTCTATACATGGGTATGGGTGACTTCAATATTAATATAGTTATTTATTTAACATGGACCTAAAATAAATTTGATATATGTCGTACATGTTTGGGTGTACAATGATAAAAGATATAAAACATGTTATTTTATGTTAGGACAATATACATATATATACTTTGATATCTCTCTACTAGTAAATATTGTCATATAAAGTAGCTATGTTATATTATTATTTTTATGTACTCATTATATTAATAGTTACTACATTTTTGGGTCATATATATAGTCAGATTACTATAACATAGTTCCTTTATACCTTTTTTGGATTGTTAGTTAGAAAATGGTATATTGTTATATTGGTAACTTAGGTATAAGATGTATTATGGGTGTACTAATATGTATGAGGGTGTGTGCATAGATAGAATATGAATATAAATGTGTTATAATGTGAGTATATTACATAAGTTTGGATAGTATTTTATTACGGCTTGAATGATACACTTATTCATGTACCTGATGAAACTTTTATGTATCATATAGGAGTGATTTAGATATTGTTGAATACTTGTATGCAAATATTGAAACGTAAAACTATGTGGTCTTGTGAATTTTTGTATGAAGTTATACATGCTTTGGTCATATCAATCTAAAAATCTATCTAATTAGGAATAAATAACTATGAATGGGTTTTACATTGTAAATCCCCTTAAAGATCATCCATATATGTATATTTTTATGAACATGAAAGTTCTAAGGAGTGTTGTAACATAGGATCCCTTAATTAGGACATATAAGTGATCATTAGATAGTGTTTACATATCATTGGAGTACTTACAAATGGGCATGTTAAGATGAATAAGTACTCATACATAAGAATTATACCTATGGTTAAGTAGATGGTTTAATTATGTCATAGGGTGTCTATGGAATTGAGACCATAACCATGTGGAAATAGTCTTCTTAAAAATGGGATTAGGTTATTCAAATAAAATATTATGGAAAAGTTTAGCTAGGAGTTACCTAACTCTTTGGGAATAGCATGACTGAATTGTTGAATAAATTTACATACAATAGAGAATATTTGTGTTGGTACATATTGTAAATTAACTTAGGGTATACTTGAGTGGTATAACCATGTACTTCATTGATTTTTATTATGTATGTGGGTCATTTGATTCTTGAAATAATAATTTTGGTTATATGTATTTATGTAGTTATGAACTATGAGATTATGGGATATCATAGAGCATTGCAATGTAAATGTATGACTTTACTCGATTGGTACATACTATAATTATTATGTTTAGACTCACACCTGTATTTGACTAAATAAACATATGTGTGTTGGTTATTATTTTTAATAGCATGTTTTGTGATAGTTTGTAGGACTTTGTGTATGTTTGTATACAACCCTTAAGAGTTTAATGAATGCTATGATAGTATATTATTGTGTTCTATGGGAACTATAATTTACTTCTTTATATCTAATTACTTAAATAAAATCTTATGTTTCCATGTATTTGAGACTACTTCATATGACTGATTGTAGAAAATTAGTAGTTATATCTTATAATATTAGACTATGGTAATATGGTTTATCATAGGGTATAGTATGTTGGAAACTAATTATGGTAGTGAAAATCTATAGTTAAATATGTATTTACTCAGGTGGTATAAACTATAGTCATTATTTCTAATATAGAATATAAAATAATGTAAGATTCATTCATACATTTGATGAAATAAATGTATGCTTTGATTAATCCTATTTTTAGCATGTTATATGATGTGTTTTCTAGTAATATGTAAATTAAATAAATCTTGTGGTTGAATTATATTTGACTAATTTGTATTGTTGATACAAAGTAAGGAGTGAGATGAACTTCACTAGCGTACTATTATCATAATGAGAGATGAAGGTTGTTTCATCAAGTGGTGTGTATGAATTTGATTGATCTATAGATCATTATAATTTATTATTCATAAAAATTTGGATCAAAGTATGTTTAGTGAGAAATTATCATTTTATGAGTATGATTTAAATGTTGTGCAATATCTTACAATAGAATGGTTTTCTATTAAACACTGCATGCTTAGTTTATAAATCATACAGCACACTAGTACTTGCTTATCTCTCTAAATTCTTGTGCCGTCACTATCTATTCATCCATGAAGGGAGTGCCATTACCTGATGGGATTAGTGTAGGGGATAGTTGGTCTGTGTTTGGTGTGTAAAATCACTTAGATGATTCTCTCCCTCCCCACAACATTACTAATTTTATCAAGATGACACTTGAGATTTCCACAGATACTTGAATTTGGGAACTATGCTATAAGGGATCCATGTATTTTATATATACATTGTATTAAATTATAATTATTATTAAATATTGTCATGAAGAGTTTTAATTACTTATTATTGTACATTGACATAGGTGGATGTATTCTTGTATTAACTATGGCTGAGTTAATGTAATTATTTTATATATTTGCATTATGATGTGCTCTTATGACATTAGAGATCAATGATATGTAATGTAATATGCTAGGTTGTTATTATCAGGCTTTGAGGATTTATTATGGTCTTTATATATTTTCATGGTGTAATCTATTTATGGTATATATGTTTAACATAAAAAAGAATTTTCTCATAATTCTAAGACTAACCCAATGGGGTTGTTACAAGCTAAGTCTAAGTTTGACAAGTATTTGTATCAATTTGGTAACTATATACTGGAACGTTACATATAAGTTATATATATAATACAAATGTAGGTGTTTATTGTTTTGAATTATTTAACTCTTTATAAATATTGGAAATGTATTTTAAAGTAAAAGAATTTTAAATAAAACATGTTGATGGAATCAAACTTGTAACCAAAATATATATGATATTATGCATAGACTATTATAATAAATTGTGTGAGTGTTTGTTATAATTAGATAGTGATTTGGTTTAAAAAGAGCAGATTATGGATATAAATAGTCAACTATCTATAATACTCTATTCATTAATAGTTTGATAATATTAATATCTTATAATAAATCATCAATGTATTTTGTGAATAAAAAAGTTATAATGGATGTTGAAATCATATGAAGTCATTGATTAGAATTGTAAATGACTATTGACATTATATACAATATGTATATATTATTGAGTATTTATAGATGGTACATATTATGAATATATTTAGTATGAGCAAGTGCTCATATAAATGGAAAATATCGATATGAGGATTTAGATACTCATGTGCATATACAACATATAGAGGTGTGCCTAAATCTGTTATAATTAATAATAATTCATAGGATCTTGAGGGATAGGAAACTATGACTATATAAATGTAGTCTACTAAAAACATAAAAAGTTGTTTAAATGAAAGATTATGTTTTCATGAGAATTATGACTTATTTATCATGATTGGTTGTTTGTAATTGATTAGTTGTATACATGAACAATAGACTATGATATTATCATACGCCATAGAATTCATTAAATTTGAATCTACTTATAGAAATTAGAAAAATATAGTCTAAATATAGATTATACCTTATTGGTATAAATTGTACTTATTATGCTTATTATTATTTATAAATAATATAGTGGAGATTCATTCTTATGTTTGATAGGCTAAATGTATGCATTTTGATTATTCTTGTGTTTAACATGTTTTAAGCCTACTAGTAGGAATTAATATCTATGAATATGTTGGTTATATTTATATTAACCAAATCTCGCATTATTGATACTAAGAAGTGAGATGAACTTCACTAGCTTACTAGCAACACCAATATCAGATGAAGGTAATCTGATCAAGTGGTGTGTATGAATTTGATTGATCCTAAAGATCAATAATTATTAAAAACTTTGGCCAAAGTAATGTTTAATTAGACATTGTCGATTCATATATATGATTTACATGTTTATGTGATATCATGTTATAACATATTTTATTTATGGTACATATCATGTATTATAAATATTACAATGCATGGGTACTAGCTTATCTCTCTAGATTCTTGCATTGTCACTATCTACTCATTCATGAAAGGGGAGGCATTCCCTGATAGAGGATTGTGAATGGGATCGATTGTTTGTGGTTGGTGTGTAAAAGTGCTCAGATGATTCTCTCCCTCCCTACAATAGTACTTATTTAAAGACTACACTTGAGATTACCATAGATACTAGAGTTTGGAAACTCATGCTCTATGGAGACTTGTATCTTGTATCTTATATCTTATATTATATTTGTTATTATTAAAACATTATCCTTGAGATCTAATTATTTAGTCATTGTATATTGACAATAGTGGTTGTATGTTTGTACCATCCATGGCTAGAAATCTATAATTACTTTCTATATTTAGTTATGTTTTGTTTCATATGATGATAGTGATTCATGACAAATAGATGTTACATGATTATTTTACATTTAACATACTTGGTGTGTTTTTCTTGGATCACTAATTAAATTTTCATGGTGAAATCTAGTAAAATAATATGATGATTTTTTTTAAATCACATTAATCTATGTCAATCCCGGTGGGGATGTTATAGGAGGGATAATTAGAAGGAGTTCAAAATTCCTTAGAATCTTTTAGGACTATAGATTTCTAGTTATAATTCTATAATATATTAGGATTTAATGATGATTAGAGGGAGGCTAGGTTAGTTTAGAAGAAGGGTTCATTGAGGAATAGGAGGTAGGCTTGTAGGAAATCTTAGGAGTAGGTAGGTAAATTGGTTATGGGTATTTTAAATACTAAAATATTAGATAAGATAATATTTGTATATAAGTGGGATTAGTTAGAAGAATTAATTATTCATGGGATGTTATAAATTTAAGCATAAGATGGGGGATGTTAGAGAAATGATTAGAAGGAGATTAGTAGTTAGGTGAAGTCAGGTGAGATTTAGTGATTATTAGATAAAATTATCGATGTTAGTTATGATGTGAGAAAATTTAGATGCATACATATTCTATAGATAGATGTTTTAAATTAAGGCCCAAGATACTATTAGGACCAACATACCCCACTCATTAAAAAAATTGGGGACCCTTGAGAGACCTATGTATCCAAGTTTGAAATATTTAAATAATGAGGTCCCTTTTGAAAGAATTTAAAGATCATCCACTCATGAATGAAACACATTTGTGTATTTTTCAAACCTCTTATTATGAGTTAACCTAGCTAATAGAGTTACTTAATTTGTTGTAGGTTCCTTGGAAGGCCTAGGTTTTGGTGTTTACAAACCCTAGGTAGCCCTTAGTTTAAATTCAAATATTGGTGGGAGCTAAGTTAGTGGGGATGATTGAATAAACTGGTTAACAAAAGGGTTTATCATGTTTTTTAACATGACCCAAGCCTTTATTCATTCATTTCCCCTTTATTTTACCTTGGGTCTAAATTAACTTATATGTAGTCCTTTTTAATTCACCTAACTTACACTAGGTTATTAATATTAAGGCCTCGATATTTAATCTTGACCTTAGTCTTAATAATTTATCCTAGGTATTTGTGTCCTTAGGCCTAATGGTTATTCCTTGTGTCCTTTATAGGATCCAATGATGATTGCTCACTCCCTAGATCTGATCAAATGGAGTGCATTAACTAAAAAGCTCTCGCTTAAGTAATTTACATCATAAAAGGATCACTGACAATTGCTTGCTCACTAGATTTAATCCAACAGTGTGAGGCGTAGGGATAAAAAGTCAAAAGATACATAAATCCATGAGAGAAAAATGTGTGGTGACTCACTAATAATAATAATAAAATTGAATGGACCCACTTAATAAAAATGTTCAATTAATGATCAGGTTCACCATGAAGATCAATGGTGATCGTTCACCTGTTGGATTTGATCCAATGGCACAAGAGGACCTCTACTAAATAGAAGGGCCCCATAAAGATAAATGGTGATTACTAACTCACTAGATTTAATCCAATAGCATGAAGAGCCTGATGACTTTTCAAAGCTCTATGAACTCAACACATGGCTAATGGATGACCAAAATGGCAACTAACAAAGATACGTAACACAAGAAAAATCTATGAGAGTGACAAGTGTCAGGACCATGAACCTAAAGATTGATGAGCCAATGGGAGAATAGGAAATCAGATTTGGATCAATAGATCATGTTGTACCCAAGATCTTGATCTGACAGAGCAAAATAAAGGAGGCTTTTAAAAGCTAACAGCTAGTATTTGAAGGGCAATTATGAAAATTGTTGTGAAAGTCTATAATGTTGCAACATGGACTCCAGGTAAGCATAAAAGGGCAAAATCAAAGATATTCTAAGATTGAAAAAATAAAGGGAATGAAGAAAAAGTTCCCATCAAATCTAAGGCATGTATGAAGTTAAGGCCTAAATTAATCCACCATTAAAGCTCAAAACCCTAAACCCTCTATAAAGAGGATTCAAGTTGAATAAATTAACTTCGCCTGGTAAAGATAGCATAACTAATCTTTGAAAAACAAGTGCCTTAGAGAAATCCTTGGCAATCATGTAAAGATAATTATGTATCATAAATGGTGGTAGGTACACAATAATTAAAGATGGAAGCTAAGCTCTATCTGACCTCTAACAATAAAGGGAGGATTTTCAAGGATACTAAGAAAGACTTAGTGACCCTAAATGTCCATGGAGTCAAGAACTAGTTATAATTATTCTTCCTTGTAGAATAATTGTAGCCCATGTCTTAAGAGGAGAGGATAAACACTAAAACACATCAAAGATACAATGATATAGTTACAATTCAGATGGTAGGCCTTCACCATGTAATATCAAAACTAGAGGTAATACATTTTATCAATGTCTTTACTCCTATTTTCATGGATTGTAGAATAGATGGGGAGTGAATTATTTGAGAGGGAAGCACCAAAAGGGTTGTGTGTATCACCTTCATGGCCTTTGAGACCTATTACAAGCTTCCCTTGCCCCATCTTGATCTCCCATCCATGAGAGATTAGACTAACACCCAGGACCTCAATTTAGTCCTCATACCCTAATTAATCTAAGGATCCCATGTTTTTAGGTCCCTTGATGGAAAAAATCCTATTGTCCAATTTAGAGAGGCCATTAAGATATGTATGACCTTGCTAAAGATATCCCTTGGTGTTCCTTCCACTACTTATGTGAACAAAGTCTGGGTATCTTATGTCCACTTTATGCTAAGAGATTTATTGACCCCTCTTATGGGAGACCTAATAATCTTTTTCTTGGCCAAGAAATTCATGTCCATTAAAAGAAGGAAATCCAAGTAATTTTATATGATGTCCTACCACTTGGATTCTCTCCTAGCCTTTATAACCTTCCCTAAAATATGAAATTAGTCCTCTGATGGTAGGACCACAATCTCCCACCACTACTCTAAATTGCATATATCCAAGTACAGGCACCACATGTAATTTGTTTGTGATGGTGTTTCCCCAACCATTTATGAGCCAATCATAAGCATCCCTATGCCAAGACTACATCCTCTAATCAATAAACAAATGGAAATCATGGGTGATGTGTGGTACTACCCAAATTGCATCATGATAAGGATAGAGGGAATCTTGACTCAGCCCTACAAATTACCAATTGATGTCCCCAACAAGCTTATAGAATAGGAGATTACCTCTTAGATTATTCAAGGTGAGGATAGGACATGTAAAGTGAAGAAGAAAGCTCAAGTTTATCCCTTCCCATTAAACATTGGCAAAGTCATAATCAGAGATTGGAAGCATCTAGAGGTCATGGTAGTACATAGGAATTCCTTTGATTTTTAGTTAGATGAATTCAAAATGTGGGACCCTAAGAATAGGGTAATCAACCACATCCAAGATAGGAAGGTCCCAAAGATTGAATATGGACATCAGCTAAGTGTAGGTGATGACATCTACATTAGAGCCAAAAAATTTAAAGTACTTTCCAAAATTATAGTTCACAACATCCAATTGGAGTGCAGGTTAGTCAAGGATAATAAGCCCTTAGGAAAAAGATGGCAACTTCACCCTTTACATTATCACTTGTTTCTCAGTCCATCTGGAACTACTCATCAAAAGCCACCTATTAAGGGACAGTCATCTGAGCCTCAACAAGTAGAACCAATAGGACAAGCCCAAGTTGAGCAGCCTAGGGAAATCAAAGGAAAAGACAAATCTATACTTGAAGAACCAAAGATAGAAGAGAGATCTAGAGAAGGCCTTGCACCTTTAGCACTCCCATAAAGACCTTCTTCCCTAATGGAATTCATTGGTATGGTTTTCCTTAAAGAAGGAAAAACATTAGAAGGTGCCTTTATTGACATAGCAGCTACATATAGTTCTGATAGGGAGGAGGATCCCTCTAGTGAAGTAGATAAAGAATTGATCCCACTGGATGGTGAGAAGAGGAAATTATAATTGGATTTGGTGCTTGTGGCTCCAATAAAAAGGCCTAGGTTGACCTGTTAGCCAATTTTCACACCCAAGTTTTGTTTCTTTCATTTTGGCTAAGTGTAGCATACTTAATTTGTTTATCCCAATAGCAAAGTGTCAAGTGTTATTTCCTTTGGAAGCCTTTGTTTGGTCTTTTTACAAGTGTTATTTTGGTCTTTTTACTCAAGTGTTATTTCTTTCAGCAAGTTTTTACTTTGGGTTTTTTGTTCAAGTCTCAAAGGAATTGTTTCAAACTTTTTGTTTGAAACAAAAAATTTGAAGGAATTGGTCCATTTCAAGATTTCTGAAGGGTCACTTACAAAAAGTTTGAAGGGTCTTTTTCTCATGGAAGTGTCCTTTGTAAAAACTCTAAAGGGTACATTTTCAATATTTTTGAAGGGTCTTTTCTTGAGAATTGGTCCTTTGTATTTTTCTTAAGTAATTGTTTCAAACATTTTATCGGAAACAATCTTTCCTAAAGAATTGGCTCTTACATTTTTTCCAAAGGAATTGGTGCTCTCTCAAAAAGTCTAAAAGCTCATTTAAAAAATCTTGAAGGGACAATTGTAAAAAGTTTGAAGGGTCTTTTCTCAAGAAAGTGTCCAGTTCAAGATGCCCAAAGGGAAACTTGCAAAAAGTTTGAAGTGTCTTTTCTTGGGAAAGTGTCCAATTCAATATTTCTAAAGGGACATTTCAAGATTACCAAAGGGTATGTTCAGGATTTTTGAAGGGTAAGAAGAAAAGGGTCCACAAGAAAATTGTCTAGGAAAATGCCCTGAAGGAATGATCCCAATAGAATGATAGTTATATGGATGTCAACTTCAAGGTGATGAGCTAGCCATTAGCATTTAAATAGTGGGTCATAGGCAGATTGATGGTCCTCACTAAAATGCTCAAAGATACAAGGGCTCATGTCAGTTTTTGATGGCCAATCAAAGGAACAATTGACTGAGGGGATTTACAAGATGTGAACATTCGACTAAGGTCAAACTAGGGTAATCTTTCAAGGGATGTTTTTAGATATACACATGGATCTAACATTTTGATAAATGTCATGAAAGTATGCATGTAGACTAAAAGTGATGCCTTTCCAAGGCCAATAGAATGAAAAGGACTCTTTCCCATGTCGTTGCACACCTCAAAGAGACAGTGAGAAGTTGTTAGTATCAAGATAAATCCACAATAAGTAGAATCATTTGTCATAACTACATTGATTCCATTTCAAAATATCTTCTACTGATGCAACCATTAGGGAAGCATCTTTGAGAGTGCAGGCTAATAGTGTAACCACTAGAGGTGACATGGATCAATCATATGGCTTGAATGAGCATCATTTATAAATATTGTTGTAGTTAAAGAAGGAGACTTCAAATAGATTGATTCCTCTTTTAGCACCAAAGGCCTCCTCCTCTCTCTTCCTTTCTGCTATAAATACATCCCTTGGGCTAGTGTAAAAAAACAACCACATAGTGTATGGTGAAGCCCTATTGGATTGATGTTATATTTTGCCTTTAATCATTAGTACAATTCTTTTCTTTCCAATTTTCAACAATTTTTTGAGCATGTAAGTGACATATAATGATAGTAAGTGATGAATTTCCTTCCTTTTATCCTTTATCCTTCATGTCTGAGCAAAATTTCTTAGTTTGAGAGGTCATATAGAGTGTGTTCAAGTGTGTTGAATTGTTGTAAGTGTATAAATATTCTTTTAATGTGAAATTTGGCTTTCAATTCATTTGTCTTATGTCATTTTATACATCTTGCATCTATACTAAAATACTTGTGTTAAAACCCCTTAGATCTTGAAAATGGTCTATGTGTTTTGTTTTATTATGCATTAGAATATGATATTCATGTGGAATATATATCGATGCATCACCAATATTAGAGTAGATTTCCTTTTGTCTAATTTATAACTCTTTTCATTTAAATCAAACTAGTTTAGATAGAGGTTGTTTTACAAAGATACATTCAGGGAGCTAGCCCTTTAAATCTAGAGGTTTATTTCCTCTATAAGCATACCCACATGCCTAGAAATTTTCCAACATTTCCCAAATTTGGAAGAGACTTGAACACTCTCTTTTAGGGTGAAATATTTGGAGACAATATTTCTATCATGCCTGATGGGATAGCTAGTCCTAATTATTTACATGTCAAGGTGAATGTTGAACTTGACAAGCCTAAGTTTGTAGAAATATTCTTAATCTAGCATTTGGCGACTCCAAAAGGTGAGAATATTTTGTTGTAGATAAATTTTCCTACATCATAGTTTACGGTACTCACTAATTCATTTAGTATTTTTGATCAAAACCCTCTAGGTGAAACCCTTCTTAAAGAATAACACCCTAAACCATTCCTAACACTTAGAGATCTTGGACAAGGAGGTTTTGAAGACATAGAATAAGAAGTTGAAGAGATAGGAGATCAAGAGGAAAGAAGATAAATGGATACGTATAAACCTTTCTTAGCCTTTAAGACCCAAAATCCAATTGACCTTCTTGCATATGACCCTATTCCTCCCAATGCTACCAAGAATCTCCCTAGTTTCAATGGAGAGGGTTATATTACCCCACTTGAGAATATTAGGGACATTCAATTTTTTGTAATTTCCATAATGTCACCTAAGCCAACAAAGCCATTAGATTTCTTTACATGTCTCTAAGAGGTAAGGCACTTGACTGGTATAGGACTTTGGAAGGTGGTTGCATTACAAGTTGGGATGGCTTTGGGGAATTTTTTGTAACTAGATTTAAGAATAAGAGTGACCATAATTTGCTAATCCACTAGCTGAATGTGATAAAGAGAGGTCCTAATGAATCTATGGGAGATTTAATGAATGTTTTCAAAGGACAAGGCATAGGTTTTCACTTGTCATGAGACCTCCTCCTAGCTTTGTGTTTCTCACTTATTTCAAGGCTATCAGTACTAATGTGGTAGTAATGTTGTAGTCAATGGGAAGATCTACTTTTCCAGACACATATGAGATAGCTATTGAAGCTGAGAATAGATTGATACAAGCTATAAATCTACCTCTAAGAGTTTCCATGCCTTTGTTGTCTCATAGTTTGGTTGAAGCTCTAAGCATAGTACAAGTTCCTAATGCCAATGTCAAGCCAAGAACCTTTCCCAAGAAGGTGGATAATGCTATAGACAAAGATGAAGAAATTTAGTCATTACGTACTCAGCTAAAGCAAGCTCAATTCTAAGCAAGTACTCCACCTAATCCTCAATACTATCCTCAACAAGGCTATAGAGCTCCACCCCAATAAAACTACCAAGGAAGAGGACAAGGTCAACAAGGTTTCAATAGGTATCCTAATGCCTATAATCCTAATTTCACTCATTCCATGAAGGTTTTTGTTCTAATGCATGCTGACCTAATCTAAGGGGAGGATTATTTAGACCAATAAAGACAACCTCAAGGTTCGTTTATGCATGATGGTATAAAAGATGGCCAAGCTTTGGTGGCACAAGAAGAATCTTCTCCTTATGTGACATCAAAAGAAGTTAATCTCATGTAAAGGGATATTCATGGAAAAGGTAACATCTAGAGTGTAGGTATGATGAACTTTCAAGCGAAGGATGATTATGTGTTGAATCAAAGCACACCAATTTCAGCCAATACAAGATCCAAGAAGAGAGCTCTGGGAGATGTTATAAGAGTACATGTGACTCCAAGTGATGCCTCTCTAAGGCAACAAAGTGTGAATCCTAGTGCAATACCTAATACCAGTCATGCTCCTCAACAAAATCAAAATGCAAGTAGGGTTGTCAAGCCTACAATGCAGCAGGTTTAGACTCCCTCACTACCTTAAATAATGTAAGAAAATATGAATAATTCCCCTCTAAACATTGTTGATTCTTTGAATAATACCAAGATAAGCATATCTCTTTAGGAAGTCTTACATATGTCTAGTCAAAAGGAGCTCTTATAAGAATAGCTCATGAGCATTCATGTAGCCCTTACCAATAATCCAATTCATGTCTTAGATACCTCCACAAAATTTGAAAATCCTCCACCCTTCTACCTCACACTCATTATGGGAGACAAGTTGGTTCACAATTGTATTGTAGATAGTGGAGATAGTATCATTGTCATGCCTAAGGTGGTAGTTGATAGATTGGGATTGAAGTATGAACCACATAATAAAGGTGTGTTGTAGCTCAATGGGACTCCAACCAAGATAGTGGGATTGGTCAGAGGTATGAAAGTCTTTTTACATGATCTCCCAAGTTTCCCCATTATACAAGACATTGTGGTGGTAGACCTCCCATCTCATTTTTCTATCTGCTTGTCAAAGGACTTCATGGCTAAGATAGGAGGGTACCTTTTTCCTAATTGGTATTTTATAACTTTTAAAACAAGATATGGAACCAAGGTGACTATAAGGACACAACCCTTAGCAAGGTTTCATAGTGAACCATATATGGAGATAAGTTTAAATCAAAATTGTTTAATTAGTAAAGAAGAAGGTGTCATGGATGGTGAAGCATCCTCCCCCCTTGAAGGTATTTTTGATCTTTTCCTTGATAAGTAAAGCAATAAAATGCATGTACTTGATCCATTTACATTCATAGAAGAGACTAATTTGGGATTGTATTAAATGCATGAAAAGTATGTTTGAATCCTTTCACTCACTAATGAAGATCATGAACTTGAAGGAAATTAGGGAAAAAAATTGATGCCTCAAGAAGCAAAGTAGGTGCAAGGGCTAGCATTATGTTAGTTTCTCCATTAAATAATCAATACTAATCCTCATATAGATTCCACTTTAGCTGCACCTATAATGTGGTAGAATATGAAGGCTTAGTTCACAGCCTCCAATGGGCAAGGAAGAGAGGTATCAAAGATTTTGAAGGTTTATGGGGATAGTGAGTTGGTCATCCACCAAGTGAGAAATCAAGATACATCCAAGAATCCCTTGCTTAAATCCTATTAAATATGGTATGGGACCTACTTGAATACTTTGATGCCTTCAACACACAACCCATACCAATGGATTCAAATAAACACATTGATAGATTGGCTACCATAGGAGTATAGTTTGATGCAGTTGTTGATGTAGGAAAGGAGAAAGATCAATCTCATATCAAGGTCATTATGAGGTTGTCTATTATATATAATGAAATTTCATGCTAGGTGTTTGAAAGTGATGAACACATTGCACACTTATTACAAAATGAGACAGAATTTTCCTCGAGGAACCAAAAGAGATTGCATGATCAATATGAAGAACAAGTTATTCAGTTGAAGATAAATAAGATACCTAAGGGGATTATTACTTTGGAGAGTGTATTTAATGAAGATGATCAAAATAATAAATAAAGAGTGATCATGTCAATAAATGAAGAAAACTATGAGAGAGCCATGATTTACAAGGACAAGCTTCTAAAAATTGGTAAGATATTTTCACTATCTGAGAGGTAGGCCTTTATTGAATTATGCAAAGAGTTCTATGACATATTTACTTGGGAATATAAATATTTTAAATGGTTTGATCTAAGTATATTTTATCACACCATTGATTTAGAACCTAGATCTAAACCTATTAGGTAAAAATAAAGGCCTATCAATCCCAAGATAGAGGAACTCATAAAGAAAGAGTTGACCAAGTTGATTGAGTCTAGGATTATATTTCCTATCAAACACTCAACTTGGGTAGCTAATCTTATACCTATATGAAATAAGAATGGAGAGATCAAACATTGTGTGTATTTTTGAGACCTTAATAGAGTGTCTCTCATGGATCATTATCCACTACCTTCCATGGAATAAATTCTTCAAGTTATTTTAGGTTCTTAATGCTTCTCACTTCTTGATGGTTATTCAGGTTACAATCAAATACTAGTGAATGAAGAGGATCAGTTCAATATAGCCTTCACTACAAAATGGGGGACCTTTGCCTATAGGAATTTGCATTTTGGTTTATCTAATTCTGGAGCTACATTTCAAAAGATAATGGACGTCGATTTTAAAGGTTTGATCAATAAGTTTTTACTTGTGTATCTTCATGATATTACTATTTTTTTGAAGGATGTTACTGATCATATGGAACATCTAAGGTAGGTGTTTGATAAATGTAGGGAGTATGGAATATCCCTTAATCCAAAAAAGTGCATCTTTGATGTTCATGAAGGTAAGTTATTGGGTCATATTGTTTTAAAAGAAAGCTTATCTATTGACCCCAAGAGGACTGAGGCTATTCTAGGCTTGTCTTTGGGTCAACACAACAAAGGACTTAAAAACTTCTTAGGGAAAATAAACTTTATAAGAAGGTTTATTCTAGGGTTTAAAACTGTGGTAAAGCCTATCACATCCATCCTCAAGAAGAACCAAGATTTTTCTTGGACAAAGGAAAGTAAGAGTAATTTTGAGGCAAACAAGCAAGCAATTGCAAAATCTCCTACTCTCTTAAACCCAAACTTTACCAAATATTTCATACTCTATACCTTTGCTAACCTTGATAAAATCTTAGCTATGCTTATGCAAGAGAATTATGAAGACTTAGAGCAACCAATTGCATTATTCAGCCAAGGATTAGCAGATTATGAAGTATAAGTATACATTTGTTGAGAAGAAAGCTCTAACAATGATAAGAGGATTGAAAAAAGACACATGGTTTCAAATAACAAGATACATGTCATGGTTTCTTATCCTAGCACAAAGGAGTTTCTCCTAAGAAAAGACCTTAATGAAAAGTGAGTTAGGTGGATTACCAAAGTAATTGAGTATGATGTGGATATTAATGTCACAAACTTGGTGAGAGGAAAAGGGTTATGCAAGCATTTAGCTTTAGATTTTCAAGATCCAAAAGAGGAAGTCTTGATCAATCAAGTTCATCCCCAACCAGTTGATCACATACAAGTTCAAAGTTGGACACAAGACATCACTATTTTTCTTCAAAATGGTGGGTATCCCAATGGCTTGAACAAGTCTCAAAGGTGATATTTTAGATTTTAGACCATTCTATACTATCGGGTATCCCAATGGCTTGAACAAGTCTCAAAGGTGATATTTTAGATTTTAGACCATTCTATACTATCTTTTAAATGGTGTTCTCTTTAGGAAAGATGTGAAGGGTGTGTTGTTGAGGTGTGTTAATAGTGATCAATTTGATATGCTACTAGAAAAGTTTCACAATAGCACAGATGGAGGTCATTTCTCTCCTAAGATAATAACTACAAAGATAATGAGGGTTAGTTACTATTGGCCTAGTCTTTTTAAGGACTATTACCATTGGGCTAAGATGTGTCCTCAATGTGCCTTCTTTGTAGGCAAATAGAAAATTTTAGCCCTTCCATTGAATCCTATCCAAGTAGACCAGCCTTTCATGCAATGGGGACTTGATTTCATTAGTGTGATCAACCCTCCATCAAAAGCTAGACACAAATGGATATTGAATACTACTGACTACTTCACAAGGTGGGTAGAGGTTGTTTAATTGGAGGCAAGTGAAAATGCTATCTTGGAGTTCTATGACAAAATTATAATAAGGCTTAGAGTTCCCCATGTTATCATTTATGATAATTCACTTGATTTCATAAGTGTTAAAACTTGTAATTAGGGAAATAGGAATAGAGTTTACTTGAGGACCTCATCCAACTATTACCCTCAAGGTAATGGATTGGTTGAATCTACTAACAAGAATCTCATCAAGATCATCAAGAGGAGATTAGAGAAAAATTAAAGAGCATGACACAACAAGTTGAAGACAACCTTATGGGCTGATAGGATTACTCTGAAGAGATAAATTGGTAATTCTCCCTTTGTGCTTATTTATGGGAGAGAGGCTAGGTTGTCCATATCTCAAGAACTCCTTGCTCTAGAACTTGCATAGTAGCTGGAACTACTTGAAAATATTCCAATGGAAGTGATCCAAAACTTAGAAGTTCTAGTTGGTGAATATTTCAATAGCACAAAAATAACACAATAACAATGGATTCTCTGAGAAGAGACGTCGTATTACTTAACAATCACAATACAAAACATGCACTTATCTCTGAGAAGAGACGTTTGCCTTCCTTTTTTGGGTTACAATGTGTTTATACATATTTTTGAAGAGGGAGATTATGTGGCTCAAGGAATTAATGGGTGACACTTTAATGTCCCAGCATTAAAACCATAAAATGCTCCCATTAAACAATACAATGCTTGAGGACAATACAAATGGAAACAATGCAGAATTTGAGGCATTAACCGTCATTGAATGGTCACCTCAAATTGTGGCCTGGATCATTCCTTCCTCCTTGAAAAGTAATGGTCCCCATTGCATCAAGATTCCTTGTTAGGTGGGGTAGTTGTGTCTTGATTTGATTCGCTATGAGCCACTCACCATGGTGGCTAAGCTAGCCTCTTCTGACCACTTAATATAGCAAAATCGAGCATCCTCTTGTTGTCTTCATCCAAGTATCCACAATCTGATCCTCTTCTACTGGAGCAAAACTCTGTGGATCAAGCTCATCAATGTCAAGTTGTTTTTCCCCAAATAAAGTGTCTAATAGAGGTGGGTGATATGGTTTGAGGAGCTCCACATTGAATATTGGGTGCAGACCAAGGTACGCTGGTAGGTTCAACTCAAAAGCATTTTTTGCAACTTTTTTAGTGATGGTGTATGGACCATATCATAGAGGTTGAATCTTTTTATGTGGGCCTACAAGTCATTCCTTCTAAAGTCATAACCAAACCTTGTCACCCATAGTGAAATGGTGCACAATCCTATGTTTGTCATGCCATAGCTTATACTTATGATTCATCTTCTCCAGGATGTCATGAACTTGTTGTTGGATATCCTGCATGTGCTCAATAAACTTGGTTTCTTTTGCTGCCTCAGAGATTCCATGAGCTATGTATTCCATGGTGGGGAATGGAACAGCTATATCAATTGGGGCCATGGGTTGGAACCCAAAACATACTTAGAATGGACTGTGTTTGGTTGAGCTGTGCAGTGCTCGATTATATCCATGTTGGATGAACAGAAGTCCCTCATCCCATGTACGTGGATGTTTGGAGTGATACATCTAAATCATGTGAAAAATCAAGTGGTTTACCACCTCAGTCTGACCATTGGTTTATGGATGGAAGGCTGTGGACTTCATCATCTTAGTATCCATCATCTTCCATAAAGTGGACCAGAAGATGCTCAGGAACTTGCTATCTCGATCTGAGATAATGGACTTGGGGAGACCAAAATGGAGCCATACATGACTAAAATATAGTTGAGCAATTTCTTCAGTAGACATATTTTTCTTACAAGCAAGCATAATAGCCATTTTTGAAAAATGATCAACTACCACAAAAATACAGTCCTTGCCATGTTTGGAAGTGGGCAAACCTGAGAGAAAATCCATGGAGATAGATTCCCAAGGCTTGGTTGGTTCTGGCAATGGTGTGTACAATCCTTCCTTCTTATTTGTTGGCTTGGTGATTTCACATGGGGTGCAAGATTTGAAATATCTTTCCACATCCTTGCGCATATGGGGCTAGTAGAAGTGTTTGTGAAGAACTACCAATGTTTTTTCAATACCAAAGTGGCCAGTTGTCCTACTGAAGTGTGCTTCCCATATCATCTTTTATTGCTCTATAACAGGAACACAGATGTGCCCCATATGGTAGAGACATTATCTTATAAATAGAAGTCAGAAACATGTTCACCTTTTTGGAGTGCTTGATATGTGTCAACAAAGGTAGGATCTACTTCATACAAAGCACCCTAAGTGGCAATCTCATGTCTGCACAGGTCAAGCACTATCGTGAGTGTAGTAATTGGTGGGTGGCTTAGGCAATCTATAGTTATATTTGAGCTCCCTTTTTTTTGTTTGATTATCAGGTGGAATTTTTGAAGATACGTGGCCCCCTTTTGCTGCCTCTCATTTCATAGTTTGCTTTGCATCTGGATGAATTCCAATGGTTTGTGGTCAGTGTGGATGACCATCTCTTTTCCCAGGATGTAGTGTTTCTAGTGTTTATAGGCTTGTACAATGGCGTAGAGCTCCTTATCATATGTTGGATATTTCTTGACTGTATCAGTGAAATTTTCACTATGGTATGCAATAGGATGGCCATGTTGCATGATGACCGCTCCCATGGCATATTCAAATGCATCTATCATCAACTCAAATGGTTGATGCAAATTTGGTAAGGCAAGAATAGGGGCTGAGTAGAGTCTATTATTCAAATTCTCAAATGCTCTTTGCTATATTTCACACCACTGAAATGTAGCTTTAGCTCCTCCTCTAGTCACTTGGGCTAGTGACCAAGCAACATGTGAAAATCCAAGAACAAACTTGCGGTAGAAATTTGCAAGGCCAAAAAAGCTGTGAAGCTCTGTGAGGGTCCTTAGTGTGGGCCATTCTCAAATAATTTGAATCTTTTCTAGATTGATGTGGACTCCTTCCTCATTGCCAATGTACCTGAAGTACTGAATTGTTGTCATTCCGAATGTGCATTTGTCAATATTTGCGTACAACTTATGCTCCCAAAGAGTTTGAAGCACCTTACAGACATGTTGTAAATGTTCTTCCCATGTTTTGCTATAGATGAGAATGTCATCTGAGTAGACAACCATGAATGAGTTGGTGAAGGGTCGTAGGATGTCATCCATCATCCGCATGAAGGTTGCAGGTGCATTAGTTCGGCCAAAAGGCATAACCAACCATTCAAAGAGCCCCTCCTTAGAATTGAATGCAGTTTTTCAAACATCAGTGGGATCGATGGGAATTTGGTGATAACCAAATTTGAGATCAATTTTGGTGAAGAACTTCACACCACAGAGCTAGTCCAGTAGGTCATCGATTATGGGGACAGGGTAGCAATTCCTTATAGATATTTTATTCAGGGCTCAGTAGTCAATGCAAAGCCTCCATGTTCCATCTTTCTTTGGTGCCAAGACGATTGGGATAACACAAGGTGAAGAGCTTGGCCTGATGTGACTTCTTTCGATCAATTCTTGAATATGTCTTTTTATCTCATCATTCTCTAAAATTGATCAACGATAAATAGGACTGTTAGGAAAAGGTGATCTTGGGATTAAATCGATAGAATGTTTTACTTGGAAATGCAGTAGAACTCCTATGGGTGACTTGAATAAGTCATCATATTCACCTATGATTTGTCATATCTACTTTTGTTGTTGTGTTGATTGTGTAGTTATGACTTCAACATCAGCCTCCTCGAATCCCTGTGGTTTGACCATCATGAGAATAAATTGCTTTGTCTTCTCCACAAATATCTTTCATTGCTTAGCACTGCTCAGGGAAATAGATGTGGGAGGTGGTACCTCTAGTACCCTATAGCATTGTGTTCCAAGAGTGAGGGTGACCCTTCGGGTTTGAGATTCATAGATGCCATGTCGCTCATACATGAACAGTTGACCCAGGAGGACATCACAAATGTCTAGGTTGACCACATCACACAAGAATTTATCCTAGAATGGTTTTACAGCATATGAAAGAAGACACTGGTGGGTGACACGAAGGTCTCTCCCTGGGCTCAACCACCCAATACTATATGGCTTTGGATGAGGCTTCATGGATAGATCTAGACTTTTCACAACTTTAGCTGAGATTAAATTCTTTTGACTTCCACTATCAAGAATAAAGTGCAGAGGCTTACCTTTTACCCATAATTTGGAGTGAAACAATCTTTCTTTGTCCTCTAGTCTTTCCTCATGGGTCTATGACAAAGCGATGATGGTGTCGGGCTCTGCATCTATAATTTCTTCTTCATATTCTTTGACTGTAGGTTGTGTATGAGGCAAAGTAGTAGACATCAAGTATTGTGACTCAGAGAGTAGTGACTTGATGGCTCAACATTATTCTTTGGAGTGAGTTCCCATTTTGTTGTAATCACACCATTTCCTATCCTTCCCCTTCTAGGATTTCTTATCCTGAAACTCCTTCTGCTTCCAATTTTGGCCTTGTGTTTGACCTTCCTTGTCACTTTTTCCTTTTGAAGGTTGACTCTTCATATTCTTCTTGACATGCTTCTATTCAATCTTCACTACAAATTTAATTGTCTCACTGAGGGTTTCCAAATTGAAGAGTTCCATTTCCCCCCAGATGTACCATTATAGTCCACCATGATATTTGAGGGTTTTATGTTTCTCACTTTCTTCAATGCCCAATCTTGCAGACAAAGAATGAAAAGTGTCTGTGTAATCTTCCACAAATTGGTCCTTGCCTTGGCGAAGTTGTTGCCACTGTATGTATAGATCATCATACGCACTGAGGGGATAGTATTCTTCTTTTACTGCTTCCGTAAAATCATCCCAGGTGGGTTCCACCCTAAGGCCAATGACATCTAAACTGAACCTCTTTTTGTACACTTCCCACCAATTTTTCATAGGCAATGATGATTTCAAAAGAGAAAAAGTGATCTTTTCTACGTCGATGAACTTATTTACAGAGAAGTAGGATGACAGTTGATCCAACAAATTTTCCACTACATCAACATTGATTTTGCCTTCAAATGTGGGAATATCAAATTTTACCTGAACCTTAAAGGGTGTTGGGGTACTGAAAGGAAGCTCCCTCGATGAGGAGCCTGGATGTGTAGCTGTGGAGCCAAAATTTCCCCTCGAAAGTGTTTGAAAAATTTGAGCAAATTGTTGGAGCATCTACACTTATTGCCACTAGAGGGCTTCATTCACCATTTCCTTGAAAGGATCAGATGTCTCAGTGTCATCTACCATTTGAGGTCATTTGGGGTGCACAAGTGGAGCATTTAAAAGCTCTATCACTTCCCACCCAAGTTTCCTATATCTTGACCTCATCCTCGGGAACATACACTCTCAAGACAAACCGCTCTGATACCACTAATCCAAAACTCAGAAGTTTTGGTTGGCAAATATTTCAATAGCACAAAAATAACACAATAACAATGGATTCTCTGAGAAGAGACGTCGTATTACTTAACAATCACAATAAAAAACATGTGCTTATCTCTGAGAAGAGATGCTTACCTTCCTTTTTTGGGTTATAATGTGTTTATACATATTTTTTAAGAGGGAGATTGCATGGCTCAAGGAATTAATGGGTGACGCTTTAACATCCCAGTATTAAAACCATACAATGCTCCCATTAAACAATACAACACTCAAGGACAATACAAATGGAAACAATGCAAAATTTGAGGCATTAACCGTCACCGAATGGTCACCTCAAATTGTGGCCCAGATCAGGAAGTTAGATTGATAGAACTAATACAGCTACAAGAAGTAAGAGACAATGCACACAAGGCCATGGATCACCACCAAGTACTCATGAACAAGTCCTTTGACAAAAGAGAAAGTGCAAGAGTGTTTAAAGAAGGTGACTTGATCCTAAAATGAGATGAGGACAAATCAAAACTAGGTAGACATAAAAAGTTTAACACTTTGTGAAGTGGCCCTTACATCATTAGCAAGTGCAAGCAAAACAACTCCTTTCAGCTGACCAAGATGAATGGAGAAGAATTGCATATCCCTATGAATGGGATACATCTAAAGTTTTGCTATTAGTCTTTGTAGGACATGTTTTGTAAATAGTAGATTAGGTGTGTGTGTTTGGTCTAGTTTTGTTTTGGTTTATTGTTGTGTTCCCTAAGTGCTTTGTAGCACAAGTATGTTTCCTTCCTTTTGGTTGGTGTGTGTCTTTGCCTTTATGCATGTGATCAACTAGCTTTTGTTTTTTGTTTTTTGAGCCAAGGGTCTATTCAAGTCATTTTTTGGGTGCCTATATACGTGAATCCATACCCAATGGAAGGATTTAGGCAACTGGTCTTAGGCATAGTAGGCATGCCACCCCTAGGAATCACCAAGAATGTTAGCCAATTTTCACACCCAAGTTTTGCATCTTTCATTTTAGCTAAGTGTAGCGTTCTTAATTTGTTTATCCCCAAAATAAAGTGTCAAGTGTTATTTACTTTGAAAGCCTTTGTTTGGTCTTTTTGAAAGTGTTATTTCGGTATTTTTGCTCAAGTGTTATTTATTTTGGAAAGGTTTTGCTTTGGGTTTTTTGTTCAAGCCTCAAAGGAATTATTTTAAACTTTTTTTCTAAAACAAAAAGTTCAAAGTAATTTGTCCATTTCAAGATTTATGAAGGGTCACTTACAAAAAGTCTGAAGGGTCTTTTTCTCATGGAAGTGTCCTTTGCAAAAAGTTTGAAGGGTACATTTTCAATATTTTTGAAGGGTCTTTTCTTGGGAATTGGTCCTTTGCATTCTTTCTAAAGGAATTATTTTAGACATTTCATTCGAAACAATATTTTCAAAAGAATTGGCTCTTACATTTTTTCAAAGGAATTGGTGCTCTCTCAAAAAGTCTAAAGGGTCCTTTTCAAAAGCCTAAAGGGACACTTGAAAAAATTTTGAAGGGTCTTTTCTTAGAGAAGTGTCCAGTTCAAGATGCCCAAAGGGACACTTGAAAAAAGTTTGAAAGGTCTTTTATCAAGAAAGTATCTAGTTCAAGATTTTAGAAGGGACATTTCAAGATTGTTGAAGGGCATGTTCAAGCTTTCTAAAGGGTAAGAAGAAAAGGGTCTATGTGAAAATTGTCTAGCAAAATGCCCCAAAAGAATGATCCCAATAAAATGATGGTTATATGGATGTCAACTTCAAGGTGATGAGCTAGATGTTGGCATTTAAATAGTGGGTCCCAAGTAGACTAATGGTCATCTCTAAAACACTCAAAGATCCAAGGGCTCACATTCTTCATCCACCAAAGCATATTAAAGGGTTCATCTCACCATTGATTAGATCAAGATCTGAGTCATTTTTTTATGGCCAATCAAAGGAACAATCAATTGAGGGGATTTACAAGATTTGAACATTTGACTAAGGTCAAATTGGGCTAAACATTCAAGGGATGTTTGTGGACATACACATGGATCCAACATTCTAACAAATGCCATGAAATCATGCATGTAGACTCCAAGTGAAGCCTCTCTAAGGCCAATAGAATGAAAAGGACTCTTCCTCACATCGTTGCACACATCACTAGTGAGAAGTTGTTAGAATTAAGATAAATCCACAATAAGTGGACTCATTTGTCATAACCACATTGATGCCATTTCAAAATATCTTCCACTCATGCAACCATTAGGGAAGAATATTTGAGAGAGCAATATAACTATGTAACCATTGGAGGTGACATGGATCAATCATATAGCCTAAATGAGCATCATTTGCAAAGATGATTACAGCTGAAGATAGAGACTTATAACATATTGATTCCTCTTTTGGAACCAAAGGCTTCCTCCTCTCTCTTCCTTTTTGATATAAATATATCCCTTGGGCTAGTGACAAAAAACAACCACATAGTGTATGGTGAAGCCCTACTAGATTGATGTTATATTTTGCCTTTAAGCATTAGTACAAGTCTTTTCTTTCTAGTTTTGAACAATTGTCTGAGTATGTAAGTGATGTATAGTGACAGTAAGTGATGATTTTCCATCCTTCTATCCTTTATCATTCATGCCTGAGCAAAATTTCTTAGTCTAACAGGTCATATAGAGTGTGTTGAAGTGTGTTGAATTATTGTAAGTGTATAACTATTATTAGAATGTGCAATTTACCTTTCAATTCAGTTAACTTGTGTCATTATATACATCTCACCTCTATACTGAAATACTAGTGTTAGAACCCCTTAGAGCTTGAAATTGGTCTATGCATTTTATTGTATTGTGCATTAGAATATGATATTCATGTGGAAGATAATCTTGGTGCGTCACCAATCTTACAGTAGGTTTCTTTTTGTACAATTTCTAACTCTTTTCCTTTAAATCAAACGAGTTTAGATAGAGGTTATTTTACAAAGATACATTTAGGGAGCTAGTCCTTTAAATCTAGAGGTTCATTTCCTCTATAATCATACCCACATGGCTAGAAATGTTTTAACATTGCCCAAATTTGGAAGAGACTTGAACACTCTCTTCTAGGGTGCAAGATTTGGAGACAACATGACCATCACTCATCCCACTAGTGAAGTCAATCTTTTCAGTGATAAAAATCTAGTTCATGGACCAATCATCCCTGACTTGTTTGTCTATGGAAATTTGTAAAAAATATAATCCCTCTCTCCTTCATGGGCCTTGATGTGGATTGGCTTGATTTAATATGACAACATCAAGCCATGGATCAAAGATATAGTGAAAAAAATAAGAAGAAAGAAGAATGCAAATTCAACATATTCAGGAGAAATAGAGAAATGACACCTCAGGAGCCTCTAGAAGTACAAGTGTGGAGGTGTCTGAGCCTCTAAAATTCAAAGAACTAGAGGTTAAGGGGTAATTTAACCTAGACACAACAGCCTTGGAGAGGACCACAATGAGGTTATCCATGGTTAGCCAAGAAGAGTTCACATTTCAGAAGGTGGAGGCATTCACAAGGTTACCCCCTATTAGAGGACAATAAATTGGTGAAGCTCCCATCCATGAGGAGGATGTGGTAAGTTTGATTGAGGCTCAATATTAATAGGTTAGCATTGGTGTCCAAGGATTATTGTAAAGAATTAAGAACTTGAAGGAATAAAAGGAGAATTTGTAAACTCAAGTTGTTCTCTCAGTCCTAGACTCCATGATCAATATGTTGGATGGGTCATTTTATGACATGTTCAAGGCATTGAAGTCCATAAAGTCAAGGTAGAAGGCCCTTCAATATTAAGCTACTTTAGATAGGGAATTGGATACTTAATGGTAAGCCTCTGAAGATAAAATTACTCAGCTCCTTGATATCCAAATTAAGAATAAAATCTCAAACTTCAAGTCTATCATTATGGGGAATTTAAGTACCATATTAGGGATTTTTGGAGACAAATTTTAGGCTTTGAATGCTCAGCATGTTAAAAGTTGAGGATCTCATAGAAGAATAAAAGGAACTCATTGGTAGAATTGAAAATCTCCTAGGCACCATGCTCGAGGATCCTGCATAGACTAACACCCTGGGGATTATAACTAACAAAGAATTCCATCATAGAGCCACCTTGGTGACTCAAGAAATCAAAGGCAAGGGTCAAGGACAATTAGGAGGTGATAAAAATAAACATTTGAACATGGTATTTAATACAAGGGAGAGGATAAACATATCTAAGAGCATCAAAGAAGCCTTGGCTAGGAATGATAAAGATTTTGATGAGTTAGCAAACCAAGAAAAGGAGTGCATCACTAGGCCAATCATGGATTTAGGCATAGTGGATGAACAACATATGAAGGCCATAAGCATCTTACATCAGAAAAGGGACCCACCTCCAACATATTAATTTTGGCTTTCCAACAAGGTAACTCATTCATTTTTTAAAGGCACATGCTAGTTTGTTAGTGTGATTGCTTCTAGGTTAGTAGGATTGTAAAGATACGTGTATTATAGTTGTAACAAAGACAACTATCTTTTGTACACCTCTAATTATAAAAATAATCGGTATACTACCTATATTCCTATAAAATGGAATGTATTACCAATTGTAAGGGGAGGGACTTTGAGATATTTTATAATTTTGAGTAATTAATACAAGAGATAAAATAATTGTATAAGAATTGTCTAGTTTTGGCATGTTTGAATTGCTAAGTTTCTCAATTACTTTTTATGTTTTGAATATGAATGATATCAAAAAAATACTGAGCAAGATTATTAATTACAAGGTTTCTAACTTATGTATGCTAAGTTAGTTGAAAGAATTAAAGTTACTTCATTTCATTTACTCTACAATAGAGATGTGCTTTAGATATCTAAGTGTAGTGTAAAACCTTAAATCAAATTCAATTTTACTTGTATTGTCATTCCTCCTTTTGAATTAGGCCTAGTTTGTGGTGAAACATGAGATTAGGCTAAATTTCACTAAATTTTGGTTAAGATCATGCTCTAAAATGATTGATGTATTGCCAATATGCTCATAATACTGTGATCTAGGAATTTGACTCAAGAGAGGGTGGTTAGTATGGGGTTAGATTCAAAATGAAAATAACATGAAAGAAACACACTAACTAGCATAACATCTCGAGGCCTAGACACTAGGGAGAGCTTAGTTAACAAACATGAATAAAACACACAACTAAAATGTAAAATAAATCCTCTTTATCTTCTTTGAATGCTCCAAAATTCTTGTTGTAGTGGCTTACTCGGCTTGTGCTCATAAAGTCCTAGAGAATGGAAGCTTGGCTACCTCCATCTCTCCTTGGCACCTTTGGCTTGTGGCTTGGCTTGGCTTGGAATCAATTTGGCATGGTAACACTAATTTCAATGGCTTCTTAAAATATTTTTGCACTATAAATTTGCACGAAAATAGCTTAGAAATGATGTTCATGGCCTCTCTATTTATAAATTTTTGAGAATGTGTAGAATCAATCTAAATTATCCATCCTGAGATTGAGATGTGTGGTTAAAGATTAATTCAATTTTTGTAATTAATTTTGTAATTATCCTCATATTGACATTGGAATAAGGGGAAATTAAGAGGTATGAAGGGAATCATGGAAGGCATTGATGAGGCATGGGAGGCATGAATCCTGATATTTATGGCATTTATGGCCTAAGGATGTCTTCCTAAGAAATGAGGTCACCTAATGATGTAGATATTCAATATTTATTTCCAAAATAAATTATTCAACAATTTTCCATGAAATTATTAATTATGCCTTGATTTGGGTTAATTATCTCTTAAGCATGATTAAGCACTTTGTGCACAAATTACTCAAATTGATCATAATGCCTTGTTATTGGTCTAAAATTTGACTGGGTTGGAATTGGAAGTCATTTTAAGATGCATTGGATCTATATTCCCATTTAGGAAGTTACCAATATCAAATAAAAAATACACACATCTTGTATAAGATATTTGATAGGAAATAGTAATCTAGAGCACCTAGGTGCAAAATTAGTATTTTGACTCAGAATGATCTAATAAAAGTTAGCTATCCCATAAATTACATTTCCCCATTTAAAGATAACTTGGACAAAATTGGCACTTGAATATGTTAGTTTACATCATTTATCATGTTTTAGTGTTTTTATGCCAAATTGTGTACTTTAAGTGGAAATTAGTCAAAGCCTAGTTGGAGGTCATTGGTGGCCAGATTTAGGTGTCCACAATTTGCCCCTATTTGGGAAGGCATTTTAATCTATAATCACAATAACATATTCTCAAATAATGAAAAGGTCCTATATGCCTATAATTTCAATGATGATAAACTAGTTGTATGATGCCCCCTCAAGGGAATGGTTGGCACAAGTAAGTCAACAAACGGTCCCTCAAAAATAAAGAAGTGAAACGAGGGGACCAAAGAAAGGAAAGATGATGGGGTGAAAACATAATGATACTAAAAAAGTAGTCAAAATCATTAATAATGCAAGTGGGATGGTGCACAATGGTTTGCCTAAAGGAGGTTATAAACATTATACCCTGATAGTGACAACGTCGTATGATAACACAATGATTTACCTAAAGGCATTTATAATCATTGAGAAGATGTAGCTACCCCAGTTAGGATAGAAAAATAAGATAATAACATGCCCCTATATAGGTAGAAAAATTAAAGTAATGACAACACAATGATTTGCCCAAAGCTGGTTATAATCATTGAGAAATGTAGGTGAGATGGTGTGCAATGATTTTCCCATAGGTAGTTATAATAATTAGACCTTGATTATGGAAAACTTTATAAACTTAGTCGAGGAGGATGATAACTTATCATAGAGGGTAATGATGATTTGGAACAACCTACTAGTAAGGAGATGCTCCTTCAAACTAATCAAGATTGAAATTCTTTCATGTTTAATTACTCTATTTGGGATATTATTAGGATGGAAGTAGGATGTCAGTGTTGAAGAGATGCCACCATTGTTGAATAGACTTCTTAAAGCTGAGGGTTGTTGTAGCATGTGTCGGTAGATATCATGGTATAACATCATGAGGACTTGGCTGAAATATGCATAAGGACTGACTTCCATAATCCAATACTCAATATAAAACAATGCACTAATGATAGAAACTATGATGAAAATGTAAACATATGAATATGGATGGTTTCAAGTGTAAGTTTGAGTAAGGAAGCACCTAATGAACACACATAAATTGAATCAAGGCAATAGTGATGAAAGCAAACAAACCAGAAGACAAACAAATAAAATAAGTAGAAATAAACAAACAAACAATGCAATAGAAAGCATACGAACATTGCCCCTAGAAAATAGGTGTCAACTAAACAAATGAATAAAATGGGGGAATAGAAGAAAAGGAAGGGCATGTTTGAGCTATCTTCATATGCACTAGGCAAGTGGGTGTTGCCTACATAGTTTCATGGATGTAATATCCAATAAAAAACTTTAGGCCAAATGTAGATCTCCTAAGGAATGGGAAGAATGTGATAATTGAGGAAAAAAATAGAAATGGATGCGATAGAAGAATAGGAATGGTCTTGTAAAATGTCAAGTACGTGAGAGAAAAAGGCCAAAAATGATGGGGAAACTAAATGACAAGTGATTTGCTTGTAACTTAGTAATGGTTCCCAGAATCCTTAAGGCAAAGAAGTGGTCAATGTTTTTGTTCTTTTTTAATGATTTTTTAAATGTTTTTGGAGTATCTCAACTCAATTGAGAATGATATGACACTAAATGGTTCAATCTCACAAAATGGTGAGGGTGTTTAAACTAAATTTTCTCACAAAATGGTGAGAGCATTTAAACTAAGATTGCTCGTAAAATGGTAAGAGCGTGGCTTAGGTTTCTCATAAAATAGTGAGAGTATGGCTTAGGTTACTCATAAAATAGTGAGAACATGGCTTAGGGGTGACTGAACTGACCTTAACAAGTATCGAGTATTGCCTACATAGTCACAAAGTAGGACCTCAAGTCTATGTCGTTCCACCCTTATAGCGGAGGAATTAGACTAGTGTAGCAGTCAATTTGAGTAAAATAGGCATAGTTGGTAAAAAATAAAAGTATGACATAAGAAGTGGAAAGTTGGTACATCAAGGCTTAATATTACCCCTAGTTTTCCCATAGGTATTTATAACTAGGACACAATGGCATAGATAAATGGTACTAATTTGCCCAAAGGTGGTTATAATTAGTAGCAAAATTGGTGGTAAGAAAGGAATAACAAACAAAGGATGCAACTACCAAAACTTCTATCACACTATCCTAAAATGCAATCTCTGTTTGAAGTACTTGAACCAACTAATGAAATTGATCAAATACCTCAATGTTGAAACTATGTAATGAATGGAAAAAACTAAGGTCAAATGGGCTAGGCTTTAGAACACACTATTTTGATAGGCTAGAAGTAAAAAGTGGATACAGTGAAGAGGATGGATAAGGATGGTATTGGTATAAAGAAGGATAGTGATAAAATGGCATAGCTAAATTGGTCCTTACAAAAAATACACCTTAACACTCAAGCATAGTACCACTTGAGATGAATAATATTCATCAATTCAGGATATTCATCTCCATTTGGTGTGGTAAGCTTGTATACTCCTAATCCATAATCTATAGTAATGATGAAAGGCCCTATCCATTTTGGTTTGAATTTCCCTTTATGCTTTTTCTTAGCCATGGTATTCTTTTGGTTTTCTTTAAGAACCAGATCACCAAGTTTAAATGTTTTATACTTAACACACTAATTATAGTGGCCTTTGAGTCAGTTTTGATATGCTTGAAGATTTTTTAGCGTGGCTATGCATATTTCATCAAATAGGTCTAGCTCTTGTAGGTAGGATACTCGATAGTCATGATCATCTAGGACATGCTTGAAATATATGCATAGTGAAGTTAAATTGACCTCAAAGGGAAGGATGGCTTTAGTACCATAAACAATTGAGTATGGAGTGGTTCTTGTGGGGGTATGATGATTGGTATGGTATACCCAAAGGGTAAATAATATCTTCAAGTGCCAATCATGATCATCATCATTGACAATATTTTTGATAATATTGACAATGGTTTTGTTAGATGCCTCAGCTTAGCCATTACCTTGAGGGTAATATGTTATAGAAAAATGTTGTATGATGTTGTATTTAGTACATAACTGATCTACATCCTTATTTTTGAATGATCCTCCATTATAAAATATAATGTCAGAGGGCATACCATAGCAGCAAATGAGATGGTTGAAAATGAATTTGGAAATTTACTTTCCATTCACGTAAGTGAGGGGTATAGCTTCAACCCACTTAGTGAAATACTCGATGGTTGTAAGGATATGTTTATGGCCATCAGATGAAGTGGGGTTGATCTTCCCAATGAGGTTGAGTCCCCATGTAGAAAATGGCCATGGTTTCAACATCAGTTTTAGATTTTTTGTTAGGGCATGAAACAAATTAACATACCATTGACATTCATCATACATTTTTACATATGCAGTGGCATCTGTATCCATTGTGGTCCAATAATAACTAGTATACAAGAGCTATTTGGATAGGAATACCCCACTAGAATGAAATCCACATACTCCTTCATGAACTTCTCTTAATGTTAGTGTAGACTCTACCAGAGTTAAACAATGAAGTAGAGTTCCATCAAAACTATGATAGTAAAGGGTGGATCCAAGTAGATTATAATGATTGGAATAATGAATGAAGGCTTTGGTTTATTTTTGAGATAGGTTAAGTGGTATAACTTGGTCATGAAGGTATTTGTAAATGTCTAAGTACCAGATAGAATTAGGACCAACAATATCATAAATCATGACAATGGTTGAAAGTTCATGAGCTAGTGTTGACAAATTCTTGACAAGGAATTGATACTCTCTAGCTTTATCTATTTGTCAAATCAGAGAGCCAATAGTAGCCATGGCATATATAGTTTTATTACTATCCCTAGTTATGTGCTCAAACTAAATATTGGTAATTTATTTATTAAGAGTGTCGACCATGGCTTTATATGGAACCAGTTTGTCATCTTTGGTCTAAAAATGATCTGTGACCTGATTGATGATTAATTGAGAATCACCATAAACTTGGAGATGAGATATGTTCTAATGCACTACTTGTCAAATTCCTAAAATAAGTGATTCATACTCAACCATGATATTTGTATAAGGAAAGTTGATTATGAATGATTTAGGGATTAGATCCCCTTGTGGTGTAATAAACAATAGGCCTACCCCTGATCTATGTGTAGTAAATGAACCATCAAAATATAGTTTCTAGGGTTGTTCCTCAAGGGGTGTGTCAATGATGGTCATTATGGATTCATCAAGAAAATAAAACATGAGTGGTTGTGTGTCTATGAGAGGTGCTTTAGCAAGTTAATCCATAAGAACTTATCCTTTGATTGCCTTCTAATTGACATACTTTATGTCAAACTCATTGAGAAGCATGATCCATTTAGCCATTCTACCTTGTAAAACTATTTTTGATAGTAGATACTTGAGCAGATCTACCTTTGAAATGACCATGGTCTTATTATTCAACATGTAATGGTGTAGTTTCTGAGCTATGAAGACCATGGCTAGATAAGCTTGTTCAATAGGTGCATAGTTATGTTCATAAGTAACCAAGGTATGGCTTAGGTAGTATACAATGTGATCCTTTCCATTGTCATCATGTTGAGCCAAGAGTGCCCCCAGAGTATGGTTAGTATCTGATAGGTATAATAAGAATGGCTTTCCTAACATAGGAAGTAATAAAATAGGTGGATTAATAAGATAGTCTTTGAGTTGTTGAAAATTTGTTTGGCAGTGATCATCCCAGTGAAATGTAACTCCCTTATTTAAAAGGTGTGTAAATAGATGGCACTTATTTTTTAACTGAGAGATGAAGTGTCAGATTGACTAGATCTTACCCTAAAAATTATGGAGTTGATTTAAATTGGTTGGTGGTAGCATCTCAGTTATAGCATGGACTTTAGACAGATTGACTTTAATACCTCTATGAGACATGATGAAGCCAAGTAGTTTTCCTAGAGTTACATTGAACACACATTTCTTTGGATTGAGTCTAAATTTGTACTCCCATAATCTTTCAAATATCTTATGTAGCACTACTAGATGGTCAACCTTGGTTTTGGATTTTCCTAATATGTCATCAACATAGTGTTCAACAATATCATGCATCATATCATAGAATATTATAGTCATGGCCCTTTGATATGTAGCTTCAATATTTTTAAGGCCAAATGGCATTACCTGATAACAAAATGTTCCATATGGAGTGGTGAATGTTATTTTATGTTGGTTTTCTAGTGCTATTATGATTTGGTAGTATCCTAAAAATTCATCGATGAGTGAAAGCATTTCATAACCTACTATGGATTCAATGATCATGTTGATATTATGCAAGGGAAAATCATTTGTAGGAAAAACTTTGTTGATGTCTTGAAAATTAGTACAAATTTTGATCCCTTCAAGCTTTTTACTAATAGGTACCACATTAGAGATCTATTCTGAGTAGTCAATGGATCGAATACATCCTACTTCTAAGAGTTTTTCTAACTCTTTCTTTACCAATATAGCAATGCAAGGATTCATCTTACATAACTTTTTTTTACTAGTTTGGTGTTAGAATTAACCACAAGGTGGTGCAGAACCAAGGTAGGGTCTAAACTTAGCATGTCAAAATAGGCCCATGCAAAGATATCTATAAATTCTCTCAACAGAGCTGTAAATATGTCATGTTCCTCTTCTATGAGGGATGTGCCTAATTTTATCCATTTTAGGTTTGATGGAGTCCTGATATTTACCTCTGTTGTATCTTCAACTAGAAGGGTCAAACTATCTTCTAGAATAGTAGGTAATGACTTGAACTATTGAATTATGTTAGGGTCTTCCATTAGGACTTAATCTTCAAATTCTCTTAGGCATGATGAATCTAAGTCCCCTCATGGGAGATCTATCCATGTGACAAAAATAGTTGGAAACTCTTGAATAATTTGATCAAATACTTGTTGGTTCTCAAAGCTAAACTTAGATCTATATGTAAGTTTACCATTGGTGGTTTCTTAGTCTAAATTTGAATAAGAATGAACACCCCTATCTAATGGCACCTAAAATAGGTTTTCACCACTAGACTGGCCTTTATCTTTACTTTTTCCCTAGTTAAAAAGTGCCTCAAAGAGGTTTTCACTTTGGGACCTCAATGTTTTACTTATTTATTTTTGGCTAAGGGTGTTCACTCACTCTCCAAAATAGGCTACAGGATATAATGTGATTGAGAATCCTGATTTGTGATCTCCCAATGAAATGTTGTCTCTAAGGCCTAAAAATTCATAGAATGCCTCATCATTCTAGAACTCATCAATCGATAGACTAGATTCTTGTTGGTCCCAATCTATCAGTTGGGGATAATATAATGGTAAAGGGTTATGATGAATGGCCAAGGAAAGGGTACAAATGGTATTATTATCAAATAGGTTGGTTTTATCTAGGTCATCAAAGGTGAGGCAATGATCAAACTATACTTCACTATCAGCATCATCATCACTAGTCACCGGTGATGGAGTTTGAATAAGATATGTGGGGTCAGCCCCAGGCAGTTTAAATCTAAGTCCATAAGGTATTTCATACTTAGTCATGGAAATTGGTTCGATGGTTCCTTATTGATTTAGTCTGAGGCCTCTTCCTTCATAATTTTGATGCTCCATGATCCTATTGGGAATAGGATAGTTTTCATTTTTATAACAATCAACTTGGTTTTCATTGTATAACCATGATTCATCTCCTTCAAGAGGGTCAGGTTCTAGGCTAGATGCTGGTACAAATATGATAGGTCCCTTATCTTTGTTATTTTATTTCCAAAACATATGTGGGGTGACTTTAGGTCACCCAAAGGTTTTTGGATTTTGAGGAAGATTGGCAATATGAAATGTATCATGGGTCACATACTCTCTCAGTCCATTATCTAAAATAGTGAAATGATTAGAAGCTTCAGGAGGTGGCATATAGGAAATGGAATCCAAGGTATTAGGATCTATGTAATTATCTGGTAAAGGATCAATAAGTATAACCTTTCTTTTTTCTTGCTTGGAACTTGGATTCATCTTTTAATGATAATTTTAGCTTTGAAATTCAGCCTCAAGATGTTTACAGTGTTTATATGGGTGTAAATCTCTTGGAATATTCACTTCCATCCCTGAGTGGTAAAACTTGATACATTGGTGCAATGTTGATGGGACTACATGAATCTCATGTAGCTAAGGATTGCTTAGAATTATATTGTATGATAACTCAAGATCAATCACATGGTAAAGTGTATAATGGGTCAAAGGCCCAATGATAACTATCAAACTAATAGTGCCTTATGATTCTCTTTCCTGATTATCATAGGCTTTGATATTTATTATTTTTGGCTAGAGATCTACCATTGTGTACCCAAGAAGCTTGATGAGATTTAGAGACATTATGTTGAGGCTAGATCCATTATCTATAAGGACATGTTTCACTTTATGCCATCTGATATAAACTTCTATGTATAATATATTATTATGGAGTGGGCCAAGGGAAGACATATCACTTTGGTTGAATGTGACTTATTAGGATGGAGCTAGGTGTCCAACCAAAGTTTGAAATTTATCAAGGGATATGTCACTATCAACAGTGGATTGGGTCAAAAACTCATTCAAGATGTTCTTATGGATTATTGACATTCATAACAAATCTAAAATAGAAATTTGTCGTAGTGTATTATGCAATTGTTTCACAATATCAAACTTCATATCTTGGTTAGTAGTGAATGGTTTATTCTAAGGATGAATAGTTGGTTGGATGATATGAAAAGTGGTAGATGGTTGTGGGCCTAGGATAGTAATCTTTGACCTCTGAGTTGTGATTGTAAAATCAGGATTAAATACTGGACCATTATTGTTGATCAATGTTGGGAATGGTGTGGGAGCAAACAAGATAAGTCTCAGTTATTGATCCACTCACATGTGGTCACTTGGCAAGGATGAGTTGTTGATATAAGGTCAAAAAGGGAAAGTCCTAGTTTGTTAGTTTGCCTATATACATTCTCAGGTTAAAGAAGGTTTATCCATGTAATTTGGTTGAATGTTGTTGTTTAGCAATGGTCTAGGCTAATTAGTGCTTGGTCTAGGATTAATGGAAATGGTATTAACACTACCCCCTACAAGATGACCTACAACCCTATTATAGTCATGTGTAACTGCATGGTAGGCTGCTTGGTTGTTACCATTCTGACCTTGGTTTTTTCTATTGTTCTATCATTATGGGATTTATTTCTGATTTTATTGATTCTACTGGTTTGGCCTTTGATTTTGACACTATTGATTTTGTTTTTTCACTAGCTATTGTTATTGTTGATTATTTTGATACTAGTAAATGTTATGTCGGGGAAAGGGGTTTTGATAAATCCCAAGAGTTTGATTGGAAGTGGAAGCACCATTATCCAATGTTATCTCCCCATTCTCTAACATATTCTAAATAAAATGCTTGATTTGGACACATATTCGTAGATTATTCCCATTGACCTGATGATATCCATAGAATTCATTTTCATGATACCAATCAAGATAAGGAATGCCTTGTGGATAATGCTTTTGTATAGGCCAACTAATCAGATTAGCAGTAGTAAGCTTGTAAAATATAGACTCAATAGGTTCTCCTAGGTCACTAAAGACATGATGTGCAGGCATAGTTCTCTTAGGAGGAGAGGTTTGTAATGGTAAAGGCTGATATATTTGTTGTGTAGGTCTTGGTTGTTGAGCTTGTAGTATTGGTTGGAGAGGTTGTTAACTAGGAGTAATCTAAAATGGTGGTATAGATGATGTTTGCACCATTTGGATATGATAGGATTTGGTTACTCCATTTCCCACAACATTCTTATTGTGGTTAAATTACTTCAGTCTTTCATGGTTATTGGCTTGTGCCAGTTATGATGCTAGCACTTGAATGGGATGTTGGTTATTTCTTTGATTATTAGTTTGATTTTGATTAGTTGAATTAGGCTTGATAATTCCTTTATTGATGAGAACTCACTCAATCAATAAGCCTTTATCAATGATTTCCTTGAAAGTATGTGCACATTGTAATTCCAAATGATAAGCCATCTCACTATGAAAATTTTTAGTAAACACAATGGCTAATATTTTATCTAGTAAACTATGGGTGAAATGACTTGTAAGGGCTCTCCATCATGATAAATAACTTTCAAAACTCTCACTAGCTTTTTTCTTTACTTGTGTTAAGTCCACTAATGAAATCTCATGCTCGAGACTATAGGAAAAGTGTTGCACAAACTTATCAAAAAGATCATCAAAATCCATTACTAAATTTTTGGGCAACTTTAAAAACCACTCCAAGGCTTGTCCAGCCAAACTCCTTAGAAATAACAGCAAAAGGTAAATGTCACTATATGCCCTTGGTTGAGATGTGACAAAAAATTTGATCAAATGAGCCTTAGGATCACCTTTCCCTTTGTATTTGTCAAATTTTGGTGGTTTGTATCTTAGAGGAAATGGTATCCAAAAATACTCCATGTTAAATGGGTAGGAACACAAATCATCCAATTTGAAATTTTTAATCTATTTACCAACTTGAATGGCTCTAATTGCATCCTTCATCTATTGTAATTCTTGGGATAAGAAACTAGAAGGAACATTGGTTTGAGGGAGAATATTGGTTTGGGTAGGTGGTTGGGAGGTCACAAGTGAGACACTTTGACCAGGGTATGACATAGGTACCTGTTGGGGTATATTGGTTTGGTTGGAAAATGGACCAAGAATATGCATGCATGGATTAAGATGTTCTTGAAATTTCACACTTGGTTATGTGATATTCTAGTTTAGGTTGGTGATAAAGGTTTTCTTTGGAGGATTTTTTGGTTGGGACATAAGGATATAACTATACTGTGCATACTATGGTTGAAAAAGGACATGCTACCACCTAATCAAACCTTAATGTTGAGTGAGAACTTGTGGTCCAAGAATTTGTCTCTGAATTTATGGCACATGTTGAACCAATGGTTGTCTAGTAGGTACTTGAGAAACATGGGGACCTCTTTGTTGCATGAATCCCTATGAGGAATTGAAAATAGGTTATAGATTTAGTATCTATTATTGACCAATATTTGCATGTTGTTGACTAGTCATTGCTTGGTTTTGGATTGGCATATTTGTCTACAACTGAAGAGGTATGTTTGTCATTACTTGGTGAGGTGGAACATTAATTTCCCTTAATTAAGGTGGTAATGTATTTGTCCTTTGTTACATTGATACACTAGTGTGTGTCTATTGTTGTGCAATACTACTCGTCACTTGTTGAGGAAGAGTAGGGTTCATTACATTCTATCAGTGAGATGTGGCATTGGCCATTATTGGATTACTTAATCCTGTAAGTTATACACTTGAGGAAGCAGTCGGTTGAGATTGGGGTGTAGAAAATCCTATTCCCAGGTATGGTGATCTACTCATGGGCTTAACTATAGGCACATGTTGTTACCTAGTTGTTTGTGCATTAGTGTCACTTTGATCAAGATTGGACATTATTTGCACATTATCCATTACATTTAGCTCATTATTCTATGTAGAGGTCAAAGACACTTCTTCAATAATGGGCATATGCATCAAGTTATCTATCGAAGTAGTTTCTATGAATGGGTCAAAATTTGAATTCTCCTATCTAATTAACTCTATCAACACTCCTATTGAAGGAACTAGTTCAATGAGAGGCTTACTCACCATTTTATTTTGATTGAAATCATGTGCTAGATTTGGGTAGGTTTTACACGTTATTTGCATTTGATTAAAATGATCTTCCATAATGTTTTTACCTTGATTAGATATATTAGGATCTTAGTATGTTGTTTGGACTAGAGCCATAGGATTTCTAGAAGAAGCATGTTGATTGTAAATGATATTGTGGGGCACTCTTACTAGACTTGGTAAATTTTTATGGGGGAATCTACTAGAAACTTGGCCCCTACCTCTATGGCTCTAACCAAAATCTCATCTTTATTCTCTAACAAATGTTACTCAAACAAAAATGGATCATATGTGGAATCCATATTAGTAGAATATGACTATTGAAGAAGTGGTTTGTCCACTGTGGGTATTGTAGCTACGTATTACATGGTTTGTTCTTAGTCTTGTTCTGAATAAGGTGGTGTGTTAACCAAATAGTTAGCCAATGGATCTTGGCTTTGTGCCCCTGATTGAGTATTATAAGAGGGATAAGAATCCATCTCATAAGTAATATTATCCACATAGGGGTCTTGCACCATTTCTTCCTACACCACCACATTACTAATCCCTGGATTGTACATGAGTCTACTATGAGTGTAGGAATACATGTTGGGGTCCATAGTCAATGATTTAAGATAAAAGGTCATAGAGTTATACAAACTTTAAAAAGGATAGAATCCAAAATAGATGATGTTCTAACTTGGTCTAGATTTTTTAAAAGGATCAAAAGTTTTATGCAAATATTTGTGAGGAAATAAGCTAGCATGCAGTATCTAACATTTCACTGTTCACACAAAGACAACCAAGTAAATGGACTAAAAATCAAGATGCCAAACTCTAAATTCAAAGTGTTTCAAATAAGTCTAATCTAGCAGTTTAAAAGTTGCTAGGTCTTTTGGCTAAACGTGATGTCAAAAGATAGGCTCCAACAAGGCATGTGATAGGACTCTTGGCCAAATAGTGTCAAAAGCTAGACTTTGAAATAGATGAAATTTTTAATCTAACAGATTTAAAACACTTATAACAAACACTAGGCATTTGATTCTTGGACATGAACTTGATCAACTAGGTATAAGGTATGAAACAAAAGGCACTTTAGAAATAGTTTATTCTCTCACAAAAAATGGTATAAAACTTGGTTCTTTTGACAAATAAGCTAGACAAAAGTGAATAGTATAATTATTTTAGACAAAATATCACAAAAGTACACTCGAATTGGTCTAAAAATGTAGGAAAAAATTTGAACTCCATGCAAGAGGGTCTATGAAACAATATATATAATGTTTTGGGTAGTGTAACAAAGCTATACTACCCAATAGGTGTGACAAAAAAGTTTGTTTTAAAAAATTTCTAAGGCAAAGACATTTTCCCACAATTTTGATAGCATAACACCACTTTTATTGATTTAAAATGTTGTGGTTCATAGACTAAAAGTGCAAGTGTTTAATACAAAATGGCTTAACTCTATCAAGTGATGACAATGATTATGAATCTTAAATGACTTTCAACCCAAATTGGAAATTAAACCTAAGTTCCCTCAAGTTTAGTGCAAATGGTGAACCCACTTAACACATCAACCCTATGAACTTATAAAGGTGCAATTCCAAATTTAGATTATAAGTGAAGGACTTAAAACAACTTTGGTAAAGGTCTAGACTCAATTAGATAGTATAACTATGCCAAAGTGGATGATATGACTCCCAAGCTTTTGATGAACTTTGAACAAGGAAAATTGATGATCTCACATGAGTATCATAACACCTCTTTATTTAAAGGAAAATTTGGACTATGTGTTTGGTTTGGATTGTTTTTTTACACCAAGTTTTGACTTCAAATAAGACTTTTATCTAGGACAAGACTAACAAGGTTTCTTGGTATTATTGTAATCTATAAATATACATAATTTGAGAGGATTTCAAGTGTTCATCCAAAAGTAAATGCATATTATATAGTAGGGTTTTTATACCCCCCTTCTCTCAAATGATAGCACTACAACATGGACCTTGAGGCACACCTTGCACCAACTATACTTCCATATCAAGTGGGGATTTATCTAAGATCTAATAAGTTTTTGAATGATCTAGGGGAATCAATTGCACAATGACTTTGATGCCAAATAATACAAAAGAAAAGCTTATATTTTGGGTCTGTATCACTTGGCTTATTGCAAAAAGGTCTAGTCCTTTTTGAAACCACTACATCCTACTATTTATTTAGTGTAGTGTGATGTCCAAAGTGCCACTACATATTGTGTGCAACTCTTATTAGGATCCATATTAAGTCAATGTTGGGAGGTGAGACCCCAGGTCAAAGCTTCCCTAAATAACTCGTAAGAGGTGATGAATTCCCCCTCATAAGCTAAGTTTGCATAAAAATAAAGAAAGCATGAAAGTAGAAAGACTTTAGGATCATTTTCAAGGTCACCCAAACTTTGATGAGTTTTTAAGGAATGTTTTAGATGACTTTATTTCTAAGCCTTAGATTAGGCTACCTATAATAGGAATGGTGATTTTGATTCCAATGGTTCCCTAAAGGGGACAAATAGAAGAGCATACACACAACATCCCTTTTTTTGCCAAACAAAATTTAATCTAAATAACTAAGTAAATAAAAAAATATTTGAAAAGGTGAGTTCATTTTTAAGCCCAAATGGAAAATGAGGTGGTTTCCATTTGACCCCTTGGAATTAGTTGTAACTTTGAAAAATATTCACCATAAACATCTAAATTCTTTTGTTAAACACCAAAACAAGGTTCCTAATTTATTTTTAAGCATGAAAAAGGTGATCTAAAACATGTTTTTAGCAAATGTCAAGCTTGGTCCTACAGAAAAAATGTTAGCATATCCTTTAGCCTTGAAGCTATTTTGGGTTTGAAACAATGAACTTTAGAAAAAGAGCTCTTGGGTCTGTGTTTTAAGAAAAACACAGTGACTAACATCAATTTATATAACCGATGATGGTTACATTTTCTAACCAATGATGGATATCTAACCAAAATTATTTATACCAATGTGACTGATGGTAGATATAAAACTGATGTTGATTTTACTAACCGATGTTGGTTAATTTATGCAACCGATGTTAGTTTTACTATCCAACATTGGTTACTGTGTAAACCCATGACAAATAAAAAATGGTAAAATAAAGTTAGAAAATAAATTTGCAAGATTTTTAAGGGTCCAAATAAATATTTTAAAGTTGCAAAATGATCTTCTTCAGGTGTGAGATGCATCTAGTCCCACTAGGCATGCCATTATGTGATCTAGTAATTTGATTCAAGAGAGGATGGTTGGTATGGGATTAGTTTCAAAATGAAAACAACTTGAAAGAAACACACTAACTAGCATAACATATTTGGGCCTAAATACTAGGGAGAGCTTATTTAACAAGCATGAATAAAACACACAAATAAAATGCATAAGAAATCCCCTTTTACCTTCCTTGAATGCTCTTAAATGCTTATTGTAGTGGCTTGCTTGGCTTGTGCTCATGAAGTCCTTCGTAATGGAAGCTTGGCTACCTCCATCTCTCCTTGTCACCTTTGGCTTTTGACTTGGCTTGGCTTGGAATCAATTTGACATGGAAACACTAATTATAATGGCTTATTGAAGATATTTTTTCATTATAACTTTGCACCAAAATAGCTTAGAAATGATGTTCATGGCTTCTCTATTTATAGATTTTTGAGAATGTCTATAATCAACATGAACTGTCCATCTTGAGATTGAGATGTGTGGTTGAGGATTAATTCAATTTTTATAATTAAGTTTGTAATTATCCTCATCATTACATTGAAAGAAGCAAAAATTAAGAGGCATGGAGGGCATCATGGAATCCATTGATGAGGCATGTGAGGCATGAATCTTGATATTTATAGCATTTATGGTCTACGAATGTCTTCCCAAGAAATGAGGTCACCTGATGATGAAGATATTCAACATTTATTTCCAAAATAAATTATTCAACAAGTTTCCATGGAATTATTAATTATGTCTTGATTTGGATTAATTAGCTCTTAAGCATGATTAAGAACTTTGTGCATAAATTACTCAAATTAATCAAAATGCCTTGTTATTGGTCCAAAATTCAAGTAGGTTGGAATTAGAAGTCAATATTAGATGAGTTGGATCCATAGTCCCATTTAGTAAGTTACCAATAGAAAATAACAAAGGAATGCATCTTGTGTAATATATTTGATAGGAAATAGCAATCTAGAGCACCTAAGTGTAAAATTGACATTTTAACTCAGAATGATCTGATCAAAGTTAGTTGGCCCATAAATTGCATTGCCCCATTTAGGGATAACTTGGCCAAAATTGGCACTTGAATATGTCAATTTCACATCATTTAGCATGTTCTAGTGTTTTTAGGCCAAATTGTGTATTTTAAGTGGAAATTGGTCAAAATATTGGTTGGAGTTCTTTAGTGGTCAAATTTAGGTGTCTACAAATACAGATCAACAATCATTATTTCTTTCTTATCCTTCCCTTTTGCTTCTTTTTGAAAAAAATATATTAGATTAAATACATTGTTCATAACCATTTTAGTCTAGTTAGTAGTCCAGATTTGGGTCAGTTTATCCAAACTTTTCAAGAAAGGTACTAAGATGGCCCTCTACCATCAAAATTTATAAATATTATGGAATAGTTCATGTTGCCTTGCTACTATTTCCACCATAGGTATCTCAATTTCCAAACACCTGTAACTCATGCTTTGAATATTTGGATTCTAAAATGAGAAGTGTTCTTTAAACACTAGAAAGCACTAATGGTTCATTTAGAAGCATCAACAACATAGCTCTATTGGCGCTAGAAGGAGGGCCTAATCTATATTCTTGATCTATGGTAAATTTGACTCAAAATTGGAAAGGTCATGTATCTTGGCCTTCTGCAAAACATTTGAGGCTATTATAGGTTCGGAATTGATGTTCTTTAAGTAGGGATGCATTAAGATAGGACATATTCATAAAATTAAGTGTGTCTTTGGTAGGATATAACCAAATATTTACATTGTTTGAAAAGATTATCCCACATCTAAGTGTAAACCCCTTTCTCATAAAAATTTAACATGGTATATTATATCTTAAATAGGGTCTTCAAATCTCACACTAGAATTGCCTAGGATCAGGACAAGATCACATTCAAAAACTAGAGAACCTTTTCTTAAACTTTAGGAACACAAGAGAGCAAGGTGGGACAAAGGTAAATGAAAAAAATATAAATCCCTCCCAACATCACCTATTCAAGTTACATTTTCTTTTGACCCTCGTACAAGAATGGCTTGGTTATGTGATTCTTCCATCAACATGCTTAGGGTGGTCCATGATCTCCCACATAATCTAGAGAAATATTTGTCTACATTTAGTCCCACGGGCATTGTAACTATTGAAGAACATATAAAGTATTTCAAGGCTACCTTGAGATTACTCAATGTTGTGCATGAAGATGTAGCATGTAGGTTGTTCCCTTTCACTTTTAAGGATGATGCCTATGAATGGTTTTTCGACTTGCCTAATAACTACATTACTAGTTGGGAAGATTTTAATAATGTGTTCATATATCAGTTTGGGAAAATCATCAGTCCTTGCATCATTTATCATCAATTTAAAAATATTATAAGAGATGTCAATGAACCTATCAAGTCCTTTAATGCTAGATTTCATAAGATGTTTAGTAGAACCATATATCCATACAAGCTAGATGAGATTCTAACTTTAGATATATACAAGGATGCAGTGGACCCTATGACCTCAGTGTTCTTAAATAGATCCATACCAACCATAACCTCACTAGAAAGGGCTTATTCAGAAGTAGTAACTATTAATGATCAAATGCAACCCCAAAGACATATGTTTTATTCATTGCCAAATGTTAACCCCCATGTGATAGTAATGAACTTGTTTCCTAATAATAATCAAAACATTTCTATTGTGAACCAACTTCTAAACCTCACTCAATTGCCCTTGAATCATATTTCCCCTAATCAAAACTTAGGATTCATGAGCCATCCCATCAATAATGGCTTTAGAATAGGAGATTAGATGGCATTAGTACCAACTACTAATGTTATCAATAATCAAGTACATAATTATGAGACCCCTAAGTGAAAATGAATCTATCCTAAATATGGTTTAGAAGCTAAGTACTGATTTCTTCCAATTATAAAAACAAGTGGGGAATACTGATAAAAGTTTAGGAAGGAACTTTTCATTTCAAAGATATAACAGGCTAGGTAATAGGTTCTAGAATGATAGTTTCCACAATAATAGAAACCATGACCCCTCCTCAAAGAAGAAAACCATGGATATCAATCTCATGGATATTGCATTACCTAAATATTTTAGGGTGAATTACATAGCTAAACATGGGGAGATGTATTGCATTGAATTCTGCAAGGCATTTTAGGCATTCCAAAAGGAGTTGGACACATTTGAGGTAGTTCTCAATAAGGATAATAGTGTACATACATCTAGCCCAAAGCCTTTTGACCAAGCTTTCATGGTATAAACCTTTGATTTCCCCTTTCAAGAATAAAATGAACCAAATGAGATCTGTAAAGAAATCCATGCATTTCAACAGTTCCTAAAAAAGACTTACTCATTGAGGATAAGAGATTACAGGCATCCCTTGACTACCTCAACCCCCCCAAATAATTTTGGAACTCCTCCAGATCCTTCTTCAAGTAATAACCTTGAGCCCCCCTGAGGGAGCATTCCCAAGCATAGCCCTAATGTCCCCAGTCCTCCCAAAACTAGTTACAACATAGTTGAGGACATGAAGAAGATAAAGGCTAATATCACCTTACATGAGCTAACACATATCAGAAAATAAAGATATTTGTTACTATAGTCTTTAAATTTTATCAAACCTCCCAAGATAGATCATGCTAATGTAATGGTGCATAAGGCCAAAGTTTAATCTCCCCATTTCTTGCTCATATTTATAATATTTGGTAAAAACTTACACAATTACTTATTAAACTCAGGGGCTTCCATCAAAATCAAGCCTGCTGGCATATGTAAACAACTTGGCTTAGCCCCCATCAAGTCTGATAGGGTTGTCACCTAATTATACAAGTCAAGGGTTAAAGTGGTTGGATAAATTTTGAATTTCCACATGCAGATAGCCTTTAAACCTAGGGTATAACAATTCATTGATATTCAGGTAGTAGATATGCCTGATGCCTATGGGATCCTATGAAGCAGAGAATGGACCAAAACTTTAAATGGGTATATGTCTACTAATTCTTCCCACTTATGGATACCTTGTAATGGAGTCTCAAACCAAATTAGAGTAGAGAGGGAACCAAGGATGAAGCATAGAATAATAGAGTACAATAATATTAATGAAAAGGTCAACATAATTGACTCAAACTTTGGATTTTTCACCCTAGAATCTAATAAATTAGATGATCCTACGGACATGGAGACTCTTATTTGGCTATGGAAATTACACTTTGATGGTGCTAGGTGCAAGTCTAGATTAGGTGTTGGAATTATCTTAACTAATCCAACCAACAAAAGGTATCATTTACAAACTCCAATTCCCTTGAACCAATAACCTTGATGAGTATGAAGCTCTAATCTTTAGTTTACAATTTTCTATTAATAATAAAGCTAAATAACTACTAGTTTTTGGAGATTCATGATAATAATTGGGTTCACAAAGCTCTAATACCAACTATCAGGAATCTAGAACAACAAACAGCTCTGATTCCACTGTCAGGATTAGGAGCACAATTGATTACCTTGTATAAGCAACTAAACATGGAATTTAACCAGAAGTAACAAGTAACAATAAATTAGAAATAACATATAATATGATAGACAATACCCAATTGTATTAATACTCTTCTAGAAGGAAATACAATAAAAAAGATGCCACAATCTTCTTTACACTCCTCTAGGGCTCCCACACCTCTAGGGCATAAATAGTAAATCTCTTCAAGAGTTCTCTCTCTCAATCACGATCACAATAAACAACTCAAACACAGAGTTGTTTTTCACCTCAACCAGTCAATATCACTACTACCAGTACCACTGAGTATACACACATACTCAACCAAGTACACAATGCACTCTAAGTAGATCTCCCATGAACTTGCAACAACCTACAAATCAAATTGATCTTACTTACACATGTAGATCTCACCTAATCTTGATATACCACAGATCAACCTGGACTTGCACACTTGCTGACTGAGATCTTACACACATGAAGAACCCTTCTAATTTTCCAAACCAGCACCCCTGTGGATCTTATACCAGATCTTGCTCTCCTACATATCTACCTAATCATACACACTTGGCACTATGGCACTATGAGGAGCCAACCTTACTTTCTTCCCTCTGAAGGAGCTAACCTTGCTCTCTCTATCTATCACACTTTACAATACAACCCATGAGTCTATTATATAGATCCCATGCAAACAATAATTAGACATCTAATTACAATAATTAGAACCATAGCTCCAAGACAAAAATTAGCCTTTAACATGCAAACAACTGGTTCGTTAACAAACTATTCATGAAACTGACAGTTTCAGAATTGCATAGGTGATCGATGTCAGTTGTTGTCTATCTAGAGATGATCGACATTGGCTGATTCTGACCAATGTTGGCAGCTTCCTGTTCACACCTGACTGACGTCAGTTGGCCTGACTGATGTCGGTGACTGTCACACTCAGTAACTCCTCCTGTTTGCATCTTGGTGAAGCTTTAGCTACACAACCTAACAATTCAAAACTATTAGTCAACTAAGTTAGGAATAGGTATCAATGTAAACTCTCATACCTGAAGAAGTATAAGTTTAGAATCTATGACCTGATAGAATCTTTTGATACTTTCAACATCACTTCTATTCTCTAAGAAGAAAACTAAGTTGTTGATGAACTGGTATCAACTGTAACAAACCTCATGTCTACTCCAAACTCTCATGATTTTAGTATTGAATTGGTCTCATGTCCATCAGTGCCTGATAATGTTAACCATTGTCAAGTCTTTAATGATGACCAATAGATATTAGATTTTTTGACCAATTCTAGGGCATTTTAAGCCCATATCATTGATGAAGCTAATGAAAATGCAACTAGAGGGAACAAGATTGATATCAAAGTCATTGAACAAAATGACAATAAAATCCCTAAAGGAATGATTTCTATAGAAAAAAAATTGATCAAGACAAACTAGTTGAGGTTTTGAAAGTTTCCAAGGTAACTAGAAAATATCACAATATTATAGATCTTAGTTCCCAAGGGTAAAACCCCAATTAGTAAACATTGGAAAGACTTATACAAATTCTCATAATAAGTAGGCAACAGAACTCACCAAATATAAGAATATTATAGCTTAGTCCTATCATGACCTAAAAATCTTTGATCTAAGGGTCATTACCCATACCATACCCCTTAAAGAAAGTTGTAAGCCTTTCAGATAGAAACAAAGACTAGTAAACCCCATACTAGAACCTATGATATTCAAAGAATTCAAAATGTTACTGGATGTAAGGATAGTTTTTCCCATCATACATTCAACTTGGGTGGCTAACTTAGTGTCAGTCAGGAAGAATAATGGTGAGATTAGGTTATGTATTAACTTCAAAAAATTTAATAAAGCATCAAATAAGGAAAATTATCCCCTCCATTCCCTTGATCAACTAATTCAAACTATTTCAAGTTCAACTATAATGTCCTTCCTTGATGGCTTTTTAGGCTAGAACCAAGTACTAGTTGATAGAGAAGATAGGATGAAGATAACATTCACAACAAAGTAGGGGACCTTTACTTACAAAAGGATGCCTTTTAGACTGATCAATGTAGGAGCCACCTTTTAAAGAGCTATGGATCATGCTTTCCAAGGCCTTATTGGTAAGTGCATCATCATTTACATGGATAATCTAACATTTTTTTCTAAAAATAGAGAAGAGCACTTCATGCACCTATAACAAGTTTTCAAAAGATGTAGAAGGTATGGCATTTCCTTAAACCCTAAGAAAACCATATTTTACGTAAATGAAGTAAAATTGTTAGGGCACATTATAAAAAAATATGTAATCTCCATAGACCTTGAAATAATGGAGGCCATATCTAGAATTGAGCTCCCAAACAGTAGGAAGGAACTAAAGTCATTCTTTGGCAAAATAAATTTTGTAAGAAAATTTATTTTTGGTTTTGCATAAATTGTCAAGCCACTAAACAACATGCTCAAGAAGGATTACAAGGTGATTTGGAAGGAAAAATCCAAGAATGCATTATATGACATCAAGTAATCCATTGGCCAAGCCCCAGTGCTTATAATTCCTAATTTCTCAGAGCGTTTCTATGTTTACTCTTTTGCATCTGACCATACTATGGCTATTGTATTGACTCAGAAAGTTGATGAGTGTGATCACCCAATAGCTTTCATGAGTACTAATTTTAATAATGTTGATTTGAACTATTATATGATTTATAATTAGGCATATGCACTACTAAAGGTAGTAAATAAGTTTAGCCACTACATCTTTAGAAATAAGGTGTATGCCATCCTACCTGACCCTGCTACCAAACTTATGTTGAGTCAAAATGAGTTGGGAGAATGTAAGGGTAAGTTGATGTCAATTATTTAGGAATATGACTTGAAAATGAAGATATAAAATGTATTAAGGTGCCAAGTTTTTATCTAAATGATTTCCAATGCTAGCCCTAGGCTAAATATCATACCAGTAGACCAACAAAGTTTTCAAACTAGTGAATGGTATGATTCAATCATACATTTATTTATCAATGGTGTTTGTTTTCCTAGATTATCTAGGGAAAAAAATAGGGCCTTAAGGCTTAAGGCATCTCACTACCTGATCAAGGATGGGGTATTGTACATGAGGAACTTTGAAGTAATCTACATAAGGTGTGTCTCACAAGAAGAAGCCACTCAAATCATGGCCACCTTCCATGAAAAGCTAAGTAACGAACATCCCTATAAAAGGACTACCACCCAAAATATATTAAGGGTTGGCTACTATTGGTCCACTATCTTCAAATATGCCCACAAGCATGTAAGAAAATGTCACTCTTGCCAAATTTCTAACACCAAAGAGCCAAAACCAGCCATGCCTCTACAACTAGTCATGATTTTAAAAAAAAATTCACAATGGGGTCTAGAATTCATTAGAGTGATCAATCCTAACTCATCTAAGGGCCATAATTATGTCTTAACTACCATATATTATTTCACCATGTGGACAAAAGAAGTATCTACCTTGTAATGCATAATAGAGGAGGTGATTGGCTTCCTAAAAGAAAGTATATGTAATATATTTGGGACCCCAATCTCTCTAGTATGTGATAATGGATCTACATTCATTTCAATTGAGATGATTTAATGGGCCTATGATAATGGTATCACCCTTAAGTTTGCTTCCAATCACTATCCTTAAGGAAATGGTGTTTCAGAGTCCACAAATAAGAACTTGATGAAGGCAATCAAGAAGTCTATTGAAGACAAGCCTAGAACTTGGCACAAGTTACTCAAGTTTGTACTTTAGGCTGATAGAATAATAATCAATCAAGTTTTAAAAGCTTCACCATTCATGTTGGTGTATGGGCTAGATCCCATCTTCCCCATCACCCTCAAATTACCTACATATAGATTCATGTAATAATACATGGAGGAGAGTCAAGAACACACCACTTCTAGGATACTAGACCTCATCCAAATGGGAGATGATAGGGAAACTACTTTTGCTAATTTTAGTAGACACTAGGCCACAGTAAAAAGATAGTTTGAAAAAAGGTCTAAGATCAAGGTGTTCAGGTAGGGAGACTTAGTCCTACTTTGGACAAAGCATCTAAACCCAAAGGAAAGCATGGAAAATTCACACCTTTATGGATTGGCCCATATCAGATTAGTGAAACATTGGGGAACAACACCTTCAATCTCAAATATTTACAAGGGGTAGAGTTCACATTGCCTACTAATGGGAAATACATCAAGCATTATTTCTCTACCACCCCTCCTGGGGTCTTTATAGAGTAAGGTGTAAGGGCATTAGATTAAAATAGGTAGGCTAATTAATTTGCTTTATGCATATTTTCTTTCTTGTCCCTAGTTTGTACATAAGTTTGTTCATATTTTTTTTTATTGCTCTTGCTTTCTATTGTTTGTTTCTTATCTTGTGGTGTTCCCTTGATCTCAAATTATTTTGGAGTCATTCCTAAAGCTTAGAAATTATGAAATCTGCTCAAAATGGGCCCCAATCCTAAAGAGAAGGTGTGAACCCCACACAAAGGTAACCCTAGTCTTGAAAACCAACATCATAATACAAATTTGAGAAGCTGAGTATAGATAGATAAAGGGGAAGTCAGTCTGTAAGATTTATGTCATGACCCTAGATCCACACTAGTTTTAAATATATTTGTACTTACGATTTGAGACCTAAATTATCAAGAGCATGCCAGTAGCTAGCACTTAATCAACATCATTGCATAGGGAAAGAGTTATAGCCCTGATTGATCCTTCTAAAATCAAATATTTGACTGAATCCTAAACTTGAATATCTTGGTTCCCTACCTTATTGAAATCATAAAGATCTAAAAATAAAAAAATATAATAAGAATACAAGGAAAAACTAAATATTTCATAAGAAGGTGATTCAAACAACCTCTATCAGGGCTATGGATGCCTAGCTAGCACTAGAACAAGGCCATGAGTGAAACCAAAGGTATCTTTGTTATGGTTATGGATGCCTGGTTGGAATAGAGCATGCCTAAGCTTTCCCTAAGATAAACTATGATTCTAAAGTTCAAAAAAAAATGTTCAGTGTACCTAGGTAACATAAAATATTAAAGGAAGAAAGTTGAGGAATACTTATTAATCCCTATGGAAAAAATTAAGTGGAGTCAAAGCACACACACAGCTCAGGTATGTCTTGATGTTTAACCTTAAATCTTCTAGTGCAAGGTTTGTTTCAACCATAATTAGATCTAGATGGTAGTTTCTTAGGTCAAATATAATGGTGACCTTAATGTTTATCTAAACTCAGAGTTTGGAAGTTCTAACATATTTCTATGTTTCCCTAGGAAGTCATCATTTCTTGGGATAAACATACCCCACTCATTTTAAAAATTAGGGACCCTTGAGAGACCTTTGTATCCAAGTTTGAAATATATGAACAATGAGGTCCCTTTTGAAAGAATTTGAAGATCATCCACTCATGAATAAAACACATTTGTGTATTTTTCAAACCTTTTGTTCTAAGATAACCTGGCTAATAGATTTTCTTAAGTTGTTTTAGGTTCCTTGGAAGGCCTAGGGTTTAGTGTTCATAAACCCTAGGTAGCCCTCAATTTAAATTCAAATATTAGTAGGAACCAAGTCGATGGGATGATTGAATAAATTAGTTAATAAAAGGGTTTATCATGTTTTCTAACATGACCCAAGCCTTTATTCATTCCTTTCCCCTTTCTCTTACCTTGGGTCTAAATTAACTTGCTTTATGTAGTCCTTTTTAAAGTCACCTAACTTAGACTAGGTTATTAATATTAAAGCCTTGATATTTAATCTCAACCTTAGCCTTAATAATATATCCTAAGTATTTGTGTCTTTGGTCCTAATGGTTATTCCTCGTGTCCTTTATAGGATCCAATGATGATCACTCACTTGCTAGATCTAATCAGATGGAGAATACTAACTAAAAATATCCCACTTAAGTAATGTGCATCATAAAAGGATCAATTACAATCACTCACTCACTAGATTTGATCCAATAGCACAAGGCGTAGGGAGAAAAAGTCAAAAGATACATAAATCCTCGAGAGATGGATGCATGGCGACTCACTAATAATAATAATAAAATTAAAGGGACCCACTTAATAAAAATGTTCAATTAATGATTGGTTTCACCATAAAGATCAATGGTGATCGCTCTCCTACTAGATTTGATCAACTAGTGTGAGAGGGCCTCTACTCAATAGAAGGCCCCACAAATATTAATGATGATTACAATCTCACTAGATTTTATCTAAATATGTAAAGAGTTTTATGACTTTTCAAAGCTTCACGAGCTCAACATGTGACTAATGCATGACCAAGATGGTAATTGTCAAAGACACACAAGATAGGAAAAATTTGTGAGAGTGCCAAGTATCATGACCATGAGCCTAAAGATTTATGAGCCAATGGGAGTGTAAGAACTTAGATTTGGATCAATAAATCATGTTAAACCCAAGATATTGATTTGATGAAGTAAAATAAAGGAGGATTTTACAAGCCAATGACTAGTATCCTAAGGGCAATTATGAAAATTGCCATGAAAGTCCACAATACTGCCACATGGACTCCACGTAAGCATAAAAAGGCAAAATCAAAGATATTTTGAGCTCAAAAACACAAAGGGCATGAATAAAAATGTCCCATCAAATCTAAGTCACATATGAAGTTAAGCCCTGAATGAATCCACCATTAAAGCTCAAAACCCTAAACCCTCTATAAAGAGGATTCAAGTTGACTCAATTAACTTCACCTGGTTAAGATAGTGTAACTAAGCTTTGAAAAATAAGTGCCTTAGTGAAATAGTTGGAAATCCTAAAAAGATAATTTTGTATCATCAATGGTGGTAGGTAGACAATAATTGAAGATGGAAGCTAAGCTCTATCTGACCTCTGACAATGAAGGAAGGGTTTTCAAGGATACTAAGCTAGACTTAGTGGCCCTAAATATCCAAGAAGTCAAGAACTGGTTAGAATTATTCATCCTTGTAGAATAATTTTATCCCATATCTTAAGAGGAGAGGATAAACACTACAACACATCAAATATACAATTATATAGTTGCAATTCATATGGTAGGCCTTCACCATGCAACATCAAAACTAGAGGTAATGCATTGTATCGATGTCCTTACTCCTATTTTCATGGATTGTAAAATTGATGGGGAGTGGATTATTTAAGAGGGAAGCACCAAAAGGGTTGTGTGTATCACCCCCATGGCCTTTGAGACCTATTAAAAGCTTCCCTTGCCCCATATCGAGCTCCCATCCATGAAATATTGGACTAACACCTAAGACCATGATTCAGTCCTCACACCCTGGTTAATATAAGGATCTCATGTTTTTAGGTCTCTTAATGGAAAAAATCCTATTGTCTAATTTAGATAAGGCATTAGGATAGACATGAATTTTCTAAATATATCCCTTGGTGCCCCTTCCACTACTTAAGTAAACAAATTTTGGGTATCATATGTCCACTTTATACTAAGAGAGAAATTAATCCCTCCTATGGGAGACCTGATAAGTTTTTTCCTGGCCAAGAAATTCATGGCCATTAAAATAAGTACCTCCAAGAAATTTTATATGATTTCCTACCTCTTAGATTCCCTTCTAGCCTCTATAACCTTCCTTGGTTGGCATAAGAAATTAGTCCCCTGATGGCAGGACCATAATCTCCCACCATTACTCTAAATTGCATATATTCAAGTACAAGAACCGCATGTAATTTATTTTTTATGGTGTTTTCCTATACATTTATGAGGTAATCATAGGCATCCTTATGACAATACTACATCCTCTCATCAAGAAACAAATGGAAACCATGGGGGATGTGTCGTACTACCCAAATTGCACTATGATAAGTATAGAGGGAATCCTAACTTAGCCCTATAGATTACCAATTCATGTCCCCAACAAGCTTGAAAAATAGGATATTGACTCTCAAATTATTCAAGGTATGGATAGGACATTTAAAGAGAAGAAGAAATCTCAAGTCCATCTCTTCCCATTAGACATTGGTAAAGTCATAATCAAATATTGGAAGCAACTGGAGGTCATGGTGGTACATAGCAATTCCTTTAATTTTCAATTAGATGAACTCAAAATATGGGACCCTAGGAATAGGATAATTAACCACATCTAGTACAAAAAGGTCCCAAAGATTGAATATGGACATTAGCTAGGTGTAGGTGATGACATCTACATCAGAGCCAAAATTTTTGAAGAAGTACTTTTTAGAATTGGAGGTCATAACATCCAATTGGAGCACAAGTTGGTCAAGGACAACAATCCCTTAGGAGAAAGGTGGAAACTTCACCCTTTACATTATCACTTTTTTTTTAATTCATCCAGGACTACTCATAAAAATCCACCTACTAAGGGGCAGTCATCTAAGCCTTAACAAGTGAAACTAGTAGGACAAGCCCAAGTTGAGTAGCCCAGGGATATAAAAAGATAAGGCAAAGATATGAATAAATAACTAATGATAGAGGAGAAACCTAGAGAAGGCCCTACACCTTTATCAATCCCACAAAGACCTTCTTCCCTAGTGAAATTCATTGGCATAGTTACCCTTGAAAAAGGAGAAACATTGGAAGGTGCCCTTATTAACATAGTAGATGCATATAGTTTTGATAGGGAGGAGAATACCTCTAGTGAACTAGGTAAAGAATTGATCCCAATAGATAGCGAGAAGAGGAAATCAAAATTTGACTTGGTGCTTATGGCTCTAAGAAAAAGGCCTAGGTTAACCATCACTCATCCCACTATGAAGTCAATCTTTTCAGTGATGAAAATTTAATTCATGGACCAGTCATCCCTAATTTTTTTGTCTATGAAAATTTTAACAAGATCCCATCCCTCTTTCCTTCTTGGGCCTTAACATAAATTGGCTTGACTGATGATGACAACATCAAGCCATGGATCAAAGATATAGAGAAAAAAATAGGAAGAGAGAAGAATACAAATTCAACATATTTAGGGGAAATAGAGAATTGGTACCTCAAGAGCCTTAGGAAGTACAAGTGTGGAGGTGTCTGAGCCTCCAAAATTCAAGGAACTAGAGGTTAAGGTGTAATTTAACCTAGACATAGTATCTTTGGAGAGGACCATAATGAGGGTAGCCATGGTTGACATTTCAAAAGGTGGAGCCATTCACAAGGTTAACCCCTATTGGAGGAAAACAACTTGGAAAATATCCCATACATGAGGAGAATGTGGTAAGTTTAATTAAGGCTCAATATTAACAAGCTAGAGACAATGTCCAAGGATTAGTGCAAAGAATTAAGAACTTAAAGGAAGAAAAGGAGAATTTGTAGACTCACGCTGTTCTCTTAATCTCAGACTCCATGATCAATATGTTGGATGGGTCATTTTATGACATGTTCAGGGCATTGAAGTCCATAAATTCAAGTTAAAAGGCCCTTCAAGATAAATTTTCCTTAGCTAGGGAATTAGATACTCAATGGCAAGCCTCTGAAGATAAAATTACTTAACTCCTTGATATCCAGATTAAGAAGCAAATCCCAAACTTCAAGGTTATCAGTATGGGGCATTTAAGTGTCATATTAGGGATTGTTGGAGACAAACTATAGGCTTTAAATTCTTGGCATTTTAAAATTTGAAAAGCTCATACAATAAGAAAAGGATCTCATTGGCAAAATTGAAAATCTCCTAAGCACCATGCTCGAGGATCCTACATAGACTACCACCCTGGGGATTATAACTGATAAAGAATTCCATCATAGATCCACCTTGGTGACTCATTAAATCAAAGGAAAGGGTCAAGGAAAATTAAGAGGGGATAACAGAAGAGTTTTGAACATTATCTTAAATTTAGGGGAGAGAATTAATGAAGTTAGGAGCATTAAAGAAGCCTTGGCTAGGAATGATAAGGATTTTAACGAGCTGGAAAACCAAGAAGAGGAGTGCATCACTAGGCCAACCATGGATTTAGGCCTAATGGATGAAAATTTTACAAAGGCCATAAGTATCCTATATCATTAAAGGGACCCACCTCAATCATCTTAATTATGACTTGACATCAAGGTAACCTATTCATTTTGTAAAGACACATGCTAGTTTGTTAGTGTGATTGCCTCTAGGTCAATAGGATTGTAAAAGATATTAATAGTTGTAATAAATCAAACTATCTTTTTTACCCATGTAATTATAAAATAGACTGATATACTTCCTATAAAATGGCATGTATTACCAATTGTAAGGGGAGGGACTTCAAGATATTATCTAATTTTGAGTAATTAATACAAGAGATCAAATAATTCTACAAGAATTGTCTGGTTTTGGCATGTTTAAATTTCTAAGTTTCTCAATTGATTTTTCTATTTTGAATATGAATGATATCAAGAAATACTGAGAAAGATTATTAAATACAAGGTTGTTGACTTATGTATGCTAGGTTAGTTGAAAGAATTGAATTTACTTCATTTCATTTACTCTGCAACAAAGATGTACTTTAGCTATCTAAGTGTAGTGTAAAACCTTAAATCAAATTCAATTTTACTTGTATTTTCATTCCTCCTTTTGAATTAGGCCTAGTTTGTGGTGAAACATGAGCTTAGGTTGCATTACACTGCATTATGGTTAAGATCATGCTCAAAAAATATTTAAGTCTTGTCAATATGTTCATAATACAAATCAATAATCATTGTTTCTTTCTTACCCTACATTCCTTTTTTATTCTTTTTAAACAAATCATATTATCTTAAATACATTATTCATAACCATTTTAGTCTAGTCAGTAGTCTGGATCTAGGTCAATTTATCTAAACTTTTCAAGAAAGATACTAAGATGGGCCCCTACCATCAAAATTTATAAATATAGTGGAATAGTTCATGTTGTTTTGCCACTATTTCCACCACAAGAATCTCAATTTCCAAATACCTACAACTCATGCTTTGAATCTTTAGATTCTAAAATGTGAAGTGTTCTTTAAACACTAGAAATCACTTATGGTTCATTTAGAAGCATCAACAAATACAATATTTTATCAATGAAATCACTATTGTATTGAGCACAGTCCAATAAAGTATTTTGGACCACATCCAATGGGAACTATAAGTTTAAAATATTTAATGACCCATTTATAAATCATGAGGACATATAAAATAAGAATAATTTTTAATTACTTCATACATACCATGCATATCCTCATCCCAACACATATAGTTATCCAGTAGGTGTTATTATTGGCATAATTATGAGTAGATTCCCACAACAACCTATGATTACATTCAATGATAGTGAAATCATCAATGTGACTCAGATTTATATGCATTATTCATATGAACTCACATCAATGAGCACACTATACATAGTGTTATGTTTGATAATGGTTTTAGCAAAAAACAATTACACCATGACACTTCTCAACTCTCTTAGATACACATAAAAGGATATACAAGATACTACAAGAGTGTTTATAGCATTTAATGAACATAAAAATGGCACCCTCATATATTGTGATACCTCTTCAAATAGGCCCCACCATATTCTATACTTTATTTTTTATTATATAAATTAATGGGGTTTTTTAGATGTTGTTGGGAGTCCCTTAATTTAGAAGCTCCATGCAATACCATCTACAATGCAATAATGTGTCAAGTTTATACATTACAATAGGGTAGTTACAATTTTAGGCATTCAATATAAGTACCCTCTTTAGCTAGTGTTATCTCCTCTCCACCCCCACCACTATGATAGTTATTTATTACTCTTAATCAAGATCATTATATATATTGGTGATTTTTACCCATATTCAGGTTCATTATTTAGAGGTAGATATTACACCAACTTAGGATCTATCTACACATTCACTGTAGAGGAGAACAATTGATTATCCTAGGAAGATATTTTCATAGTAGATAGTTATTTGAGATTACTATAGGCACTTAACTATTATAGCACATATTAATTAATTCCCACATATAGTTAAATGTGTTCCATAGTGAACATAGGTATTTATGCATTCTCCTACTATGTATCAAACTCTAAAGAGTCCCAGATCTTCTAGAGATATTTATCATACACAAAATTCTAAATAGAAATGATGACAAAGGTTACATTACATTACCTAATTCCTTTTCATATTTTGATACACCTAAACTTGTTACTTTTCATTCACAAAAGATAAACCTTGAACCATATGATAGAATAACCTCCTATGATAATCCCATTTATGGTATGATTGGTTAGTACCTTTACACATATTCAAATAAAATTAAGAATATTAAAAAAACAAGAAAATACAAAAACTTTCAACTATTCCAAAAAAAATAAAAAAAAGCCCTGAGCATGACATGAGTTACTAGATTACATTATTTTCATATGTTATTTATCACATGTTTGGTATATGGAATATTATTTTCATACATATACATTTCACAAGGTATATGAGTGAAATGTAAATGTTGGGCCTTTCCTATGCCCAATGGCCATATCAATGGGCATTTACTTCTACTGGTTACATTATCATAATTTATATCTCTCTATGACCTCTTTACCATGTTGAGATATATGTATTTCTTTCACATTCCTTTCTAGTTGCTCATTTTTTACAAATTTTTATATGGATATGTTATTTTACAATGATGTGTTACTAACATTTATGGATAGTGTAGACTAGTTTTCACTTGTTCTATGCTTCATCAATGTTGTTACCTTTTACATTATAGGCTATTCATTATTGTCTATCGTGTGCAGCCCCTTGGTCATGTGTGTGAATTATTAGCCTTGGTATAGCATTCATTCCCATTTATTTAGGATCCTTATCCTTGTTTGTTGTAACATTTATTTCCCCTTATTTGAGGTTCCTTAGTTTTTCTTGTTAGCAACATATTTATATCCAATGCATGTGGTCCCTTGGCATTATGTGTGAAATCATATGATTTTGTGTGACATTATGTGTTGAGATTAATGATATTGTATGATTAATATGTTTTTAGGTGTCATGTTCCACATCATGCACCTCTCCTTTATGTGTTGTCCCATGATTTATATCATACAATTCTTTACTATGTAGACTTATTCAATGATAGTTACTATTATGTTCTTTATAGATACATATATCTTGACAACCCACTTATATGCCCTTGTATTTGATATGTTGCATACATGCCTTAATTCTACATACATTACTATGATGAAATAATCTCCATATTTTGACATGATTTTATATATTTTTATCTTTATACATGACATGGTATAGTTATTTTCTCTTTTGAGATGAATGACTTACATTATCCATCCCACCCAAAAATGAGGGCATATTAGTGGGCTTTGTTACAGATACTAAAAACTTCATGAGTATATTTGAGTACATCATACAATTTTAGAGTTTAGATATGATTCAAATATCAGATTGTGATAGTTTTTTGTAGTCTTAGGATAGATTTTTGGGACATATATACTCCATTTTACACTCCATGAGTGAAAAAATTAAAATTGATGGAGATTTAGATACATTTTGTGGCATGTGAAAGGCACATATTCTCCATTTTATAGGACAAATTCAATTGGGTATGATTTTTTTTCATGCACATTATGATAGATTATGGTTGGACCTAATTCAATGGGGTATAATGCCAATTTATGCACACTTACACATTTACACCTTTTACAGCATTTTCAAGAGTTTATTGGAAGTATTCTCAATCAGATAAGTATCAAACCACATATACCATAGAGTCTTCTCCTTTTCTCCAAGTTGACATAATAGAGGATTTTACTGAATGGGTGATGTGATACGAATTTAACATTTATGATAACATAAGACAACTTAATTAGAGAAAGATCATGTCTTACACAGAAATGACCATTGAATTATAGGGCATAGAGTTAATGTTTATATTGTATATTTTTAATAGAGTAGATATAGCATAGATAAGATTTAAATCACAATAATTAAGAGTATTAAGAGGTTATAAATCAAAGTAACCTTTATAATAGCATAAGCTAGTATAATGTAAAGATATCTAAGAACATTTTAGTTAGAGGTTATTTTATAATAATAAATAAAGAGAAGTTAGAGTGGGAATTATTATGTCCTGTGTATGAATATTATAAATAACAACATCCACTTATTGTATTTTATGTATAAAATAATTGTTTCTAACAAATACTAACTCTTGTATCACATTATTCATAACTAAAGTTAACTTAATCAACATAAACCATTTGTAGTCAGTTGTTTTATATTTTATGTCAACATTTATTGGTGCCACATAGACTTCAGTTAACTAATGCTTGTGGGAAGGTATGAATTGGAGTTTTATAAACCATTTTTAACAGAAATATAAGAGTGGTGGGAAGATAAGCTCAAAAAAAATCACTCTGATACCTAATGAAAGGGTGAGTCCTTACCTAAATTAAAGGCATCATTCCTTCACTCTCAAAAAAAGGAATTTTAGGTCACATTTACACAACTGTTGTGGCCGTAGATATTCCAAAAATATAATCATACATACATTCATATAATTTACATTACTAGACCCATCCAGTGGATGGAAAATATCTTGAGTCACTTTGACACTTTAATACACCTTTAACTAGGGTTATAGATTACTGATTTGAGACTACACTTAACTCATTTATCATAGTTTTGGCTATCCAAGGTTAGACAAACTTTGACATAAATAAAGTTTAGTTTATTTAGATGGAAAGACAAAAATTCTTTTAAAAATTAATAATCCTCATCCACAAGCTATTTTTGGATTGAAGGTTAGTAAAAGAAGTTAAATAGTTCCTTTATGAGACATGCATCTAAAGATGGCATGCAAAAAGAAGGGTGATCCTCAAAATATGTGACTACTCAAAATATATGTTATAAATGGTTGAGAGAGGTTAAATAATATGTAGGGGATAATAAATTAATTATAAATTTAAGAGTAAGTTAATTAAGGAAGGAGATATTAGTAAGACAATAAATTAAGATAGTTATGATAAAATGGTGAATGAAGAGATAATCAAATAGATGGAAATGAGAAAATTTAGTTAGATAAGAAGAAATAGATATAGAATTAAAAAATATAGAGAATAAATAATGTTATGAAAAATTAATATCACAGATGAAACCAATCTAGCCTATACCAGTGGAAGTCCTAATATTGAAAATCTAGATACTACCCCTCTACCAAAAATAAATGAGTTAGTATTAACACCATGGAAAGGCGCAGATGAGGTAAGTAAGAGAAGTAGAATAAAATAATTATTATATCATACACAATATAAATTCATGAATGAAAGGTGGTAAGGTTTATCATATTTAACTACACTGTTAAGAACACCCAAACTATTCAAAACCTTAGGTGTAGAAGATAAATTGGTAGAGCATAGTTTGGCCTATAGTGAATGAGACCTAGAAATTAGTAGAAGATATGACGAAAATATTATTAATATAGGAGGTTTTATTTATATAGTGGAACCACAGGAATAAATTTTATCAATTAAAGGAAGTATAATAGGAAGTAATCATGAATAAATTTATAAAGATAATATAAAAGAGCAAAGAGATGTTGAAAAAAATGTTGAATTTGGTCAAGAGAAAAAGAATTCAAAAATAAGTGTTAGTAGTCATACTAGAGATACAAAAAATAGAGATAAGGAGGAAGATAAAAATATAAGGATATTATTTAATGAAAACATTGAAGAATAAAATCAATTAGATATAGAAGATGATGAATAATAAAATTGAAGTGACATAACCCCCCAAAACCCCAACCATAAGAGACATCAAGAAGAAGGGAACCCTTTGGACCAATCACCATCCCCCATGCCACCTTAAAATAAATGTGGACATCCATATCTTACATGAAGAGATATATATATTGGAGAAGAAGTAGCCGATAAATATAAAACTTTTAATTATGAAATTAGGAATATAAGAGAATTTGTAAGAAACTAGGAAGAATTATTAGGAAGAAGATACTTCCAAGATGATTTAAAAAGAGATCGGGGACATAACTAAAATTTGGTTAAACAATCAAAAGATAAACAACATAAAAAAAATATAATAGTAATGCATGGGAAATTACTTCAAGTAATATGATAAATAACAATAACACCAATACTAGTGGTATTCATACACCACCTAAGAAAACCATAATGACACAAAATAGAATGAATTTATCACTATTCAAAAAAGATACTAAGGATGTGGAAGAAATTTTTTCATATTATACTTATATTATAGGAGTCATAATATTTCTAATGGAAGGTGTTATTTGAATTTATTAGAACACTGAGGGATGATGCTCTTAAATGGTATATGAAAATAATGCAACTGCATGGTTGATGTACAAAAAGATTTTAGAGGATGTTTTCACTATCCTAATATTATTATTAAAAGTATAAATAATATGAGGGAATAATTAATACATAAATATAAGGAGATAGTAAAAGACTATGATCAAAGTATCAAATTGATAGCTTGAAAACTAAAGGAACCACTAAATGAAAACAAATGATATAATGGTTTAATTCTTGGACTAGTCCCATTCCTCTAAGAAAATATGGATGGGAAAATATTTAATATATTTATGGAAACACTAGATATGTCATTGCATCTATAATTTTAATCATGGAGATGTGACATAGTTACATCATTGAAAGATAATGTACAAATATTACAATTAGAGTTAGAACAACTAAGGCTAAAAAAATAAATATAAATGAAGGGTGATAATTTTTTATCACCATAGATTAATAATATCCCACCATAGGCAAGAATATGGTGCACCAATTATTGTGTGTAAGGACACTCTAAGATAGAATGTCCCCATAGTGATATGGAAAAAAAGTGGTAGCCATAAAATCAACATAAACACATGTGGAAATGTCTCATTCCATTCAAAAAGTGATATGTAGTGAGATGATGTAATGTGTAATATTTAGGGTACATGATAAACATCATCATAATTTATTCCTAATGATGGAAGTGGTTTCACCCAAGAATCAATTGATTTATTGCACTAATTGTGGATATTTTAACCACTATAATCACACCTAACCTATCATAGATGCATTAGCAGATGTAAAAGATTCCATTAAAATAAGAGAGGTAGTAGTTCAAAAAATTCCACCACTAAAATTACCTATGGGTAACCCTAATATTCCACACACTGGTTAGTAGTATCAAACACCTCCTACAATTAAATATTTTAAATCATAAAATACCTAACCACAATATTATAATAACAACTAAGGTGGGTATATTGGAGGTGGTCAAGGAGGATATAGGGGAGGATACCATAGAGTATTAGGAAATCAACAAGGGGAGATAGGTTACAATCAAAATTATAATGAGGATTATAATCAGAAAAGGCCCACACTAACTTGCTAGAAATGTAGAAAAGTGGGACATATTTCTAGAAACTATGTCAAAGAATTATAGATGGAGTGTGAATTATGTCATGAAAAATGAACACATGACTCATTATAATGACCTAAAGTAACACAATTATATAATAATATTAAATCTAATATTGAGGAGTTAGAATAATCTCCCACAAGAAAAGGGGAAAAATATTTAAGGGAGTTACCAAAAGGATAGGATACAAAAGGGTGGTGTAATAAAGTTCACTGAGAAACAAGGGATGATAAGATTGTATTTTTGGAAGAAAATACACCAAAACATATATCTATGCCCAATATATAATGTCAATAAATAGTGAAATAACATAAGGAGAGATCTTAGAAGAAGGCTCTCAACATTATTGATGATGACTCAAAACCAAGAGTGGTAGTAACCATGCACATCAGAATAAAAAAAAGTAAAGAAAAGGAATTAGCTATTAGTTCAAAAAAAGAATCAGAGATAAATAATGAAATGGAAAAACCCAATATACATGAACATGACTGCATAGTGGATAAAATCCAAAAAATAATACAAGAAAAAGATTATAAGAATTAGCTCAAATTTGCCTATTTCAATAAGAGATCAGGGATTTAAAATGAATGATGAAACTAATTAAGAAATAAGATTTGGTGACTAAATTATCATAATTTTGTAAATATTAAAATAAGTAATGAAGAGAGCACAGAGTATAAATAATTGAGAAACACCATAATAAAAATAAAAATAATATATTTAGAACAAGCAAGAAGTGGAAGAAAATTGCCATTCTACTCAATATCAAGATAGATGACCATGAGATAAGAAATACATTATTGGATCTTGGCATAGACATAAACATCTTACCATGTAGCACATGAGAGCTACTTGGTAAACCACATCTACATGTCATATCATATGATATTGTGATGGCTAATGGTAAATCACACTCACCAATTTTAACCTTAAGAGATGTGTACATAAATTTTATGGTAATAAAAAGAAAAATAGACTTTGAAGTGATTGATATGTATGGTATAGGTTACCTAGCCTTACTAAACTTATAATGGTTCATTGAGTGTAATGCTTTATTAAAATATGAAAAAGGAATTACATTTGAATGAAATGGATTGGTAGTCCACTTTCCACTAGAAATAGGGATGGGAGATACATGGTTAAAGGATTTTGGCTAGATGATAAGGAGAGTAAGTTTGAATATCTTTTTAATGTATACACACTAAATAAAATTATAAAAATAGAAGATAACCATGGGCCAAATGATGGAAGGTAAATAGTACTATAATAAGAATAGGTAGAAATAACCTTAGAGGATGAAATTTTAGCATGGATGCAGGGGATGCCTGAAACAACAATAAGGAATGTATGTTATATGAGTAAAATCTCATGTAGAGGGAAAAACACTACCACACTACAAAATATATTACCTTAGAGAAGAAGCATTTACCACATAGAATAGACTTCCCATAATAAATTACCCAAATTTTCCAAGGTTGGGATTGATGAATATTACTTACAACATATGATAAGGGTTTGCCCCAAGTGTAAATAAGGTTGAAGGACATCAATGAAACATTAACTATCATTGTCATAAGGTGTTGAAACACTCATAAATCCACCATCTAAAGTTTGAAAACCTTTGGGATATTACTTAAGATAATGTTTATTAAGTCAAGAAATTATTTTCCATAAATATAGAACTATGCAGGAATAACAATTCTAAGGAGACACATTGAACAACATGAAAAGGTATGGACTATAAGATGTGAAATTGGAAAGTGCATGTGGGAAAAATTATTTTACTAAAAATTAGACATAGTTCAGAGAACATGGTATGTGCATCAAGATATTTGAAAATAATTGGTAGATGGGAAGACCTAAAAATGGATTTTTGTAGAACTTTCAACTCTTAAGATCAGGATACTAGGGTTTGTCAAGTACTACAAAAGATTAAACATTCTTATTCATGCAAGACCTACTATAAAGAAAAAATTTATTAAATTATAAACATAATAAATATTATTATGAAATATGGATGGTTAGTAACAAATTGGTACAATCATAAGATAAGTACCAAATAATGTAGAAAAAACATAGCAAATTAAAATAACCCAAAAATATGGTATATTGCAAAAAAATCACAAAATAAGAAGAGGATAATGAGGAAAAACCAAAACTCATAAAATAGACATTGAGTAATGATATATATAACTCTTAGATATCATAGAGGATTAAATACAATACATTTTGTTACATCTTGATTTCCTCACTAAAATTGATTTGCTCATTAATGGGGTTAATGGTGTTTAATTGCTATTATATCAAACTATGTTCATTTATGTTGATGTACAGATAGACATATAATGATTATATTATGTGACTCATTACTTATTGCTTAGTTTTACATGATTTTTACATGTATATTGATTGTGATTTTTTAATATTATTATGATTTAGAAGCATTTTAATTGATTATTATTGTTATGGGATAACTACCATTTATATTTGTGAGGTGGATATAAGAGATAGTCCACTCTCTATACAGATATAGAGGGAGAGTATCATCAAGGAGGGTGATGTATATGAATATGTTTTGGGTGGAAATATTTGATAAATAACCCTGCACATGCCATGTAGTACACTTAAATCCAAGATTGTTTATGATTGAATAATTGTATGTTTACTCTAATTTCAGTTGTGTTTGGTTATTTTGTGATTGATAATGTTAATTGGTTTTAATCTGTGATAATATTTTGTTATGGTCATGTTTTCAATTGTTATTATTCTTTTTTATTATGATTTTGATTCCATTGCATAATATTATAGTAATATATGTCTTTTATATGACTTTACTTGTGAATTATTGATTGGATGACTCCTTAATAATGTGTACATACAAGCAATTAACATAAAAAGTATAATTATAAAAGATTTATAAATAGCATGGAAACAAGTTACATTTTTAGTTTATTTAACAAATTGATTTTATAAACATTATCTAAACCTAGATCCTAGGTATATGTGACTATTGTGGTGCCTAGGGTGACATGGTTTTCAAATTCCTAAGGGGTTAAATTGGGTATGAAACTATGTGTTGTTTAATGATTAAATTTATGATATCCATTCAAATTATTAAAATAATTATTATGTTTATTGACAAATATTTTTTCAACCTTAATTTAGGGAGTTATCATTGTATTTTGCTCATTCGAGTCATGCAAAGCTGAAAGAGCTAGGGTTTGATTGTTAGTTTTGTTGAGATAATTAGCTGACTATGTTATTTTGGCAGTTGAATAAATTAATTTTTAGTCATGCTAGGAATTTATGGTGTTATGGTGAGTAATTATTAGGGATTTATTGATGGATAATGGTTCACCATGAAATTAGAGGTTTTGGGTAGCATGAAGATAGCTCTAGAAATAATAAAATATGAAAGGATTTTTTAAAATGCAGTAGGCCATAGTTGACAAAGAGGATACAGAAGAGGGAAAAGGATCTATTTTTCATAGTCAGGGAACAAAACCTTCACTAGAGGCATTCAAGAGGTGGGGTTCTTTTAATTTACCCTAAAACTCTATGTTGATTTTATATAGTTACTAGTTGAATGATTAAAAGTTTTTTTAAAATAGTTGTTTTAGAATGTAAAATACTTATGAAAAATCAAGGATTCGACCCTCTGGTATGAATAATATTCCCATATAATTGAATCAATGATTTGAAACAAGAATAACATGAATGTGGGTGGTTAGGTTAATTGTAAAAAATGAGTTTCTTTTATGGATATTATTACACGGTTGTGTTGTATATTTCATTCAAATGTTGATATGATTGTGTGTTATTTTGTTTGATATATGGTTACATATTAGTAAATAATGAATGGCTTAGAGACATTGTTATGGTTATATGGTTAATTAAGGTATTTAGAATGAAAATGGGGTTTTCATGATTGTTTATATGGTTGTGATGTATGTTCCATTCTTGTATCAAAATAACTCTGTGTATTGGCTTGAATGGAATAGATGGGGTTAAAAAGTTACTACCAAGTGAGTTAGGGTAATATAAATGAAATGGAGTTTTGAATTTTATCCAAGATTTGTAAATGGTTGTGTGTAATTTAGTTGATTATATATATCAGGGATAAGGTTATTTTATGAAAGATAATTATTAGTGTTGCAAAGTTGTATGGTTTTACAAGTTTGGTCATTTAGTCCATGGTAGTTAAAAGGTATATAATCAAGTTTATTATTTTATGATAAACTATTTTGAGAGTGTTCATTGAGAAGAACTAGGTTAGTCTTTTTATATTGTGACTATTGAATTTTTATTAATTGCAAGTTTTGTATGCCTTAGATAATTTAGTTTGTTAATTTATGGAAGGTTTTTATAATGGAGTTGTTATTGTATATTGAGAGATTGGTTGTGTTGATTTTATGTTAAGCAATAGATAACGACTTAGTTTAGTAATATATAATATTAGTTTAGGTTTTCCATTTTTATTGAACATATATACACAATAGTACGTAGACAAGGACATAATTTATGGGTTGAACTATCTCATAATGTTAAATGAATGTGTGCAATATTATTAGATGAACGACTGAGAGTTGTTTAACTGGTTGAGTTAGATGTATGGATAATGACTAAACTTAATTATAAAAATAGTTAAAGTTGAATTTATAGGGAACATAAATGTTTAATATAGGGTTCAAATTCATGTTGAATAGTTTCTAGTGAGTTATTTTACCATATGGTACACAATAGATTGTTCACATTTAGAGTTTTATGTCTGAATGTATTTTATTGGGACATTAAGTGTTGTTTGGTGCTAATGTGATTTATAATTTTTGATTTAAAATTGAAGTAATGTTTTCTTAAGTTGGGAGTTTAGGATAAAATATTAAACTTGAAATATATATATAAACACCAAACAACACTTAATGTCCCAATAAAATACATTCAGACATATATATATATATATATATATATATATATATATATATATATATATATATATATATATATATATATATATATGAATGTATTTTATTGGGACATTAAGTGTTGTTTGGTGTTAATGTGATTTATAATTTTTGATTTAAAATTGAAGTCATGTTTTCTTAAGTTGGGAGTTTAGGATAAAATATTAAACTTGAAATATATATATATATACACCACTTAGTTATTAATGGCTAAGTGGTATATGTATATATATTAAGCCATTAGGAACTAAAAATGTGTGTGTGTGTGTAGATAATTTAGTATGTACATAGAAGTTTGTATATAGTGAATAAATTCTTTCATATGAAAACCATGATGTATTTCATTGATTTATAATGTGTTTGAATCAGTTATTAATTGATTGGAAAATATTTAATTATTTTTTAGAACAAATAAACATTATGGTTATAGTATTTATTTAATAGCTTAGGATTTAATGTGAAATTCTTGAATTATGTTTAATTTGATTATAATACCTACGAAAAGGGTGATTTTACATGAAATGGTAAATACTTAACTATCATAAATATTGTTGGTAATTAATTTACTTATAATATTGCCTTATTTTGAAACAGATATTAGGTTGTATTGGAACTTAGGAAATCTGATAGCAAGTTTTATGTTGTTATTATATAGAATGTGATTATTTCTTGTTGTTTCCTTTGTATTTAAATATAATGCTATTGTTATTAAATCTATAAGAGAATTCGTGGAATCTTGTATATGACTTATTAGTAAATTATAATATTAATGACACTAATAAAATAATTATGTGAGAAGGTTATCACGCATTTATTTATAGTCATTAATACATGAAATAAATAAAATATGATTGAGTGTGTTTGTGAATATGATTGATCTATATGATCTTTAAACTATATGAAACTTTGGCCAAACTAATGTTTATAGTTAAATGTTATCATTTCACATGTTTGATTTATATGCATGTATACATGATATCATGTTAGAATGGAATTCTTTATGATATATTGCATGTGATGAATATCTTAAAACACACGGGTTCTAGTTGACTTCTTGGTACCTTCACCATTATCATCTACTCATTCATGAAGGGAGGGCCATTCTCTAGATGAGAAATTGTGGGGGGGGATCTATGGTTCATGGTTGGTGTGGAAAATCACTTTGATGATTCTCTCCCTCTCCTCTAGCATTTAACTGACAGAGACTTTTACTCATGACTACATTTTTTGTATTGGTGAGTTTGTGGACAGTCATTTATTTTGTGTAACATTGTACATATCTATATTCAATTTGATGTAAAAATGTTGTATTATTATACTATAATAACTAGCAATTGGATACTCTTATTTTATAATTTTAATATGTAAACTTTCAGCAGTCAACTGAGATAATATTCAACAAATATATAATTTGTTATGGATTAAATTTAATACTACTTGATTTTTTTTATTTGATCATTATCTAAATGAATCATAACCATTTATTTAAATAAGATGCATTTATTTAAAGATTAAATATCTTAACTTATTTGAGAATAATCTAGTTTAGATTATTAAATTGAAATTTTTAAAAAAATACCTTTTTTGGGTTAAACCCAGTGGGGTTATAACACTTTCATCTACCACCTAAAATCAAAGAGGAAAAATAACTACGGAGGGAAATCCCAAAATGGCCAAAATATGGAATTACTAGTTGGAATAATAAGTGGAAAAGATATTGGAATTACTAATGTAATTTGAATATATATTCCCAATAACATTCACAGATCTAAAAGTAATAAAATAAGAAATTGTAACTATGAAAGTTAAATTAAAATATGATATAAAACCCTTGCATAAATGACCATACCAACTGAATCTCAATGTCAAGGTAAAAGTAAAAACTAATTTGGATAAGATGTTACTAGTTGCATAATTATCCCTATAGAGGATAGAATGGATTAGTCTTATGGTAATACAAAACAAGAAAATTGGAAAAATATGCATCTATGTTGACTACAGAGAGTTAAATAAGCCGTGTTTACATGTTCCCTTACCAACACCATTTACTAAAGAGATATTAGAAAGTGTTGTAGGAAGAGAGATCTATTCCTTCACCAATGGATTCTTTAGATATCATCAAGTATGAATAACACTTGAATATTGTCTAAATACTATATTTTATAAGGAATGGATATCCTTTCAGTATATATTTATGCCCTTTGGAATGAAAAATATGTTAGTTGTATTTATTTTCATAATGGTGAATGCATTCAAAGATTTTATACATGAGTTTTTAGAAGTGTATCTTGATGATTGGATGGTGTATGGATTGATTAATGATCATGTTCAGGTGTTAAGGATAATTTTCCAAATATGTTTCCAACTGAACATTCATATTAATTTAAAGAAATGCATTACCATACCATTTATTACTTTACTAAGGTACATAATATGCAAAGAGGGATTGATGGTAAACCCATTCAAAACTAAAATTATCATAAATCCACCTCCACATAAGACATGAAAGGAGGTCTAGACAATATTGGGTTATAATAGATAACACCAGACATTTATAATAAACTATGTATCCATAAATAAACCAATAGAATATTTGTTGAAGAAGAGACGTAACCAACCACTAGATTAGTCAACATAGTATAAAGAATCATTCAACAAATTGAAAATTAATATTTTGGATACCTTGATACTAGTGTTTTTGGATTGAAAAACTCCAATCCATGTTCATGTGGATACCTCTAGAATAGAAATAAGAGTGGTGTTGTCACAACCCCATAGAAACATAGATCTTCCAATTTCATTTACAAGTAGAAAATTGGCCAATAAGTAAATAAATTACTCTACCACATGAGGATAGGAACTTTTTATGGTGTATGTGATGTAAAAATTTAGACATTATCTATTGGCAACTCTATTTATATTATTTACACACCATGAGCCACTAAAATATTTATTAATAGACCAATGATACAAGGAAGAATTTATAGCTAGCTAATGTTATTCCAAGAATTTTACTTTAAGATTATGGCAAAAATAGGAAAAGTGAATAATGGACTTGACTACCTATCTAGAATCACTATAAGAGAAGACATAGAGACAACTGAGGATGATTTTATTAGATCTCATCTCTTCCATGTGGAAGTAATACTTAAATATATGGAAATTATTGCATAATTCATTTTTAGTGGAGATTTTTAGGAAGAGTATATTACATTACAAAGAAAGATATTGATGATACAAGTGTTCCCCTATATGATAATTGCATAAATTAATATAAGAAAGGAAGAGATGAGGTGTTGTAAAGATTAGAATTACTACATGATATAAATAATATACTAAGAGAAGCCCATGATGGAGTTGAAATAGGGCACAACTTCAAAGAGAGTATGGGTAAGAAAATATTGTTAGCAGGCCTATGGTGGCTAACACTTTTCAAATATACACATCAATATGCAATAAATTATGACATATGCCAAAGAGTGGGAAAACCTAATTCTATAGATGAGATGCCCCTCCTCCCACATAGTGTTAGTTTTATCTCCATTTGATAAATGGGCCATTGATTTTATAGGTCTTATCAAACCTATGACCAAAAAGAGTAATGCTAAATTATCGACATTATTACCAGGACTAAATACTTGACAAGATGGGTAAAAATAATTATTAAAATCGATTATACAACCAAGATTATGGATGAATGAAAATATACCATGTGGTTTATATTCCATTAATCATAATGAGTGATCAAGGTAAGCATTTTATCAATAATATAATTATAGAATTACTTAAGCACTTATTGATCTAGCATGATAGGAGTAACCTTACCACCTTCAAGCAAATGTAATTTTTGAGGTGTTTAATAAGGCATTAGATAAGGTATTGACCAAATTATGTAACACAGAGATCAGATACTAGGATACTAAGATACCAATGGTATTATAGGCTTACCACACTATCTATAAAATATTAACCAAGTATTACACCTTTTAGTTGGTATATGGCCTAAAAGAGATAAAACTAATGGAGTACATACTACCAATTTTAAGAATTATAGTAGAGATTGATAAAACTAAAAAAATGGGATAAAAATATATTCTTAATAGCATATAACCAAACTTAAGATAAAATATGCCAAAAATCTTGGCATGATAGACATATTAAGGTTAAAGAGTTTTAGGTTGAAGATAAAGTCTTGTTATATGATATAAAATATAAAAATCCAAGCAAGTTGAATATAAGATGACTTGGACCCTACATATTTGAGGATATATTAAAATCAAGAGAAATAAAATTGATAAAACTTTTAGGCACACTTAGAAAAGGGTTTGTGAATGGAGCCTGACTGAAACTCTACAGTGCAAGAAACTATAGTGAATGGCAGTGAGCCATAAAGGAACTTAAGAGGTGATTTTTTCCTTCTAACTGGGTGAAGTCATGGATAGGGTACTATGGTACCCTTTACTTGATGCTTAATTTTTTGGTCATATATCATTATACCTCCCCATTAGGTTGTCATTGTCCTCCTAGAGGGGTAAATTAAAAAAAGGATATTGTGATGTCTTATGCTAGCTATCTTGGTACCTAGTTGTCTGATCATGTCAAAACATCCTAGTGGGAAAAATAGGAAAAGTAGGAAGTAAGAATAAAGGGAAGATGAGAAGGAAAAAAAATATAAAAAGATAAAATAATTTTAAAAAAATAGAAAAAAATTGGAAAATAATGGAAAAGGAGTAGGAGAAAAATTCAGATCCCCAAAGTAAGCAATGAATAGATAAAAATATATGATAAGAAAAGAAGAAATATAGAAAAAAATAAGTATAATGATAATATAATAAGGGTGTAAATACATAAGAGTAGTTGAATTTGTTTCTTTATAATGATATATTATGTGGATTAGTTTGGATATCAAAAATAAAAGATAAAAAAATCAAATGAGTGGATGGTAGGAACTACAAACATAGTCAAAAAACTACTAAAAATGATGATGTCTTAAGGATAAGATAAAAATAAATGAGGGAAAAGGTGAAAATAAAATTAAAATAAATACTAAATTGGAGATGGATGAAATAGACATAAACAATAAATATGAGTTAATACATAAATTTTAATGCCATGATTAACAGATAGATCAAACATATTATAAAATAAATATTTTGTTAATGAAAAATTAAACAATTATTTAAGTACCAATAATCTATATAAATTTATTGTGAAGGACTTATACTCTATTTCAAGCCATTTTTTAGAGATACAAAGCTAGTGAAGATGGAGGTACCTCAAATTGTTGATTTAGAGTAAATTAAGTAGCCCAAATACAAGAAACACTCTACAAAATTGGAGAGTATGTATCCACTAGAGGCCTTTTTTTAACATCCCCTCTCTAGTGATGCATACATAATATATCCACAAATATATTAAGTCACATTTAGATTAAATTTATCATAGGTTTTTAGAGATGGAAAGAAGCAAAATGATGTAAGTGAACCCGCAAACACAGTATTTGGAATATAAGGTGGGATGCAACATCATACCAATGATGAAATTAGATATATGGAGTGAGTTTCCTTACTTTATATTGATGATAAGGGCCACATAGATGATGTTCGATGGAGTTCATGAATATATTATATACTTAGATAAATTGTATCACATTACCCTAGATGTAATTCATGTTGTGACTAGATGAATACATGAAGAACATATTACTCATAAGTATGACATGAATAAGAGTGTGACCACAAAATAAATATTTCATATTACAAGGGCAAGTTTCAATTAGTGTGCCTTGTCAATTAAGAAAATAAAAGACTCTAAGGTTTGTTTTTATACAAAATTAATTTCTTAAAAGGTGTATTACATGAATAGACAAGCCTCTATGACTGTAAATAGTGTGTAGATAATGTTTGATAGGATCTCTGTGGGTATTTAGTATGATTTGGCTACTACACTCCATGAAAAATACTTGGAGAGCCTCCATAAAATGAATAAAGGTAAAAGTATGCATGAATTTCATTATGTCTCACTTCTATAGTATTAGCCATGTATTTTACACTTACTATTCCTATTCATGATGGGCTAGTGCAATGGGATTCAAATACCCCCACATGATCTAAACTAACAGCCATAATGCAAGGTATCCTTTTAGTATATGAGGTGGTAAATTTTATTCAGTGACATAAAATGACTAGGAATATGGTCGTTAGAAGGTTCTGTATATCTAATAAAATACTCCAAAATTATTTTACAAAGGTCAATTTAATAGTAGATGTAGATAAGCTCTACATAGAACCATTTACTAAAAAAAATTTAGCCATCCCACCCATACCCTATGCAGTATAATGAATAATTTGAGCTCTTTATTATTGTATCTTGGAGCTTACTTCCAAACCCTAGTGTAAGACAATTCTTAAGTGGAGAAAGTATAAGTTCTCATCCTAGGGAGGAATAAGAGGAAAATGATAAAATTAAAACACCATTACCAAAAGGGGATGTAGGTGCATCTTAGATAAACCCTAATGTATTTATATCATCAAGTTTGAATAAAGAGGTCATATAATTGTATCCCTCAGTGAATAAGAAGATGATACTACTACATTTGTAGTCAAGGATTTTACTATTGGAGAGGTGTTGGGAGAAGAAAAATGGTAGTTAAGGTACCCCCTAATATTATTTTAAGTAAAATATAATTATATTAAGGGATGGGACATCATCAAAGACAAAACAAAAAATTTAGACATTATAAAAATAAGAGGTGTCCCTTAAAGCATCTTTGGTGGCTAGGAAAACTTTATTACAAATGAGTGGAGAATTAGTGTCAAAATCCTTAGAAAAATAAAATTAATTAAAACATAAAAAATAAATATAAAATTAAATAATTAATCAAAGGATGTATCTAGAGTAATAACTAGCTGAGGAATATATAAAAATCTAGGAGATTACAGAATCAGCCACTTAATAGGCTAATTTTTTTTTAGAAAAAGAGAAGGTGGAAAATAAGAAGAAAAGAAAATGGAATTTGAAACAATATTAGATGAAAAAATTAGGTTGGAGGAGGAAAAAATAAAATTAAATAATAATAGAATAATAAAATTGAGGAAGAAATAAGGGTATAAGAGGATAAAAAGAATAAACTAGCAGCAGATGAACTGATGTAGAGCCTAATGCCTACAACCTTCATTTCTCAATCTCTAACTCTACTATTTTTCCTCAATGTCTTATGAATTCTGATCTCTAATCACTTCTTCTTTCTTGTTGGTGTATTTATTTGTCTCTTCAAATTCTATTCTTGATCAATCTCTCTATCTTTCAACTTTAGATTACTAGATCTCATTCAGGCATTCAGTCTCTTATTCTTACCTTCAATCACCACCTCTATTTTACTTAAAGACCTATTTCCTTACTAGGGTCTTATATAAATAATAGTATATATTTTATTTATCTTCACAATCATAACCAACTTACATTAACTCATCTTGATCATCTATTCATTCAATAACTCTTCTTTTGCACCCTTTTCTCTATATGGTCTAGTCTTCTTTGTAGCCCTCCAAACATTAAAACCTCCTTTTCAAGAAAAACCTATATGGTTTCTAAACAAAATTAAACCAATTTTAGACACCTTTTATCCTCATACAAATTCTCCCAAATTTTTAAGTTTCAACTCTCACTGAAAGTACCTTTTCTTTTATATTATTCTTACTCTTTAGGTCTCTTAAGGCCTAATTCACTACCATAATAATAGAACCCATACTAAGATGTATTATAAAGGTATAAATACATTATAATATTTAATATAAGGTAAAGATACATTATATCACAATTTTTTATGATATTCCAAGGGTGGATTCAAAATTTAATTCATTTTCAATTTTAAAACCCTGGCCTAGTTGGGAACATGCCTATGTAAGGCTAAGAGGCTAAAAAATGAGACTAAAATAATTTTAGATGAGTTCAAGACCTCAAACCACAACTAAAATTATGTTTTTTCTTATTACACATTCTCTAATTCCTATAAATCTAATGTCCATATTAAAATGGCCACCATAAGCAAAAATACAAAGCTCTGAGCATGCATAAAGGATTATATAGGCCAAGTACTTCAATAATAAGTTTATTTTTATTTTATACCACTTATAATAATTATACCACTTATAAGAATTATACCACCTGTAATTGGTTTTACCAAACCTTATTAACCTTTTACCATATTTATTTTTCATTTAATAATCATAATATGCTCATAAAAGGTGAAAACATAGAGTTTTGGTCTCTCTCTAGGACTGTGTAACAATATATGTGGTTTCTCACAATTATACATGGATTTAGTGCCTAAAAAATTATAATTATGACCATGTACACTCTATAAATTATTTATGTTTCAAACCATTTTATTGAACCATTAAATTATCTTCCATAATTCCATCTTCTTTGTCATTCTTTGATTGTGACAATGCAAGGTGTATCAATGTGACAATGATAAAGTTCTCAAAGATTGCTTAGATTAACCTCAATTTTTATCCTAAATATTTTAATAAAACTATATCAAGGAATAAACAATGAAAAAATATTCACATTCCAAGAAACATGCACCACAACACTTAAGTTTCTCTCAAGAAACTATCTTGATTGTACAAGAATAAGGGTTTATAAATCTTGTCTTTTGTAACTAGAAACTATAGGTTAAAATAATAATTCCTTATTATAAATAAATTAAAAAAATATAATAGTGATACCACACCAATAATCATATGAATCCATAAAATTTTCTCTAAATTCATCATCTCATTCATTACTACACTTGCATTCCAAATAGTTAAACTTAGATTTACAGTGTAGGCAGGGTTCGTAATCTTATTTAAGTCTTTATTGAGGCTCCTCTTTAGACCTATAATCTCCTCCTAACCTTTTACCAACATACTTCTTCACTTACATGCAAAAATCATTCATATACCCCTTAAAACATGTAACTAACTCCTTGTTTGTCATCCTCATGTTGAATGAAAGTTATAAGACATACTATTATTTTCTCATATTATCCTTTGTCATTACATACACATGAATACACCATCATACCAGTCCTAGGACCTTATAAATACCTCTTCAACATTCATCAATCCTTATATTTACCGTAATATTCTCAGCAGCTCTCTAAATCATCATTCAAAATTCAAAATTTCAAATAAGTCATTTTGGCTAGGAAAACTAAAAAGACTTAGAATCATATAAATTTATTGACTCCTAATGACTCTATAATGACTATAGGTACCATATAATACTTATCACATATTTAAAAAACCAAAATGACCATAAGTTAATCTTTATAACATACTAACACTTCCAATTTCTTGTGATGTTCTTCGTCATACTCACCTTGAGGGAAATATTTGAGCTCCAACTCAAATGCCTTACTCTAAATTTATTCCTAGCTTTCCAATTCATATTATATTGGTATTTGAACTTATTTTTGTTTTTTTTACTTATTTATTTCTCTATTTTATCCTATCTTCTTTTATTTTGCTTCCTTATTTTGTCTTGTCTTCTTATGAAGTCATCCTCCAACTTCATGAAATGTATTATCCTATATAGCTCTTTATCAACTTCACCTTCCATGTCATCTATCTCTACTTCAGCTTGATGATATGTTTCCTCTTTATCATAATTTTGTCCAAAACTTATATCTTCATTCATCCTTATTTATTTGGTTTAACCACTCATCAAACTTGGTATAGTTTTTTATACACTTAATTTTGGTTTGTACATATTGCAATGTCATCTCTTAGTATTTCCTTGTCATGTAATCATGCACTTTCACAATCTAATGCATAATTATATATTAAATATTTGATACTTAAGAGTCTCTACATGTTCTTCTTGCCAATATATTTTCTCTTTTGAGTTCTTTTGCATAACCATGTTTTTCTCTTTCTCTATTTGTGAGCAGACTTCTTCTTTGTTCATGGCATATTCCAAGAATGTCAATTCATCTTTAAACTAATTTTTAAATTCATAATCTTATCCTTTAATGAGTTCATTTGACTTGAATTCCTCATTTTCATTGGTAAAGCCTTGGATTTATCCTTTATTCTCATTTGGTGTCGTAACTCATCCCTGAGTTCTTCATTACTCCTTATAATTTGATGTGCACTATAAACTAGTAAAAAAATATTGCTTGGTAGATTAAATAATTACTCTAACATCTTTAATTCTTATATAAATGAGATATCATTCATATCTTCACTTTCCTCATCATATTTAGGGATTATTTATATTTTATCTCCTTCATTTATCACTTTACCTCTTATCTACTCTTTACCATTTATGAAAATTGAATTCCACTTTCTCTCATCAGTAACATCATCTTATAAACTCTACCTTTCCACTTGGTTCTCTTGGATTTCATGATATGTCAACAACTCATGACCATCATCTTGATCACTAGTCTTTATCAAAGACTTGAAATATATCATCCTACTTTGCTTATGATGTTTTAAGACTTGATCTTATAGTTTCTCTTATTTTGGTGTCAAATTTGGCCTTTCTCCTTGTTGTATGTTATTATTTATTTCATTCCATGACTCATATTCACTTTCAAACATCTTATTCAATGATTCAAATTCACCATTATTCAAAACATCCAAAATAACTTGTTTACCTTTCATTTATCTTATGATCTTATTTTTGCAAGTTCTTTGTAGGATTACCTCTTTCCTCTTATACTCTTCCTCATCATTTTGTCTTGATTACTTGACTCATAAAGCTATGAATACCTCCTCTTATCCCTTGTTTTATAATATATCTCTTTTTTATCCTCTCTTATGCATTATTGAGATGCTTTCTCATCATCATACCTAATGACATTATTATTCTAATCTTCTTTCATTCTCTTGACTATCCACATTTTTTTCTTCATGACTTTGGGTTGATACATGCTCATTAATTCATTGCTTATTTTTGACTCATAATCTGGTCCATATTTTAGGATACTTCCTTCATACCTCCATCTTTGATCATCTTCCCTAACTATTTGTCTCATCATGAAGTTTGTTCTTTCCTTCTTTTTTGGCACTTGTCCTCCACTTGAGTTTTTATCTTTAATATCTTCTTGCTTAAATTTTGCATTCTTCACCTCATCAACTAGTTTCTTGAGCCACTTTATCACTATATATCCTTAAACTATTATATGTTCTGAGAGCTTAAAATTTCTCTTCTTTGTATCAACCTTTATATCATCAATGTCATCCTCATATGCATAATCAAAACCAAGATTCAAACTTATATATACATGTTAAATGGCCAACTATAAAATCATATTTTCTCCTATCTTTATTTCTTATAATCACCTCTTTCTTGTGTTCTTCCTTTCTTTCTTCTATTAGAATGCTTTTTAAAGCAACATGTAACTCTAACTCATCTTCCATCTCTTCATTTGCATGTTGAATGTCTTTAATCTCCTTCTTGTGGAATTTTATAACCTATTCTCTTCCTCTATCAAATTCATTTATCTCTATGGGTGCTTTGTTTTCCCCATTTCTTGAAAATTTAGAGGCCTTATTATTGACCCTCTTCATGAGGTTCTCCATACCTACATACATACACTTAAATACAACATTAGAGCATTAAAAAAGAGACCAAAATGTCTCTATGAATGCCTCCTTCATTAATACTCTCCTCTTCCTTTTACTCCCTTTCTCAAGTGATTCTTTTGGCACTTATTTCTCTCTCATGTTATCCATAATGAGAACTCTTTTTACATCTTCTCTTTCATCTTACTCACCTGGAAAATCTTGGCTATTCAATCCATTATGGGTATTTATGTCTTTCTTATCTATCTTTGTGATTAGCTTTATAGGCCATTTGACCTTCTTTACTATCATACAACCAAACCATTAGCTTTCTTGTCCCTATATGATCTTCACCATGATATCTAACCTCTCAAATCTCTTTGCTATATTTTATCTTAACTCATTCACTTCTTTATTTACATCCAACACTTTCCTCTTTGTGTCTTCTTGAACATTTTGCTATTTATAGTACTCTACTTCAGAGATACCCTACATATTATTTACCTATTCAATCTTCATTTTATCTTCTCTCTACTCTTTAGGCCTCACTTGAACCTATCTTTCTCAGTAAGTTTGGCTACTTTCCTCTTATGACCTCACTTAGATCTATTCCTTTGCCTACCACCTATAGGGAAACTTCTTGGATCACTATCTTCCTTAATTTGATAAGCTTGAAGAGCCTATACCTATACTTGCTTCAACATTTTAAGAACTCTTCACAATCTTTACACATTATTCATATAACATAAACATAATAAAATAAAACTTATCAAATCAAATGTACCTTGTGTTTATTTTATTACCTGCTATATTTATTTTTCCTATTTGTATATTATTGTTTTAATACTACTTAATATATAGAATAATGTCAAAAACCTTCATTTATTAATCCCTAACTCTATTATTTGTCCTCAATGCCTTATGAATTATGATCTCTGATCACTTCTTCCTTTTTTTTGGTGCATTTCTTTATCTCTTCAAATTATATTCTTGATTGATCTCTCTTTCTTCCAAATTTAGATTACTAGATTTTGTTCATGCATTTAGTCTCTTTTTCTAACTGTCAATCACCACCTCCAATTTACTCAAAGACATATTTCCTTGCTAGGGTCATATAGCAAAAATATTATATATTTTATTCCTTTTAAAAATCATAACCAACCTACATTAATTCATCTTGATCATTTATTCATTAAATAACTCTTCTTTTGTGCCATTTTATTTCTATGGTCTATTCTTCCTTGTAGCCTTCCAAACACTCAAACCTCCTTATTGGGAATAACCTGTAGTGTTTATACACAAACCAAAACTACACCCTTTATCCCCATATGACTTATCCTAAAGTTTTAAGTTTCAATTCTCTCTAAATGTACCTTTTCTTCGATATCCTTCATACTTATTAGGTCTCTTAAGGCCTAATTCTCTACCACAATGCTAGAAACCATACTAATAAATATTGTACGTGTCTAAACCATTATAATATTGAATATCAGGTCAAGTTACATGATATCAAAAAGTATCATGAGATTCTAAAGGTGGAGTCAAAATTTATTTCATTTTTAATTTTAAAACCCTAGCTTAGTTAGGAACATGCATGTGTAACATTGAAGGCTAAAAAATAAGATTAAAAGAGTTTTAAACTAATTCAATGCCTCAAAAAACCTATAAAAGTTTTATTTTATCTTCTTACACCTTCTCCAATTTATATAAATCCAATATCCATCTTCAATTGGCCACCACAAGCAAAAACATAAAGTTTTGAGCATATATAAAGGACTGTATAGGTTGAGGACTCCAAAAATGAGTTTATTTGTATTTTAGACCACTTATAATAATAATTATAACACATATAATGGGTCTTAAAAAACCTTATTAACCTTTTCTCATAATTCTTTTAAATTGAAAAATCATAATATTCTCATAAAAGTTAAAAACATAATGTTTTGGTCTCTCTCTCTAGGACTATGTAACAATTTATGTGGTTTGTCATAATTATACATTGATTTAATCCCTTAAAAATGATCATTATTAACATGTAAATTCTCTATACTACACTTATGTTTTAAACCATTTTCTTGAACCATCAAATAATCATCCATACTTCCATCTTCTTTACCATTCTTTGACTGTGACAACGCGTGGTATTTCAATATGATAATGTTAAATGATAGAGTTATCTAATATTGCCTAGAGTAACATAAATATGTAACCTGAACATTAGAATAAAACTAAATAATAGTGGCATTCCAATAAATATGCACCACAACACTTAACTTTGTCTCAAGAAATAATCTTGATTGTGCAAGAACATGGGTTTATAAATCATATCTTTTGTAACTGAAAACTATAGCTTATAATTAGAATTAATTATTATAAACAAATAAAAACAATATAATATTTATCCCACACTAATTATCATATGAATCCATAAAATTATCTATCAAAACATCATCTTATTCATTACTAGACTTGTATTCTAAATAGTCAAATTCAGATTTATAGTGCACGCAGGGTTCTTGATCTTATTTAAGTATTTCTTGAGGAAATTATTTGGACCTATAATCTCCTCCTAAAATTATTATAAAATCATGAAAAAACCATTCATACCCCCCCTAAAACATTCAACTAACTCCTTATTGCTTGCCATCCTCACATTGAATGGAATTTATAAAACATATTATTCATGGATCATATTATTTTTTGTCATTACATACATGTGAAGACACACTCATACCAATAATATTATATTATAATTCCCTCCTCAAAATTTATCAGTCCTTATATTTCTCATAATAATCTCAACACCTCTCTAAAGCATCATTCAAAATTCAAATTTTCAAATAAGTCATTTTGGCAAGAAAACTAAAAAGACTTGGAATCACATAACTTTATTAACTCCTAATGAATCTATCATGAATAGAGTGAACCTATAATGCTTATCACATATTTTAAAATCCAAAATTACCATAATTTAATCTATAAAACATACTAATACTTCCAATTAAATATGATGCTCTACATCAGGAATACAAGAAAAAAATAGAGGATGAGAGAAGAAATAAAAATTAAGAAAAAAAATAAAATAGAGGAGGAAAAGAGAATGGAAAATGAGGAAAATAATAAATATGATAATTTAAAATAAATCATAACAAGAATCAAAGGGGAAGATAAATAAGGTGAGTAGCCTCTCCATAAGATTTGGAGTAGCAGGGGACGCCACTCAAAATTTAGTACAAAACACTTTGATAACAATGGGAACATTCCATATTAGTATAACTATTCTTATGGACCCATTGAAGAGGATAAAAATATAAATATCAATTCACAAATAAATATCATCCACCATCATGGTGACAACAAGTTTTCTTCATCCTACTACAGGAGGGTACACTCAAGTAGCCTTGTAGAAACTAACGCTAATATAAAAATAAATGATTGCTAAGACTCATTCAGAGTGTTAGGGGAGATTGGATGATTCAAGGTTTGAACATTGAATAAGGAATTAAAACATGTCTAAATTCATTAACCACCATTTTACCATAGTATGTCCCAAATACAACCCTATCGATAAAAACTGTGGATAATTTTGTAAACTTTGCAAGGCTATAGTGGATAAAAGTTAAGCTAGGGAGTAATATAAGGAAGATTTTTTAGGTCTAATAATATGATAAAATAAATTAAATAGAATATAATATAATGAGTGATTATGAAAAATATAATAAATAATGGAAGTTGTAGCTTCCTACTTTGCTTACACACTTAGCTGACCCCTATGGACTTGGGATAAAATTTTGGAACTATAAGCGATGGAAAAATAGTTGAATGTTACTTCAACTAGATTTGGGGACCAACACATCCCATTAAAATAAAAATGATCCAAAATTATATATTTGATTGAATAATATAAGGAAAAATAAGTACAATGCATATAAATCTATGAGGATATGGAGGACTATGAAACTTACCTAAGCACTCAGATGGAGAACATCAAAGTTCAAAATAAGGCCCATGAATACTACTTGAAAACACTATAAAAATCTCATATTCTAAATGATAAAGTGATGTCAACCAAAGATAACACGGCCATAGAGAATAAAAAATTTGAATCTAAGATAATTATTTTGAACATGGATACTTTTTCTAAGGAGATTATGATAAAATATACCTAATGGAGAGTAATCCACCCATGATACAAAGATTTTTTTGAAGTCAATTTTTTATATAGTTAGGTGGATTTTTTTGGTACCTATCAATACTTTAGAATTTTCTAAAAGATGAGATAAATATATAAAAGATGATAAAATGTTGGTAATATTCTCAATACAATAAGGGTCAAACCATAAATACCATATATTCTATTTCTTTACCACAATAGCATAATATTTCTCTAGACTAACAAAATAGAAGATTCTATAGACTGGGTAATGTGGTAGGAATTTGACCTTTATTGTAACATAGGATGACCTGAATGGATAAAGGGCATGTCATACATAGACATGACCATTGAATTATAAGGTATTAATTTGTTATTTATATCATATATTTTTAATATAGTAGATATAGCATAGATATTAGTTGAAGTGCAATAGTGAATAGTATTAATAAGTTACAGAATAGAGTAACGCTTATAATAGAATAAGGTTGTATAATGTAAATATATCTAAGAACATTATTTTTGGTAGTTATTATATAAAAATATAAATAAAGAGAAGTTAGAGTAGGAATTATTATGTACTGAATACTATAAATGAACACATCCACTTCTTTTATTTTATTCATAATATAATTGTTTCTAACAAATATTAATCTTGTGTCACATTAGTCTAACATAAGTTAACCTAATTAACATAAATCATTTATAGCCAACTGTGCACCAAATTGTAGATTCAAGCAATATTACTAAACTTAGTAATAAAAATGTAAAACATAATGACACCAATAGGAATGGATAAAAGAGGTAGATTAGAATAAATAAAATATGCTTACCATCATCGTTACCTCATTATACCTCCATTCCAAGACTTTCACTTCAATTTTTGGATGTCCAAAATTTGGATTATTAGATTGCTTTCAAGATCTTCACAATGGCTTCCAATGGTTATGTAAAGTGGATAATGGCTTGGATGAGTGCTAAAATGCTTGTTATGGATGCAATGGTAGTAGCAAGATGATGGCTTGATGGCTTTCTAGTTTTCTTGTGATTAGTTTGGCCATGGCCCAAGCATAGCCTTTTATATAATAATGGAGGGAGTTTTAGAGGAATTTAAATTTATTTAGAAGTCTCTAGTTTATATACTTCTAGAGTCTTAGAGGAGCTTCTCAAGTTTTAAAGTGTTTTCAATTAGCTTAGAATAAAATGGGGTGATTAGATGGGATTTAACAAGGTTTGAGACTCATAGGGATGTAGGAATGGATAGGGTAATAGCATGGCTAGGGTTGTAGTTGTATAAATATGAATTTTAAATTTTCAGTTTGGTTTAATAAATAGGTAAGTAATAGGCTCTATTAGGGGTTTAATGAGGGAATTAATTGATTTTAAGATGAAATAAAGGTTTATGAGGTATAAAAATGGGATGGGGATTGTAAGGTTGTTAGTCAATTTAGCTAGGAAATATAGGAGTTAGGCTAAATTAGCATAAATTTGTATAATTAGCGAAGCAAGCATATTTTAGTTTATACACCAACCACTTCATATTTTATGTCAACAGAGTTTTCAAGTGTGGATCAAACTTGAATCCATAAATCTATATATAGTTATGGATTCATAATTTTTTAGGTAATGAATTTTAGGTTTGAATCTACTCAATGGCCATGGCATTACCCATATCAAACCCATTGTGTGGTTCTCACCTTATCATCTTAGGGTTAAAATATTAGTGTTAGATTAGTTACATATGGGTTGGGTCATTTGTCTTCCAATCCACATCCCTTGACTTATTAAAATTTAAAGTAAGATATTGATGATCCTAAAATTCACCATGCTTTTCATGTGTTTATAAATCAAACACAATTATCTAATGATACAATAAGGAAGAATCATCTCCAACAAGCTATAAGGAAACATAAGTTACTCACACAAAAGTGTACTCCTCCCTTTGCTCTTTCAATTTTTAAGTTTCAAGTATAATTCATATTTCAATATTCATTCTATAGAAATTAACTACTAAATTTTCATTACAATGAAAATTGGAGTAACTTGCACATTTTGAGCCTTCTCTCAAAGACCAAGTGTGTTGTACACACTCATGTACATCTTTATCCTTTTACTCTAGTATTTGTATTCCATAGTAATACAATAATTAAGGGGGTATTTGTTGATACTTAAATATGGTATTTGACACTTTAAAATGTCAATATTCAACTGAACTTATCCTACATGAAATTTTTGTCTCTAACAGATCTTATTTACCATTCCCACACACCTACATTCTAGTTATGAGCTCGATCCATTCTAAGTTGATATCAATCACCTATAAGAAGATCTTGGTTTGTGTTAGATCTATTAAATATACTACTCAAACATTTCTAAATCACCACATTTTTATTTTGTTCTATTAAACATCAATGTCATACTCATATAATAACATCGAAGTTATTGTCCTCAGGCTGATGTTATTGTCCTTCGCCTAAAAATGATTATTTTTCAAAATCAAATCATTCTCATAGGTTAGATCATTTACCTAGTGTGTCAGTGGCACAATAAATTACCCAATTGAGATCTTATAAATACAAAACAAAGTCAATCATATTTATTATCTATCATTCTCAAGTATGTTACAACCCCACTAGGTTTTACTAAAATGCATAAAAAATAAACTTTTACATACTTAAGAATAATATTCTATGATAATTGTCATAGGTGTTATATTGTTTGAGATCTAAATGTAACTAATTACATGTTCATAAATACTACTAACCTATTGGTTAAGTCATGTTATATTTAGCTTATAAATAATATTTATTAGTGTAAAAGATAAGAATTCCTATTATAAAATATATACATAATGAATGGTACAATCGTACACCAAAATAATGCATTATTATAACTAAATAGAAATACACAACCAATATGTTTCTCATTATTATGAATCATGTACATGTATACAGCCATTGTTGTAAATACTCATAATAATAATGAATGTAAAAATAATACAATTTTCCTTGACTATCATAATAATACAATTATATTAAGTACAATAGTACATCAGAGATTAATACAATATATCATAATCAATACAATAGCCATAAGTATGCATCTAATATGGTTGATCAACTGAAGAGAGGGAGATCATCATTTGGGAACTTTTACTCCAACCACAAACTATTTGTCTCTCGCACACCTCCCCACTACGAGTGTCCTTTCCCTTCATGGAGGGACAGAAAATGGCATTGTGGATATCAAGAACTCAACTAGAAGTGTATGTAGTATAGTCATTAATACATGCATCAATAATACAAATCATGTAAAATAATCCTCTATCTAATATGACATCATCCATATGCATGTAAACTATACATTATAGTGGATTGACAATGTTTTCATCTAAAACATTACTTTGGCCGAAAAATTTCATTATAGATTTTAGATCTCTCATGAATTTTAGTCAAATCCACCCACACACATACTCTCTAATAATGAATATAAATCTCTCTTATGTTATAAAGATAGGTATATAAATTTCATGGCATAATCCTTATATACTAATCATCCTTTAACAAAAAAGAGCATGCAACTATATAAACTCATTAAATAATTTAAAAACATTATATTTACAACTTGCAGCATAAAATCAACTAGTAATTAATGGTAAATTCATTTAACCATTTAATACAAGTTTAAACATATTTCACTCATCAAAAACACCTTTATTTATCCAAAATTAACACTATCATTTCCACATACAATGATTCCAAATAACATATATTTATTTGCATCAAATTGCACAAACATATATTACAAGAATGAGCATGCCTAATGGAACATTTCCATGCCAATGAATCTCAAGTAAGTAGTTTACTATTATCAACTTTCTTGATGCACAACTTTAAGTGTTCTAAAATACTAATGACCTTTCAAACATTTCAATTCCCTATCACTTTACCAAATGAGTAATAGAATAAATAGAACTCAAGAAGGCTATGTATATGCATAAAAACTAAGGTTTATTACCATGATGTGAACATCCACTCACTTGTTTATAAAATTAAATATCCCAATAAACATGTTCAACCCTAACCCTTTATTGACTATACATCTAACCTATTGATCACTTAGTTCATATAGAATTATCTAATGCCTTTATTTATTTATGTAGAGAGTTAAATCCTTACTTTGTACAAAAAATTCACTAAATGTAAATGACTATCTACATGTCACTCACACACACACACACACACACACACACACACACACACACACACATTGTTGTATATATACCCCTTAATCAAATATGACCCAATAGTTCAAAATAATATAAGCAGGGAACATTCTTTATATTGTACACCCACACACACACACATGTATATATATGTATACTATCAACAACTTAATCACAATCTAATCCTACATTTCATATATAAATATATATTGATGTAATAATTCAATAAAAATTTATATCTACAACTTGTGTGTGTGTGTGTGTAACTGTAGACAATAAAAATACATGACTATATCTCCCTATACGTAAGTATGTAGACAATATTACTATTTCCACAAAATATGAACCTACAATTACCTTGTCCATAAGTTTAAATAAATAAAACTATAGGTATAAGATTTTATTAACAAATCCTTGTGCATTGCTCATCTACCAGGTTTGTGCGGTTGTTCAAAATAATTACTATACCTTAAATCCATTTAATAATGTTCATAAAGATAGTCCATAATGTATTCTAACTTTTTTAGAGGTTTGAGAGCTTATCTTTATTAAACTTCTACAGTGAAGGTAATTTAAGTTAATGGATCACTAAAAGTGAGTATCATTATAACATATGATGCATTTTCCCTCTTTTCCAATTTTTCAACTCATCATAACCAAAAATAAATAAATAAAAATTGTTTGTGCATTTTCTCATAACCGACAACGATTTCCATCAATAGATAAGAATGTATTTAATATAGTTCCTCATAAATGGCTTTAAGTTTATAAATATAGATTAACCTAAATTTTATGGGCTTATGGATGGAAGCAAGTTCCATCCCTAGGTTCATAAGAGTTACCTTTATTAAAACTATAAAGGGTATTTTATACATGATCAAAAACACAATAAAACCCTATACACCATTAATTTTCATTTGGTTGAGTGGGATGATCAAAATGATGAAGGATCTACCATTATAAGAATTCAAACAACCAAAAAATCTAACCCAGGTAAAATAGAGTCCCAAAATTTATTTATGGATGAAAATAACACAATCTTTATATATTCAAGTAACTAATAATAATTATATGGCTTTAAAATTAAAATACATCACTTTTTTGGTTACTAAGGGTAGCAATAGACATTGTTGAAATCAGATAATGGTGAACCCCCTTTCCCCTTATAAACCTCCCAGCTTCTTTTTTTTGTCCCTCTAATTTTTTCATTTTCCTCCTTTTATCTATTTTCTTCCCTTCACATTTTTCATGCCCTAAGATATATCCTAGATCTCTACAAGTCCTCCTAAATAAAACTTGAATTCCATAAATGCATAACAATACTACTATTTTTAATTCAAGGTTTATCTTAGATATATAGCATGTCACATTCATGAAAATTCCATGTACTATGTTCTCCATCATATCACAAAGTCAAAAATCACAATGATAGCAAAGAGACCTAATTTCTTAAGATTTCAATATAACCCTAACTTTTTGGTTTGAATTGTGCATGGTAATGATTTGTGCCCAATTCTCCAAACATTATTTCAACTAGAACCTTCCATACCTTTTACATAAAATCCCATTTCCCTAAGTTTTTAATATTAAAAAAAAATGATAAATGTTTGTGTTTTCTTTGTCCCATGTCCCCTAGGTCAACAAAAAGGGATTAATTAAAACCAATTAATTATTTGTATGTTAAGATATAAGGAAAATAAACTAAATAACATATTAAATCCTAATAGATTAAAAATGAATAAATTAGATCTATGTTTAGTCATAATTCAACAAACCAACAATTAGCTCACACATCATTTTCATAAATGCACACAATAATTTTGCATAACATGGTTAATAAATAACACTAACCAGAGAGCATGTAATAAAACTAGTTTACCCACAACATAGCAAGTACATGACCTATAACCAATGTAAATCATGAAAAAATAACCATAAAAATAAATATTTAAAATTAAGCACACAATAAATTCACAAAATACTAATAACACTAGTTTATCTCAACATGCAAAAGTTAAGTGTGTGTGTGGGTTCAGGTTTCATTATTTTTATCCCCCATTGTCAAAATTTTCATCCTCCTCCCCTATGATTCTCTCCCTCTATTTCACTCAATGAGGGTGAGATAGTCCTTCAAGCACCTCTATCAATCAAAAGAGTAGTTAGTCTGATCTTACAATAGGATGACAAAAATACTCAAAATATATATAATCAAGGGAACTCTTGTATGACAAATAAAATCTAAAAATGAAACCACCTCAATATAATATTCCAAACATTGGAGTATATTATATTTATATACATGTAAAAATGTCTTCAAACCATAATAGATCATAAAAAAATATCAAAACCATCAAATCAAATAGTGTATATCTAAATATACCATCATAATCAGAAAAATATTTAATCATTAGTTTATTCCATTACCTGATACTAATACATTTTGTAAAGAGGAGGAAAAGATGTAACATCCTTCCCCCTAGAATAGGTCATCATCTTGATGAATTTTATTTCAAAAATAAGTTATGAAAAAATTAAAAATAAGTTCAATAGAAAATTATTAAAATAGATGAGGAAATAGCTTATAGAGTTCCTCATAATACTCCCATGTGTCACTATACTAGTTGCATTGGACTTTGCATTGAGATATTTTTTTGTTAAGAAAGTTAATCTTATGTGTATCAATTATTTGAATTAGTTATATTGTTACCACCCCTAGATCTAGAACCTGAGATGCATTCTATTCTAAACACATGTGAAATATTAGCCATATAGTTTTTAAAGTAAGATACATGAAAAACATTATGCATTTATGCTAAAACTAGTGGTAAAGTAACTCTATATGCAACAAGATTTATCACTTATAAAATCTCAAAGGGTTCTACATATCTCAGTGATAATTTAGTTGATTTACCAAACTTAATAGAACTCTTTTTGGGTTTGACTCGTCGAAAAACCTTATCTCCCATTGAGAATTACCTTGTTGTCCTTCTTAAATCAACATTGCTTTTCTGCCTATCATTGGCTTCAATGAATCTTTGCCTTATTATATTTACCTATTACTCCATGTATATCGGGTCTAAATACCACTCTATCCTCTAACTTATCCTAGATTATGGGTGTTCTACACCTCATGCCATATAATGAATCAAAAGAAAACACCATCAATTCTAATTAAAATGAGTTTTTATAAGAAAATTCAACTAATGGTAGGTATTCTTCCCATTTTTATTGTTGGTCCATGCAATACATTCTCAATAGATCCTCCAAAACCTGATTCACTCTTTCTATTTTTCCATTCATTTTTGGATGGTAACTTATACTAAAGTTTAGTTGTGTGCCCAATATTACATTAAAAGTTTGATAAAACCTTGATGTCATCCAAGGGTCCATATATGATATGATATTTTTTGGAAACCCATTAAATATATACACTTACTTCACAAATCTCTTTACAAGCATTAGTGCATCATCTTTCAAATTACCTAAAATGAAGTGTGTTACTTTGGTGAATTTATCAACAACCACCAATATCATATCATGATGATTCCTTGACATAGGCAAGCCTTGGACAAAATCCATGTTGATGAATTTCCATTTTCATTTAGGTATGAATGTGAGTAAAACAACCCAGTAGGGTGTACATGATCATCCTTCACTCACTGACATTCTAAGCATCTTGACACAAAAAAAAATTTAGCTTTCTTGATTCATTTCTAAAAATATAATGATTTTAGCTATGCTAAGAGCTTAGTCACACCAAGATGTCAAGAATATGGAACATTGTGAAAATCCTTCAACATAATAAACCTCAACTTTTATTTATCAAGAACATATATCCTTCTATTATCTATTAAAATTATATCATCATCGAATTGGAATCCTTTATATTTAAAATCTTCTAAAAAAATTATAGATCTTTCTTGACCTGCTCATAGAATTCATCTCCTAGTGAGAAATTTAATACCTGATCTTGGAAGGTACTCCTAATAGTAACCAAAGTAGTAATGTACCTTATATAATTATGGACATATACAACTCTATTTTCCTTTCCCTTAATGTATCTAATTTCAAGTCATAATCTGATATAAATTCTAACCATCATTTTTTTAGCATTCAGGTTGGGTTTGGTAAATGTATAATTGAGTCCCAAATTATCTATTTTGAGCTTGAAAGGTATTCCCAAAAAGTAATTCCTCCATACTTTTAAATCATTTACTATGAAAACTAACTCCAAGTCATGCGAGGAATAATTAGCCTCAAAAGGCTTCAATTTCCTTGATTCATATGCTACAATTGAACCATCCTACATAAGAACTCTTCCCAAACCATCCCTACAAATACCAATTATCACTAAAAAATGACCAATTGATTACCTCTTCCCAAGTCATGTGAGGCATAATTAAGCCTATTTTTTAGGATTTGAAATGCTTCTTCACACTTATCGATCCAAAAAAAATGATTATCTTTTCATTGGAGAGAGGTAATCAAGTTAACTATCTTAGAAAAATTTGGCACAAATTTCCTATAATATCCTACTAATCCCATAAATCTATGTACCTCATATACATTCTTAGGTTTTGGCCATTCCATCATTCTTATTTGAATCAACTGAGATTCCTTCTACAGATATAATATTCCCTAGGCATTGTACTCTTCTTTAAAATAAAGAACACTTAGATAGTTTCCCATAGAACTTATGTTTTCACAACCTTTACAAAACTAAATGCAAGTGTTCAACATCTTCCTCTTCACTTTTAGCATAGATGAGGATGTCATCATAAAAAATAAGAATAAATTGATTGAGGTAATCCCTGAACACATTATTCATGAGATTCATGAATGTTACAGGTGCATTCATTAGCCAAAAAAGAAGCATTGTGAACTCATAGTGCATTATCTAGTTGTAAAGGTTGTTTTTGGAATGTCTTCCTCCATGATATTTAATTTATATTACCTTAATCTAAGGTCAATATTGAAAAATACCATTTCACCTCTCATTTGATTAAAAATATCATCAATGTAGGTTAGGGGATAATTATTCTTAATGGTTGCTTTGTTCAAGATATTATAATCTATGCATAGGCAAAGGTTTCCATCTTTTATTTTACAAAAAATACAAGTGCACCCTAAGGTGAGATACTTGGCCTAATCAACCCTTTAGCCAAAATTTCCTAAAGTTGGGATTTTAACTCAACTAATTCAATTATTATAAATCTATAGGGATCCTTATATTGAGGTTTTGATCCTATAATGATATCAATAGTGGATTCAAATTCTCTTTTGGTAGGTAAACCAAGTTACTCTTCTAGAAAAACATCATGGAACTCTTGCAAAAAAGGGTAGTTTTCAATAGAGGGTTCCTTTATTTATTATATTTCATTAACTTTAACCAATAATACTTGACATCCCTTATATTGATCCTTCTTATATTGAATGGATGAAAATTGTTTTAGTTTCAACTCTCTTTTTTCTCCCTAAATTTGGGTTTGATTCCCCAGATCATCTAAGCATTCCACCTTCATTAGAATGTAATCAACCTTAGCTTTATACCTAGAGATCTAATTCACTCCTAGGATCACATCATCTAATGTGAGTGGTATTGCATACAATTTGACTATCATGGTGAATTTTAGTAACTTCACCTCAACCTTAACAAGATAATTTTCTACTTTGACCTTAAATTCATTTTTGTACTACACTAACCAAGCATTTTTCATGAAACTAACCTTCCTAGGTATGAAAATAGGATTCCCAAATAGAGTACCTGATACTTTGATGGGTTAAGCTTGAAATTTATCTTGAAAATTATTAATGATTACATGAATTTGTTACTGGAAGGTTCTCTATTGTGATGTAGAGGTAGATGAATTATTATGTTTCCTTATGTCTTCCACTAAGAACAGTCCTTAGCATAATGATCTCCTTCACATGCAATACATATGATAGATGGTCCTTTCCTCTCAAATTGATTTCCTCCCTTGAACCCTTTGTTTAAACCATTTCCAAGTTTCATGTTACCTAAATTATTATTGAACCTCCTATTTTTACTATTGAATTTATTGTTGGAATTACCATTATATTTCCAAGTATTTTTATTGAAGGTAGTTTTTGAGCTTCCAAATTTATTTTTTAATTTGTCTCTGACCTCATCAAGTGATTTCAATTTATTTTCTTGCTTAACTACTTTTAATAAGACCTGGTCCATGGTAGATGGCCCATGAACATCCACTTCACACCCAATCTATGGCTTCAACCCCTTAATGAACTTCTTGATTTGAAAAAAATCATCTTTTTAATATTGAGGTACATATTTCAAAAGTTGTGTGAATTGTTCCCAGTACTCATTTATTGAAAAATCTCTTTATTTCATATTTTAGAAATTTGTTCACTTCTAATTACAATACAATTGTAAAAGTCACCAAACCCTAAACAAGGCTACAAACTATTCCCAAGTAGTGCTGGTGGAGTCAAGACCCATCTCTATCTTCTTATTGGCCCACAAAGTTATTGCTTCACCAATAAGCTAATAGGATCCCCAAATATCCTTGGTCACTTTAGAATAATTTTAAATTTTGAAATACTTTTCCATCTTTATAATCTAGGCTTCATCTCCATCACCCAAAATTTTACAATCGAACTTGGGTGGATTTATGTTAGGAATATAAAATGTAGAGAAATAATAATGAAATAAAGATAGAATTAAAATTTAAAAAACACAATATAATAGAGACACAGATTTAACGTGGTTCACCCAATATGGGCTACATCTACACAGAAACTACTAGTCCTTCTTGTTATTCAGTCCAACAAAATGAAAGGAAAAATTTGCAATACATCCACTATAATATCCTCTTCACTCTCATACTTTTTCACCTAATTATAATTCCCTCGTATTAAAGGAGGGTTAAAAATTAAGTAAAAAATTCACTAACTTAATTTATACCATTATATCTAAAACCTAATAGTAAATGGACTATGAAATTACAATATTTTATAATGTATTTTTCACAAAATTTTGCTTCAGGGGTGCTACCCCCGAACACCCACTAGGGGGGCTCCAAAATAGGTCAACACCCCCACTAGACCCCCATGGAAACCATAGTGGGGGGGAATTTCCCCCCCGCATCCCCCTTTCAAGAATTGGGAATTAAAATAAGATCAAGCTTCACCATCTAACAATCTCCCACTTGGAGACTGATTGTTGGAACTCCACCACTGCAACTCTTATTGCACTTTCATTTTAACTTTGACCCTGGCATGTTTTTCATCTTCCTTATTATCTTTGAAGACCTATTAAATATAAACAACTCTCCAGCTTATCTTTAGTGACTACCTTTGTTAGCATATCTATAAGATTCTGACTCATGGATCTTTTCCAACTTTAGTTAACCATCTTCCAAAACTGAATGAATTAAATGATCCCTAAGTTATATATATTTAGTGCTTGAGTGGATTGTCGAGTTCTTTGCTAAATGAATTGCACTCTAGCTATCACTATATAACCTACAAACTTCTTACTTATCCCTTAACTTTTCCATGAACCATTGTATCCATATCATCTCCTTGCTAGCTTATGTAGTTGACAAAGCAACTATCTTCTAACATTTTGAAATCTAACTAATTGATGTGTCACTAATAGTGAATACATAATTTATCGTACTCCTCCTACCATCTAAATATCCAACCATGTCTGCATCAACATATCCTTGTAAGGTAACATTTGACCCTTCATAGCATAAATGTCTATCAGTGGTCCCTCTCAAGTAACTGAGAATCCACTTGACCACATCCCAATGCTCTTTTCTTTAATTTTGCATAACCCTACTGACAAATCCCACTACATGAGCAATATCTGGTCTAGTGCACACCATAGCATACATTAAACTTATAACTACTGAAGCATATGTCACTTTGGTCATGTAATTGATTTCTTCCTGTGTTTTAGGACATTGTTCCTTACTTAATTTGAAGTGCCCTCCTAAAGGTGTACTCACAAGTTTTGCATATTGCATATTGAATCTGACTAACATCTTCTTGATGTATTCTTCTTGAGACAATGTTAATTTCCTATTTTTCTTATCTCTTGTTATTCTCATACCAAGGAATTACTTTACAACACCCAAATCCTTCATTGCAAATGAATCTGCTAGTTTTCTTTATAGCTCATTTATATCATGCATGTTATACCCTACAACAAGCATGTCATCTACATATAATAACAAGATAATATAGCTACCATTATCTAATCTCTTAAAGGAAACACAGTGGTCAGAATGACATCTACTATAACCTTATTCTATCATAAACATGTCAAATTTCAAATACCACTATTTTGGAGCTTGTTTTAGGCCATACAAACTCTTCTTCAACCTACACACCATTTTATCCTTACCTTTGACTTTGTATCCTTGTGGCTACTCCATATATATTTCCTCCTCCAAATCACCATGAAATAATGTAGTCTTCACATCTAACTGTTTAAGGTGAAAATCTTCTACTGCTACCAAACTTAAAATAGTCCTTAAAGAAGTCATTTTAACTACTGGAGAAAATATTTCATCAACTTCAATACCTTTCTTTTGTACAAACCCCTTTAAAACAAGTCTGGCCTTGTACCTCTTTTTGCCTCAATCTTCTTCCTTCAACCTATAAACCCATTTATTCTACAATGCTCTTTTGCCTGCAAGCAAATGAACCATATCCCAAGTTTGGTTATATACCAAGGAGTCCATCTCCTCTTCCATGCCTTGCTCCCACTTCTTTTTGGTTTCTACCTGCATTGCTTATTCATAGCTTTTTTGGATCACCACCATCAATCAATAATAAATAATATAGTGAAGGAGAGTAACATTCAAGGAGTCTACTTACTCCAATAGATCTTCTAACTACACTTCAAAGAGTTTGAGGTACTTGTAGTTGTTGCACATTCTAATTTTTTGGCACTTTTGGAATTTCATTTTTATTAATTTCATCAAGTACTACATATTTTGTACTTGAATTTTCTTGTTTCTTTTCCTAAAATTGATCTCTATACGTGAACTTTTCATTAAAGATCACATCTCTACTCCTAATGATTTTGTGATTTTTAATATCCCATAAATGGTAACCAAAATCATTAACTCCATATCCAATAAAATTACATTTCTTGGATTTTGCCTCCATCTTGGTTCTATTTTCTTTATTAATATGGACAAATGCTTCACAACTAAAAGTATTTAAAAAAGAATAATCTACCTTTTTATCTGTCCATGTTTCCTCAAGAATGCCACCATCCAAAGGACTTGAAGGCCCTCTATTTATTAAGTAAATAAAAGTATCCATATCATCTACCCAAAACTGTAAGGGAAACCTTACATGCAATCTCATGCTCCTTGCACACTCCATGATTGTCATGTTCATCCTTTCTAACACACCATTTTATTGTGGTGTTCTTGGAACTATCTTCTCTCTATGAATCTAATGGGATGAATAGTAATTATTAAACTCCTTACTAAAGTATTCACCTCCATTATCTGATCTAACACACTTCAACTTATTTCTTGTCTCATTCTCAACCAAAGCTTTCCATTTCTTAAAAGTATCAAAAACATCAGATTTCTTTCATATGTAATGAACCCAAGTTTTCTAGTTGCATCATCAATAAAAGTAACATAATAAGAAGAGCCACTAAGGGATGATACATGAGCCAGTCTTCATACATCTATATGCACAAGCTCTAACTTTTCATCCTTATTTATCCTCCCAACTCTAAGAAATCTAACTCTCTTCTATTTTCCATACACATAGAGCTCACAAAAATCCAAATCCACCTTCTTCAAATCTAGCAACAAATTCTTTGAGTAGAGAACTTGGATCCCTTTCTCACTCATGTACCCAAGTTTGTGGTGCCATAATTTTGTATCTAATTCTATAGAATCTAGAGAAATATGATATTTAACATCACCATTAGATAAATATAATGTACTTACCTTCTCTCCTTTTTCTATTACTAGTGATCCTTTAGTGACCTTCCATGAATTTTCTAGAATGTAATTATGCAGCCCTCACTTCCTAGCTGCCCTACTAAAATTAGATTTCTTCTCAAATCAGTAACATGCCTTACCTCTTTCAACAACCATTTGTTTCTATTCTATAATTTTATTTGTATCTTACACTTTCCTACAATTTTAAAGGGTTCACTACCCAAAATCACCTTAAACATAGTCTTCAAAATAATTCTTATGGGGTGTAGCATGAAATAAAGCCCCTAAATTTAACACCTAAGAATCATTAATATTATCTAAATGAAGGATTAAATCATCTTATAACACATCACCTACTACATTTACTTCCTATTTTTTATCTTGTTGTCCATCACCTTGTTTTCCTTTTCAAAACCAATAATCTTTCTACAAGTGTCCTTTCTTTACACAAATATAGCACACCAATGTTCCTTTAGATTTAGATCTACCCTTATTATACTTCCCATGATTCCGTAGGCCCTTTCCTCTATCATTTTATCTTCCCCTATTATCCATAGTCAAAGCATTACATGATGTCTCACCTATGCTTTTCTATCGCATTTCCTCGCTAAGGATAACACCAATAACATCATCAAACTTTAAAGTTTTTGAGCGAGAGATAGAATTTCTCACAACCATGACCAAGCCATTATAACTTTCTAGCAATGAGCATATAATCAAATAACCCTACCCTCATCATCAAAATTTACTCCTACAGAGCTTAACTGATTTGTGACTATGTTAAATTCATTTAAAAGGTCAGCAATAGACCCACCTTCTGACACTTCTAGATTAAATAAATTCTTCATAATAAATACCTTATTTTAGGTTGAGGGTTTTTCATACACTCTATCTAATGCCTTTATCACATACACTATTATCTTTTATTTTGAAATATTAAGGCCACTGATGCTGCCAGGCACAGCTATATTGTTCCTAGTGCCTTTTTATCAAGAACCTCCTAGTCTTCATCCTTCATTGTCACAAAATTCTTATCTATTCCACATAATAGTAGGAAAATATATTTTTGATATAGATAGTCTTCCATTTTCATCTTCTATAGCAGGTAGTTTTGGTTGTTGAACTTCTTGACTTTAAACTTGCTTTCTTCCAACATTTCTCCCACTCAAACCAAGAAACCTCTTTTCATATGAGTTTATATGCCAAATAAACCTTTGGCTCTAATACCAATTATTAAGAATATAAAATGTAGATCAATAATAATTAAATAAAGATAGAATTAAAATTTATAAAACACAATAGAATAGAGACACAAATTTAACATGTTTCACCCAATATGGGCTATGTCCACACAAAAACTAGCAGTCCTTCTTGTTATTCAATCCAACAAAATGAAGGGGAAAACATGAAATAAATCCACTACAATATATTTTTCACTCTCATACTTTTTTGTCCAATTACAATGCCCTCATATCAAAGGAGGTTTACAAATTAGGTCAAAAATGCACTAACTTAATTTCTATAGTTAAATCTAAAACCTAATAGTAAATGGTCCATATTAACTACAAAATTACAATATTTTATACTATATTTTTCAAAAAAAATTGCTTCAGGGGAGCTACCCCCGAACCCCCACTAGGGGGGCTCTAAAACAGGTTGTCACCCCCACTAGACCCCCATGTTGACTATAGTGGGGGGGCATTCCCCCCCACACCCCCCTATCAAGAACTAAGCATTAAAATAAGATCAAGCTCCACCATCTAACAATTTACTTTCTTTATATCTCACAAAAATTCTATAGTTAATTTTGCTCTTACTACTTATTGCTCCTCAACATGCCCCTGATCTTGAGGTTCTTCTTGACTAGTTGGTTGTTGTGTTGGTCCTTCTTGTTCATTTTCCTCACCTTGCCCAAGAACTTCCTACTCTAGGGTTGCTAATTTTTCCCTTGTTTCATTCATGATAGTTAAGATCTGATGAGTTTTTTAGCTTATTTAGTTGTCAACTAATTATGATCAGCTTGAGAATTTTTAGTATAATTCCCCTTAATAATTGATCTTCCATGTACCATTCTCCTTACTAAAATAAGATAAATAGTTTAACTATAATAGATTCATCAGGTTTAAACATTTAAACCTACTCTCTGATACCACTTGTTACAACCCCACTTATTTTTAATAAAACACAAAAAAAATAACTTTTACATACTTAAGAATAATCTTTTACACTAATTATCATAGTTTTTATATTTTTTTAGAGCTAAATGTAAATAAATACAAAATGTGCAAAAATACAAATGTTCCATTAGTTAAGTCATTTATATTTAGATTATAAACACATTTATTAGTGCAAAAGATAAGAATCCCTACTATAAAGCATATACATAATGAATGGTAAAACCATACACCAAAATAATTCATTCTTACAAATAAACATAAATACACAACCACTATTTTTCTCATTGTTATTAATCTTGTAAAATTATACAGCCACTGTTGTAAATAATCATAATAATATTGAATGTAAAAACAATACAATTTTCCTTAAATGTCATAATAATACATGATATTAAGTATAATATTACATCATAGATTCATAATATGATCATAATAAATATAAGAGATATAAGTATGTAACCGATATGGTTGATTAGTTGAAGAGAAGGAGAGCCTCATCTAGGCAATTTTCCTCCAACCATAGATTATCAGTCTCTCGCACACCTCTTCACTAGGAGTGGACCTTCCCTTCATGGAGGGACAAATAATGGTAGTGTGGATATCAAGAACTCAACTATAAATATGTGTATTACAGTCACTAATACATGTAGTAGTCATATAGACCATGGAAAATAATCCTCTATCTAATATGACATCACACATATTCATGTAAACTAGATAGTGTTTTGGATTGACAATGTTTCCACTTATAAATTATTTTGGCCAAAAAATTTCATTATAGATTTTAGATATCTCATGAATATAAGTCAAATTCACCCACACACATACTCTCTACTAATGAATCTCAATCTCTATTATGTTACCAGATGATAGGAATATATATGTCATGGCCTCAGCATTATAAACCAATCATCCCCTAACAAAAGAGAACATGAAATTGTATAAACTCATAAAATAGTTCAAAAACTTTCTATTCATGACTTGCAGCATAAAATAACTTAGTAATTTATGGTAGATTCATTTAACCATTTAATACAAGTTTAAACATCTTTCACTCATGAAAAAAAAATGTTTTTCCAAAAAAAACACTATCATTACAACATACAATGATTCCACATAACATATATTTATTTGCATCAAATATAAACATATATTTCAAGAATTATCTTTCCTAGTGTAACATTTACATATCAATAAGTAAATAGGATTACTATTATCCACTTATTTGATACACAACTTGAAGTATTCTAAAATGTTAATGACCTTTCAAACATTTTAGTTACCTATCACTTTACCGAATAAGTAATAGATCAAATGGAACTCTAGATGGATTAGTATATGCAAAAAAACCAAGGTTTATTTACCATGATAAATTTGAACATCCACTTAGTTTTTTATAAAAAGGAACTATCCCAATAAGCATGTTTAACCCTAAACCTTTATTTATTATAAATCTAACTTATTGATCACTTGTATCATATAGATTTATCTAATGCCTTTATTTATTTATGTAGAGAGTTAAATTATTATGCTTTGTCCAACAATTCCACTAACATAATGAGAGGATTAAGTAGATAGTCTTTTTTCAAAACTCTTCTAAGGAGGTAAATGTATTTTAGTATGTCTAAAACTCATCAATAATTTCTCTTTTAAATCGTTGTTAATGATTGATCTATTTTGAATCCCAAACCACTATAAAATTTGTCACCAATTAATCAAAAACATTAACTCTGTAAATTACTATCTATATGTCATATTACAGACATACCTAAATGGTTGTATATGGACTCCTTAGTCAAATATGACCCAAAAATTAAAATTAATATAAGTAGGGAGCATATATATGTATGTGTGTGTGTGTGTGTGTATGTACGTATATATGTATATTTATACGTGTGTGTGTGTGTGTGTGTGTGTGTGTGTGTGTGTGTGTGTGTGTGTGTGTGTGTGTGTGTGTGTGTGTGTGTGTGTGTGTGTGTGTGTGTGTGTGTGTACTATCAAAAAATTAATCATAATCCAATCCTATAATTCATATATAAATATATATGGTTGTAAAAAAAAATCAAAATATACATCTACAGCTTGTATATATATTTATATGACTGTAGACAATCAAAATACATTACTAGTTCCATAAAATATGAACCTATAGATACCTTATCTATAAGTTTAAACAAATCAAATAATAGGTATGATATTTTATTAACAAATATTTGTGCACAAATCATCTACCAGGTTGTGTGGATGTTCAAAATAATTAACTTTACCTTAAATCCATTTAACAAAGTTCATAAGCATAGTTTATAGCATATTTTGACATTTTCAAAGGTTCGAGAGCTTCTCAAGATTAAGCTTTTATAGTGAAGGTAAGTCTCATATAATGGATCACTAAAAGTGAGTATCATTAGAACACATAATGCAATTTCCCTCTTTTTCAAATTTTTAACTCGTCATAACCAAAAAGAAGAAGATTATTTTTTGTACATTTTCTTATACGTGAACCAAATAACAAAGATATTTATCAGTGGACAAGAATTCATTTAATATATTTACTCACAAAGGGCTCTAAGTTTATAAATCTAGTTTACCCTCAATCTTACAGGCCTGAGGATGAAACAAGTTTCATCCCCAGGTCTATAAGGGTGACCTTTATTAAATTTGTAAAGGGTAATTTATAGAATAAAAACACAATATAACCCTATACACCATCTTTTTCATTTGTCTAATTGGGATGGTGAAAATGACCAAGGAGCTCCCATTATAACAATTCAAATAACCACAAAACCTAAACCAAGTAAAAATATAGTCCAAAACTTTATTTATTGATTAAAATAACACATTCCTTATATATTTAAGAAACTCACAATAATTATATGGATTTTAAATTAAAATACACCACTTACCTAGTTACTAGGGTATAAATGGCTATCGTTGAATACAGATAATGGTTAACCTCCTTTCCCTAGATAATCCTTTTAGATTTTTTTCCTCCCTCTAATTTTTCAATTATCCTCATCTTATCTATTTTCTTCCCTTCCTTCATGTTTTGCATGTCCTAGGATCTTTCCTAGATCTCTACATGCCCCCAAAATAGAACTTGAATTCCTTAAATGCATAACAATACTGCTATCATTAATTTTAATTTTATCTTAGATCATTTTTCATGGCGAATGCATGAAAATTCCATGCACTATGTTTTCCATCATATCACAAATTCAATAACCATAATGATAGCCAAGAGACCTAATTTTTTCTCTAAACTTCAAGATAACCTTAACTTTTTGGTTCAAATTGTGCATGGAAATGATTCATGCCCACTTATCCAAGTAATATTTCAAATAGAACTCTCTATACCTTTTACATAAAAATCTATTTCCATATGTTTTTAAGATTTAACAAAATGATAAATTATTGGGAGTCTTTTGTCCCGAATCCCATAGGACACCAAAAAGAGGTTAATTAAAACCAAGTAATTTTGTACACGTTAAGATATAAGGAAAATGAAATAGATAACATCTTGAATATTAATAGATTAAAATTGAATAAATTAGATCTATGTTCAATCATAATTCATAAAACCAATAATTATTTCAGACATCATTTTCATAAATGCATACAACAATTTTGCATAACATGGTTAATAAATAACACTAACTACAAAGACTATACTCAAACTAGTTTACCCACAACATAGTAATTACATGACTTGTAACTAATGCAAATCATGAAAAAATAACCATAATAATATATATTTAAAAGTAAGCACACAAAACATTCAAAAAATACCAACAACACTAATTCATATCAGCATGCAAAAGTGTAAATGTGTGTGTGGGTTCAGGATTAATTATTTTTATCTTGATTACCTAAATATGCACCCTCCTCCCCTATGATTTCTCCCTCTATTTCACTCAATGAGGGTGAGAAAATATTGCAATCACCTCAGTCAAATAAAATAGTAGTTAATTTGAGCTTCCAATTGGATAACAAAAATACTTAGAATATATATAATCAAATGAATTGTTGTATGAGAAATCAAATCTACAAATGAAACAACCTTAAAATAAGATTACAAATATTATAGTATAGTATATCCGGATACATGTAAAAGTGTCTTCAAACCATTATGGATCATAAAATAAAATACCAATGTCATTTAATCAAGTAGTATACATCCAAATATACCATCATAATTATAAAATAATTAATCATAATGCAATTTTTAAATATTAGGATGGGATGTAGCAAAGTACCTATCAAGTATACCATTGCACATTGAGCAAATATTCCTTATTCTTCCCAAATTAGAAATCAATCATTAGGAGTAATCATCAGCCAAGTCTAAATCATATTGAGCTAGGTTGAGTGTCAAAAATTTTAAGATCAAATCCATATTTATAGATGCATCCCTATAGTGAAAGATTAAAACTACACATTTAAACTAAGGGGAAAAACTACATATGGCTTAACCTCACTCTACAGAGTATTGGATATGTAGGCAATGATCAATCATCAATAGGGGTGATTGGGTTAAGCTCAGTCCAATTACACTTCATCAATTTTAATAAGTTTTCATCCTTTACAACTGGACCTATGGTTTCAAGGAGAAGGAATGTAATGTTTTTAGATACACAAGTAGTTAAGGGTCAAATATCATAAATACATAGACATATCACATAGGTGAACCACAGTGTATGGTCACAAGGAAGAAAAATATTCTAGGACAACACCGTCAACCTGAGGTCACATGTGTCTAATGAATATACCCAAGCCCTAATGTTAGTGACGTATCACACATAAATAATCAATTCTATATCTAGATGAATCACATGCCCTCTTCCATTCTATCCTTATTGTCAAACCCCAGTCACTATCAACCAATCAAAAATTAAAGGTTAGTATCTTAATATCCTTAATAATTTCCATAAATAGTAAATTAAATTATTAGAATTATCTCAATCATTATATTAAAAATTATTCTTGATTTTCATATATTAAAATTTTAATTGATTCCATAAGTTTAGCCTATTATTCACACTAATCCAAAAATAGGATAAACACATCCTTGATCTACCCGACCAAGAGTACTTGTTAAAATTCTAATGAGTAACAACAACCAAGGGATATGGTGAATGTGAGGTGTAATTATTTTTTCAAAATCTATAAAATATATGATGTAGTTACTAAGTTTGTAATCATTGATAAACAAAGATATGTAAAAGGGTTCTAGTTTACCACATATTGAAGTAGATGCAGTGATAGAATTTTAAGGGTTTAAGTTTTTAGGTATTACCATAATACCTTTGGATGAAAATCTAGAGGTGATGGGACTATTTTCCATAATTAATCTAGCTAACCTATCCAATTGATCTATATTGGGCATCAAATACTCAGTCTAGGACATTTAGATTTTAGCTTTATTCACATGATCTATTATATAAAATGTAGGTAAATTAGAAAAAGTTGAGGACTTAGAGTATAAATTTAGGTTGAGGATTTAACATAAATGTTTTATATTTTATGTATTCTTTGCATGTGTTACACCCCTTAGGTATTATACATCCAAACACAAAAATTTGGGTTTAGAACAAATGCATGTTTTGTTGATCCCTTAAGTATTTTTTACCTATACTAATAATAGGGTAGTTTTATGATCCATAGTTTTATGGGGAATCATTATGGGTTATATTTTTAGCCCATGGTTTTTGATATCAATGGTATTTTAAGAATGATTGGGTGGGCTACCTATTGATGTGCCTATATATACTCATTCATGTAGTAGAGATAGAGCAAAATTTAGAAGTACATTATTATAATGCAATATGATTAAGTTAATATGATAGTAAAGAAGGTTACTATATTGGGTTTTTTCCCATATGGGTTTCCTAGGTGAAATCTTATGTACTATGTAATATTATGTGTGTGAAACTTATCCTATTCAAATTTTAGAATAAATATTTTGTAATTATTATTTTTCATGTTTTAGTTTATCGCTCATTTTATCTTCATTTTATATCAAAGCTAGGTTTTATAAAAAAATTTAAATATGTAGGGTTTCACTTATGATTAATTATTTTTTGAGTGGGAATTTTAATCATGAAAGTCTTTGTATGAAGGAGAATGACAATAAGCATAGGGATAGAGATTGAAAATTTTAATAGTTGATATTTTAAGTTGTGGAAGCTCAAGGTGTAAGATCTTATTTCAAACATAGATTATTGAGTTATTGTATCAAGAGTATAATTATGGTTATGAAGGTAGAATATTAGGAAAAGATTGATAAGAAGGCAAATTGTTCAATCATTTTTTTTTTAGGTTTCATTTTTTTAAATGTTTCAATAATGAAAACGTTTAAGGAACTATGGTAAAGTTGGGGGATTTGTATCAGACAAAGTCTCTAGTGAACAAATATTTCTCTAAAATAAGTTACATTCATTGATAATTAATTATGGTGACCCTATGGCTAAACATCTAAATTCCTTCAATACTTTGGTAAGTTAGTTAATTTTTGTCAAAATTAAAATGGATGAAGAAAAGTGTATTTTTTTTATTTTTTATTTACATGACTCTTGGAATAATTTAGTTATATCAATAACTGGTACAACATTGACATTAAAAATTTAAGATATAATATGATCCTTATTATCATAATAAATGAGGTAGAAATATGTTTAGGATTATCAAACAAATGATGCCTTGTTTGTGAGATGTTCATAAGAGAGGAATAAATCTAAGACTACAATAAAAGATGAGAGGAAATGCTGGAAGTATGGTAAAATGGGATATTTTAAGAAATATTTAAGATCTAAAAAGGTTGAAAATGGTAAGTCATATAATGATTCCCACTCAAAATAAATAAATAAAACACATTGAATACTCATGGGATTTATTCCTAGTAGTATCACACTCGCATGGATGCCATGCTACATGATTGATTGACTTGGGTGCCTTATTTCATAAAATCCACATAGGAAATGGTTTTATGAATAAAAAAATATAAATGGAGGTGATGTCTTCTTGTGAGATAATTATACCTGTAATAGCATTGGTCTATGGAGAGTCAATTTGGTGTTCAAATATGGAAGTGTTAAAACCCTCCCTAGGGTTTTTTATATTTTGGGTTTGACTAAAAATCTAATTTATGTAAGTGTAGACACCGAAATCGTGTCTACCCCCTAGGTCGTCCTCCCCCCTTGGCCCCCTTGGTCAATGTCCTAGCACTTGTCCTAGTCCCCTCCATTTTTAAATTAAAATAAATAAATATTTTAATTTATTGGCCCCTTTCCACCTCACCCATGCCACCTTGGATGCCCCCACCTCTCTCCTAGCCTTTATTACCTAAATCCTCTCTTAATCTTTCCTTCCACATCCATTTATGCCCTCCTCAACCATTTTCCCATGGCCTTTTGACCTGGCAGCATGCAAAAATAGATAAAGGCTAATTTTAGCCTCTATCCCCATTCTTCTGCCACCGACATCGATCATTATTCGGCTGATGTCGACGGTTTTGCCAGCATCGGTTGCCTTCAAAACCATTTTCTGCAACTGTTCTCCCCCCATGAATGTGAACTCTCTTTGGTGCTTTGGCATTCTATTCCTCTCTCTCTCTCCCTCTCGCATAGCAACACCAGTAGCTACTTGAACCTTGCAAAGACAGCTCCAGGCTCTTGGCATTCACAGGTCCTTCAAACAGCTCCAACAATAGGTTTACTCCATCCTTCCTTCAGCAAGCAGGAGGTAAGCAATTTCTTGTTTTCATTTCATTTTCTTATTTGAATTTATCTGCTAATCCAGCCCACTGTCCACAACCTTCCTTGTCCTTCCCTAAGAGGCTGAAAAGCCTTCTCGGATCCTTGTCTCCCATTCATCCTCCTTTTGCCTCTGTCACCCATCTAGTCCATTCCCAAACAATATTCTCAGTCCCTCAGACCCCAAAATAGTCCCTCAGACCCCTAAACAATCCCTCTGACCCTCAAATAGGGTCCCTAAGCCTCAGATGAAACCTCAGACCATTTTGCAAACTAAAACCAGACTTGAAATTCATCCCTGGCAATTACCCCGACCAACCCCGACCATTACCCCTACCGACGTCGGCATCCTAACCGACGTCGGTGACCTTCCCTGATCGACGGTGGCAAAACCCCTGATGTCGATGACTGTGCAAAGTAGATTGCTGCATATCAAGTATGCATTTGCTTTTTATTTCCTTTATTTAGTCTTTCATCATTTTTGTTTCTATCAAATATTCTATTTTTAACAGTGGATTGTCATCCTCCGAGAAGTCTTTGTGCTTCTAGGACCAAGCCTTCCCTTGGCAGTCCACTTTCTTGTCATCTAATGCTTTTCGTGTTTTAGTCTCTTTCTCTTTCAGGTGTCATCCTCCACAACTAAAGAGGAGTTCCCGCTATCGTCTGAATCTGGTGCGCAAGTCCACAATTCGGGTACGTATAAACCCTCATCCTTTTTCTTAGTTTCTCATTTTTCCTTTCTTGAATGTGAAAAGCGAAATCTCGTATAGAAACAGTAAGTAAGATGAATAATCTGGGTGTGAAGGTAATATTTATGAAGGAAATGTGTAATATGGTTTGTGGATCCATGGTATTGGCAACAGAAGTAGACATTGGAACATTTTTGAACCTTGATGCAAACAGTATTAGTGATGGGTGTAATAGTCCAGTTGTTCCTAAGGATATAAATGGACTAAACTAAACTCTTTCATTACCTGCATAAATATAATGTTCTATAATTAAAGGATGGGTCATATTGGAGATAAATTTCATAGTGCACTAAAAACTAAAGATATGGTTAAAGCTATTTATGATTTTCTTTTATATTTTAACTTCTATGGAAAAAAAATATGAGAAGAAAACTCAAGTAAATTTTCTCAATAGTGTTACTAGAGTAAATGGTATTTTACATTTAACATATGTGTTTGGATATGTTAAAGTTACATATCTAGGAAACTTATTATATTATGTGTCTTTAATATATGAATACTCAAAAAAAATCATGAGTTTACTATATCAAGCATAAATCTAAGGTTTTCAAGAAGTTCAAAGAGTTTAATACTCTTGTTGAAAACCAAACAAAAAAATATTAAGGTTTTAAGAAGTGATAATGGTGGAGACTATTGCTCCAATACTTTCGATCATTTTTGTAAGGAATATGTAATATAAATTTAAAATATGTCTCCATAAACACCACTACAGAATATAATTGTATAAATAATTAATAGGACTTTGATGGATAAGGTGAGAAGTATGCTAAGTGTTGCAGGCTTAGAAAGGTAGTTTTGGGGAGAAAAAGTTATGACTACCTATTACCTGATCAACAAATAATCCACATCATTTATGGTCAATAAAACTCCACATAAAGCATGGAATAGTAAGAAACCCTCTCTAAAGCATCTTAAGGTTTTTTTTGGTAATGCTTATATGTATATTCCTAAATAAAAATGGACTACATTAGACAAAAAATTGGCAAAGTGTATATTTATTGGATAAAGTAATGGTGCAAAAATATATAAATTATAGAACCTATAAATGAAGACTATTTATAGCTAAAATTTTATCTTTAAAAAGGTTAAGGGGATTAAAAATATGGACAAACAAAGGATGAACCTAAACAGTTTCATGTTGAAGTAGAAGAGGGAGAATGTGCATCTGATTTCAAAGCAAATGTAGAAGATGAAATAGAAAATGAGTTTCAAGGAGGAGATTCAGATGAAGTAGAGGAGGAACTAGAAGATGTAGAACTAAAAAATATAGTTTCGAGAAGATCAGATCAAGTGAGAATTATAATATAAAGGTATAATCCTTTTAATTTTAAATTTTCATTTATTTTATCAAATTTATTAGTTACTGATGAATGTCAGGGGATCTGTAGCTCTACCAATTAGAGCACAATTGATTACTATCTTATATGCAATTAAACATGAAATTATACCAAAATGATAAAGTAGCTAGAAACTTGAGACAACAAAGAATTTGAGAGACAATACACACTCTTTGTATTAGATATTACTAGAAGAAAATACAATAAGGAAGATGCCACTTCTTCCTCCACCTCAAAGGCTTGCCACACCTCAAGACCTTCTTCCCTCTCTCTCTTGCTCAACACAACAACTCTAAAGCCTAAGTTGCTATCCCTCTTTGAATGCTTCAGCTGATCTCCTTGACCTTACACCTGTAGATCTCCTTGACCTTGCTAGCTTCAATGCCTTTACTTGCCTTTGAATTATTTTACAATACATGCCTTATGGGTCCATAAATAAGATCCCATGCTTACAAAAATAGAAGTCTAACTTCTAAAATTAGACACACAGCTCACGACTTAAATTAGCCCCTTAGCATGCAAACACTCGGTTCAACTAACTGACTGTTCGTCAACAGCAATTCCAAAAATACACAGGCGACTGACGCCGGTCCCTGCTGGTCTGGTGCTGTCAACGTCGGCCGACTTCCTGCTGTCGCCGGTCTCCTTCTCCACTGCACTTGATCGACGTCGGTCATACTACCGACGTCGGTGGCTTTGGTTCTTCAGTGTCCTTCTTTCTAGTGTCTGCAAATAGTTAAAGCTTTTAGCTCCACACCACAACAATCTCCCACCTGGAGATAAACAACTACAACTTGTACCTATACCTGTACACCATCTATTTTGTTCCTTAGGCTTTGTATCCCTCTTTAATGTCACTATTGAAGACCAACCACCACGTAAACCTGTGATGCAATCCCTGTATCTTATGCCAAAAGAATTTTGTTGCTCCCAAATTCTCCATGACACACTTCTGAACCAACTCTACCCTTAGCTCAGAAAACTCCCTGTATATGAAACCCTACAACAAGTAACACAATATAGTAACAGAATAATGTAGCTAATATTACCCAACCTGGTAAAGATAAAATACAATGGTCAAACCTCCATTATTCTGTAGCATAATCAAGACCATATACCATAGCCTTCTGTCTCATGTGTCCATCCACTCTCTTCTCTAAAATGGGAATCCATCCCTCTATCCAGTGCTTCCTTCCAGCTGACAACACTACCAACAAATTACATGTTTGGTTCTCCAAGGACTCACACTACTCATCCATGTCAAGCTCCCATTGTTTCTGGATTCTACCTGCATTGCTTTTTCCATCTTTCTAGTTTGTGACTATCAGTAAGCAATATAAAGAAGGTGAACAATGAATATGAGGTTCACATACCTTTCCTGACCTCTACATGGGTGTTTGAGACTTAGTAATTCACCCAACATCCGTTTCAGTGACCAATCTAGGCCATCTCCTAGTCTACTTTCGATCGATGTCGGTTCCCTGCACTGATCCTGACTGTCGACGTCATTTCCCTGGCTGATGCCGGTGTCCCTCCTATCGACATCGATCCTTATGACCGACGTCGGACTTCTCCTGTCTGACCTACCGACCCTGCTGGTTTGCACATGACTGATGTCGGTATCTGGATGACTGACGTCAGTGCCAAGATACTGACATCAGCATCTGTGTGTTCCTGTAAGTGATGAAATTTTCATCTGCAAGCTCTTCTTGGATCAAACCTCTGTCCATGCTACCCTGATCAGACTTATTTAGCCCTTGTGACTGATCTCTGTCCTTCATCTCCTCCAAAAACACCAAGGCTTCTTTGTTCTTGTCAAAAGCATCAAATTTCCTCTTTCTGCAATGAACTGTATTTATGCTTTCCAAATTTGAATGCATACCTTTTGAATCAAGAACTTCCATTCTCTTCCTATTCTTGTGACCAAGCCTATTAGGCCACATCTTCGAATCTACACCAGAAGTGGAATCAGTAATACAAGTAGACAGATAAAGAGTATCTACTTTCTTACCTCTTGCTAGAACAAGTGCTCCCTTGGTAACCTTCCAAGAATCTGTTGTGAGGGTTATTGTGCATCTCTCATCTCCCAACCTTCCTACAGAAATCAGACTCTACTTCAGAATTGGAACATGCATGACCTCTTTCAACACCCATGTGTTGTCAATCTGCAATCTCAGCTACACTTTCCCTTTGCCAACTATCTGACAAGGCATACCATCCCCTAAATAAAGAACTCCAAAGTCTCCTTGTTCATACTCGTAGAACAAATCTCTGTTTGGGGATGCATGAAAAGATGAACCAGAATCTAAAATCCATGATCCTACCTGACTATCTAAAGAAAGTATGAGAGCATCCTGCATCACAATATTTGCATCCTTTGCTTCTCCCATACCTGCATGTTGATTCTCTTTATCTCTCAACCAACACTCCTTCTTTGTATGTCCTTTCTTTCCACAAAACCAGCAGGTGATACCTTTGGACTTGGATCTCCTTCCTGACCTTGATTTCCCTTGCTCAACCTTCTCCCTTTGCCTTTCCCTGCTTTCTGCACTTAGAGCATTCCCTGATGATTCAACTGTGCTTCTCCTGCGTATTTCTTCATTCAAGATCACACTCACAACATCATCAACTTTTAAGATTTTAGAAGCAGATGCAGAATTACTTACTGCCATAACCATACCATCCCAACTTTCAGGCAAAGAACATAAAATCAAGAGAGCCTTTACCTCATCATCAAAAACAATATTGACTGAAGCTAGCTGGTTTACCAAACCATGGAAATCACTGAGATGAGTATGTACCGATCCAACTTCCTGCATTTGCAAAGTAAATAGCTGCTTCATAAGGTATACCTTGTTAGAAGCCGAGGGCTTTTCATATAAATTTGCCAAGGACTTTATCAACTCTTTCGTTGTCTTGCACTGTGATAAGCTGGAAATCACAAACGATGCAAGGCTCAACCTTATGGAACCGAGAGCCTTCTGATCAAGAACGTTCCATTCTTCATCCTTCATATCTGTGGGCTTGCATGCAACCCCACCCAATGGTAAGTACAGATCCTTCTGATACAGATAGTCCTCAATCTGCATCCTCTAGTGTTGATAATTCTTTCTGTTAAACTTCTCCATTCATAGCCTACTTTCTTCTGCCATTACTGAACTCCCACTCAATCAGAAAACCCTGTGAATGACCTGTAATCAAAAACAATACCCTGCTTCTTGCAAACCGTAGCTCTGATACCACTTGTCAGGGGATCTGTAGCTCTACCAATTAGAGCACAATTGATTACTATCTTATATGCAATTAAACACAGAATTATACTAGAATGATAAAGTAGCTAGAAACTTGAGACAACAAAGAATTTGAGAGACAATACACACTCTTTGTATTAGATATTACTAGAAGAAAATACAATAAGGAAGATGCCACTTCTTCCTCCACCTCAAAGGCTTGCCACAACTCAAGACCTTCTTCCCTCTCTCTCTTGCTCAACACAACAACTCTAAAGCCTGAGTTGCTATCCCTCCTTGAATGCTTCAGCTGATCTCCTTGACCTTACACCTGTAAATCTCCTTGACCTTGCTAGCTTCAATGCCTTTACTTGCCTTGAATTATTTTACAATACATGCCTTATGGGTCTATAAATAAGATCCCATGCTTACAAAAATAGAAGTCTAACTTCTAAAATTAGACACACAGCTCGCGACTTAAATTAGCCCCTTAGCATGCAAACACTCGGTTCAACTAATTGATTGTTCGTCAACAGCAGTTCCAAAAATACACAGGCGACTGACGCCGGTCCCTGCTGGTCTGGTGCTGCCGACATCGGCCGACTTCCTACCGTCGCCAGTCTCCTTCTCCACTGCACTTGACCGACGTCGGTGGCTTTGGTTCTTCAGCATCCTTCCTTCTAGTGTCTGCAAACAGTTGAAGCTTTTAGCTCCACACCACAACAATGAAGACCCCAGGACTATAAAGGAGGAACTTGGCTCAAATGTAAATAAGTATTGGAAAAATACTATGGACAAATAAATGGATTCCTTAGACAAAAATAACACAAGTAATTGATTAAATTACCTCCATGTAGAAAACCTATTGGGTGCAAATGGGTATTCAAGAAGAAGTGTAATGTAGAAAGAAAAATGGAGAAATATAAAGCTCACATGCTATCAAATGGATTCTCTTAGGTAGAGGTAAATTATTTGGTGAGATATTTTCTCATGTTGCTAAGCTAAATTCAATTAGATTTATTTTAGCTATGGTTTGTACTTTCTATCTTGAAATAGAACACATGAATGTAAAGATAGATTTTATACATGTGAGCTTGAAGAATAAATCTACATGATGCAACCAAAAAAATTGAGGTAAAGGGAAATAAGGATTTTCTATGCAGGCTAAAAAAGTATCACTTGAAGATAATACCAAGGATGTGGAATCATACATTTGAGAGGTATGTTTTAGGACTTGAGCTTAAATGAAGCAAAATTGATTTATGTTTGTGTTTTAAATAAGAAGATGAAATTTTTATTATCATATCATTGTATGCAAATGGCATGTTAATTTTAATTTTAAACAATAAATAACTGATCATTCAAGTTAAGTCTCATGTATCATCTTAGTTTGATATGAAGAATCTAGGTGTTTTGAAATTTGTTTTGGGCAATGAAATTTAAAAATAATCATGTAAACATAAAATTTTGGTTAAATTAAAGAAAATATATTGAGATTATTTTATAAAGGTTTAGGATGTAGGAAAGTAAAATTGTGAGTAATCATTTTCTAGTTGGTCAAAAACTATGTGTTGAATACTTTCTTAAGACAAAATAGAAAATTGAGGACACGTCTCAAGTCATGTATGTAAGTTTTTTTAGAATTCTAATGTATGTAATGGTTTTTAATATCCCTAATAATTCTCATGCACTAGGAGTATTAATTATATTTATGTCAAATCTAAGCAAGGAACATTAGACCAAGGTGAAGAGTGTATACAAGGGAAAGTGAATCTGAACTACAAATCAATCCTAGCTCAGAGAAAATAAATCACACTTACCCTTCTACTTGTTGGTATATTATAAAATCAATGTAATGACCAAGATGGAATCACTAGACCTAACCAAGGGGTCCCCTACCACAATAATATCACTAGAGAGGGTTCCAAAGCCTTTAACCAAGCAACACTATGCAATAATCCTAACTAGGTCCTATGTTTTCTTATTCACAAAGTAAATGATAAAGTAAATTAAAATATAACCTAGTGTTCACCATAGAATGTGGCACAAAATGGGGGTAATAAACATGAAATTAAACATGCATAGAAGATGTCTACTCAAGTCAATGTAAAGGAAATCCTAATGCATGGAGAGATAAACATATAAGATAAAAAAATGTAAATCTATCTACTTTAATAAGGAGGATCAAGAGTTAGGTATACTTATCTTTGAATACAAACCCATCGAGCCCCTATCTCTCCCTTGCCCAAGGTGTTTCTCAAGAGGTTATTTTGATTTTTAAGGATAACAAAGATAAGTCAGATCTAGGCTACATAACTTCTCCTATGCATCCCAAATACTTCTCCATAAGACAAGATTTATATCTCTACATGTATTATTGAATCCCTAAGTAATGTTTCTCAGTTAGAATAGTGGATAAGTAGATACATAAATAATGATATACTTCTTTATCTCTCTATGAAATGGAAAAAATGGATGTGTATATATAGCTAGATCTAACCCTAAACCCTTTTACAAATTTAATTGACAAAGTTATCCTAATTGACCCTATATCATTAATTAATAAAAATAGTTAGGTCCTAGACTGGGTCAATTGAGGCTGACCTATTCCCATAATATGGTCATATATTTTAAGTACAAGTTTGACTCAAGCTAACTTTGTTTGGTAAATTTCAAAAAGATTTTTTGGCTTAGATAGGGATTGTTTAAGGCGGTGAATCACTTATAAGAGTGTGTAAGGTAGGTGTCAAAGCTTAGGGAAGTGTATAAGATAAGTTTATTTTAGTTATAAGTGGTGGTATATGGGAAAAAAATATTACTAATCACCAATTATCTACCCACCCCTTCCTCGATGCACCCTTTATAGTGTGTACTCAGAGAGATTGAGACTTGATGGGTTCTTACAAGAAAGAAAGCATCAGTAATTGATAAATTTTTAAAATATTATGTGTATGCATATGCCCCACTTGAACCTCATCATGTGTCACACAGATGTAATAAGGGATGGTGCTTCAATAAAAAACATGGATCTAGAGCTATTTTTATGTACCAATTAGTTAGGTATCCCCAAATAATTGATGATAGGTTACCTTGGGTTGTACAGTGGAGACAGGACCATGTAATTCAAGTTATGCCCATGTTCTAGCTTTATATACTATTATAGAAGGTTAGACATTGTGGTAGAATGGCACTCATATTACTACTATATATTTGACTTGGGCCATTATTTCTACTACTTTTGTGCACATTCAGATTATGGGCCACTATATTTAATGGGTAGAGCCACATCCAATGGCTCATGTACCCAAATAGTTAGGGTTACCACATGTAGCATCCCCTCTAGTAGGCCTGCTTATTGGGCATGGAATTAAAGAGATCCTAGATGGAGAGGAGGCATAGGAGTGATAGATGAAATACCTATTATTAGGCTTTAGTAAGTGAGACTATGGACAATTTAGGCATGATAGCATGGGTGATGAGGCCTAGAGGAGATGATGTTGTGTATCTGGATGCAAGAGATGAGAGAGTAGGATTTGGACCATAATAAGGTGATAGCATTCATCATGAGCTCATCAGAGACAAAAACATTATTGACAAGAAGAGACACAGGTGTTGGTAGTCATACAAGATGATTCTACAGTATCTGTAAGACATAATTAGTAGATAGAGAGGCCACTAAGGAGGGGTTCATGGTGATCTCAGGTGGTGACTCCCAATTTTTTACTTGTGTGAAGGTAGCAATAGAGGATGTGTTTGATATGAAATTAGATGGGGATACTATAGTTAATGATATAGGCACTTGTGAGAAAAGTTTTGATTTGTTTTAAGTTTTTGACATAGATCACTAGTTATATCATTATTTATTATAAATAGATGGTTTGAGATATATAAGCATATGATATGATGTATATTTGATTTATGATTTTTTAGATACTATTTCAGAGGAGATCATATGATAAACCCTAATTATGGTTGTGCCCCATGATGTTTTAGATAGGGTGTTACCACATTATGAGCCTTCCACTTTAGTTGATCCTATGGTACCATCTTCCCCAACTTATGATAGCTAGTTTAGGTTGGTGGGTGAGGCTGATCAATAACTATAGGCATGAGGAGATGGTTTACATCCACCTACATGAGTAGGAGATAGAGAAGTTCAATCCTAACAGGCTTTGCCATAGGAGCAAGTTTCCCACATAGTGACCACTATATATCTTGGACAAATACAGGCCCAAGTGGCCAATCTATAGGGTCAGATTGATGGATTGAGATTCCAAATTACCTCTTTATAGTGCACCATTTAAATGGGTTAGTTTCAAGCATCAATGATTATCATGTCTAGGCCACAGGATAGACATGATGTAGCACAGCCTTAGAGCTATAACTATTGTATTTTATACTTGTATTGTATCAAACTCATGATATATATTGATATGGAAATTTTTTTGGTCTATGATTTGTACTTGTATGTGGATGAGTGTATGATATATTTCCTTTGTATCACATGTATTTTTATTTTGTTTTATATGTTTGGGAAATATGTGATGTATTTTTTCTTTTATATCATTATGTGATACACATTTATGGTTGAAAAAAATCAAAATGATTTTGAAAAGGTATAAATAATCATAAAATGTAATACATACTAAATCACAATGGGAAATGTGTAAAAATAAAAGATAAATAGATATAATAAACCAAAATGGTAAAGTAAAAGGGTAACAAATGTTTTCAAACCATGTTAAAATATTTTCACCAAATTAAAAAAATAAAAGTCATATTAAATCATTCTGGGAAGTATGAGAATTTGTAATAAAATGGAAGACACATGAAAACAAATGGTATAAAAACAAACAAACAATAAATTCAATCAATCATACTAAATCAAGAAGGGAAGTATGAAAATAAAAACAAAATGCAAGTGTAAATCAACTTAATCATACTAAATCAAGATGGGAAGTATGAGAAATTTAAATAAAATGGTAGTAAATATACTTGCAATCAAAAAATAAGAAGATAAAAGTGGATTGCTTATGAAGTAATCATAAAACATACTAAATCAAGATGGGAAGTATTTTAATTAAATGTAAATCATAATGTAACACAAATTATCTCAAATTTAAAGCATGTAATTTTATTGCGACTTGGTTATAGTATGAATTGGGTATTGGAATATTTTGTGAGGATGGCATGGTCCTATCTAAGGTCTTACACTACAACTCACAAATGAAATACAAATGAAGTGGAAACATTTGTGAATAATTTAAATATATTTTAATGTGGTAATTTGTGAGGAGAGCTTGGTCCTATCCATAGTCTTACAATACAACTCACAAAGGGAAACCCTAGGGGGAATGATTAATTAACAAAACAATATTCTTCAAGGGGAAATATTAGGATTGTTGTAATGAAATAAGGAATGTAAAAAGCATCATATAGGCTCCTATGAGAAAACCTTATGAAATATGAGGCATATTAGGTATAAAGGAGAGATACTAAGAGTCTAGAGACCATCAAAATACAAAGGTTACCTACTCACAATAAATACAAAACTATATAGATAAATAGGTGAGATACTAATATCAACTTATGAGGGTTATATGAACAAGAAAACTAAAATGGACATACCTTCCCATAACAAGTTCTTTTTTCCTCAGGACCTCTTATAGAGCCATCAATTTACTACGAATATTGGGTACTTATGTGATAAAGTAGGTAGCACTTATAGATTTTTTTGTTATCCTATCCCAATCTATTGGCCTATTTTACCCTAATGGACCTCATCTCTATCATGATTTCCTTTTATTTAAATGATTTGGATTTTAATTATTTTATGGTTTTTGTGACTCATCCTCTATATGGATTTAGAATAACCAACATGAGTGATAAAAGTGATACACATAAATGAACTTTAGACTTTGGTTTAAAGGAGACTAAGTAACTAGAGATATTAATGACTAAAAACTTAGGCTTACCCATGAACTAGTGTGTAAGCTCAAGTTTCAACTGTATATACGCTTAGTATGTGAAAGGAAAATAAGGGAAAAGGGAGTCAAAAATAGATCGGTGTATGGTAATAGTACAATGAGAAGTATTATTTTTTAATTGATCATATGATAGAGATAGAATACTAAGGGAATCATGGTTGTATAACCAAGTCACAATAATAATTATCTAATTTTTGAGTGTAATAAGATAGCAAACAATCATTGTAGAGAAGGAAAAGAAAAAAATACATGAAAGAAGTGAAATCATAATCATAAGTGTGAATGCATTAAAATAATGATAATACACTATAATAAAAGGTGAAAGAGAATTAAACCATATAAAACACATAAATAATAATATAATAATCTATGTAAAATAGATAAGTGAAATCCAATTTCACACATAGTCAAGTGTATAAGAGATATAAATATGGATTACAAATCCAATCCAAATCATAAAGTAGAAAAATGTGAAATAACACCATGTTGTGTTCACAAATACTGATATATTTGACCAAAAATATTATCTATAACATCCAAAACATCTCTATGAAGCTAAATTCTGAAGCTAACTAGAGTCTCATCAATCTTCATAGAAATTTGTGTAAAGACTTCCTTCTGTATCATCTCAACTAAAAAGGTAGGTGTAGCTAACAAATACTAATGCTCATATAAGATCTCTTGAATATGATACTCGATGTGAGGAATGGATGTCTTGATGGGAATAGTATTTTTTGGGTGAGCTGAAGGTATAACCATTAGATAAGGAGGAACTTTATTGCATGGGTGACCTATAAAAACAGGAATGATTGGTTTGGGTGTCAAATATGGTAAATCATTAAGATGTTTTGAGAGAAATCAACATCGAATGGTATGATGTGTACCAAATTGGTGCCATTGATAGTATACTTCCCCATATTTAAGGATATACTCTAGTAATAGCTTAGAATGAGGTATGGACTTATCTTTAGGCTAAGTAGTATCTAGATGTAGTATGTCGATGTACTACCTAAGTTTTTATTAATGGGTATAAGAGTTTTTATTTTTCTTGTGAAAGTAACAAATATGTTTATTAGTATATTATGGGGGTCTACTAGCTAAAGGGGTAGAAGGAAAAGCTTGGGGCGGTTGATATAAATGGCAATCTTTGATCTAATGACTAATAAATTTTTGGATATCACAATAAGGGTGATATTCCCATGATGTGGGAAAGGTATCAATATATGGTAAGGGAAGAAGGCCATCACCAAGGAAGGTTGAGGCTAGAGTAGAAACTAGACTAAGCTCATGGATAGGTAAGGTTGGTTGTGCAGTAGGTTTAAGCACAGTGGATAGCATCTCTGGAGGAAGTAAACTATAAGGGTCATGGTATCTAGAAAAAAAATAAGGTCCTATCATGGCATGATCCATGAGAATACTCCTAAATATTATAAAGACTAATATTATAAATACTAGAGGTGTGATGTGTGTGTGATCCATCTCTACCTTGTGATAAATAGTATAAAGACTAGTACTAGGTGCTATAAAGGAAGAAATGATAAAAGAATAATGAAAATACTAGAATAAATAAGAGTTATATGAAAGTGTAGGATGTATTTCAAATAAGATCGATTCAAACATTAGTCATGAAATCTCACAAAAGAATGCATAAGAATTGACAATCTAAGCCAACCTATTCAGGTAGGATTTTCTAATGATATTAAGAACAAATTGAAATAAAGAAATGCTAGTTACCTTTATAAATTGATTCCACCACCCAAGAGAGGTTCTAAGTGTGTCTTCCCCTTTTATTTAATATTCTTGTCTTTGTCAATAATGGCTTCTTTGCTCCTCCATTACCTCAAGAACACTATACATAACCTAGGCTCAATAGAATAAATCTCTAATCTATCCTATCCAATAAATCTTTTAAATAACATAAATGATCAACACAAAAGGATGTGGAGACAATTTCGCATTATAACTCTACAATTTTTACCTTAAGAAATGGTATTTTATGCCCTCTTATTTATAGATTTTAGAAATGGTCTAAGATCAACCATAATCATTTGTATCTAGATTGAGATGTGTGTCCATAGATTAATCTAATATTTGGAATTAAATCCATAAATTTCCTCATAATGATTTGGGAGGAAAGGGCATTAATTAGGCATGGGTGCCCATAATTAAGATATTTTATCTATTTATGGTTTATGAATGCCACCCCATAGATGATGTCACTAGGTGATGCAGATATTGGGAATCAATTTACAATATTGAAATAATCAATAACCTCCATGTAAAATCCACTTTAGATCTTGATTTTAATTAATTAACCTTAAACAAGATTAATCAATATTTATGCAATTCTTTGGAAATTGGCCCTCAATTAATCAAAATAGTCAAAAAGTCATATTATTGAGTTGTAATTTGACTTGGGAAGAATTAGAAGATGATGTTAGATGTGTTGGAACCATATTCCCATTTAGGATGTTGCCTACACAAAATAACAATGGTACATGATGTGTACTAATGAATTATAAGAAAAGAGTGATTTAGAGCACAAAAAGGTGAAATCATCATTTTGACTCGAAATGAATTAATCAAAATTAGGATTCACATAAAATGTATTTCCCCATTTAGGGATACATTAGCCTAAATCAGCACTTGTTTAAGACAAGCTCGAATCATTGAGTGCATTTTTAGTGATTTTGACCTAAATTGGGCATTTGAGTGAAATTTAAGTAAGATTGACAATTTCAACACAAATGGTATTATGAATTGGATGTCTACATTTTGTTCCTATTTGAGAAGGCATAGCGAGACATTCAAGTGAAGCAATATATTTTAAAAGAAAATATTTTTCAAGAAGAAAATGGAAATGACCCATGATGCCCCCTCTAAAGGACATACTAGGATGAAAGAGAAGGATGGACTCCCAAAAAGAGAGGGAAAGTGAGAGATTAGCCCCTGGAATAGATCACATCTAGATGAGCTAATTCTTACACACGTGGTTACCATCAATGATAAAAATATAATTAGAGGTATAATGGGCCCCAAAGATGGGGTGAATGAGAAGGATTCAATTTTAATGTGTAAGGTACACACTTTGAATGCACTCAATTTGAGAGTATAAGTTGTGCACTTATGACATTGATCAATCTTGAGATAAGTTGCACACTAAAATATTTCCATCATGTTAAAAAGTGTGGAGATTTGGGAATTAGATGAAAATGAAAATGTGGTCTCCAAAAGATGATAATAATAAGTGCCCCAATAGGGAAAATTTGATTGTGATAAAATAATTTTGCCCCAGTAGGGCTAATTTTGATCATTGATAAATGATAAATAATGGCTTGCCCCTATAGATCTGATTTGATTCTTACAGTAAGCTCAGATGTTTTGCTCCAACATGGGCAAATTGGCAAGTAATTAGCTCAATAATATAACCCAAAATATAGGTTAAAGTGAGAAGGCACAAACATAGATCTGATGGTGCAATGGTTTAGAGAAAGCCACAAAAAACTAGGCATATAAGAATGTAGAAAGTGATGAAAGAGATGAAAAGAAGAATTAAGATGGTTGAACTAGGCTCAATATAAATTGAGCATTGCCTACATAGTTCCATGGATACATGTTCTAACATGAACTTCAAGCCAATGTAGTTTACCCAGAATTGAGAATGAATGGAATGAACTTTAGGATGATGAAAACTGACCAAAGATTGATTATACTCATGATTTATGCTAAGATATGCATGTCTAAGCATTGATTTAGGTGTTAAACCTATTGAGCTTAGTTTTTGCATAGTGATCTTGAGACCTATTCATCAAAGTTGTGTTGATGTTAAGACTTGAATCTAGAGCACAAAATGCTTGATATAGCAAAAGAAATTAGGCATCATAAGTATGAATAACTCATAATGACATGGAATTTTAAGTACATGGATCCATTTCAAATGTTAATACCTATAACTAAGGATAATGGTAAAATAATAACCAAAACCATAGTTATAGCTATTTACTTTTAAATAAAAAAGAAGCAAAAATAAAGAAAAAGATAAACATAGATGAACCTAACTTAAAATCAAGATATGAACAATCAAGATCCAAGTAGGAAAAAGAATGTTTAAAAAAAAAACAATAACAACTTAATAACATGAGATCAAGATATAAATAATCAAGATCCATGTGGACCATCAAGATGTTCTTGGAAAATAAAAGAAAAGAACAAGACCAAACAATAAAACAAAATACCAAACAACACCAACAACAATAAAATAAATAAAATGTTTTTGAATTTTAAAATTTTATGAATGTTTTGTAATTTTTTAAGTAGCTCAACTTGATTGAGGATTAAGAGTCACAAAATCGTCCAGTTCATGAAACGGTGAGAGTGCACTAACTTAAAATACTCACAAACGGTGAGAGCGTAATGAAAATGGAGACTAAGTTGACCTCTACATGAATTGAACAAAACCTACATAATCCCATTAGGACCTTAAATCACATTAATTCCACCTACATATAATGTAATGAAAAATCAACCAGGTCATAACAACTTTGTAAATAAAAGCAAATGGCTAAGCAAATGATAATTATAATGACCAGGTGATGTGGTAATACATGATAAAAAGGAATTATTCCTAATTTTCTCATTTGTAGTTATAATTAGGAAACAATGTCATAATTATGATTTTCCCAAAGGTGGTTATAATCAAGAGTATCAAATATAATACTAATTTTCCCATAGGTAGTTGTAATCAGTGATACTAGATAAGATAATAGATGAAAGATAACTTGCTAGATCAAATGTCACATTACTTCCATAGACTATCATTTAACATGACATTATAAAACTATTGAAATTATATCATAATCCCCTCATAAAAGGTGTAAGAAGAACCAAAGGAACCAAGATCAAAAATGGTATAAGCAGGATGGCTAAAAATAAGCCTTAGTTAATAGTAAAGAAATGAAATAAGGAAAATGATCAGAAGAAAATTGGATATAATGGAAATAAATATTCCCCCAAGCAATGATTGGATTAGTTTTCTCATAAAATGATGACAGTGTGGCATAAGTTACTCACAAAATGATGAGAACTTATAAACTTAAAAATTGCTCACAAAATAATGAGAGCATTAAAACTTAATGATTGCTCATAAAATGTTGAGAGCATTACAAAGGTGACCAAGCTGACCTCAATAAAGATTGAGCATTGCCTACATATTCCTAAAGGACCTTGAGTCAATATAGTTCAAACAGTAGGGTAAATGGATCATAATGGTATAATATGCCTAGAATGAAATGGTCTATAGGTTTGCCCCAAGAGACAAGACATGGTAATGGACAATGGTAAATGGAAATTTTGTTTTTCTACTCTTGTTTACATGGAGATGCACATCCAATTCAACATGTGAAATAATAGAAATGATCAGTTATAAAAATTACTATCCAACACCCTTTTAGAAAAGTTGTTATGTTAAAAATTTGTTGTAGATATGGATCTTAATAATGTGTTCATGATCTCCCTTGGTCATTGATTATACTTCCTTGAAACATTGAGACAAGATATCTTTATAACCTCTATAAAGGGAAGTGTTGCCAAGGATGGTATAAATGTTAGGATAAATCATATAAGTGGGTGATGAATGGGAAATAAATGAAGATCAGGACTCACATGTAAAGTTGTTGATTCTAGATTCAACACAATTTTGGTTTTGGTGGGGCTAAAGACCTCTAAATATGCTCTTGATATGACCATAAAATTGTTCTATTGTTTGATCTTGAGAGTAGCTACCATCCAATTATGTTTTAGATTGAAATTTATAATGATCTGATCTTGAATAATGTCTTCATCAAGTAGTGAAGAATTTTTATCCTCATTTTTTGGTGCCTCGATGAGGTTTTCACCAATGAATTTGTCTTGATTATCCCATAGTGTCTCCAAGAAGGTTTCACGAAGAGATATTAACATTTGAATTTGATTGTCTTCTAGCACCTTCGAAAAGGTTTCATTAAAATATGTTGAGTTTGAACTTTGATCATCCCCTAATACCTTCAAAAAGGTTTCACTAGGAGATTATTCTTCTTTGGCATAAATTTGGTCTTGGTTCCCCTGATATTCTACAAATGGTATGTCTCCATGGATGTAGTTCAACAACATGTTATTTGGTTGGTCCTAATCAACACTTATGGGGGGTGAAATGTTAATATAATGGTTGTGTTGGGTGGTGATAATGGAATGATGAATGATATCACAATCTTCATATAATATAGTAGGATAATTTATGTGGATGTTGAAGTAATCATCTGCAAAAACTATAAAAGGATCACAAATATTTTCAAATTGATCAATGAGGAAATTGTAACCAATGTTGTAACAACCAATACTATATTATATTTATGAATATAATTCTAATAAAAGGGACTCTGAATCTGATGTCGCAACTAATGTTGATTCTATTTCTAATGCTAAATCTAATGTCAGTTCAAGAATATAATTTGACTCTAATGTTATTTCTTCATCTAATGTGGTTATTTCTATAATTTTCTATTGAATGCTTGGTATCAAACAAGTAATGGCCTATGATGGCATAATGGGATTTATAAAAAGTGATTCATCTAAGAAGGGTTCAACATAAACTAGATCATCTAAGTGAAGCCCCTCAAAGAGAGGTAACCACTCGAGAGATGACTTGATAGAATCTTGTTTGTCAAAAGGAGACTCCTCAATGAGTGGAAAGATATCAAGAGATAAATTTTCTAAGACTATCTTGTCAAGGAGATGAGGCTCTTTAAAAATAGGTAACATATGAATAAATGATTCATAATAGATTGACTTGTCACAAATGTGTGTTTCAATAATGACATCATGGTTTTGGTTTACAATTGGTTGTAACATATTGATTTTGAACACACTCTGATCTTCATAATATGGCTCTTGAAGAGGTAATGGTTCATGTTTTGGCTCAAAGACTGGCACAAAATTTCTAAAGTGGGAAATAATTGGTTTAGTAGAAATAGTAGTTTGTAGTTCAATAATAAAATCTCCAAAAATTAGACTATTAAATAAGGGATCAATAAAATCAAATTCATCAAATGGACATTCTTCAACAATAGGTTAACTAAATACCAATGATAGGCCTATAATGGTAATGATTGGATGCTACATATTTAGGTTGTTCTCACAAACCAAAGGAAGAGGTCCTAAAATGGTAACCTTTACGCATTATGAAGATATATTACTCACATAAGCTGAAGGAGAATAACCTAAAATGGTAATCTTTACATGTTATGGATCTTGATCACTCACACAAGCTGAAGGGTGGTAACCTAAAATGGTAACCTTTGATCATGGTGCAAAAATGAGATGAGGATATCCTAAAATAGTAACCTTCAATCATGGTGCACAAATTGAAGGGGTAGGATGAGGATGATGTGAAAAAATCAGCATGGATCAGATTGGTATTCAACAAATAGGCTCAACAAGGGAGGCATCCTCAAACAAGATGGAATGTTCAAGTCCACCATTATAGTTTTCTACCTCACAACTAAGGCCATAAAATACCCCATGGGTGTACCTTAGCATTATGTCTAAAAGGTTATTTTATACTTTTGCCAAGATTTGGACAATTTTTTAAACATTTAAATAAGGTATGGATTCTGATCTTCCTTATAAACAAATGACTAAGGTACCAAAGAGACTATAAAAGGAAGGTGACTTGGAACCACACATAAGTATAAGAATGTGTTCACAAATTTACTCAACCTTTGGGTAGAGTTGAAATCATATAAATCAGAAGAGGTTGTGATAACACAAAAATCCAAGGTGAAAACTAGTACACCAAAGCCTAGATTTTTATGATAATCAATACCATAAAATATAGTTCAACTTAGATGAGTTGCTGCTAGAAAACTAGAAGAAATCCCTTTGGATTAGAAGGAGACAATGTGAACCAAAAAACTCAAGATGTGAAAACATGCAATAATTCTTAAGTATAAATCTAAAACTAAATGGGCATCATCATGTTACCACATGGTAATAGGAATAGTAGTATAAAATGTGTTCTAGGACTAAAAGTGTGAGCGATATGTAAGATGAATTGAGTCCACCAACGATGACAATGTGATAATGAGTCTATAAATGGCCTTCAATCCAAATTGGAAATTAAACCCAAGTTCCCTTAATTCAAGTGCAAATGGTGAACCTAATTTAACACATCAACCTTATGAAAATAGAAAAGCATAATTTTGAATTTAAATTATAAATAAAAGAATTAATAAAATTTGGTAAATGGTCTAAACTCTAATGGGTAGCATAACTGCACCAAATAGATGATATGACATAATGTTTTAGATGACAAATTTGAACAAGGAAAAGATTAGATTTCACTAGGACAGTGTAATGCCTCCTTGTTTAAGAAATTATTGATAATGTGTTTGGTTATGATCTTTGCTTAACAAGAAAGTTTTGAATCAAATCAAAACCAAATAATCTAAGACCAAAAAGATAAAAACAACTAAGTAATTGTTCTAAGCCCTAAACTGACAAGGCTGCATGATATTATTCAAGTCCATCTTTATACGTACACTTAAGAGTAAATTAAGTGTTCATCCAAAATAAAAGTGCATTATATATTATGGTTTTTACACCCCCCTTCTCTCAAGTGACAATATGACAACATGGACCTTGGGGTGCACCTCACATCAATAATATTTCCATGGTAAGTGGGTTTTATCTAAAACTTATAAGTTTTTATCCATCTAGATGGATCCCATGTGTACCAAATTTCACGTTAGCACATAATAGAATCAACACATTAATTGAGTTCACATGAAATGTCCTATTGTGAAAAGGTATATCCCTTTTCACAACCACTACATTTGTCACTTGTTTAGTGTAGTGCAATGTCCAAAATCATCATATGTCCTAGGCTTAGCCTGCACTAATGGAAATGTTTAACCTTCCAAACCACTATCCCAATGAGGGTATCCCAATTTATATGACCCCCATGGAGAGGATTTGAAGATGATTCTAGGAGATGAAGCCCCAGGCCAAAGCTTCCCTATAGAACTTATAGGAGGTGATGAAATCCCCCTCATAATCCAAAATGTATGAAATAAAAAAATCTAAGTAAAAAGGCTTTATGGTTGTTTCTAGATCACCCAAGCCATGTGGTTCTTGGGGAGAACCTTAACAAAATCCTTGTTATGCCTTTGGACTAAGGCATAATTTGTAATGAAAATGGTGCTTTTGATCCTACAAGTTCCTTATAGGGGATGGAGGGAGAGCATACATGCACAAATTATTTTTTTCTCAAACAAATCTAATAAAACAAGCAATGATAAATGACTTAATTAAAACAAAACTTTGAAGTGATTTTAGTTTTAAAGCACCAAATTGAAGTGTTTGGTGATGTTTTTTGGCCCCTTGGCCTTAAGTTCAAAAAATTTTAAAGAACAACTACAAAACATTTAACATAAGCAAGCAAATTTTTATTTAAGAACCAAATGGAAAGATTCCTAGTTCTTTTTAAACACCAAAAGGAGTGTAAAAAGACTAATTAAGATCTAAATGATCTTTTTCCTCACTTTTCCTGTATAAAAATTATGAGATTCTTGTTTAGATTTGAAGCACTTTTCCAAATGGGACATGCAAATTTTGTTAAAGTTCTCTCAAGTTTGTGTTTTGAGAAAACATAGTGACCATTAGTGGTCACCTTTGACCAATAGTGATTTACTTAAGACCATCATCGGTTAAGTTTCAACCAACCATGGCCAATCGATACTTAATCATCAGTGGTTACATGTAGACCTGAACGCATCAACATTCTTGTCAAAAGGCACTTGTTAACTTATTAGCATAAAAATATCTCAAAGGAAAATATTCTAAAACATGAAATAAAACCACACCAAAAACTTAAAATTCAACTTTAACCAATATAAATTTGAATTCTCTAAAAAAAATTTAGGAAATAACGGATTTTTATTAAAAACTTTACTTAGCCTAAGATATAATAAAAACTCCAAAAGACACCTTCTAGATCATGTTTTGGTTCAAACCAAAGACTTAAGAAATCCAATTTATTAGAAATAACTTGAATAAATTCTCAAAATTACAAACTTTAAATGGGTTTTTCCTTGCAACCCAACCAGTAGTGATTGGAAAAACCATTTATGGATACTCAAAACCATCAATGGTCACTGTGTGACCTATGTGTACATAAAAACATGGCAAAAAAAGCATAACAAATGAAGTTAAAGGACTTTTAATGACTAAAAAGGAAATTTAAAATTACCATAGTGCCTTCCTTAATGAAATGGAATCCATGTGTCCCACCAAGTGTGCCAATATGTAGGATGGATTTCAAAGAGGATCAATTCAAACATTAGTCATGAAAACTCACAAAAGAATGAATAAGAATTGACAATCTAAGCCAACCTATTCATGAGGGGTTTTGTAATGATAATGAAGAATAAATTGAAATAAAGTAATGCTAGTTACCTTCACAAATCAATTCCACCACCCAAGAGTGGCTCCAAGCATGTTTTCCCCTTTGATATAATGCTCTTGTCTTTGTCAATAATGGCTTCATGACTCCTCTATTGCCTCAAGAACACTATGCATAACCTAGGTTCAATATAAGAAATCTCTAATCTAGACTATCTAATTAAGCTTGTAAATAACATGAATGATCAACACAAAAGTATGTGGATATAATTCTCCATTATAAATCTATAATTTTTAGCTTAAGAAATGGTGTTCTATGCCCTCTTATTTATAGATTTTAGAAATGGTCTAAGATCAACCACGACCATCCATCACAAGATTGAGATGTGTGGTCATAGATTGATCTAATATTATGAATTAAATCCATAAATATCCTCATAATTATTTAGGAGGAAGGGGCATTAATTAGGCATGGGTGCCCATAATTAAGATATTTTATGCATTTATGGCTTATGTATGCCACCCCATAGATGATGTCACTAGGTGATGCAGATATTGGGAATCAATATCCAATATTGAAATAAACAATAACCTCCATAGAAAATCCACTTAAAATCTTGATTTAAATTAATTATCCTTAAACAAGATTAATCAATATTTGTGCAATTATTTGTAAATTGGCCCTCAATTAATCAAAATGGTCAAAAAGTCATATTAGTGGGTCATAATTTGACTTAGGAAGAACTAGAAGGTGATGTTAGATGTGTTGGAACCATATTCCCATTTAGGATGTTGCCAACACAAAATAATAATGGTATGTGATGTGTAATAACTAATTATAAGAAAAGAGTGATCCAGAGTACAAAAAGGCAAAATCATCATTTTGACTCGAAATGAATTGATCAAAGTTAGGAATCACATAAAATGCATTGCCCCATTTAAGGATACATTGGCCTAAATCAGCACTTGTTTATAACAAACTCAACCCATTTAGTATGATTTTAGTAATTTTGACCTAAATTAGGCATTTGAGTGTAATTTGAGTAACATTGACAATTTTAACACAAATGGTGCTAAGAATTGGATGTCTACACAAAGAACTTCTACATTTCTAGCTCAAAAAAATTTTGATAAAAATGGGTCATCTAAATCATAACCATCATCATATTTGGGTGTATGCAATTTGATGGTATATATAAGAATGACTTTGTCATCAAAGTAAACATGATGGATAAGTTTCTAGCTTTGGATAAGATAATAGGTATGTCATCTGAAGGTGGTTGATGGGATTGAGATTCTAAAGAAGGAGGAAGTTGGTGATGATGTGGAGAGAAAGGTTTTAGGTTTTTATCTTGAGGTGTATCCCATATGGCTCATCATCATTATAATCTAAGAGGTTAGCTGGAATGTTCCTAATTAATTTAGGGTGACCATTATAACCTTGAGTGGAGTTGACTAGATAGTTGAAGAGTTGGGATTCCTAAAATGGGACACTAAGCAAGGGTGAAAATGTAGGTATTTTAAAAACACCACATTTTTGAATTATTTAAAATTTTAAGGGTTTGTGTCCCCTTGAATGTTTTAGATAGTTCCATTATAAGGGAATTTGATGTATTAGTATATGGATGAGGGGACTACTCTCATCCAATGAGTCCAAGGTTGACCGAGTAAGATGTTGTAATAAAGTTGAAAGCTAAAGATCATAATTTTCACATGGATGGTGATAGTAGGAATGGTAATAGGAAACCAAACACCACCTAGAGGAGGCATTTTCCTTTTATCATATCCTTGACATATACTACGTGTAGATTTGAGGTTGCATTCAAAATATCAAAGTGTCTTAATGAAATCAAGGGAGGAAACATAAGTGCATGAACATTCATCAATTAAGGAATGTTTAACTTGGATATCACCAATATGGATGTTAATGAATAGAGATGGATCATCTGCATGAAGTAGTATCTCATTGATAATCATGGAAGTGATAGATAACCTAAGTGAAAGACAAGTGTCCATTTTTTCATCAACATGGATGGAAATTTCCTCACATTATTGAAGTATATTATTTTTATATCCATAAAAGGTAGCTTTGCATCTTACAAGAAGAGGACAAGAGATGTTCATTTCAAACAATAATTGCATTAAGTGGTTTGGATGATGGGTATAAGTTCTCATTAATTATAAGAAAAAATATATTTGATATGGGAGATGAGAAACTTATGCAATGGGATCCCATTCATCATAACCCATGCAATGATTATTAGATATAGGTGTGTAGTGATACAAGAGCTCCTGAGAAGGAGGGTTAGAGGTATAATTAAAATTGTGTTGATAGGGCATAGTTGGTTTAGGTTGAATAAATAAGGGGTGAGTTAATTTAGGTGATGTGGTGGTTAGTTGAATTATTTCTTGTATTTGGGTATAATAAATACTATTAGAAGTTTTGGGTATGTTATTTTGTTGTGTGGATGTTGGGGGAAGAGTAGAAATAGTATGAGAGGTATAATCAAGTTGTCTGGTTATGAAGTGAACCCAAAAAACCCACTTAATTTTTTTTTTCTTTTTTTTCAAACAGGAGTTCTTTCCCCCATTTTCACTCAGCCACTCAAGTCCCAATAATGGGATTTAAATGACATTACCCAAGTTGTGAGAATCAAGAGTAAAATTGAACTTTATAAATGATTTTTGCTTTACCAGATTAAATGAAATCATTTTTTTCATAAGTTTATATGAATGAACTAGTAAGGATCCAAAATAAATTCACCTTAACATATATCTCAATTGCAAATATCTACTAATTATCTAGTAATAAAAAGGATAACACACTAAGAGCACAATCCTTTATGGAATAGTGTCTAGGACACTTTCACTAAGCTGCCATGTATGCATTTTAAGGTAGGAAAAAACATACTATAACTCCTAAATTCTTGAGTATTTACCCACTTTGGATTCCTCATACTAAAATTTATAGTTAACCCATGATATATGATGGTGAAATTACCTTGGAATAATTATTCCCTTAGTAATTTATAGTCACCATAACTCATAATACAAAAGGATCAACCACAAGGCCTTTTCTACCAAGGTAAAAATTTCAGGTTAACAATGTTTTTTAATAAGAACTTAAAACAAAACTAAAAAGGAAACTCTTAATTTTATTTAATTAACCTTCTAAATCCTATAGGATAACCCTAAAATTAGATAGGTATTAAAAATATTCACCTTCTACACATAATGACATGGCTAGGCCTTTTCAAGGCTAAAAGTCTTATGGGAAAAAATCCTAACTTGAATCAACAAATGGAAGATAGAATTAAATTAGGTAAAAAAATTATTTCTTTCTTAACCCAGGTACAATACTAACATATAGAGGAATCTTTTTCCTTCATAGTAGAACTCAAGTCCAACTTTGATGCCCTTAAAAGGTAACCATGGATTTAATTATAATAACAAAATGTCATCTAAAAAGCATTATGAATGAAGAATTCATTCATGACATATTTCCAATAAATTGTTGATTAGTATCCCATTATAATAAAATTATTCATTCAACAGCCAAACATGGAAACCAATCTTAAAATAAGTGCATAGGAGTTTATCAAGATATTTCTCTTTACAATAAACATGTTAAACATGGTTAGTATTTAACTAGAAAGTCACCTACTTCTAATTAATAGGCTAGCATAAAAGTTTAGCTTGAATCATAGTAACCCATACTTTTTGAGTCATAAACATAAAATTTGTAGTATGGCACCAGACTAAATTGTATAAAACATCATAAAGCAGATTTATGCTAGTTGAATCCTTACATAATTCAGTAAATAGAGAAACATAAATCTCATGATCCACTTTTTACCTTATTTCAATGTAGTTTTCAATGATTATATTTCTAATTATTCATATATAAGAACACCACTTAGCCCATATATAATCAACTAACATGATATTTTCTAAATTATTGTGTAGGGAAAACATAAGAAAATATTTGAGATTGATAATGCCTAATTCTAAATGGATGACTAGAAATAATCCAAAGGATCCATAAAAACACCATATCATGACCTTGTATAGATCATTTAATGATTAAATAATAAAAATCTCAACATAGGATTGAAGAGAGGATGTTCATCAATAAAAGTGATTTTCTAGACTTACAAGTCACTTAAGCATCCCTTAGCAAAAACTCAAGAGGAGGTAGTGAGTTTATAATGATCCCTCAATGTTAAAGTCATGGGGTGATTCTTAAAAGCTCTTAATCTGATGTATCAATCATGGATGAGACAAGAGAGCTTTATATCATTAGGATCTATAGGGAATATATTAATGTTATCTTACCCATTTTAATAATTATCAACTTGATTTTTTTATAAGACAAATAACTTATTCATTAATCACTTCTATTCTTTGACCATTATCTACTCTCTATGGAAAGGGCCCATTTTTTATTTTCAGCCCACTGTTACTTCTCATGCCTATCATCTATAGTTTATAAGTGTTAACTATGCATCCAACATAGTAATTTATCCAAAAGAGTTAATACCAAGATCTCACTACTTAATCATGAGTCTTGTTATACCATCATAGCACCCAACATACCAAATAATAAACTAAAAACGTTTAACCATAATTAAACTTGAAATTGGTTGTATGTGTTTGAAATAGAATCATGCAAGCATATACATAAAATTAATCATACTCAAAAATTAAAACCAACATTAATGTAAATGATTCAACCACTCAAAAATAAAATACAATCATCTCTCAACAATTGACAATTGAGAAATGCAAGCCGAATGAGAAATAAAATTCAAATTTAAACCATAACATAAAATCCCAAGAAAACTAAATGGTCCTCTTGAACCCTTGTTGGTTTGCCCAACTGGGCTCAATTTTAAGCCTTTTAGACCAATATAATACTTGTTTTAAAAATGAATCATAATCAATTTTATAACAATTAAACCACTTTAAATTTCTTTTCTTCATTGGCCAACTAGGGCACAAACAGTAAGCAATTTAAATCATCTTACAAATATCAATTAAACCAATAAAAATATATTTTTGTATAGACCACATAAGGCCCACTAAACATCATTACTTTGCCTAGCTAGGGTACAAAAGTAAACATTTCCAATTAGCTTACAGGGTCAACGAAAAATCAACAAAACCCAAATTTTATAAATAAATAAAATATAATTTTAAAACATGGTTTCCATGCCCCACTAGAGCATGAACAATCATTTTCAGATTTACCAAAAAAAAAGAAATCTAAGGTGTTTATTTAAAATTAGACACTCAATCCCTTTTTTCTTTTTTAATTATTTCTATAAGATCAAGTTTTTGGGAAAATGAGATTTGATTATGAAATTTAACCAAAATACCCAAATCTTCAATCTACCATTAATATCTAGAGCCAATTAGGAATAAAATTCAAAGATAAATGAAGCATTCATACCAGCATTAGATCCTAAAATCTAATTACTCCAAATCAAGATCCAATGAAAATAAAATACTAAATGATTATGGATGAAGATAGACTCATAATTTCAGCATGATTTTGGCTTGATAGATTGACTTAGATTGCATGGATTGATTGATTATATTGGCATGGAGGTCTTATGGATTCATGTAGTTAGTTAAAATGGATGAAGATGGTGTGTTTAAATAGGCAATGGAGGGATGATTTTTCAATAAATTTTTTAATTTATTGGAAGTTTCTAGAGAAGAAGACTCTAGAAAAAGGGGGGAATTATAAGGAATTAAAAAAAATTAGAATTCTCTAGAGAGATAACTCTCTATAGAAGGATAAGTGTGGTGGAGAGTTATATATTCCATTAGGGAATTTAGATAAGGGGTAGGCTTGTAGGAAAGCCTAGGAGTAGGTAGGTAGGTGGGTCATCAGAATTTTAAATTCATAAATAATGGACAAGTAGGATTAGTTAGTGGTTAATAGGGAATTAGGTGAATTAATGAAGAAGTGGTAAGGGGTAAGGTTAGTATGATGAATAATAATGAAGGGAATGGGATTTAATTATTTAATTGAGACTATGGTTATGGAATTAATGAGGATATATAGTGGGATTAGTGGAATAATTAGGGTGAGTAGATTTAGGTGCATATATTTTTCCCTCTTTGAAAGGGCATTATGAGTGGATGAAATAGAATGAGTAATGGTTTTTCAAACAAAAACCATTTTGTAGATGAATGCTATTAGATAACGTTAATAGCTATGATGCCCCCTCAAAAGGACATGTGGGGAAAAATGAGATGGATGGCCACTCAAAAGAAGAAGTGAGGGGCATGATGTGACTAATAGACAAGGGGATGGGATGCAATATATGAGATATATGATGAACACGGTGAATTTAACCTGTGTAGTGAGCTATAAATTGATGATGCCCCTAGTAAATACATATGAATAACAAGTGGAAATGACTGTGTCACAATTATCAACACATCCCAAGGGTAAATCAATCATAACATGATGATGATAAGATAAAATGCCATAAGATTTTGACATATCCCAAGTAAGGTCGCATACAAGGGAGAACTATAGGCTAAGATAAGACTAACTGGATGATCTTGATGTTGAGTGTAGCTTAAAAGTTAAAGTTGAGTGATATGATGGAGATAAGAGATAAGAATCAATATGATTGAGTGATGAAAGAGGAATGGGAAGAAGTTGATTGTATTGCATCAAATCAATGAGCCACAATGTGATTAATAGAAATGATTCCCATAACAAGGACACATGGAAATGAACAAGAGACAATAAAGTTATAGTTCTAGTCATACCCCAATCAAAGGAGGAACGATAAAAAATTTAGTGATAATGGATGATTGACTAGAGAAAATATGGATGTTGTGATTTTTTGGGCCTAATCAACAAGTGTGGGAAATTGATGAAAATATTAAGGAGAGGATTGAGAGGATGGTAATTGATTAATAGACTGATTGATTAATGATTTATAGCTCAAGAATTTGATTGATGCAAGATAGAAGGATGATAAAGGACAAGATATATATGATAATGAATGATGGGAAAGAAGAGAGAGTGGTTGAGTTTACCTCAAGCACACCATGTCACTGAGTATTGGCTACATATTCTAAAAAGACCTCAAGCTAATGTAGTTTAGACTATATGATAGATGACAAGATATAATAGAAGAAGAGAATAAAAATAGCTGTGAGACATGTTTAAATAGTTGTTAGGTGTGATGATGATTAGATTGGGATTTAAGTTGAGATGTTATATGTTTATTACTAAATATATGATGATTGGTTAGAGGATATAGATATGATGATAAAAGGACATAAATTAATGATTGGATAATGGGTTGTTACATGTTATGACAAGTGATATAGGATAGGAGAAATAGTGAGTATATTAGATGATCAATCCATCATTTATATAATAAATATCATCATAGTCTAATCAATCCAATGTAAATATAACACTAGGAATTATGCCCCATGATATGAGTCTGACCAAGAGAACATTGTACCAAAGTGTGTAAAAAGAGCAAATAGCAAACTTTGCATCATTAAGGGCACCTAAAAGTATCATTGTAACTTTTGATGTCATCCTAGCATCCTTGTTCATTGCTAAATATATAAAAATATACATGACACAAGACTAAAAAGAAACATAGAAAAACATAAAACAAGTAGATATATACATGATAAAAGACCTAAAAATAACACACATAAGTATCTACATGCAGTGTCATAATATCTTGTCTAATGGTCCTGATAAGAGTCGACAGGATGATTAATTAAGTGATGAGTGGGACTAAGTTGGTCATGGTCATGTTAATTTGGATTAAGGTCATAGACTTGGACAAGGGTATATACTTGGAGTGGACTAGGGACTATAATTAAGATAAATTTATGATTAAGGATGTGGATGCCAGGATTAGGACATAAGACAAAGTCTATTAGTACATAAGACAAGGTAAGATGATAAGAAGATTAAGATATAAGATAAGACAATTGGGATATTGAGACAATACAAGATGATAATATGATCATATGTCTAATACATTAGATAAGATGACTGGGATATTTAAGATATAGGATAAGATAACTTAGATATTTTTAGATTTTGTGGACTTTATAATTTTTAGGGATTTTGGAATATGTCAATTTTTAGGTCTTTTTGGAATATGTATGTATACTATATAAATGGGGTTACTAGAAAAGGGAATACCAATCCTAGAAACCAAGATAAAGATGGATGGAATAATGGATGACATGACAAAATAAGGAGGGTGATGTGAAAAAGAGGATGAGGACCAAGGAAGAGTGGACTAGGGATCTCTAATGACCACATCATTAAGGAATTAGATATATAGTTACCTAAGTGTCCATTCAAGGATATGTGAAGATGATTCTAGAACATTTCTGAAGACATCTTCTGCTTCTTTATGAAGGTCAATATTGGAAGAAAAGAGGGACACACTAGGATGTGTGGGATGATGGTAGATGATGTGTAAGAACAATGGATAGAGGGATATGGCATGGATGGGATTGACAAGGGATGTATTTTTCCCCTAAGTGTTAAGATACAATGCAGACAATTATTTGACCATGATGCTAGAAACTATTTTTCATCATGGTAGTTGCCCAAGGCACCAAAAGGTGGGTTTTCACCATTGGACAAATAATTTTTATTTCTTTCTCTTTTTCTAATTTTTTTATTATTATTATTATTTAATTTTTTATTTTTCGACTTTTGGATGGCATATCAATTTATTATAATTGGGCAAGATGCAAGATGCAGACATTTTAATGATCTTGAACCAAAATCTTTATTTATTATAGGTGGATGAGATGCAAGATGCAAACATTTTTGTGATCTTCAGCCAATAAATTTTCTAGAGATGTGTGATGTTAGGATCATATTATCATTAGTAGATGTATTGATGTCCATGTGACCTTTTTTAATTCTTAATTTAAACCCCTCTATATATCTAGATTAGGTATCTTTGTCACCCCCATAAGAGGCAATGATGCCTAGGTTTATGAGGTGTGGAGTGGATGGGTTTAGGATTTGGATTTGATGGTGGTGTATAAGAATTGAATGGATGGTAGGATCATGAGAGGAAGGTGTGATGGATGATTTGGAATTAAGACTAGTAATCATATACATCACTGGAGATCATGGACATTTTGTATTTGATTGGTGCCATGTGACAAAAGACTTTAAGAGATCCAAGATATTTTGACTATGTGATTCTTTGATCTAATTATTTGATGGATTATCAGTCATGCTGATAGTGATTTTAACATTATTTTTATTTTTATATTTGATTATTTCTCAACTTTCTTATGGTGCCTGACTTTGGGCTTCAATAGAAGAGATGATCTTTGACTTTGATGATCCCCTAGTGCCTAACATTGGGCTTCACTGGGAGAAGATTATTTTTTATTAGGTTGATAATTTGAATTTTCTTAAATTTGACATATTGGACCAAATGTGATTTGATCATTATGATTGAATATATGATCTTGGACCTTTGTATTTATGGCACGTATTATATTACTTGGGGAAGAGTCTAATGATGTATTTTCTTGTTCATCCCTATGGAGGGAGGTGATTAAATTATCATCAATAGGAAGGAAAGGTTCTATGATGGATAAAGGAAATAGATATGGTATGATTAGTTTAATGAGTGGTAATAGGGAAACATGGTCCTCATAAGAGTTCCTAAAAGACCCAGTTTTGACATCTAAGAATATCTCCTCAAGATCAACAAAAGTATTACTAGAACTAATTGTAATATATGTATATAAAGTAGGATTAGATTCACTTTGACTATATTCAATAGATAAAGCTTTTAAAAAATATATTATGACTTCATCATCCTAATTGAGATCAAAATATATGACTAGTGACTAATTATCATCCAAATTAGAGGTATCTTTAAAAAGATAGGCATGGTCATCATCTACTACAACATCTATGAGATATGATGTTTCTCATGAGGAATAAAATTTAGACACTGGTACTGAACATGATCCTAATGCAGATAAGATTTGTGTTGACTCCAATGTTGACTCTGGTACACATGATGTGATGCTACTAGTAGAAGATTTATCATCTACAAATGACCTCTCAACATGGGATTTTTGATGTGGTGGGTGAGATTAAGATGATGGAGGGATAATGGTTTCATTTAGGATTGGACCATGGAAGAAGGATTCATGAGCGAAATGAGGATTAGGCTCAGGGGGAACAAACTCATCTTCTATAGAGGATTTGTCAAAGATAGGGGATCATGGAAGATGGATGTATTGGTTTTACCTTTGTTTGGAGAGGGAAAGGCTTGATCATGATTGGGAATAAAATCTTGGCATACCTCTTAATTTTCACCCATACATGTAGACTCATCTAATTCATTCTCAATTTCAATGTCACCATGGTAGATGAGGTCTTGGACATAGTTTTGTAAATTATGACATAGATTAATGGTATGCCCCAAGTTTAGTGATATATACAATAATGATCAAAATTATACCAAGAGGGCTTAGGCTTGGTGGGATTCAGATGTCATATGGGTGGATAGACCATCATATCATTGGTAACAAGCTAGTGGAAGAGGGATTCTAATGATATATGAAAAGGAGTATAGGGGCTCTCTTCACTTCTTGACTTAGATGTGGAAGCATTAGACTTTGGATTAGATGGTTATTGATGTGATTGGGTTGGTGGATAAGTAATAGATTATGTGGCTAGGATCGAATTTCCTTTACTAGTATAGGAAGGGGCAGATGACTGACTGTAATTAGTGCATGGATAGTTTGAATGGGACTAGGTAGTGTGAATAATAGGAGTTGACTGATGTGGATGGGTTTAGACTGGAGTTAAGGTTAGATGGATAGGTTCAAATTCTATAGGACATTGAGTGTTCATTTTTGTGAGGTGAGAGAGGAGCATATATGTATTGGTGATGAGGCATTGCTCAATCAGAGTCTTGACCAAATATTTTTTATATGCCATGGATAAGGATGGGATAATGTAAAAATGATGTGGTTTATTGACCCCGATTGGCTGGTGTGTGGGATTAAATGGAAATATTAAGGGATGAAGATGGGATGTGTGGAACGAATTTGGACAAAAGATTGCTTTGATTTGATCTCAAGTTTGATTGGGTATTTGATGTGATATATAAGTTGACCAATTTAAGATGTGAGCTAAAACCTTAATGATGTTTATTGGATTTGATTGGGTGAGATAAGACAATCTCTAAGACTTGACTGAGGGATAAACTATCTCAAGAGACTAATTTTTACTAGGGGTTGATTGGATGAAGACTAACTCAAAACCAAGATGATCAACTTAAATAGAAGATTTGATTGATGGGTTGATATACTTGTGATTATGACTCAAACTTGATTAGACACAAGCAATATAGTGATGATGACCCTGATACATAAAGAATATTTTTTCCAATGTGGATGAAGACCAAAGTATGATTATAGACTTGATGGGAAGACTAGTATAGATAAGGGGATGAGTTGGGAAGGATTATGACTAGATGAGGTTTCAAGGGATAAAATGGTAGACAAAGCATTTAGGCTAGATAAGGTCAAGACAAGTGACAAGGTGTTAACTAAAGGTAAGTTTTTTGATGGGTAATAAGGTTTGGACCAGGACTCTAAGGATGAGGAAGATAAGGAAAGATGATGTGGTAATATGATGATGAAAGGAATAGGATGTGACCAAGATTGGTTATTGGCAAGGTGGATTAAGTGATAAATATGATGCTAAGGATAATTAATGTTAAGGCTAAGTGAAGAATATGAGGTTAGATTATGATAATATGGGGTGGAGGGATGTCAAGACTTGATTAAGGTAATTAAAGATGGGGTATGACTAGTAGGCAAATGAGATTAGACTGGGATAAGATGAGATAAGCTTAAAAGGATATATATAAATATACAAATAAAATATGTACAAGAGAATATTGATAGGGATGTATAGAATGATATGATGAGATAAGAATATACAAGATGATATATGAAGGAGACCTATATAGGTTTGTACAGGTTTGGGTAAAAGGATGACTCGGCTCACAAATAACATAGGTCTAGCACAACACACATTCAATCAAGCAAACCACAAGCCTAAGATTAGTAAACTTATTGGGAGTGTAAATTGATGGTTGCATTGTCTAACAGCTTCGTGGGTGAGGTTGTACACTGATAACCTATTATAAATCTCCCTAACCCTCTCAACCTCATCTACTTATGATGATCACTTGGGAGCTAATATTAACTTTGGTATCATGTAGCCTATTATGATTGATGGTCCTATGCTAGGATGAATGGACTCTCAAGGGGCATCCTTGATATATGATAGGTAATGTGGGGCCAAGTTCATGTAGGGTGTTGTCTAATGCCTAGTTCAAATAATAAACTTTTTCCCTTCATGGAATACATGTATGGGTTCAACCGCTTATCCTAACAATAGTTATTCTTAATATTTATACTTCATCACTACACAGAGTGTGGATTAGTGCAAGGTGGTGAAATCCATAGTCACTATCCCCCTAATATTATGTCAAATGTGTGGGTATCAATTACATGTCATACTACCCTTCAAAATAAAAAATGGAGAGTTTATTAGTGGTTTTTGATCCTACAAAAATCACTATAAGGATGCAAGGAGGAGAGCGTACATCACTGTAGCCATTGGATGACACATAAGAAGAAACATATTTATTAACCAATTAATTTAGATGTGATAAATACAATATATTTACAAGATGATTTATCAAAATGCTAAAATATCTTTGACAGGTGACTTGCAAGACAAATGATTAGTAGTTTTAATTGGCAATTTTGGAGGGGCAACTTGCAAGACAAGACGTTAGATAAATATATGAATTGTAATATGTTATCAAGTCAAATTTGCTAATAGATTCACCCCTATAAGAAACAAAATGTTAGTCCAATAATCCTTAATAAAAACCATAGAAAAAAATTATGATTTGGCTATGTAACATCTTTGGATAAGGGGCCACGATGTGGGGGTCTGGGGTGATAGCCCCCAGTAAGGTCAATAGAAAGTGCCCCTTACAAGGTCAAAGGGAAGCACCCCTTGTAGGGTCTGAGGGTAGTACCCCCAATTGAAAATGTAATTTATGACTTATGGGATGCTTGGATTGACTCAAAATTCATTGAAAGTGACTTTAAAAATGCAGTAAAAAGGACAATTAAATGCAAAAAATGAGTGCAAAAATGCAACTGTAGAAGGCAAAACCACATATACATAATCAATTTATTGCAAAACCACTTACAGAGAACACAAAACCATAAGTCCTAAGTAATATCATAACTATCTAATATGTGGTTTTACTGATAGTTAACTAATTGTGACCGTAATTATATGGTTTATTCAAAACCGCTAATGGTTAAGCAAAACTAAAACTTAAAATGCAATAATTTAAGTCATAATATGTGGTTTTGTAGGCAAATCCAAAACCCAAAAAATCAAATAGATGAGACTAATAAAATATTAAAAAGGTGATAAAATATTTATAGAATATTGAGATGTGTTTGAAATGATTGAAAACAAGTTTATATTTGCAAATTTATCATTAAAATTTAATCAGACCAAAATTAGTTACTCATGAACAAAACCACCTATATTAAGCAATATCATGTCTCACAAGTTGTGATTTTGAACCAAGTGGTGAAATGGGTGTTTGGGATGTTTGATATTGATCTAGGCAGTACCTCACCTTACCTACAAGCAAATGACAACCAAATACAGGCAAAAAAGTTGTTAAAATCCAAACATAGTAATTTTAACTAATGTTTTAAATGCTTAAGTCAAAATTGGATTTCATTGGCAAAATCGTGACTTATATTCAATACCAGAACTACAAAACTATGGTTTTTCTTAGTATAAAAATGACCACTAGTTTTAATATTGATAGGTTTTGCTCCTAACTTTGCAAGACAAAAAGGTTAATATAAACACACAAAAGACCATAAATTTATACAAAACTAACTATTTTTTGTAAAAAATATTTTATGTAAAATCATGACTTAAATGTCAAAAACCATAGTTTAGTGGCAAAATCACCTTTTATGAGTTGTAATTTTTTGAAAAGGTAAGGACCTGCCACAAGGGTTAGCCACTAGTGGTTAAAGGGTGGTGGTTATGCAAAATAGTGAATTATATGTTAAATTGTTGATGCAATGTCATAAGTTATAAATAAAAACTACCATTCTCCTAGATCATGATAATTATAAATTTTGAACCCAAAATTGACTTCAATCTAACCTACAAGCTTGATCAACACACTTGAAACACACTAGGTCATTCCAAAAATAGGGCTGCCATTGTGGTCACAAAAAGTAAGATCAAAATTTTAGTTAAATGAGATTTAATTATATAATTTAACAAAAATACCCAAATCTTCAATATACCATTAAGATATAGAGCCAATTAAGAATAAAATTCAAAGATAAATGAAGTATTCATACCAGAATTAGATCCTAAAAGTTAAATGCTCCAAATCAAGATTCAAATAAAATAAAAAACTAAATGATTATGGATGAAGATTATTTACAATAGGCTTAGAATTTCAGCATGATTTTGGCTTGATAGATTGATTTAGATTGCAGGTATTGATTGATTATATTGGCATACAGGGCTTATGGATTCATGTAGTTAGTTTCTAGTTAGTTGGAATGGAGGGAGATGGTGTGTTTAAATATGCAATGGACGGAGGATTTTCTCATAAATTTTTAACTCATTGGAAGTTTCTAGAGAAGAATACTCTAGAAAAAGGGGGAATTCTAACGAAATTAAAATTTATTAGAATTCTCTAGATAGATAACTCTATAGATAACTACAAGCGTGGTAGAGAGTTATAAATTTGATTAGGGAATCTAGATAGGTGATAGGCTTGTAGGAAAGCCTATGGGTAGGTAGGTGGGTCATGGGAATTTTAAATTCCCAAATAATGGACAAGTAGGATTAGCTAGCGGTTCATAGGGAATTAGGTGAATTAATGAAGAAGTGGGAAGGGGTAAGGTTAGTATGATGAATAATAATGAAAGGGGATAGGATTTAATTAGGAATATGGTTAAAAGATTAATTAGGATAAATAATGAGATTAGTGGAATAATTAGGGTGAGCAGATTTAAGTGCATATAGTTTTCAATAAAAAAATAAAAACCCATTGATTTTTACCAACATCAAGCAAAGGTTTGATCCATTTGAATCAAAAGAGCATCACACATAGTAAATACACTATAAAAATATAAATTTTAAACCAAATTTTTCCAGCCACTTACAAAATAATTAACTCAAATTAAATCTAAAATAAAACTCTCACATAATCACACATTTTATTAGGTTATTAAACTAAATATAATTACCAAACCCTAACTTCATATTTTTCCTCAGTAATGCAATAATTTAACTCTAAATCGAAAGCCCATGGCATCAAATGGGAAATGATTCAACAAGATCAATTAGGGCCCAATAATTTTTTACACTTTCCATCCATTATTAGCAGCAAAATATATTAATTCTAAGACTAAACTTCATCCAACATAATTATTTTGTGCCTATTAGGTCCGAGACTGCTGTATACATGTTTACCATGCATAAAAGAGCCTATACCCCAATAAAAATAGAGGAAAAAATTGCCCAATTCATATTAAATTATTATGAAAATTTTGTTAAAGGTAAGAGGAAATTTTCCTTAAAACACAAAAAATGTACCCTAACTTCTTGTAGAGATACATTCCTAATTCCATCCAACCCCTTTCTATGTTGTTTCCATTCTCCAAGGTAGGGTTTTAGTTAAAAATTGTGTCATAATTTCTCATATGGAATTCCATGACAACCATTCTCATAATAAAAAAACATCTTTATCCTGGATCGATTTTCATTTAAGTAACCATGGACAAGGCAAAGAGGCAACCATGTGGGAATCCATAGCTTCTCCCAACTACCACGAATTTCCTCAGCCCTCAACTAGCAAATTGAGGTAGCCCCAAGGCATGAAAAATACAATAATAACCTAAATTGAGTTCAAGGTCTCAAACTATACATATTAACTTTAATAATTTCCATAATCTCATGCTTCATGCCTTCATGAGGCTTAGGGTAATTTCCCTAATAAGCACAAAAGGAGCTTAACGATGTCAGATCATAATAGACTTGTCCAAAGCAAAGCCCACACCCCAAAATAGTATTTTTATTAAGCCACTTTCCAAGCATCTAGTTTTTATAACATAGTGGTCTTTCATGACCAAACTACTACAATTCAAATTGTTCAACTAATTTTTTAAAGTGCTTCAACATGACTCAAGGAGGTCCCACACCTTATTATGTGAGATAAATCAAATCACATAGATTTTAAATTTAAATTATATAAACTAAGGTGATATTTAGCCATTAGGAGGGACTAAAAAATAGAGATGTGACATCCTTTCCCCCTTAAGAAAGCATCGTCCTAGTGTCTAAGGATAAAAGAGTTAGCCCACAACCAGATGTAGCTCATTATGGACTCTTAATTAGGGGTTTTACCCCTAGAGTATTTTATAGGGAATAATTTTGTTATGTAAAGAATATATACTTCAAGGTGTATCAATGTGTGTGTCCATATTGATAAGATTTGAGTTCTATAAAGGTACTTGCCTTCCAAATAGGATCACTTAAAGGTTTTTATCCCTACATAAGTGTTTTGATCCATTTAAGAGTTCGGTCAACCACCTGTTGATTTTACTTTTAAAAAAATTAAGCGATCAAGTTCAAAACTAGAAATATAATTCAAAATATTAGTTATTCCATGTTTGATTTAGCAAAATTTGCATAATTTCATTATCAATGGAAAAATTATTACATCACAGTATCCCAGGAATAATCATAATGAAAAAAATTTAAATATCTTAATCTTTTTGAGCCTCACATAAGCAGATGTCCTAGTTTTGAGCACCAATACCTAAATTTCTCGATTCCTTCATATACTTCTAGTATAATTCCAAACTCAAAATCAGAATTTTGAATCTAAACCAGTTTCATGTTAATATTTCCATCATAGTATGGATATGTAGTCAAATACATTAGAAATTTGATGATGGTACTTACAAAAAACATAAAATAACTTGACTATTTTATCCTAATTACCAACCTATAATTTTATGACAGCATTTGATTTAATACAAAACAACAAAAATTGAAGCATATTCCACATTTAGGTGTGGCATTTTCCACAAAAATTAAGTTATGTCCTATGATTACTTAATAACATTTACCAAAAAATGTAAAACATTACTATAACCATAGTCTTATGTGGTCCTTTCTCCACTTTTGATTATTTTTTACACATAATTCTGTCATTCATCTCAAAATAAGATCAATAACCACCAAACCATACAACTTTGGTATCAAAAATTATATTATTTGTAGATCAGTGCAACATCCTGCACCAACCACACTAAATACTGGAGAAGCCATCCTAAGCATACACATGTAACCATTTAAGTTTTCATCATATGCTCAATAAATTTTTTGAGCTCACATGATGGTTCTAAGTATGCCAATCCCACCATCATTTTTCACTTACCTCTTGGAAAAATTCTAAAATTCACAAACTATCTGATTAGGATTTTACAATGCTCCTTCCAAATATAAGCATACATTATAATCATGCTTCAAATAAATCAATATATTATTTCTATTATATTCCTCCAAGTAAAATAAACATTATCTCATTCACAACATGCTTACATTTACAATTCAATGCATACCCACATTTTAGCAAGTACAACATTGCTATTTATTTGCTTATTTTACATAAAAAATAATTTACATGACCCATTAGCATTTCATAAGGCTACATCAATAAAAATCCACAAGGGTTGTTTTTACAGTAACCTCCAAGAGGTGGGTAAAGAAACACTTAATCCACAAGGTGACTATTATGCATGAAGATTCCATTACTAACTTATGGCACTCATGGTGCACACACCTAAAGAAATTAGGTGGCTACCTCGTGCAAAGGGGGGAAATGGGTTTTAAGCCTATGAGAGGCTCCACTTCCTAACCCATACTTGATCTAGATCAATGTAGATATAATGTTTATTCAACCTCAACCTCACATTTGCATCAATGCTCATTACTAGAGAAATAATGTAGGATTACACCACATAATACAATACTATACCTTGGCACATTTTAATTTATAGAGGTTAATTTCAAGAGGGAGATTTACATGACAACTATTTTATGACCACATTAAAGTTCAAAAATTACATGGTTTAACAACACCAAATCATACTTATTCCATGTCATACATATATGAGATACAAACACCACAATGTTGTTAACAAGGAATAAATACAAGTTCACAGGTTTGATTACATCCATGTATCATGGAGAAGTTACAAATTTCACATACTTGTTACAATCATATAGAACATATAACATTTTTACATACAATGAAGAAACCACATGAAATAGAATGCACATACTCAACTCAAGTGTTATGTTAACTCATGCTAAAGTATTCTCACATTATAACAAAAGCACACTTACAGTGGAATAACAAGGGCCCACGAATCTCATCGGTCCATATGATTCTTAGATGTTATCCTAGTTGACATCAAGTATTCTTTAGATTCATACAATGATCCATAAATTCACACCTTGTGTATTAGATGTCTATAATAATAATACCCAAAGTTCTCTAACTTGCCCAAACAAGTCAGTCACATTCATCACACTTAGCCCTCTAGGCTTAAGTCACACCCTTGGTCCTCCCAAAGATAACATACCTCAAGTATCATATGAGGGATCATATAAATAATTCATCATCAAATAATGTATATTCATCCTTTTTATTTCTAACAACAAGATTTTATCATTGATCCCCTCAATTGGCCCTCCAAAATAAGCCAATGGTTGACTAGTGTTACTTGTTCTACATAGCATGGCCTTGGGAAGGATGGACTCATCCAAGGCTTAGGTTGAAGGTCATATTATTAATGTAGAAATTATAGTTTCTTACAATCATCAATTTTAGCTGAAATTAATATATTCTAGCACTTTAGCATTATAAAGCATAGCACATGTTCAATTTTATATTATGTCAGGACACAAACTAGTTGACCAAACTCATATACATAGCCAATAAGCATAGATAACTATATCCACACAAAAAACAACTATTTTTCTCACCATGTCTTGGTTTCAAGCCTCCTAAAGGTAGATCCACCTTGGAATATCCTTACCCAACTAGGGGTAGTGTGTACATATTGATATGTTTTACCCAACTTAAGGCATTGTTGAGTTGTGGAGCTAAAAGCTTCACTGAATGTGCAAAAGTGGAGGTTGCTGGGTTACACAATAATCGACATCAGTCAGAGCCAACTGACATCGGTTAGGGGTCAACCGACATCAGTTATCTTCAGCTATACAGTAACTGGCATCGGTTATGGCTGGCTAGCATTGGTCAGATAGGAATCGACATCGGTCACCTGTGTGTTTTCAGAACTATTCTAATTTTAGACGAAAGATAGTTTGCATGTAAAGACTAATTTCAGTCTTGAGTCTGTGTTTCTAATTATTGTTTGCTTTGGGTTCTATTTAAGAGACCCATGGGGTTGTATTTTAATGTAAGCAAGATCAATTAGATCTACAATAATCAAGATCAATTAGATCTATAGGGTGAAAGATCAAGAAGATCTATGGATAAGGAGGCAACAACGGTTGAGTTGATTGTCACTTGAAAAGTAGGCAACAACAACCATTGGGTTGATTGTCACTGGAGGGAACAACTTGGTTATTGAGTTGATTGTAATTTAGAGAGAGAGAGATAACTCTTGAGGGAGAATTACTATACATCTTTGAGGTGTGAGAAGAAGAGAGAATTCTTCATTGTATTTCCTTTTGGAAGAGTTTAATACAAGATTGGTTATTTCTCGTATCTCCTATTCTTTGTTGTTTCTGATTTCTAGTTACTTATTACTTCTAGTTTAATTCTATGTTTATTTACTTATACAAAAGTAATCAATTGTACTCTAAGGAGATCCTAACAGTTGGTATCAGAGCTATGTGTAGATCCTAATAGTTGGTATCAGAGCTAGATGTAGATCCTAACAAGTGGTATCAGAGCCAGGTTCATCAGAGCGGGTTAGTGTTTGTTGATTACAGGTTCACTCACAGGGGTTTCTATTTAAGTGGGAGTAAAATAATGGCAGAAGAAAGTAAACTAAGAATGGAGAAATTCAATGGCAAGAATTATCAATTATGGAGGATGCAGATAGAAGATTATCTATATCAAAAAGATCTGTACTTACTGTTGGGTGGGGTTTTAAGAAAGCCCACAGATATGCAAGATGAAGAATGAAATGTTCTTGATAGAAAGGCTCTTGGATCTATAAGGTTGAGCCTAGCATCATCTGTGATTTCTAACTTCTCACAGGCAAAGACAACAGTAGACTTAATGGATACTTTGGCAAATTTATATGAAAAATCCTCAGCTTCAAATAAGGTATATCTTATGAAACAATTATTTAATTTGCAAATGTAGGAAGGTGAATCCGTATATAGTCATCTTAGTGATTTACATGGATTAGTAAATCAGTTGATTTCAATCAAAATAGTTTTTGATGATGAAATTAAGGCTCTCTTAATATTATGCTCTTTACCTGAAAGTTGGGATAGCTTGGTAATGGCAGTTAGTAATACTATGTCTACTTCAAATATCTTGAAAGTTGATGTTGTTAGTGTAATCTTGAATGAAGAAATTCATAGGAAAAGCACAGGGAAAACATCAGGTAATGCTTTAAGTTTTGAAAGCAAGGGATGGCAAAGAGAGAAGGGCAAGCAAGGGAAATCAAGGTCAAAGATGGGAAGTAGATCCAAATCTAGAAATGGAAGTATAACCTGCTGGAATTGTGGAAAGAAAGGGCATGCAAAGAAATATTGTTGGTTGAAAGAAAATCAGCATGAAGGTAATAAAGAAGCAAAAGATGTAGGTATTGTTGCATAAGATGCTCTTATATTTTCCTTGGATAAAGTGGAATCTTGGGTTTTAGATTCTGGTGCCTCTTTCCATGCAACCCCAAATAGAGAATTTTTCCATGATTATGTCCATGGAGACTTTGAAAAAATTTATTTAGGGGATGGTGAGCCTTGTCAAATTATTGGCAAAGGAAAAGTACAGCTAAAATTGCAGAATGGCAACACATGGGTGTTGAAGGATGTCATGCATGTACCCATCCTCAAGAGGAATCTGATTTCTACAAGAAAGTTGGGTGATGAGGTTTGCACAGTAAATCTCACAGTTGAATCTTGAAAAGTTTCCAAGGGTGCACTTGTATTAGCTAGAGGTAAGAAAGTAGGTACACTTTATCTATCTACTTGTATTACTGATTCTCCTATTTTATCTACTTTAGATGTAGATGTAAAGATGTGGCACTGTAAGCTTGGTCACATGAGTGAGAAGGGAATGGATGTTCTTAAGTCAAAAGGTAAGCTTTCAGATTTGATAAATCTAGATTTTTGTGAGCATTGTATTTTTGGGAAACATAAGAAAGTGAGTTTTCTCACAACTGGGTCAACAAAGAAGGAGCACAAGTTAGAGCTTGTTCACATAGACATGTGGGGACCAGCTCAAGGAGCTTCTATTAGAGGATCATAGTATTATGTTTCTTTCATTGATGATGCTATAAGAAACATCTGGGTTTATTGCATAAAGAGGAAATTGGATGTTTTTGACACATTTAAGAAATAAAAAGCCTTGGTTTTCAATGAGAAGGTGATGTACAGTGATCAGCTCAAGAGGCTAAATAATTTTGAGCAGGGCAATCTTGATTTGGATGAGGTTATGATCCAAAATGAGCTCGTGGGTAAAAATCATCACTCACAGGAAAACACAGACACTGACATTGATCAAGCAAAGACCGACGTTGATCAGGCAAGAATCGACGTCGGTCAGGTGAAGACCAAAGTTGGTGATGTCAAGCAGGTGGAAATGGATGTTAGTCAGGTGAGAATTGATGTTGATCAGGTCAGTCAGGTGGAACTAACATTGGTCAAGTGCAGACTGAGAGATGATCAGGATCAGTCACTATTAGAAGGAAATTTGGACAGATAGCAAGCTGTGAATGAGTCTCAAATGCCCATGAGGAGGTCCAAAAGGGTAAGTAAACCTCCAATTCATTATTTCCCTTCTTTATACTACTTGTTGCTCACTGATGGTGGAAAACTAGGAAGTTTTGAAGAGGAAATGCAGGTAGAATCTAGGAAACAATGGGAGCATGGCATGAATGAGGAAATTGATTCCTTGGAAGAGAACCAAATGTGGGATTTGGTTGAGTTTCCAGCTGGAAAGAAAGCACTAAAAAAAATGGGTTTATAGGTTAAAGGAAGGAGAGAATGGACAAATGAGATATAAGGCCAAGTTATATGGTCTTGAGCAAGCTCCAAGATAGTGGTATTTGAGGTTTGACAGGTTTATGACAGAGCATGGCTTTAGTCAATGTCAATCTAACCATTGTGTTTATTTTACCAGATTGGATAATAGTAGCTACATTATCCTATTACTATATGTAGATGATATGCTTGTTGTAGGTTCACACATTTAGGGAATTATTGAGCTAAAGGTAAAATTAGCTCAGACATTTGCCATGAAGGATTTAGGAGCGAAAATCCTTGGCATGAGTATTTCTAGAGATAGGAAAAATCACAGGTTGATTTTTTCTCAAGAGGATTATGTGAATAAGGTGTTGGAGAGGTTTAATATGTAGGATGCAAAACTGGTAAGCACACCTATGGCTGAACAGTTCATGTTAAGTAAAGAATAGTGTCCTAAATCACATGATGAGGTTGAGTACTTGGTATGTACTAGACCTAATATTGCCCAAGCAGTGGGAGTTGTCAGCAAGTTTATGGCCAATCCAAGAAAAGAACACTGGAAAGCAGTTCAATGGATTCTCAGATATCTAAGAGGGACTAGCAGTAGGCATTTATGCTATGGAGGGTCAAACACTTCTCTACATAGGTATGTAGATTCAGATATGGCAGGTGACTTGGATGGTAGGAGAAGCACCACAAGATATGTGTTCACTATTGGTGGAATGGCGGTTAGCTAGATTTCAAAGTTACAAAAGGTTGTTGCCCTATCTACTACAAAGGCAGAATACATTGCAGTCATAGAGACTAGCAAGGAAATGATTTGGATGACTTGGTTCATGGAAGAGTTGGGAAAGGAGAAAGAGAGTTGCAGATTGTATAGTGATATTCAAAGTGCAATTCATTTGGCAAAGAATTCAGCCTTTCACTCAAAAACCAAACATATACAGCTTAGGTACCACTTCATTAGACAGGTATTGGAGGATGGTCAGTTGAAGCTGGGAAAGATCCATACGAATAAGAACCCTACTGATATGTTAACAAAGATAGTAACAAAGGAGAAGTTGAATCTTCATTCAACTTTTATTGGTCTTCAAGATTGAACTTGAAGATGGAGAAACAAGCTAGAAATAAGTTAGAGGACATTTTTGTATAGGTATAGGTGCAGCTATTTATCTCCAAGTGGGAGATTATTGAGTTATGGAGCTAAAAGCTTCACTGAATGTGCAAAAGTGGAGGTTGTTGGGTTACACGGTAACTAACATCGGTCAGAGCCAACCGACATCGATTAGGGGTCAACCGACATCGATTATCTTTAGTTATATAGTAACTGGCATCGATTATGGTCAACCGGCATTAGTCAGACAAGAATCGACATCAGTCACCTATGTGTTTCTAGAACTGTTCTAATTTTAGATGAACACTTAGTTTGCATGTAAAGACTAATTTTAGTCTTGAGTCTGTGTTTCTAATTATTGTTTGCTTTGGGTTCTATTTAAGAGACCCATGGGGTTGTATTGTAATATAAGCAAGATCAATTAGATCTACAGTAAGCAAGATCAATTAGATCTACAAGGTGCAAGATCAAGAAGATCTGCAAGGTGCACGATCAAGAAGATCTGCAAGGTGCAAGATCAAGAAGATATGCAGATAAGGAGGCAACAATGGTTGAGTTGATTGTCACTTGGAAAGTAGGCAACAACAACCATTGGGTTGATTGTCACTGGAGGGAACAACTTGGTTATTGAGTTGATTTTAATTGAGAGAGAGAGAGAGAACTCTTGAGGGACAATTATTGTACATCTTCGAGGTGTGAGAAAAAGAGAGATTTCTTCATTGTATTTCCTTCTGAAAGAGTTTAATACAAGATTGGTTGTTTCTCGTATCTCCTATTTTTTGTTGTTTTTGATTTCTAGTTACTCATTACTTCTGGTTTAATTCCATGTTTAGTTACTTATACAAAAGTAATCAATTGTACTCTAAAGAGATCCTAATAGTTGGTATCAGAGCTATGTGTAGATCCTAACAGTTGGTATCAGAGCTATTTGTAGATCCTAATAGTTGGTATCAGAGCTAGATGTAGATCCTAACAGGCCACTCATCATAAGAGGGCTATATCAACTCAATAATCCCTGCATTTGACTCATATCAAACCTGAATATTAAATTCATCATAATAGAATAATATTAAATTTATACCCATACCAATCATTAATGATGTTAGGAGTACTAAACCCTAACATTTTTTTAATTCCCTAGATGGTTAAAGGAGCACATCCTTTCTCCTATCAATAAAATATTAATATTTCAACCAATAAAACCTTCCTGGTCTTGCTTATAAGCCCACTAATTTGGATAAAATGGTGATCTCAAATCACCAATCTCAATACCTTTAAAACAATTGACATGGTTATAGCTAGTAACCTATAGTGACACATAAGCCAATCAAAACATACATTTTCTTATTATAGCTATTAATAAAACATAGCTATATAAAATTAGTGATTTAACTACTCTCTTTTTTCCATGAGGTTACCTCTTAAATCATTCAAGATACATCGTTAATCATCCCATTTGATCATAAGATGATTATAAATAAGATTTAATTACTTAATTCAAGACTTCATTAATAGTCAACAATTTATTCATTAAGAAAATTAAATTAAGACTCATATCCATGCAAGTCATTAATACCACTATAAATATAGGTGATTTAATGTAATTGACAAGGTCTAAAGTTTATTTTATCAAACAAAATAGTGGTTTTACCTATCACTCATTTTAACATACACAAGACTATAGAGAATTTATGGATGCATAGTGGAATCCACCATTGCATATCCAATAGATTGGTTGTGGTAATCCACAACCATTCATGCCTAATATCGTAAAATCTCAATCTAGTACCTTACCAGTGAATTTTCAAAATTGATTGATTTACCAAAGTAAATCAGTTATTTTCTCCTCAACCAGCCTTCTAAGCATAAGTCATACCCTTAGTCCCTATAAGGAATTAATGTCCTAAGAATATTATGGTGACCTACTCATATAAATCACCAACATATATTTAGTATTCATTTTGAATTCCAATATTGAACTTTTCTCGCATTGAATCTTATTGACCTACCCATATAGCTCAACCACTAGTCAAATGAAATCCACCTTAATGTTACCCAACTTTAGGTAGGGCTGACTTCAGCCAAGGGCATAGAGATCAACATATTACAATCAAGGAATCTTTAAGAGCACATAGGGTGCCAAAGTAAACTATTGTCATCTGACACTTTATTATTATTTATTAGAATACTTCCCTTTCCAATCATAGATAGGCAAAAATTTGATATTAGCAACACATTGTTTGGTTGTAATATGCAACAAGCAATTTATAAAAAAAACTTGAATAATAGGCTCTGATACGAAGTGAAGTAAACCCAAACAACCCACATATTTTTTTATTTTTTTTTTCAATCAAGAGTTCTTTCTCCAATTTTCACTCGAGCCACTCAAGTCCCATTAGTGGGATTTAAATGACATTACCTAGGTTTTGAGAATCAAGAGTAAAAGTGAACTCAAAAAATGATATTTGATTTACCAAATTAAATGAAATCATATTTTTCATAAGTTTATATGAATGAACTAGCAAGGATATAAAATAACTTCACCCTAACATATATCCCAATTGCAAAGATATACTAATTATCCATTGCTAAGAAGGATAATCACTAAGAGCACAATCCTTTATGGAATAGAGTTTAGGCCACTTTCACTAAGTTGCCATGTATGAATTTTAGGTAGAATAAAGCATACTATAACTCCTAAATTCTTGAGTATTAATCCACTTAGGATTCCTCATACTAAAATTTATAGTTAAGTCATGATCCATGATGGTGAAATTACCTTAGAATAAGTATTCCCTTAGGAATTTATAGTCACCATAGCTCATAACATAAAAGGATCAACTAATACATTCAAGACCTCTTATACCAAGGCATAAATTGTAGCTTAATAAAAAAAATTAATAAGAACTTATAACTGAACTGAAAAGGAAACTCTTATTTTTATTTAATTAACCTTCCAAATCCTAGAGGATAACCCTCAAATTAGATAGGTATTATAATTATTCACCTTCTACACATAATGACATGGCTAGGCCTTTTAAAGGCTAAAAGTTTTATGGGAAAAAATCCCAACTTAAATCAATAAATAGAGGATAGAATTAAATCAGGTAAAAAAATTATTTCTTTCTTAACTTAGGTACAATACCAACATCTAGAGGAAGTTTTTTCCTTTATAGTACAACTCAAGCCTGACTTTGATGCCCTTAAAGGTAACCACAGGGTCAAATTATAATAAAAAAATGTCATCTATCAAGCATTATGAATGAATAATTCATTCATGACATCTTTCCAATAAATTTTTGATTAGTATCCCATTATAATAAAATTCTTCATTCAATAGTCAAACATGGAAACCAGTCTTAAAATAAGCACATAGGAGTTTATCAAGATATTCCCCCCTATAATAAACATGTTGAACGTGATTAGTATTTAACTAGAAAGTTGCCTACTTCCAATTAACAGGTTAGCATAAAATTTTATCTTCAATCATAGTAACCCATACTTTTTGAGTCATAAACATAAAATCTGCATTATAACACTAGAATAAATTGTATAAAATATCATAAGGCAGATTTATGTTAGTTCAATCCTTACATAATTTAGTAAATAGAGAAAAATAAATCTCATTATCCCCTTTTTACCTTATTTAAATGTAGTTGTCAATGATTATATTCATGACTATTCGCATATAAGAACACCACTTAACCCATATATAAGCAACTAACATGTTATTCATGAAAGTATCATGTATGGAAAACATATGGAAAACATAAGAAAAGACTTGAGATTGATAATGCCTAATTCCAAATGGATGATTGGAAATAATCCAAAGGGTCCATCAAAACATCATATCATAACCTTGTATAGATCATTTAATGATCAAATAGCAAAAATATCAATATGGGATTGAAGAGAGGATGTTCATCAATAAAAGTGATTCTCTAGATTTACAAGTCAATTAATCATCCCTTAGAAAAGACTCAAGATAAGGTAGTGAGTTTATAATGATCCCTCAATTTTAAAGTCATGAAGTAATTCTTAAAAGGTCTTAATCCAATGTATCATCAATCATGAATGAGACAAGAGAGCTTTGTATCAATAGGATTTATAGGGAATATATAAATGATACCTTGCAAATTCTATTAATTATCAAATTATTTTTTTATAATACAAATAACTTATTCACTAATCACTTATATTCTTTGACCATTAACTGCTCTCTATGGAAAAAGGCCCATTTCTAATTTTCAGCCTACTGTTACTTCTCATGCCAATCGTCTATAGTTTTTAAGTGTTAACCATGCATCCAACATAATAACTTATCTAAAAGATTCAATACCAAGCTCTCACTACTCAACCATGAGTCTTGTTATATCATCATAGCACCCAACATACCAAATAATAAATTAAAAAAAAATAGTCATAATTAAGCTTGCAATTGGTTGCGTGTTTTCAAAATAGAATCATGCAAGCATATACATAAAATTAAAAATACTTAACAATTAAAACCAATATCAAATTAAATGATCTAATCACTAAAAAACAAAATATAAACATCTCTCAACAATTGACAATTGCCAAATGCAATCCAAATGAGAAATAAAATTTAGATTTAAACCATAAAAGAAAATCTGAAAACTAAATGGTCCTCTTGAACCCTTGTTGGTTCGCCCAACTAGGCTCAATTTTAAACCTTTCAGACCAACATAATAGTTGTTTTAAAAATCAATCATAATAAAGTTTATAATGTTTAAACCCCTTAAAATTATGCTCTATTGACCAACTAGGGTACAAATAATAAGCAATTTAAATTAGCTTACAAGTATCAATTAAACCAATAAAAAAAATTATAAACCACATAAGGCCCACTAAACCTCATTTTTTTTCCCAAATAGGGTACAAAAGTAAATAATTCCAATTTTCTTACAAGGTTAGTAAAAAATTAGTAAAACCTAGATTTTATAAACAAATAAAATTTAATTTTAATACCTCTCTAGGGCACGAACAGTCATTTTTATATTTGCCAAAAAAAAAAAAAGAAATCTAAGGTGTTTATTTAAAATTAGACACTTCGTCCCTTTCTTTTTTTTCTGATTTGTTTCTAAAAATAAAAATAAAAAACCCTTGATTTTAACCAACATCAAGTATAGGTTTGACCCATTTGAATCAAAAGAGCATTGCATACACAAAGAGTAAATGCATTATAAAAATGTAGATTTTAAACCAAATTTTTTCAACAACTTACAAAATAATTATCTTCGATTAAATGTGAAATAAAAATCTCACATAATCAAATATATTATTAGGGTATTGATTAAATATAATTACAAATCCCTACCCTCATATTTTCCCTCAATAATGCAATAATTTAACTTTATATTGAAAGCCCATGTCATCAAATGGAAAATGATTCAACAAGCCCAATTAGGGTCCAATAAATTTCTGCATTTTCCATCCATTATCAGCAGCAAAATATATTAATTATAAAACCAAAATGCATCCACCACAATTATTTTATGCCTATTAGGTTAGAGACTCTTATATACATGTTTACCATGCATAAAAGAGCCTATACACCAATAGATACAGAGGAAAAAAATTTCCAATTCATATTAAATTATTATTCAAAATTTGTTAACAAGAAGAGGAAACTTGCCTTAAAACACACAAAGTGTTCCCTATATGCTTGTAGAGATACATTCCTAATTCCATCTAACCCATTTCTATGATGTTACCATTCTCCAAGGTAGGGTTCCAGCTAAAAATCATGTCACGGTTTCTCATATGGAATTCCATGACAACCATTCTCATAATAAAAAAACATCCATGTCCTGGTTTGAGTTTCATCTGAGTACCCATGGGCAAGGCAAAGAGGCAATCATGTGGGCATCCATAACTTCTCTCAACTGCCATAAATTTTCTTGGCCCCCAACTACAGATTGAGGCAACCCCAAGGCATGAAAAATAAAAGAATAACCTAAATCAAGTTCCCCAATTCAACTTATTAGTTAATAAAATAATAATAATATTAAAATGTAATAATCTACTTTATCCTTCTTATTTTGACTTTTAAAAAATCAAAATCAAAATTTTTCATGATATCAAATAATTCCCATAATGTGGATCATCCCCCATGCCTTCCACATTGAAAAAGACCACAAAAATAGTCTTGTCTAAATAGTATTGTCCAAGGAGATTAACAATGTTAACTCATAATAGTCTTGTCCAAATCAAATCCCATGCCCCAAAATAGTATTTTTAATATGCCACTTTCTAAGTAGCTAGTGCTCATAACATAGTGGTCTTTCATGACCAAAATATTGCTACAATTCAATTTTTTTAGCCAAATATTTAAAATGTTCCAACATCACTCAAAGCGGTCTCACACCTTATTATGTGAGATAAACCAAAGCACACAAATTTTATCTTTAACTTATACAAACTATGATAATATTTAGCCATCGAGAGGGACTAAAAATTAGATATGTATCAAGTTGGAGGTGATGTTTTTATGGGTATAGGTTCCTCTTGCCCCAATTCTATTATATGGGATAGGGAAGCATCCTAAATAATGCAAAATAGTTGAGAGGTGTGATGTTTAGGTGTTGGATTTGACTCAATAAAATAAACTATTCTTCTCATGTTAGTCATATTAACCATGTTTTCATCATTTGTAGTAAGGTATATATGACTTTTAACATTGTTCATAGTAGGAGTAGGTTTTTTGATGTTATATTGGTGGTTAAGAAGAGGATCCTTATAGATAGTGAGATGAAAATTAGCTTGGTTTAAAGCTTCATTTTTATTTTGTGTTTCATGTGCTTTAAAATATATGTCATAAGATGGTTGATGCTTTTGAATAAGGGTTTCAAGATCAAAGTTAGGACCAAGAATAAAATACATAGCAAGATTGCATAATTGTCTATAAGTCTCATGAGAATGGCCCTAACTTGCATGAAACCAACAAAATTTGTTTGGATCATACCATGATTTCATAGGATGAGTGGGCTCAAGATCTAGTGGTAGAGGTCTTGGAAGACATTTTTGAAGTTCTGCTACAAATAGCAATTTGTGCACATTAGTGTGGTTGGATTGAGAAAATGTGGGAGTAAGAGTGTTGATAGTTTGGGGAGCAGGATCCATGGCATTGTTTGGAGTAATTTCTTTGATGGTATGTATAGTTTCATAGGTGTTGGTAACACCACCATTGGTTGCATAATGGTTTTTATTTTTGATGAGCATGTGAGTGCCCATTTTAGGTTGAGGTAGTTCAAATTGATGCATGAGTAATTCTTGTCATTTGGTCTAGTCAAGAGACTCTTCTAAGGTTTTTAAAGAGAGGGTCCTAACCTGATATTTTAATTTAGGGTATACATCATTAGTGAATAGGTGGAATAGGTTTTCATATGCCATATTATGTCCACATTTGTTAGAAAAAAAATTCCATCATTTGATGAAGGCTTGTGCCATTTTAATTTTGAGTTGTTTACAATTTATAAAGTGGGCTAAGTTGTTCTCATAAATATCACTAGTTTGAAATTCTTGGACTAGTGATTTGACCAAGTTTTCTAGGCTAGTGATAGAGTGGGTTTTTAATTCATTGTACCAACCTAAAGCATCTCGTGAGATTGTTTTATCTAGTAGTTTGGTAGAGGTAAAGGTGTTAAGCTTAACCCAATATTTATAAAGGTTACCAAATGTTTTTAAATACAAAGTGGGACTAGTGGATACATTATAGGTGATGGTGGGTATGATACTTTATATGTCAATGTTAGTAATTTGAGGTACTAGAGGTTCATTTTGAGGATGTTTAATGGTTTTGTTTACAAGTGGTGATTATGGTATAATTTTACCATGGGAATCCCTAAGGGGCAATGGGGGGCATTAGGATGTTGCATTCCATGAAATGTGATGAGGTTGGTTTTGGAGATGAATGAGATGATTTTCCATTTGCATCATCTAATTTTCATTATTGGTTTGAAAGGTATGCATTTGGTTAAGTGTTTGTAATAAAATTTGGTTAGTTTGAGTAGCATTTTGACTAGTGGATGCAACACGTGATAAATTTATTTTAGTATTAATAGCGTGAGTTTCACTATAAGTGTGGGATGAAGTAGTAGCATGCACTACACTAGTGGTGAAATAAGTAGTAGTGGCATGAAATGTACTAGTATCAAAAGAAGCTTTAGTGCCATGAGATGCACCAGTAGCATGGTTATAGGTATGGGTATTTTGAATAGCCCTGCTAGAAGTCAAACCTACCATATTAGTAGAAATACTTAGCATGTAGGTAGAAGAAGACAAAAAAGGTAATGGCATGGTATGTGAAGGAGACATAATAGAAGGGAATGGTTCAGATGATAAAAAAGTGGATTGCCCTAAGTCCTTGGGAAAAGATTGGGGAGGGTGAATGAAGTTCTCCTATATGAGTCCCCTTAATGAGATTATAAATGGTTGTGGGATCTTTTCCTCTATGTTGAGGGTTTTCATTGATGAAAAAGAGCATTTCAATTGTGTACTCTAAATCACACTCATCTTCTAATGAGAATAAAGGGTTAAGTGTCAGGGATGAATGGGAAGGAGTCCCATAGTTGGTAGTGTGAGTGAAAACATGGACATTACTTTGATCTGTGGTGGGTGACATAAGATGTGTCTTTTAATCCCTATTGGGATTGGTGAAACTCATCATGTTTGTTTGATTAAATTATGTAATGTCATCAATCAATAAATTCATGATGGAGGGAGACTAAAAACTTGTGTAGAAATAAGGATCAACTGGTAAGATATAGATTCAAACCAATTGACACTATTTTTTAAGATAATAAATAGAATATGATATAAATGACATAGTCAAATTAGTTGATTGTGTGTTATAGATGGATAAACTAAAAGATTTTAAAAGACACATACTTAAATAGGTTGATTGTGTATTGAATATAAATAGAACAAGCAGCCTATAAGAGACTGAGTTGATGGGGTTGACTGTGTTCTAAAGATAGGGAAAAAATTTGAAATATAATAACTAAAAAAATTCAATTGATCACACAAGCCATTAGATCAAATGTGTATGATTAATTGTAGCACATAACATAAATCTTGTACCAATGTTGACTAGTACAAGTTGTGCAATACAATATATAATTTATAAATAGCAAGCAAAAAAACTAGAATGTAAATGCTAATCTAATAAGCAAACATTCCTAGTGTGTTGTTAGATTAGAACTTTTAGAAATAAATGTGATAGGGAGTTGGTTATAAGAAGGAACTAGGAAAGCAATCTAAGGATAGTTTTAGGTAGTTAAGGTTGAAAGGGATCAATATTGGTGATGGTATTAGCTTGGTATTTGGGCCTATCTCCTCACTTCACAATCTTGTAGTGATAAGGGTGTCAGGGGCTTTCCTAATATATACCATAAACTATGTATTTATACTTGACCAAAAAACCAAGTTGGCTTCCCCCTTGGTGATGAAATCTAAGTAGGTAGACTTTGGATATAAATTGTTTAATTTTTTTTGGTCTTATGTGATTTATAAGTGTGTGAAAAAGAAAAAAAGTGTAACTAAATCAATAAATTAAAAACCTCATATTTAGTCTATGTTTGGTACTCTAAGCAAGTAAGCAACAAAAATGAAAAGTGAATTAATTACTAGCAAGATAAGTTCTTTCCTTTATTTTTGAAGAGTACAAAGTTAGTTTAGATGAAACTATATGCAAACAGTATAGAACATAGTTGACATGGTTGATGATATCTATGGAAGCAAGATATATAATAACATAATTGAATAGTTTGATTGAGTCTTCTAGATAGCAAATCAATATATAAAACTATGTTGACCTAGTTGACCTAGTTCATTGTAGGGTTGCAATTTTATAGACTATAAACTATTAAAATTAGGACTATAAATTAAGAATATAAATGACTAAGAAAGTAAGAATGAACTTGATAATTTTTAAAGATGTTGAATTTTCTATTTTTATAGTGTGTTGCTCAAATGACGATTTTATTATTCTGCTAACAGATTTGACTAGGTCAATGAAGTCTAAAAACCTCTATGTTGAAAATAACTTACTAAAAAAATCACCTAGGTCAATTGAGTCTACAAACCTATGGTTCAAAAAGATAATTGAGTTAAGCTAATCAATCTAGTTAATTATTATTGGAGAAGACCTGCATAGAGAAATAAAGAGTCGATCGAAGTGACTATGTGTTAAATTTGCATACATATCTTAGATTGTATCAACAAGTTTGATCTAGTATTGTAGAAATAAAAATATATAATAGATTATAATAAATGAATGCATGAAAGAAAACCTTCAAGGTTTAGATTCATGTTGGTTTCACCAAAATGTAAGCAAGAGAAAGTGAATTTGATCTACAAATCAATCCTAGTTTGAAATGGATAAACTGCACTTACCCTTAAGCTTGTTGGTAAATTTAGATAATCATGGTCATGACCAAGATGGATTTTTTAGACCTAACCAAAGGGTGCTTTACCATAATAATATCACTAGAGAGTGTTCCAAAGACTCTGGTCAACTAACACTGTGTAATAACCCTAAGTAGGTCTTATGTTTTCTTATTCACAAAGTAAAATAAGATAAACCTAGTACTCACCAAATCATGTAGCAAAAAATGGGGTTAATAAACATAAACTTAAATGTGCATAGAATATCTCTACTCAAGTCAATGTAGAGAAAATCCTAATGCATGGAGATATAATCATATAAACTAATAAATACAAATCTATCTACTTTAACAAGGAAGAGCAAGAGTTAGGAATGCTTACCTTTGAATATGAACTCATAGAGCCTCAATAAATCCTTTGGTGAAGGTGTTTTGCAAGAAGTTTTTGTCCTTTTTAAGGATAACAAATATAGGTCATCTCTAGGCTACATGACTTCTCCTATGCACCCAAAAGACTTATCCACAAGACATGTTTCATATATCCAAATGTATTATTAAAACCCTAAACAATGTTCCTTAAATGTTGGACAAGTAGATGTGTAAATAATGATTTACTTCTACATCTCTCTATGAAATGGTGTAAATGGATGTGAATATATAGTTGGATCTAACCCTAAACCCTTCTGAAAGTTTCACTGATAAGGTTGGTCCAATCGACCATATATCATTAATTAATAAATGTAAAAAAGAGTTTTTAGCTTAGGTAAGGGTTGTTTAAGGTGGCGAATTACTTGGAGGAGTGTGTAAGGGAGGTTTCAAATCTTAGTGAAGTGTATAGGATAATTTTGTGTCAACTGTAAGTGGTGGTATAGGGAACAACAATCTTACAAAGCACCAATGGTCTACCCACCCCTTTCCTGATGTACTCTTTAAGGTATGAACTCAAATACATTAAGACGTGGCAGGTTCTTACAAGAGAGAAAGCATCATTGAATGATAAAATTTATTAAAAAAAAATGTGTATACAAAGAGTATCTTTAGGTATTTATGTAAGATGTTTGACTATGCAATATTAAATTAGGGTAATCCTGGTGAAAGCAAGACATTGGGTCTACATGCTTTTTTGGATTATACTTGGGTAGGAAATGTTGATTTTCATAGATATACCAATGAATTTGTGTTAAACTTGTTAAATGGATTTGTAAATTGGATGAGGTAAAGTTAAGCAAGTGTTTCTATATCCACCATAGAGGCTAAGTACATAGTTGTTACTCATGCAAGCAAGGAAGTAGTTTTGATTAAAAGGTCATGTTCCATTGTTGGGTTCATTCAAAAGGTTGTAAGGATAGATTATGACAATTAGAGTGAAATTTGTCTTACAAATAATCCTAAGTATCACACTCAAAAAAAATGAATTGATTCCTGATATCATTTTGTTAGGAAATGGTGTAGGAGAAGGAGATAGTGCTATACAAGGTGGACATAGACAAGAATGTTATTGTTTCACTTACTAATGTTTGAGTACTCAAAATTTTTCTTGGTGCAAAATACAAATAGGCATGGTTGCCTTAGCTATTGAAATTATGTAATTTTGAATCATTATGCAAAGCGCTCAATAATTTTAAGAATCTTTGAATTTTTTTGTATACTTTACATGTGTTTCACACCTTAGGTGTTATATAGCCAAGCACATAAATCAGGTCTAGGACATCTCCCTGGTTTGGGGCTTTGTGTGGAAACACCCCTATCACATCTAATGTTGGATATTTATTGTAAAAATTACATTTATTACACCCCTTAAGTAGTATATATCTAGGCATGGAAATTGGGGTTTAGGGTATTTTTTACATGTAGTAATAATATGGGTGGTGCTATGACCCATAGTTTTATGAGAAACTATTATGGGTTATATTCTTAGCCCATGGTTTTTAGAAACCATGGTAGTTTAAGACTACTTAGGCACTTACCTATTGATGTCCATATATATACTCACACATGTAGTAGGGATAGATCAAAACTAAGAAGTGCATTATTGTATTGTAAGATGGTTAGGTTAGAACAATAGTAAAGGAGGTTATTGTACTTGATTTTTGCCCAGATGGATTTTCTAGATGAGATCTTGTGTATTATGTAAAATTTTATGTGTGAAATTTATCTTATTCAATTTTTAGTATAAATTTTTTATTATTATTACTTTTATTGTATTGGTTTATCTATCATTTTATCTTTAGACCTCTAATAATTAGCCTAGGACATTTGGATTTTAATTTTGTTCACATGGTCTAAATTATCAAATATAAGTAAATGAGCAGACACTAAGGCTTTAGTGTTTACATTATATTGAGACACATTTATTTCATGTTTTGATAAGGGACTATACCTCTAATTAATTTTATTATGAGATTGAGATGGGGTACATACCTTTCCTTCTGGTTGTTTTTCCTTATGTTGATTGGGAATAGGAGAACCTCTAGGAAGAATGAAATTCATATAATTTATTTCAAATTTATTTATTCTTCATCTTCTCTTTCTTACTAGGATTCTCACCTTATTTACTCTTTTTGATTCTCATTTTTAATTTTGAGATCAAGTGAAATAACAAAGGACTAGTTGTTTATCTCTTGAACTATGTCACCATGATCATCATAGCCTGAGTCATGCTCAAGTTACCCAATATTGAAGTCACCATCAAGTTCTTCAACTTCTGATTCTTGAGAATCTAAATCTTTTGGTTCAACTAAAACATCATCATATTCAAAAATATCCTTTAATTTAGGTACTACATTAATAGGAACAACTACAGCTAGAGGGGCTTCAATTTCTAATTTATGTTTAGGTGATGATAGATGATGGTGGTTACCATTAGAAGATGTATAGTTATTTATTGGCACATCCTAATACAAAATAACTAGTGTCCCTTTTGAAAAATTATTTTTCAAATCTACAGTTACTTTGGCCATTTTTTGGATAAACAAATCAATGGAATTCTGATTTAAACTTTAACCTTTTATTTTCACAGTATTTCTTTAGTTTTCCTATCATGATCAGGTCACCTTTGTTTTACATGGCCAACTGTTGAGAAACATTTATATTTTCCACTTAGTTTCTTATCAATAAAAATCCTACTTCAATCCACCTTGAATTTATGAAGAAACACAACCGATTATCATTTGTGGGTTTGGTTGTTGCTATAATTTCATTTAGCAATTTTGTTAACTTTTCCATAAATTATCTCATTCATTCATGAGTTTATTTCTTTATTTGCATTAACTGATCAAGAAGTGCATGAGACTATTAATTAGGTTTGAAACTACTTTCTAAATTTGACCTCACTATATCCCCATTATGAATGGAACTAAGAGTGAGGTGGTAAACCCATTCAGCAACCCCCTCATGGAGATTTTTTATAAATAATATGAATACTATATATTCATGTTGAAAACCAAGACCATCACATTCTGAGTAAATGCTAAAATGTATTCATATAGATATTGTTTTTCATCTCCAATGAGCTTGGGAAAAAATATAGAGCATTTAATCAGTTGATTCAGTTATCCACTGAGATCAAGTGGCCTTATGGTTGGACCCCAAGGCAATGTTGTCATGGTTATTATGTTTATATTTTGAGGAAAGATAGTTCATGAAATAACTAGTGATTTTATTTTGATATTTCTAAATTTTTTAATCTGATGTAGGTATAGACACTAAAATTAAAATTTAATGTTAAAACAATGCACTTTTGACCATCCCCTATGCCAAACTTAGCCTATTCTCAATTCCATGATTTTAAATCATTTTTTATTCTATCCCTATACCATAAAGAAAATCTGATATTTATTATTCATATTCCTCATTCCAAATATCCTAAGCTCATCTTTTGAATGATTCATTCTTCTATTTTGGTTTTCTTTGCTTCTTAAATAAAATTATACTTTTAGGATAATTGTGTTAGTTGGTAGTGTCTAAATCCACCAGTTTCATCCTCCCACCAAGTAACAACTAGTTTCTCAATTTAAAATTCACCTAAATGGGTCGTCGTGCATGTTTATTATGCCTAATTTGAATAAATCCCAAAATTACAACTATATAAACACATTTTTATTCATGTGTTCAAGAGGAAGGCTTCTAGATTTCAAAACACAAGAATTTTTATAATTGCACATTAATAATAAGACACCTATTCTTCTCAATTATAAGTTCGTACAACCCAAGTAACCCTAATCTATGTCTAAATATAATAGCAAGGTCACAAGTCATTGTTCATGCACATCATTACACTATGATTGCACCAGTATATAATATTTCACACACACCAATGTACATGGGAGAACTACATAGAGTTCCATCCCTCATCAGAATATTGATATGTAGGTAGCTATCAACACATGGGCTATTGAGGTCAAACACAAATTGATCCCCTAACCCCTTTTTCCCCTCTTTACATCAATGTTATTTCCTCTTATAATTTGAGCTAAGGTTTTGAGCGAAGAAGAAGGCACACAACAACTCCTATGATGAATCAAAGATATCCACATACACAGGATCTATAAGCAAATGTGCACCCATCATAATTTTGGATAGAATTTAGTACACCCTATAGAAACCAATGCAGATCAGCCTTGTCCACATAGTGTGGCCTTATCTTATAATAAAATAGATCCCTATTCCAAATTTACAGTGACCCCACACAGTCCCACAGTTGATTACATATTATCTATTGTAGTTATTCAGATCTAAGTTCTAGCTAAGTTATTTATCATTTGTACTTCTTCCTTTTAGAATATTTATAAAAATAGTAAGTTCTAATCAATTTATATATGATCATTGTTTATCTTTTGTATTCTAATTTACTCATTTGTTTATCTAAATTAGATTAGATTTATTCCCCTAATCTTAAATTTTCATAAAACATATTGGTGAACCTGTTTATTGTTGAATATTGAAAAACCCTGACAATTCATGTTTCTAGGGTTCTTTTCCTTATTTATATTAATTCTAATTGTTGTATTAAGGTTTTCAAATTTAGTAATTTCATTGTTAACAACAATCTTTCAATTTTCTATTTCATATATCTTATAATCTAAGAAATTTATTTATATCTATCTTAGACAAAGTATTAGACTAAGTCCTCTTAAAGTTGAATATTCTTATAATTTATTCAATAACCACTCAATGGCATAATCAGTTAAATATACTAACATAATAGACTTGATAGTATATCTTTCACAAAACCTATATATGCAAGATGTGTTTATAAAAATTATTAGTGATGAAATAAATAAATCCTCTTAAATCTAATCATTTAAGGCATCTACTATTACATGTTCCTTACCTTTCTCTACATCATTAAATACAACTTTCATACCAACATATACTATGGGGGCAACCCAAGGGCTTCAATAGATCAATATGCTAATTCCTACTTAGTCATTTTGGACACCACCTTTGGTTAGCACACATTTTATCCATGATATAAAATCCCTTATGCAAAAAATTATAGCTTTATAGACTAAGGTGTTACTTTTGGAATAAGGTGATTCAAAACTGAATTAGGAACTTGACTCATAAACTTTATTGCATACTCCATTGGTTCTGCATATTTTAGCTTGTCCTTTAACAACTAGTTTTGTGGCACCGAAGCGTACACTATATGATGGAAACTGTGACCCAAAGAAAAAATTGAGAGCTTTCATGTATCATGTTTATACTATGCATCCAATGATAGGTTGTTATCCAAGTTTATTCACATGTATTTAAAATACTATTCTCTAAGATGGTTTTACAATTTACCACATCAGTCAATTCAGGCATTCAATCCTTTGTCATATTTATTCCTTACACATTTTTCCATTAACATAAGTGAGAATATTTCATATGCTTATATTTATAAGTTTAAATCAGAATATAATGAGCCTCACATATTATTTATTATGGTATAAGACCATGTTATCGAAGATGACAAATCCTATGGTAAAATAATGAATTTTAAGATATATTCAAACAAAATTTTCTTACACATCTACATGAATATATTATATTTAATAAGTTTCTATCATTTAATAATTTATGTCACATAGTTAAGGAAAGAGAGGTCAAGTTGTGGTCAATAAATAAGCTAAAATATGTGACCAACCCAATTTCTCATTCTAATCCAAATAATCTGAGTAAGCCATCATACAAGGTGAATTTAAGTGAAAATAAGAGTGATCCAAATATAATTTTGAATGTAATTTCAGATCCTACTCCATGTATTATGTTATATAATTATCTAGGAAGATAGTTTACCAAATTACTAGAAGCTCCCTATAAGATGTTACAAAAGTTATTAGAATGTCATCTCATATCACTCCCTCCCATTAAAGATGTTAATGTGAGTAAACCCCTTTCAAAAAGATTTGATCAAAATGCTTTTATGTATTTTCATAAAGCACCAAGGCATATTACCAATAAATGCATCAGTTTGAGAAATAAGATATAGGATTGTATAGATGAGAACATCATTAATGTGGGTACATCTATTGATAGTATAAAGTCACAACTAAGTGAGAGTAGAATAAAAAAATATTTAGTGATCATTTCCATAAGCATATAGGTCATGAAACAACAGACAAATTAGAAGAGCATTACACATATAATACACATCCTCCACTAGCTTATTATGATCCTAATATAGAGACAACATCCTTTGTATGGAATTATCGGTACCTATCATGTTTTAGCACCATCTATACCACTTATTATATTCTTAGAATAGGAGATATTAGATGATTATTTTTATTTACATTCTTTATTCATTTGAGCTTACATTGATTTCCATCTTATACAAAGTGTTATGGTTGATAATGGGTCAATTGTGAATATGTGCACTATTATAATTATTTCACTTTTTGGATACATAGATAAGGATATACTTTATAAAAACTACATTAATTAATGGATTCATTGGACATATTCAAATTTATATTAGTGAGATCAAATTATAGCTACAAGTTGGTCCAACACATGTAGCCACCAAGTTTATAGTAGTACACAGTGTAGAAGTCTTTGATGTGTTATTGGGATGTCCTTAGATTCAAAAACTTCATGTAGTACCTTGTAAAGTACATAGATGTTTGAAATACATAGTCACTAATGAAGATATCACATTTCATGGTATTTCATATGAATACCCCCTATGTAGACACTCCATTCTAGCCACAACTAGCTTCCAAATGAACTTCAAATTAATTTATACCAAATAACACAAATCAAGCCTAGAAATCATTGTTCATCCCAAATTCATCCACATATTGGATATAAGTGCCCTTAATCATGTCAATGCATCTTTATTTGTGTTAATGCAGTGTACACAATAATAACCTCTCTCCAATTTATCCATAGTCAAATTGCATCCTATCAAATTAATGTTTTCAACCAAGGGTGAGGGATAACCTTATATAAATTTATAAAATTTAATTAACCTGATCAAATTTGCTTAATTGATTAAACCTAATTAAATGCATAGTTGAAAATTCCATGGCTAATTAGTGAATTTTTATTTTTAGAAATTCATAAATCTAGATTTGATGACATCATTATGACATCACACAAATATTAAAAATATATAGCTTTTGTAATTTATTATTTTATAAATTCATTAAATAAATTTATTCCTCAACTCTCATGACAAGTGGCCAAGTGGATCATAGAGAATTAATATATTTCTATTGTTGAAAATTCATAAATTAAACCAAAATATCTTTTATGAGTTGTCAATCCACTTGTAAAATATCAAGAATTGGTTAGGAGACATCATCATTCTTGACCCATGTCTCTCACATGGCCTTCATGATTATCTTTAACCAAACCTAGAGTTAGCCTAACTCAACTCAGGGTTAGACTGACTCAACCAAGGTTAGCTCTAAACCTAACCTCCCTAGGGTTAGAGTTAGTTTTGAGACCTATAAATACAAGTGCCAAGACACCTCTAAACCAAGATTTTTTAGTGCAATATTATTATTCCAAAATACCTCCAAGAAGTTTCATTGTAGTGTTACCATGCCAACATACCAAGTCAAATCAAGTCAAGCCAAGGTGAATGAAGGGGAGATGATGTAAGAGAACCATTTATAAAGACTCCATTGTCCACAATATAATCAATCAAACTTGATCAAACAAATAAATTTACAGCTACAAAGAAGGTAAAAAGAATATTTATTTTGTTTTTTAATTGTATTTTCATTGTATGCTTGTTATATATGCTCTCCCTAGTGTCTAGGCTAGAGATGTTAGTGTTTAGTGTGTTGATTTAGATTTGATTTCCTTGACTAACACAATACTAATATATCCTATTTTATTCCTTGGATACATAATGCCACTCTTGTTGGGACTCTTCATGAGCACACACCTCACAAAATTGTTTTGTTCTTAGTCTTCTATTTTTTTTCTTTTCTTTGCTTTGATAAAACAAAAATTGCCTATAAATTATTAATAAATTTTTATGTATTAAATATTTTTTTCTAAATTTTTTTAAAAATGTATGTGTCTCATTAAAATTCTATAAATTTTCAAAAAAAAACTAGTTATATTTTAGTAATTATGATCAAATTAGTGACTGCCACTTTGAGTTTTTTTTTTCTGCTTAAAAGAGATAATACAGAGATAATAACTTTTTTTATTCAATATTTTGATCTAAATTTTTTCATAGAGGTTTTTATTACTCCTATTAACAACCTCTAAAAATTTAATGAAGAAATAATGCATATTTTATAAGTTGTGATCAAAACATTGACTACTACTTTTTATGTTTTTGTATATTTGGTTTTATTTTTAACTTGGAATTTGTAGGTTAGCCTTCTAACTTGTTGCTTGCAGATTTTGATAGTTTAAGATTGATTTTTGTGTCTTATTGAGATAACTTGAAGGAATATCAATTTTACTAATAAATAATAAACTCCCCTAACATCTTTTGTATCACCCAAAGGCCAAGAAAAGACATTTTTAAAACACTCTAAGATTCAAAACTCACATTTGAATTTGATGTTTTAGAATCTTTTACTTGATTTTTTTTTTTTTTTTTTTTTTCACAAAATATTAATGGGATAAACTTCATGACATATTTCATTTTTTGTTATAAAAATAAACTCACACTCTAGTTAAATACTCATAAGATTTTTTATTTTTATGTTTGTTGTTGAGTATTTGTTTTACAAGATGAGTGTCATGTGTATGTTATTCCCCCCGTCCCCTTTAGGGAACTTGGGTGATCAAAAATGATCACTTATTGAATTTTTCACTTTTATTCAAAAATTATAAAAGTAAAATTTTTAATTCCCTCCCTAAAGTCTAAGTGATTTGAGTGACCCCAAAATGACCCTAAAGTCCTTCCACTTTCTTTGTTTCATGTATTTTTGGCTTGTGGGCAGGAGCTCTCTTCTCCTTCACAAGTTATTTAGGGGTACATTGACCTAGGGATTCATCTCATAGCATCATACCAACCCTACTCCATGGTAGGGGTATATAAATTGAAATCAACTTGTTAGGATACTTGTTTGAGCGATTAAACAAGCTTCATTAGTAAGAGACTATCTCAAAATGTATGATTAATTCAAACATCACATTACACTGAGCAATTGACAAATGTAGTGTTTGTGAAAAGGACAAGAAATTTTCACAACAATTTGGTTAATGTAGATCCAAATGACGTGTTTTTCCCTAGTGTTAATCTCACATATGGGACCATTTAGAACATACAAAAATTATAGATTTTAGACAAACCCCACTTGTCATGGATATACTATCAATGCAAGGCGAGTAGCCTAAATTTTCATGTCATCGTATAAAATTTTGAGAAAAGAAGGGGCCTAAAAACCCTACCTTTCATGCGTATTTAAATTTTTGGATTAACAACATTAATTCCTCTCAAGATCAAGTATAAAGATAGAATTTGATAGTATGAAGCTACCTTATCAATTTTTTAAGATTAAGAAGATATACTTAGGTGTTTTTGTTGTCTTTTATTTTTAATTACATTGTCTTGTGTCAAAAATATTTATTTATCATACCACATCAAAATAGCTCCAAAAACATTTACATTGTCTTGTACACCCCCTTAGCCTAGGAGGTGTTACTCTGTTTGTTTGTGTCGTACTTTGTGCCTTGAAAATTTATTTCAAAACCATTTATGTGTGTCACTTGTTTAAATGGGGTATCGTTATGCTACACATTTCATCTCAAACATTTGACTTGGATTTTTGAGTCCAAAACTATTTTTATGTCATTTTCTTGAAGGAGTATTGTTATATTAGCTAAGTTTTTTCAAGTCTCTTATCGATTTTGAAACCAAGTTCCAAACCATTGTTATACCTTTCTTGTTTCAAATTCACAGTTATGCTACCCATTTTGGTCTAGCTCTTTTTCCTTAGAACATTTGAGTCTTTTTTACATTAAATCTGAATCTCAACCTTTTAGAGTAAAAATTATAAAATAATGTTAGCAGAGGTTCCTAGGTTTCACCAGAACATGCTAATTATGTGGATAGGGCATGCAAAGTAACATAGAGATCTTAAAGAATGGTTTAATTATGACTTTGAATAAATAATCAAGATATATCATAGATAATTAAAATTATTTAAAGATTCATCACATGAATTAAACTACTTAAAAATATAGAGATTTATACATCAAAGTATAACAATGAATGAAACATTCATGAGAACATAGAAAACTCTATGATTATACCAATGAAGAACACAAATTCTTAGAATTCATATTAAAAGATCTAGTACCACGGATTAAAACAAGGAAAACCTCATAGATCGATGTCTAGTTCTATTAATACTCTACGTAAAATCTTTCTGATAATAACATTCACCATTTTATTACTCACATACATGTTAAAATCAACATAATCATCATCCCTTCTATTATATTCATTACAAATACTTATAGGTATTAATTTTTATAGTTGTAATTTCTATATTTACCATATTGAGAATAGGTCTCCATATCGTATTCGTTGGAATCCTGACCAATATATATATATTATCGTAACAACTCCTAACAACCCACAAATAGAATATAATTAGAATTACCATAAGACATTCTTATACATATAGATGGTTTTAAATTTACTATTTACTACTAAAACTTTCTCAAACTTAAAAGGTTGTATTATCCTAAGACAACATCACAAAGGTAATCGGTCTAAAAACTAAAAAAGGAGATAAATTTTAGAAGTGCATAGGACTCATAGAATTCACTCAAGGTGTTGGTAAACTCATTTTCACCTCTTTTGCACTACTTAGCCATCATTTCATGTTTTCAACTAAGTATCATACTAGTCTACCACCCTTATAGGTTTTCAATAGACTAGCTCTATGTAAGACTATACAAACTTCTAAATACAAAATAAATTGATCAAATTTTCAAAATTATTGAACCTATGCAAGTATCAATTGGTTATTAAGGGCATCTTCCATCATTGAATAATTTTTCACATTCAACTGGTTGAAATGATCTTAGTTACATCAAAGAGTGGTGTAATGCTTGCATCAATGAGGGCCAAATTATCCTTGTAAGACGTCTAATTAAGTAGAAGTTCCTGATCACTACATATAATACCATACAAAGGAGCTTGATTAGCCATCAGATGGTGAATATTTATGTCAACCATCCCAAGAAAAGTATACTTCACCATGTTAACTTTGGTGGTAATTTCACCATGGATTTGAACCAACTTATCTATATGCCATTGCACCTGCACACCAATGAAGGAATTGCGTAGTATCTAATTCTACTAGATCTACATATTATGTATGATAGTATCCCTCACACTAAGTGAGGTTTGCATTATAGCATCCATGGTAGAAGGAGTTGCATTTGGAACTATGATAGAAGCATGTGTGAAAGTAGCCATGAAAATTTTAGGTTACATAGTGGTCCAAACTATATTCAACTACTTCCAATTGAGTAGCTAAAGTATGATGTGTATAGCCTGAGATCGATCAGTATCTATAGTGGTCTAATACTCAAATTGAAACTCAAAGAGGACCTTAGTTTCAGATTTGATGGATTGCCCCTTCTAGATGATGCTCACTTCATTAAAGGTCTGCCAATCCATAGTGAGCTTGTTTAGAAGAAGAGCAAGTTGGTTCTTTTTTAGGAGTAAAGGATCCATAATCAACTGGGTGTACAGGTTAGGATAGGCATCCTATATAGTATTCCTTGCAATGTGTAACTACTTTATGACTAAAAAAATTATATCCTCAAAATCCTTAACCTATTGTTCTAATGTAACTTCCTTCTGCAAAATGGACTCTTAGAATGCAATGGCACCTTCAATCTAATTTGACAAAGGCAGTTGGGAAACATTCAAGGTTATTTTGGTGGTGGTAGAAGTGAAGGTAAGATGTGCAATGAATGTAATTTTAGGTGTCATCTATAATGGAGTAATGGGAAAATAAAAAATAGTGCATCATGTAGAAGTTGTTAGCACATCCCACAACCAAATGTTACATAGGCTCAAGGAAACATTGTTGTTTTATGAGGTAACCAAAGTGTCTTGTACCTATGTTTGAAGTGGCTTGTGAGATTGATAAATTTCCCTGGAACTAGAGGGAGTGGGTGCAGATTATACCTTTACAAAAATTTCTTGGGATTCCTCAGTGCTCTTCTTCTCAGTGACCTCATGTGCCTATTTGGAAACATCATCTTGTGCCTTCTTAGTCACCTCTTCCTATGCTTTCTTATGTGCATCTTCCTTTACCTTTTTATGGGCCTCTTCTACCTATACCTTGCACTACCATGTTTGGTCTTTGGCCTGCTTTTATGCTTTCTTTTTTGTAATCTAGTTCTTCTTTTTCTTCTAAGCTACTTCCTTCTATTTATGTTATAATTCCAATTTAACATCTTTGTGTGTTTGTTCAGCTGTGTGTTGTTGTTATTGATATTTCTTGATAGTTTTTGATTCCTAATACATTTTATTATTATCTTCTTCTTTTTTTGTTGTCAAATCACCTCAGCATCCTCAGTTTGCTTGTGATCCTCTTCTGCATTGGCCTAACATTGGGTTTCCTAACTCAAAGCCACAACTACTTTACAAATAAGTGTAAAAATCTAAGAGCGTGAGAAAAAGAGAGTATTATGGAGAAAATAATAAAATAAATACATGCACAAGTAAGTAAACTCATATCTCACTTTGCATGCAAGAGTGGAACTCATAAGTAAACTTACATTTTAACATTGCATGATTTAATATTGAGAAAGACATAGTTTAACATTTCATGATTCAATATTAAGAACAATAAGGAAATATCATGCATTAAACAGAATATTAGCACATAATTGGGACAAATAAATAATGAAACACAAAGTTACTACTTAGTTTTTTTGTTTTCTCCTGAAAATAGTCATAAAATCTTCTTTCAAACTCTTTCTTTAGCAAAATTTATTGCAGTGTTAAAAAGTCCTATTACAATGAAATCAACTACTATTTTAATGGATATGAGGGTGTTATTGTTTAATAACTAACTTATCAAGATTATTAATTTATTTATTGTTCACATTATAAGGTGAAAGTAATACATTTTTAATGGATAGGAGGGTGTGATTGTTAATAACTAACTTCTCTTATACATTTTACTTTTTCACCTTGTTCACATTATAAGGTGAAATTAATACATTTTAAATTTAAATGAAATTACAAAAAAAGTATAATGAATAATTAGAAGAGGAGAGAGAAAATCAATAAGTTTAGCTAAAGAGATAAATTTGGCTTGACTGAGTATCCCTCTAGGTTGTTATTATAGGCATAATATGATCTTCAACCTATGATGACTTTAATATGTATGATTTCAACTTGGTCACACCTGCAATAATTCCTTCTTGTTTTGGGATCATGATGTTAGATAATCAAACCAGCCATGTATCCATGACCTCTGTCATTTCATTGATCCCTTTGAAGAAGTTGGGGAGGCCTTTGTTGAGTTCACTAAGGATACAATCAATTTCACTTAGCTTGTTTATTTCTTCTATGTTAAAATTGCTTGGTCCAAACAACTCTTTTTCCACCAATTTATGGATTGTTCCTTCAATTATGCTATTATGCTTGGATCAGAATATTCTTCCTTCAATAGCTTAGAGTGCATGACCCAAATATTTGCATGAATTTAAAATTTGATATCATCACATATTTTGTTCTACACATGCAGTTCTTCTAAAGCATCTTCCAGGATACTTATTCTCTAATCAACACTATGTACCAATATGAAGGAATTATTTTCTTTAGACTAGCTGAATACACCCTAATATAAGCATATTCTCATCAACATATGCCATGTCCTTAAAGTCTATGATCATGCCCTTCCACATTCCTAGTTCTTTCTTTGTTTTATTTATGTATATAACTACCTTGGTCTGACTAGTAATAGAGAGTCCATAGGCCTTTCTATTTTTATCAATAAATTTCAACCCATCTATGAGCAACTGCTCAACCTAGGTTTTAATTACTTTTCCATGGTGGTTGTATTTTTAGATGTTAGTTATGGCCTACTTGTCAATATATTCTATATAAATAGAATTTTGATTAGATTCCATAACGGTGTCATTAAAATTAATAAACATTTTGATGTACACTAAAATCATGTGCACTTGATCTTCAAGTTATTTGTGTGTTAGTTTTCCTTCCTTTTTTATCTTCAATAGTCTAACTGTAGACTCTTTTAAATCATAGATGTCACTCTCATGACTTGGATCCCCAAGAGAAATTATAATCAAATTTTAATTAGCCAAATTCATTTCCTCTTCATTTTTATCAAACATAACTTGAGAAATTTCCATAAATTATGCTCTTGAACAATCATATACCAGCCTTGAATCAACCTTGGCCTTTTTAGGAGAGGGATTTACATGAGGTTTTTTACTACATTAAAGTTAGGGGTAGTGAATTTAACAGTAGTCATCTTTTTACTTAGAAACTTATGAACCCAATTAAATGTTGTATCACTAGAATAACTGATTGAGTGGGTATCATGAGCAGAAGGAGCATCCTTAGGATGAGTATATGGCTTTAAGGATGAATAAGCAAGTGGAGGAGGAGGCACATGGGGTGAAGATAGTAGTGAGGAGGAGATAGAATGTGAGGAGTTAGATATGGAAGGTTTGTGTTGGATAGAGTAGAAATGAGAGCCACTTGAGCCAAACTATGGTCTAAAGCTAAGAACTATGGATTGTGTTATCAATTAGCATAAAGGAATCAAAGGTTTGTAAAGAAGAGACTTCACCTAGATGGAATGAAGTGGTATCTCTTTTGATTGGCAATTTAGGTCTTGATGATGAATCATCACTTCAATTTTTATTAGGCAACTTATTTTTGTTGGTATCTTCCCCATCATCTCTATTACTTGTTATTACACTAGACTAAGGAACCCAAAAATAGACCTTAGTGTTAAGCAGATTTGTTGTTGATGAGGATGATTACTTATAGATCTTGGAAGATCCTACATGTTTGGATCTCCCTGCACCAATGAATTCTACCAACTTTTTTTCAAACCATAGTTTTGCACTTTTCAAGACAAATTTGATGCATTCATTCAGATTTATCAACTCCTTTAAAGACCAACCTATTGCAAGCAAAGGCATAAATTGGATTTTTTAAGTTTAGATAAGATCTTCCATATCTTCTCCATCATTAATAATTCCTTATATGACCCATTCTAACCTAAATGTTTTCAACTGGTCCAAGTTCATTCTCATTTAATCTTTCTTCCTTGGTTCAAAATCATTTTTACAACCTTCCCAATAGTGTTTAGTTTTAGGTTCATGCTGGTAATCAGGACCAAGTTTGAGATTCTTCTTCAAAAAATCCTTATTATCAAAACTAAATCACTTTGAATGAAACTACATTAGGAAATTAACCATCTTGGTCTCAATATTTTATATCATGTTTTTTTTTCAAATGTAATAACTCAATCTAAAAGGGAAATAAATTCCATATGTATGCTTCTCTCTATGTTTTTTGTGAATCTCTCATAACTACTTGCAGAATTTGATGAGGACCATTTTGTCATTGACATACATGTGTAATCCTTATGGAGTGCATTCAATTTCACCAACTCTGATGTATGTTAACTTTGATAATTGGATGAATTAACTCCTATATTACTTTCTTAGATTGGCAGCATCATTCAAGATTTGCATTGTAGTATTTTCCTTAAGACTCTTCACTACCAACATAAAAAATGCATCATTTACCCTCCTAAAATGTTTCTTTTCTTTCTCATGAGTGAGCTAGGGAATAAAATCATACATCAACCTTCTAAAAGTATATTTCCCATCTCTGGTGAGACTCAGCCATGCCCTCAAGACTATATACCAAATATGAGATCATATAGAAACTCTGAGTGGACTCCATATTTATTAAGGTGTCACTGATAATTTGGTCTATTCAATAAACTATTTTATTTTATAAATGATATTTATGAACATGCACATCCATTCATGAAATTACTTTATGGTTGGATACCCTGTCACTTTGTTTAATAGTGTGATTATATCTAACAATTATTTGTGAAATATGATATGAAATGAGATTTAGGAAACTTAGGAGGACCCTTCCTCTTCCTCTTCAACCAGTCTTTATTCATCATGCTTATGGATTTTCTAGTGTTTTGAATCCAATATTGTTGTCCAATGTCCTTATTCAAATCCATTGTTTCATCATGTGGCGCAATTCCAAGTTTTATTTTCATTGACAGACCATATATCTTGGCCATCACTACATCATCAATAACCTTAATTTCCCTGGTCTATTGATTGTAGTGCTTTGCACAAGCGAGTACTAGTATTATATATTGGACTTATGTTGGAAACTAACTTGTGCAAGCTCATTATCAAAGATGTGTTGTCCAATTTCAGATATTTTCCCTCTTGCATTCTCTCCCATAATTATTCAAAATCTATATGACCAATCTTGTTGTTTCTAATTTTAAGGATATAAGTTCTAAGGCTCAAAAAGTATACCTTATCAATGAAAACATGATACATATTCACTGTTATGTTATAGAAAAATGTGAGCAGAGTGGTGGATTCTTTATTTGGGGTACTCGTAGACATAGATCTACCAAACCATATCTCTAATTTTAAATACCATATTTAGGGCTGAAAATTGCTCAAGATAACATAAAGTGGGCCAATGCATTTAAGTACCTAGAATCTGTATGGTGTGAAGTAAATAAGTCCATTAATTTAGTGGGTTTTGGTTGTTCATAAAGGGCAATAGAGGAGAGCACTTATTGCATCATCTCTATTTTTATCCACGACATATTTGGCATCATAGTTGCATTCATTAAAAATAATTCAATGGTTGATCTAAATCAGTAAACATACCTATAGGCTCTAAAATATGTTTCCCACCACTGGTTTTAATGGTTAGCAAGTTTATAACTACAGAGTTCCTTGGAATATTATTTGAGCAATGTCAATGAGTATTACTTGAAACTAGAAGTTCATCCCTTATTTATGTGTCGTGGAGATATATAGGGAAATTCATGGGTATAGGTATCAAAATCATAGATAGGTGGAATGTTATAAATAAAAAACTTACATGCAAAGGCACGTTTAAATATTTTATACTTTTGGATATAAATAATAACATCAATACATTATTTTATATTTATAATATTAATATATATTATAAATAATAATATAATATAACCTATTTAATAATATTATATAGTCTCTTTTTCATTGTTGTGCAAATCAAGTTATTCACTTCATTGATTTAAGAGTCTTTCATATAAATGATCAGCATAAAATTAATTTTTATTGTTATTAGTGAATACAGACAAGATGAATGAAGGAGAGTTGGGGAAGTAATGGAAAAATCATCAGTATTTATGAAAAAAAGGCCCATATGGAGGTGGTTGAGTACACGAGTTGTGTGAATTACCCTTATATCCCTAACTATTTCATTATATTTCAAGAAATCGATGCTCAAATGAATTTGATCAATGGCGCTTTACACTGTGAGGAGAGGAAACTTCCATAAAATATTGTAGAAAGTGTAGCAATAAGTATGAGCTAGTACAACTCTTGTGATAGTAAATGTTACATGTATTCCATGCCCATTGTTGTCTTTAGGGGACTTGTATTCCCAAGTTTAGTTTTCCATAGCCTTTGAATAAGTATTGAGCTCCAATGATCTTGTGGGAAACATCCCCACTGGGATCTACCTAGAAATGCATGAATTTTTTTCTTAAATAAATACATAAACCAAAATAGATTACATTTTGAGAATCTAACAAAGATCATATAAAGTACTTAAGTGTGATAAATCAAACATAGTATATCACATCATAAATCACGGATCTCTAACATCATGAGAGTATATCATAACATAAAAATAGAATGTAATTATATTAATTAAGCCATGGCTAATACAAATATATAGTCACCATTGTCAACGTACAATAATAAATATGTTAGTGTAGTTTTTTTTCCCACTAAGTTTTGCCTACACGGTTGTATGGCCATTCTATGTTATTTAAGCTTCCTTAGGTTAGTTATAAAGGATCCATGGGCTAACTATATTTAATTTTAATTAGTTAATTATATAAATTAGAGGCTTCCTCATGTTTCCCTAATTTTCTCTATATGTACCGCACTTTTCCATTTTAGAATGTTAATCGACTCACTCACTTTTTATAATAGACAGTGTAATGCATATTTCTCCTCTCTTTGAAGTTTGGAGCTCTCACACTACCTCACAAGATTCAACATTGATTGTGTGAAATTTGTTTAGAGATCTTGGCACACTCTTTCATGGTTCAGAGCTTTCCTAACATCCTCATGCATCAAACTACCTGGTAAGATCCTCCATGCATTCACCTTACTAGTTTTTCTTCTATTTTGGCCACCATTTTTGACCTTAGAGGTATTTTATTAATCTACCTTGAAACTCATGTTGAAATGATTTCAATGAAAAATCCATTTGCATATATTTTGTGGGTTGTTTGGGATCTAAAATGGGTTGTTCTTAGATTTTTGATAAACTTCATATATTTTCTTAGAAATCAATTTATTTTAGTTGGTATGATGTCCATACAGACCAAGCAGTCGCCCCTAAAAACCCTAGTTTACTCTCCATAGACCAAATTGGGTTCTTAGAGAGCAGTTACTTAAGCCCATAGAGCAAATTGGGTTTTTAGTGAGCAACAACTTATTCTCCAAGACCAAATCAGACTTTTCAAGGCCGATGATTTACTCCAAGACCATTTCAAGTTTTCGACGGGTGACTACTTCAAGTATCGGACTTCTCCAGGCTAAAAATTTGTTCAAGACCAAATTGGGTTTTTAGGACTACTCAACTTATAATTAATTGGGCTTCTCAAATCTGATGACTTTCAGATTTTCCAATGGTGACTACTTATTACTCATTTACTTTTTAAGTAATGTATTTGTAAGAGTTTAAAGTAGTGCAGGTCTAAGAACCCAATTTACACTTAGCAAGACCCATTCAGGTTTGTGTAGGTTGACAACTTATTACTCATTACTTACTTTATAAGTAATAAGTCATGTATGTTGAAGAACCCAAAATGCACTAAAGAAGATCAATCTAGGTTTTTTAAGGGTGATTACTCATTACTCATTTACTTTATAAGTAGTGTAGTTGTAAGACTCTGAAGTAGTGAAGGTTGAAGAACCCAAATTGCACTAAGGAAGACCAAACTAGGGTTTTCAAGCAAGACTGCACATTACTCATTTACTTGTAAAGTAAAGCAGTTGACAAAGCCCAATCAACACTGCAAGACCCAATCGAGATTTTGGATTAATCTTAGTAAATCAAAAGTCTGAAGTAAAGCAATTTCAAAAGCTCAAAGTAAAGTAGCTACAAAACCTTGTGTAACATTCAAAAGGGCATCAAATTTTAGGTGAAAGGTAATGAATAAATAGAGTAAAGTTGTTTCCATTTTTGGATTTTTGGATGAAACAACACTTAGATGAAAAAACACAAGTGTGGAAAAAAAATCCATTTTAAGAAAGGGTCTGTAAATATGTGGGAGTAAGAATCATTAAGTGATATAACTTTCAATCTGTAGCTCCTTTTTGGGTTCCATTTTTTCTAAAGTGCATATTTTCTAGATCTCTATGCATTGGTGACATTGTTTCAAGACTTTTGTAACATCCATTTTTTATATGGTGTAATAGCTTAAAACTCTCTTCAAACCTTTGTACCTTTCTTCTTTGATGCATTATTGGTAGTGCTCGACATCCCTCTCATACTTTCCACATTGATTGCTCATAGACACATTCTCGACTATGTTCAATGTCCAAAACTGAGCGTGTATGCAATGTAACTTTAGGGGGGGTATTCTTGATAGTTTAGGGGTGCTTATACTATGTGCTTTCTATTTTTTTCCTTTCATTTTAAGTTTGCAATTTTTCTCATTCTAATATGCACTAATATATCTAAACATTGAACCACTCACACCATTTAACTTATTGATCACAAGCTAATTGAGAGGGAGGTGAATCAGTATTAGATATTCTTTTCTTTTCTAACACTTAATCACTTGTTCCAATTAAGATATTCAAAGAAATCAAATCACAACACAAGATAACATAATTCAAAGTGACACCAGATATACGTGGAAACCCTTTTAGGAAAAAACCATGAAGAATACTTTCTCAATATAAATATTCATAGGCACCAACCTACTGGAGCACCAACCCCAAAAATAATTTTGTAGGCACCAACCTATGGGAGCACTAACCCCTTTCACTGAGCACCAACTCATCAAGAGACACTAATCTCTTCAAAATGAAGGCACCAACCTTCTCATAAAAAATCACTCTTCTATCTCAAATTTGTTGTCAAAATAATGGATGATAGAACACTTGCTTTATCTCATTTTGATTCGATCTACACTTGAGTTTTTTTGTTGTTATGCTCTTCCTTATACTTACCAGTTTTTTCCTTTTAATAATCTCACAAAAATCTACCTTTAAAAATTATGCTCTTCTTTTATATCTTCCACTTTTGTATCTACAAATTTGCCACTCGTTATTCATTTATTTATAACCCATAGAAAGCCAAAAATTAAGGTCATGACTCTTCAAGTGAAAAGGTTCATTTGAACGGTCACAACTCCTCCCAATAGGTCAACCAAGGTTGAAATTTCCATCAATATTTTCATTCACTTTTGGTAATCAATTCCTTTGACATCAATGACAATATTCTAACAATCTCCCCCTTTGTCATTGATGGTAACCACATACTGAACATGTTCCCCCTTGTTGCATTGTCTCTTCTATTTGAATCCTTCTTTGTTGTAGCTCCCCTTTTTTGTGACATCCTCTTTCTATACTTCTCTCCCTTTGACATCAATGTCAAAGGGTCTATCCAAGAGCTAGTACTTAGCTCCCCCTCAGTTGATGATGACCTTCAATGGAAAGAAGCAAAATAAGTTACTCCCAACTTCTCATGTAGGTACTTAAATGTGTCCTTTGGAAGCACTTTCATGAAAATATCTGCTATCTACTCTATTGTATTAATGTATTCCAACTTGACTTGTTGATCTATAACTTTCTCTCTCAAGAAATGATATCTAATTGGAATATGTTTCATTCTTAAGTGCATCACTAGATTTTTTGAAATACTGATGGTACTGGTGTTATCACAATATATGGAGATAGGTTGATCATACTTCACCTTGATATCTTCTAGAGTCTACTTCATCTAAAGCACCTGAGTAAAACACAAAAATGCCACTATATACTCTACCTCTATTGTGGATAATGAAACTGAATTCTATTTCTTGCTTAGCCAAGATACTAAGCTATCACTGAGAAAAAATGCACCTCCACTTGTACTCTTCCTGTCATCTAGGCAACCTACCCAATCTAAGTCTGTATATGCCACTAAAGTGAAATCTCTCCTTGAAGGATACCATAATCCATAGTCTAGGGTCCCCTTTATATATCTGAATATCCTCTTCATAACTTGTACATGAGTTTCCTTGGGGGTTGCTTGATATCTTACCACCATGCCTACCGCCTACATGATATCCAACCTAGAAGCCATCAAATATAGAAGACTACCAATCATTGATCTATATAGATATTGATCTACATTTGGTGATTCCTTATCCTTACTTATCTTGTTTCCCATATCCATTGGTGTGTTAATAGGTGCACAATCCTCAAAACCAAAAAAATTCAACATTTTTTTGGCATATTTGGTTTGAGAAATGAAGATTCCTTTATTGAATTGAGAGATTTGTAATCCAAGAAAGAAATATAACTCTCCAAGCATGGACATCTCAAACTCCTTTTGCATGTTTTTAGTGAATCCCTTCATCAACTTCTCACTATCTCCTTTGAATATTATGTCATCAACATAGACAACAACAATCAACTAATGCTCACCTTCAGTTTGGATATATAAGTTGTCAGTGAAACCTATTTTAAAACCTTGATCTTGCAAATATTTGTCAAATCTCACATACCAAGCTCTGGGGGTTTGCTTAAGGCCATACAAGGCTTCTTCAATCTACAAACATATCTACTATCATCTAAAAGGAGAAATATTTTAGGCTGCTCAATATATACTTCTTCTAGTTTTCCATTCGGAAATGCAAACTTCACATCCATCTGATATACTTTGAAATTTTTAAATACTACATAGGCAAGACACATTATGATTGCTTCTAACTTAACTACTTGAGCAAAAGTTTTTTCAAAGTCAATTCCTTCAATCTGAGCATACCCTTTTCACACTAATCTCTCTTTGTTCTGGGTCACTTGACCATCCTCATTTAATTTGTTTCTATACACCCATTTTGTGTCGATCACATTCTGATTTATTGGTTTTGGCACTATCTCCCAAGTTTCATTCTTTTTAATCTGGTCCAGCTCCTCTTCCATTACTTTCACCCAATGTTCATCATGGCTAGCTTCTAAAAAGTTTTTGGGCTGAATTTTAGATAATAATGAAAAATTTACTTGCTCAAGATTACTTACCAACCCTCTTTTGGTCTGCACTCTAGTATCTAAATTTCCAATAATCTAGCTCTTGGCATGATTTTTTTGGACAAAATAGGATGGAACCTTGGTGTCTTATCATTCATCTTTATCCATCTTCTCTACTTCAACATCTTCTTCTTCAATGATATATGGTTCGTCTAATGGATCACTTGCCTTTTAAGTTCCAGTTTCATCTACTCTGACACTGGCACTTTCTACAATAGTTTGCATTCTCCTATTGTAGCATTTATAGTCCTTGCTTTTGGTGGAATATCCAAGAAAAATTCCTTCATCGTCTCTTGAGTCAAATTTCCCCAAATCATCTTCAGTCCTCTTAATAAAGCACTTACTTTCAAATACTTTGAAATATTTGATGGAAGTTGATCTTCTTATTCATAATTCATATGGGGTCTTGTCATTATTGACTCTTATCTACCCTCTATTTAGGATATATACAGTTGTGTGGACTACTTATCTCCAATATTTGTCTAATAATTTGGACTCATTTAGCATTGTCCTAGCCATTTCTTGGATAGTCCTATTCTTTCATTCTACTACCCCATTCTATTGTGGGGTTCTTGTAGCTAAGTACTATCTTTTTATCCCATGGTCTTCACAAAACTCAATGAATTCATTTGACATGAACTCACCTCCTCTATCTGATCTTAAGCATTTGATCCTTAAACTAGTTTCATTTTCAATTAATGCTTTAAATGCTTTGAATTTACTAAAGGCCTTAGACTTTTCTTTCAAAAATGCAATCCATGTCATTCTAGTGTAATCATCAATTATCAACATAAAATACCTCTCACTTTGTATACTTTGCATTCTGGTGGGTCCACACAAATCTATATGAATGAGCTCTAATTTCTTTGTGGTCGAATATTCCATCATTTTGAATCCTGTCATGGTCTGCTTCCCATGTTGGCATTGCTTACAAAGTGTGCTTGATGGCTTTGTTATCTTTAGAATGTCCCTTACAACTTAATTATTGCTAATATTCACAAGGTTGTCAAAATTTATATGGCCCATTCTTCTATGTCATAGCCAACTTTCTTCAACTTGACTCATACAACACTTCTCTCCTTTGACTTATGTAAGCATGTATAGATTGTTTGTTGTCCTATGAGCATCTGCAATTAGTTCTCTCATGTCTCTTTTTTTGATCTCACAATCTTTAGAAAATAACTTGAGTGTGTGTCCTTGATCACACATTTGGCTAACACTTAGAAGATTATGCTTTAACCCTTCCACATATAACACATTTTTTTGTTTTAGTTCTTCCATTACCAAGACTAAGCATATATTTTCCTATTATTCTAGCTGTAGTGTTATCTCTGAACTTCACCATGCCTTCATTGATCCTTTTTAATGATATGAATTTGCTTTTATCTCCAATCATGTGTCTTGAACATCCACTATCAATGAACCATTATTGTCCTTCATCTCTAGCATGGAATGTTGTTTGAATGATCATGGATTCTTCTTGCTTCTTCTTTCGGGTTTTTGTTGGTTCTCTTTTCTTTATCACTAGAGCCTTGAACTTCTAATCTTGTCTTATAGATTCAAAAACACTTCTACAATAGCATGCTATATGTCCATAGTTGTTACACTTGTAACAAACTATAGCTTCTTCATCGAAGTTTGATAAGGGAGCAAATGAATTGTAGTTTCTATTTGAAGCTCCATAGGTTCCTTTATTTCTACTCCTGAATTCAATATCCTTGGCTCTCTTTTTAAAATCTAATTTTTTATGACCAAAATGATTGTAATAATAACAATATCCATCAAAATAATTACCAAACATGATTTTATTTTCATATCTTGGAGCAAATGGTCTTCTAAAGTTTTGTTCTCCTTTGCTTTCTTTATTGATAGAGCTGGTTTTTGTATTTTGGCCTTCTTCCTTCTTGGTCTCCTTTTTCATTGGTTCCTTAATAGTTTCATCATAGCTCATAGCTTTCTCTTTTTGCTTCTCATACCTAATGCCTGACTTGTTAGATGGTGATCTTTGACTCTCTAGAATCTTATTCAAAACTTGAGTGTTTTTCTCAGATTTCAAGTCACTTGTTATTTTAGAATTTGCCTTTTCTAGATCCATTTTTAAAGTAGCTATCTTAGATTCATACCTTTCACAATCTTCTCCTTTCTTCTTTAGCTGATCCATTATATCTTCTTCAATTTTATTTTCTTCTTCGATTTGGACTTTTAGATTAGCAATTATCTTCTTTGATTCTTCAAGACCTTGTGATATTCTGGCTTCTAAGTCCTAACTCTCTTTTCATATTTTTGAATTAGAAGCTTTTGTTTCATGTTCTTTTTATTAAGATATTTTATCTCTCCTAAGGCATAGATAAGCTCTTCTTTGAGATTTAGTTCACCTTCATCTTCTTCTTCTTCTTAGTTATTTTTGCTTGTACAATCATTATCTTCTATGGTCAAGAACAATGTTTCCTCATTGTCATTCTCAGAATCACTAGCTTTGCTTTCCTCAGATGAGCTATAGTTCCTCCTAGATTATAAGCTTTTCTTTTATTTCTCAAATATTTTCTTGTCTTTATTTTTCTTGAATCCCTTCTTGAATTTTGGTTTTCTTTATTTGGGCATTTAGCCTCAAAATGACCAATCTTACTGCAATTAAAACATTTGAATGGTAACTTATCTTTATATTTACCTGGACCTTTCTTCAACTTTCAAATGAATAGATCCTCCTTTTCATTTTCTTCATTGCTTGATCTATCACTTGGCTCAATTTCTTTTACTTTCTCTTTTTTTGATGCTTTGAATTTTGCCTCTCTTTTTGATGGTCTTTCTGATTCAATCCTCATTTCATATATTGTGAGGATTCCATGTAACTTGTCCATCTTTAATTTCTCCAAAACTTTCATCTCTTCAACCATAGAGACTTTTGTATCAAACCTTAATGGTAAGGATCTCAATACCTTTTGGATGATTGTAGATTATTATATAGTTTCTTCAAGTCCTCAAATAACATTGATTATTTCATCAATTTAGAGCAGCTATCCTATAATGTTTTCTTCTTCCTTCATCTTTAAACTCTCAAACTGTCTCCTATGAGTTTGGATTTTTGCTTGTCTTACCTTGTTGTCACCCTCATATATAGTTTTAAGTTTTTTCTCAAATCTCTTTCACAGAATTATAATGCATGACTTTTACAAATTCAAATTCTGAAAGGCCACATAGGATGGCAGTCATTATTGTAGCATTATTTTCATTGGCCTTCTTTCTAGTAGTGTCTATTAGTGGAATTTGTGGTATTTGGTACCCGATTACTGCTGCTTACCAAATATCAAACCTAAGAGCCATTAGATATGTCTTCATTCTTATGCTTCAGAAGGCATAATTTGTGCCATCAAACAATGGTGCCTTGTTAGTGGAAAATCCATCTTGAACTTATGATCCAGCCATGTGAGCTTGTACAATCTACCTTCTAGTGATTAAGCTATATCTGAAGGAACCTACTCTGATACCAATTGTTGAGCACAAGCTAATACTGAGAGGGGGGTGAATCAGTATTAGATATTTTTTTCTTTTCTAACACTTAATCACTTATTCCAATTAAGATATTCAAAGCAATCAAATCATAACACAATATAACATAATTCAAAGTGACACTAGATATATATGGAAACCCTTTTAGGAAAAAACCATGAAGAATACTTTCTCAATATAAATATTCATAGGCACCAACCTATTTGTAATATCCCCTCCAAAACAAGAAATATAGCAACACAAAAAACTCTGAACAAGATATAACTTCTGTTGAATAAATTCAGAATGATCATAATAATAAATTATAGATTGTATCACTTGTCCTTCTAAACTATTACAATTGCAGTCCTTTCACATGCATATAAATATGAAATACAGTCTTAAAACCCCTGGCTTATCAAAACTGGAAGTGAAAATTGAATTCTGGAAGGTCTCGGCCCTTCTGTGTCGACACACAGTCGCCGTCGTTGGTCGATATTTCACCGACATCGGTCTTCAGTTGACCGATTTCGGGCACTGCAACCCTCTGTCTGCCGAGGTCGGTTTCTGAGCGGATCAGTACGGACCTGTACGGACTTTGTACGGCTGCCAATTAAGCACAACTTCCCTGTTTTTCAACCCCTGATCTGAAATATACATTTCTAGCACAGAAGATCTCTAGCTGTATAATTTATTGAAACAAAACAAGAATAAAAGAATACCTGGAATATCTGTGATAACTTCTGTGTGAAGTTATCTCTCAAACCTAAAATTCTGTGATAACTTCTAGATGAAGCTATCTCACACTTTGGCAATAGATCAGCTGGTATTCCACAGCCTCTTAATTGCACACACTGAAGAGGGAACGTTCTCCAATGCAAATGGAATCCTTGAACCCTAGGCTCAGTCTTCACAGAAGAAATTCTCAAAATCAATATCAATAATCAATAGCATACATAATGAACAATGGCCTCCATGAGAAACCCTTATACCCCTCAAAAAGATATGCTTGCCCTAATTAGGGTTTCTTAAATTAGAATTAGGGTTTCTAATTAAAAATAGGCTAAATAATTAATATTTGATTAAATCAATCAAATATTAATATCTCCCTCAATACATGTCAGATCGACGAACCGATCGAAGCTAGTGAATCAGGGAGTGATTCCGCACATGACCATACCAAAATAAAGGTGCTCCGCTACATATCAAATATCCCTAAAAAGTAGGAGCTCAGACCAAATGTGTCTGAAAGAGCTTGAATGAAAATCAAATGTAGAAATCCTGTGAATCAAAGTCAAGCCAAGCTCCATTATGACCCTCTGTCCATCATATTAGCCTACGAAGGTCGCATAATAGGCTAATCATCAAAACTGTCAATGTCCATGAAAAAGGGGACATGACACTATTGGAGCACCAATCCCAAAAATAATTTTGTAGGCACCAACCTATAGGAGCACCAACCCCTTTAACTGAGCACCAACTTAGCAAGAGACACCAATATCTTCAAAACAAAGGCACCAACCTTCTCAGAAAAATCACTCTTCTATCTTAAATTTGTTGTCAAAACAACAGATGATAGAGCACTTATTTTATCTCCTTTCGATTCGATCTACACTTGAGTGTTTTCAATGCTATGCTCTTCCTTCTACTTGTTGGTTTTTTCCTTTTAATATTCTCAAAAAAAAATTCTTGAAAAAATTTTCTCTTCTTTTATATCTTCCACTTTTGAATCTAAAAATTTTCCACTGATTATGCACTTATTTATAACCCACAAAAAGTCACAAATTAAGGTTGTGACTCGTCAAGTGAAAAGGTCCATTCTAACGGTCACAACTCCTCTCAATAGGTCAACCAAGGTTGGCATTTCTGTCAATAATTTTGTTCACTTCCATCTACATTTCCATTCACTTTCAACAATCAATTCTTTTGACATCAATGACAATATTCCAATATAACTATCTAAAATGGAAGTCTAAAATACAACTCGCTTTGAGAGGTAAAGGACTCTATCGGATTACTATGGGTGAGGAAACTAAGCCATCTATAGATGCAAAAAAGGTTAAGTGGTACAATATATGTGATGAGACTTATGGTTTTCTATGTCTGTCACTGTCTCCTAACCTCCTTTTTTTTGTTGAATCTACAAAAACTCTAAATAAAGTTTGGATAATCATGGACAATTTTTTGGAGTGCAAGACATCATGAGGGGTCATGAGTTGGAGAATGAGCTCATCACATTGAGCCCAGGTGACTATGACACCCTAAAAGACTTCTTTACAAAGTTAAAATCACTAAGACTATAGTTAAAGTAATGTGGCGTTGAGAAAATAGATGACTAGTTGATTCTATTCGTGCTTGCAAAACTAGGTCATGACTATTCAATTTTTTTCTCTACATTGTATGCTAACAAATGTATACTTGGATCCACTTAGAAAATCCATCATTTGATGAGTTTTTTTCCAATCTAACTTGGGGGCAAGATAAGCTAGTTCAAATGGGTACACTAAAGCCTTCAAAATCACAAGCCTTAATTGTCAATCAGGACAAGAAGAAGCCTTCTAGCAGTGGTAAATAGGAGAAGAAATAGTCCAAGCCAGATCATGAGCATAAGAAGAATCAAAAATTAAATTCCAAGATTAAGGAATCATCAAATGAGTCCTCCTTAAGAAGTAAACCTAAGAAGGATAAACTCATATGCAACTTTCGTAAGAAACTTGGGCATGATGAATCTTAGTGCAAAAAAAATAAGATTGACACCTTGACTAAGATGCTTGAGAAGAATAACATCAGTGTTCCTGAATATTCATCTTAGAACACATCAACACAAGATTTTGTAAAGGGAAAAGACAATAAAAAGGGTAAAAATAAGGGCAAGGCATTGGTTGTGGTAGATTCTCAGCCTTCGACTTGGGCTATTGACTCAACTGCTTCCTATCACATGGCCTCCTCAGAGGATCTATTTTCAAAAATAGAGATATATTTTGTGCCTTCAATTCTCATGGGTGATGACACTTCGATAGAAGGCAGTGGTAAAGGATTAGTAGAAGTGAGGAGACCTTCCATGATGTTCTTGTGTGTTCTTTCACTGTCTACCAATCTTCTATCATTATATCAAATCACTCACATAGGTGTAGAGAAGTGAGTTGAGTTCACGCCTGATTTAGTGGTCATCAAGGAGTTGCACAATAACACCATAATGGCTTATTGGAAGGCCAATCATTAGTCTAGGTTGTATACCTTCTCATAATTTTCCCCAGATCAGCCCTAAGCTACACTGCTTACTCATGCAGATGGAGTGAGCAAACTATGGCAACAAAAGTTTGTCCATTTAAACTACCATTACCTAAAGCAACTCAGTCATCAAAACATGGTTTTAGGGTTGCCTAAATTCAAATTATCAGATGGCCTATGCAATGGCTACATTCTTGGTAAGCATTCAAAAGAGAAATATGACAATGTCAAAGAAAGAAGAGCCAAACAGAAACTAGAAATAGTCCATAGTGACTTAGCAGGTCCATTTCCAAAACCTTCATTCAATAGGACAAGATACATGCTCACATTCATCGTTAACTTTTTGAGGTACACATGTGTGTTTTTTCTCAAAAATAAGTCTGAGGTATTTGATCACTTTAAGGACTTCAAGGCACTTATGGAGGAGTTAGAATATTCCATAAAATATTAAGGACTGACAATGGTGGAGAGTATGTCAACAATAAGTTTGAGCAATTTTGCACATTAAAGGGGATTCAGATACAGCACATAGTTCCATATACTCCTCAATCGAATGGAGTGGTTGAACATAATAATCATACATTGAAATAAATGTCCAACTGCATGTTTTAATCAAAGTCTCTTGTTCCTCAATATTGAGTTGAAGCAATCAACGATGTGTGCTACATTCAGAATCGAGTTCCACACAAAGCCTTGAAGTGAATCATTCCTTTTGAAGATTAGGATGGTCATAATCCCATAGTAGATCAATTTCAAGTGTTTGGATCACCATTAATGGCCCATATTCCCAAGAAAAAATTTAAGGCAATAGACCCTCAGAGTCAGTCTTGCATCTTTTTGGGGTATGTAGAGGATGTTAAGGGATATAGGCTTCTCCATCCTAAAACTCATGAGTTATTCATTGAAAGGAGTGTCAATTTTTATGAGGGCCTACTTGAACATAATCATGTCACTCCAGACTCTTCAAAAGTCTCACAAGACATTGATTCCACTTTTGACAGTGACGTAGATCCACCTCAAGATCCTCATGATGATAAGAATGACTCTTCTTCAAGTTTAAGCGATGAGAGCAGTGATGAGGATAATCCTCCTCCATCTCACATTGACACTACAAATGATGAGGACTCACCTCCTAATTCTCCAATCTCATACAATTTTGGTCCTATTTGGGCTAGATAGACACTTCAAAGCACTGTAGGATGGGTTGGAAATCCATCAGAGATAAGGCAAACTGATCACAGTTTCAAGGGACTTCACATGCATAGTTGGCCATTGTCTCAGCTCTACAAACCCTTTATAAGGCATATGAAATTCTAGAATGGGATTATTTTATGTAGGAAGAGTACAGTTCCCTAATCATGACCAAAGCATGGGACTTGGTCCCTCTTCCTAAAGGAAGGAAATTGGTTTGGTGTAAATGGGTTTATCAGACCAAGTATGGTGTAGATGGGTCAATCGATAAGTACAAATATCATCTAGTTACAAAGGGGTTTTCTAAAGTTACTGGCATAGACTACACTAAGATATTTGCTTATGTAGCTAGGATGACATCTATAAGACTCACTCTAGCCATCACAATCACACATCAGTGGAATGTTCACCAGATGGACATAAAAAGTGTTTTTCTACATGGTGACCTTAAGGAAGATATATATATGGATCAATCACAAGGCTTTGTGGAAGATACCTCCTTGGTTTACAAACTCAAGAAATCTATCTATATACTCAAACAGGGCCCTCAAGCATGGTATGCCAAGATGGACTCCTTTCTCCTCACAGTCAGGTTCATTAGATGCCAATCAAATCCAAATGTCTACATCTTATGGCAGGATGATTCTCTATTGATCCTAGTTCTCTATGTGGATGACTTACTGATTACAAGGAGCTCATGATCATCCATCTCAATAGTGAAAACTACACTTTCAAACAAATTTTCAATGATAGACATGGGATTGTTGCACTAATTTCTCAAGATTAAAGTCATTCGATCAGATTCTAGGATAACTTTATCACAATCCAAATATTCTATTGATTTGCTTGTGAGGTTTAACATGGTTGATTGTAAGCCATTTCCTACTCCCTTCTTGTCTAGTGTGAAGCTTGAGGTTGATTATCCTACACCACTCATTGATGCAACATTATATCGACAACTCATGGGTAGTCTTATCTATCTCACACACACTAAACCTGACATATCCTATATAATTGGTTTGGCCTCCCAGTTTATGCAGGAACCACATGAGTTATAATCAAAAGCAAAAAAGTGGATTCTTCACTACATTCAAGGTTTGCACAACTATGGGATACACTATAGAGCAAGAATAGAGGCTGATTTGATTGGATACACAGACTCAGATTGGGTTGGAGATATTCAGAGTCAAAAGTCCACTTTAGGCTACAGTTTCTCACTTTGTTTGGGTCCAATAAGTTGGTTAAGCAAGAATTAGTATGCAATTACTTTATCATCCACAGAGGTAAAATATAGAGGGGCTATCAATACCACCACTAAAGTAATCTAGCTTCAAGAGATTCTCACTGAGTTTGGTGTCCAGTTTCATAAGCCAACAATCATCTACTATGATAACCAAAGCACTATCCATATTCTTAGGAATCTGGTTCTCCATCAAAGGACCAAGCACATAAAAATTCATATGTATTTCATCATGGATCTTATCAATGATCAAGTCATTGATCTTTGATACTGTCCAACATCGAAGCAAATTGTAGATATTCTGACCAAGCCTTTCATAGAGAGTAAATTTATTCATCTATGAGCTCTCATTAGGTTTAGGGTTGCTCCACCTTTTTCTTCCTTACAGAATTTCATCACTATGTATTTAAGTACCTCATCAGGGTTTCAATGTCGGGACCCAATTCTCATCTTAACTAAGCTATGCTTAAGGGGGGTGTTAGTGTAGTGCTTTTTTCCACTAAGTTTTTCCTACATGGTCATATGGTCATTATTTGTTATTTAAGCTTCCTTAAGTTAGTTATAGAGTGTCCATAGGCTAATTATATTTAATTTTAATTAGTTAATTAATAAAATTAGAGGTTTTTTCACGTTGCCCTAATTTTTTCTATATGTACCCCACTTTTCTTTTTTGGAAGGTTAATTGACTCATTCACTTTTTGTAATAGATAGGTTAATGCTTATTTTTCCTCTCTTGGAATTTTGGAGCTCTCACACTACCTCACAGGATTCAACATTGATTGCATGAAATCTATTCAGAGATCTTGCCACACTCTTCCAAAATAATTATAACTCTTCATGACAATTTTCAATAATAAGTACAATATAATATAATGTATAAATAAGATACATGGCTCTCCCAGAGCATAGTTCTTAAACTTCAAGTTTGTGTAGTAATCTTAAGTATCATCTTGATAAGTAGTACTATTATGAGGAGGGAGAGCATCATCCGAGCACTTTGCCACACCAACAATGGACCAATGATCCTCTGCACTAATCCCATCTAGAAATGGACCTCCCTTCATGGATGAGTAGATAATGACGATGTAAGAATCTAGAAAGACAAGCAAGTACCTGTGACTTATATGATTTCTAACATAAGCATACAATGTATCATAGAAAACTTGATTTATTTTAAGATATCGCACATACATATAAATTCTACTTATGAAATGATAATGTCTCACTAAACATACTTTGGCCAAAGATTTAATAATAGTAATATAAAATTGATCTATAGATCAATCAAATTCATACACACCAACTGATCGGACTACCTTCATCTAAAAATGTAATACTAGTAAGTCAGTGAAGTCCATCTTACTCTTTACTCTGCATTATCAATGCAAATTGGTAAACTACAATTCAACCATAAGATTCACATAATTTACTTCCTACTAGAAAACACATCATATAATATGCTAAACTTAAGAGTAAGCATAGCATACATTTATTTTATTAAATGTATGAATGAATCTTACATTATTTTATATCCCATACTAAAAATAACGACTACTACCCGGGTAAATACATAATCAACTGTATATTCAAATAACATAATTTGTTTCTAGCTAAACTACACCCTATGATAACACATATTACCACAGTCTAGTGTTTTTAAGCATAACTACTAAGCATCAAAATCAAGCTAATGAAGTAGTCATAAATACATGGAAACACACATTCATATTTAATAGTTAGAACAACCAAAACTTTATTTTCACTAAACATAAGAAATCCAGTATAACATTTATTTATTTTTACATTTAAGGGTTTATATGCAAGCATTCATTGAGTTATATATAAGTAATTCTTTTAATTCAGTTAATACTCCACTCGAAGACTATAACTGTAAGAATATACCCCTATGTTTTTAAACATGCTATCAGGTACATTCACACCAAAATTATCACATTCAAAAACCTGTAGCTTATTCTAATTTTGTTTTTACATCACATTCTTTTAACTTACAAATTATATATGATAAGTTACATGTAACTATCATGATAAATACCTTGAGGGGTTTGCTACCCTCCACATGTCTTATTTAAACTTTTGAAAGGTTCTCGATATATTAATTTATGATAATACCTACAGTTAAACTTATTTCCAATGACAATCTTATGAAATTATCCTACTATTTATATATAAAAAAATAGCTGACAATCGAACTTAGACAAACTTGAAATCTCTATAAGAGTTTCTATATTTTAATTAAATGTTTACGATGGAAGAATAACCAATATTATGCTCTATGTTTCACAACCATCTCGAATATAAAACATAATCATTATTTAGAAAAGAGATCATTTTCACTAAACACATCCTAAACCATAATCAAGGAAACGTATCTATGAGTTAATATCCCAAATCATAAGTATAAACAATCATACACACACATTGTGTTAAATCTATTTACACCATGATGAGATTTTTTATATAACTTATTAAATATAATGCTTCCTTATTTATAATCATGATTATGCTATATTTTTATTGATTTGGGGATATAAAACCTTTGTCTAAGGTAAGATATTTAATTATATGGTGATGCCTTTTTCATTGCAGCGATTTGTTGAAACTTTAATTTTCATAAAGCTATTGACTAACTGATAGGACTAACCATATTTAACTCAATTTTGATTTATTTACAGTAGTGAATTAATAAAATAGGACACATGATTATAAGTACAGCTAGTTATATAAATATTAATAGATCATAAATAGGAGAGTGACTTAATATTAAAGTAAGTCAATATTAGATTAATTCAAGATCACAAAATTAAGTCGATATTAAAGTACAGTGATTGACTCTGATTGCAAACATACTAAATAAATAATCACAATATATGACTTTAGTGACTTATTTTATTTACACATGTCATCTCCTTCCTATAACAATGCCTTAATGTCATGGTATACCACTTACAACATATAAAATACTGCAGATTTAAAAGAACAATGATGCTCAAGGGAATGGATTCCACTGATCTATTTACTATTTACTAATATCATAATGTATTATTTTGCATATTTACCTATATTGGTAAACCATAGAAAGCAACACTTCAAAGTAAGTAATAAACGCACCATAAACAAACTATTTTTAATACATTTTTACCACGTGTTAACTATTGTGATGTGTGTAAAGTTCTCGCTAAATCTATGTCGACCTTCGACATCTCCATCTACGTCACCCTCTCTGATGATGCTCTCCCTCTGACATGATCTGAGGGATTGTTCCCCTGCATTTACTTCACAACACATAGGTAATTAGATCATGTCATATTATAAATATATAGCAATAAATATAACAAAAATAATACATTAATATACTTTAAATGTAAACGCATATATTAACCAACTCACAGTAAGCAATCATGTTTCTAAGCAATATTCTACTATCCCATAATAGCATAAATATCAAGCTTCGTAAAAACTATAACCAATATCAAATGTGTCCACTGTATATATATATATATATATATATATATATATATATATATATATATATATATGAATAGTCAATTAGTTTGCTTAGTAAGGAATCAGGATGCAACAAAACTAGTATAAATCCTTCATCATTGAAACTTTGGCTTTCAAGACATATTTTGCATCAATGAGAATGAGAAAAGCAAGAGAAGTATTTTTCATAGTTAGAAAGTGAAGGAGAGAAATTATGTTATTTTGCATGAAGCATATTAGAGAAGGGGGTTGAACTTTTATAGGGTAATTACCCTGATCGAATTTGAATTCAGCAGTATCTTCAACACCAATTATCCCTTTGAGAAACAATGCTTCATAATGTGAGTGTGAGACTTGGGACGGTGGGCAACTTAACCACACAATTTGTCTTAGATAGTGATAACAGATCTATGAATGGAATAGGTCACCTGTTAAGTGCACACATGGTAAAGGAACCATGAGGCACTATCACATTATTGAACAAGGTAAAACAACAAACAAGGTACTTTTCTAATTTTGTGAAGTAGGGTTGTGTAAAGTGAAAGAGTGTAAATCAATAATTGTACATCACACAAAAGCAAAAATAATGATAAAAAAGCAAAAATAAGAGTAATGTTGTGTAGGGACCTCCCAGATGCACAATTTGGAGTAGTTGAGAGCAAAGTAAGCCATGGCAAATTGGACTTGATTCTCTAATGGATTGATGGGCTCAATCACCCAAATATTACAAACCCGATTATGCAATTGTAACTTGTGGTGTTATGAAACATATGGTAAGACTACCACCATAAGGGGATACAAACTCTTAGAAGAACCACCTCTAAGTACAATCATATTTTTACTTGCAATCACTATAAAAAGCTCTTTATCCATTTTGTTGTAAATAAGAATACACAATTAAGAAGATCTATTGATGAAAAATGAGTAGCAATTGTATTGTAGAATGAAGATGATTACAAAACATTGAAGAGGTCTATGTACAAGTAGCGCATATAATAATATATAATATAATAATGCAATATAATATTAGCATCAATGGACATGTTACCATTTGGAAGAAAAGAATTTTTCTCTGTAGTGACATATGGATAGCACTTATCCCATATAATTTACACCTACACATGTGACTATTTCATTGATCATACTATATATTATTTTTGTATACATATAAAATAATTATTTATGTATAAAAACTAATAGAATATAAATTATTGTAGACAATATTTATGGATTATATAGCACCTCAATCTTGTACACTTGGCAAACTTAGATCTTGGATGTTCCTCTCAGTTTTGGACATTTCATGCTTTTAAAAGTATTGCATCTACTTTATCTTGTGCCCCTTAGCCTATCTCTTGGTTTAACCAATCTTATGTTGATGACCCAGACCTAATATCTTACCCAAAATTCTTAAAATATGTTTATCTTCCACCTCTATAAGTTTTGATCTTGTACCTACTTTCATGTTCCTTGGACACTAACATTCAAGACAGACACCTACGTTGATGTAGGTGTCCTACTCTGATGCAAGTGTCCAGTTCCCTAAAGACATCCAATTTACAAATGAAACATATTCTAAGTGTCAACCTAAGTTCTTTGATGTAAGTTATTTCTCTAAAGGGATTGATATAAATACAAGATCAACCCTCATTCATTCCTCACTTAGCATACACCTAGAAAAGACCTAAGACAACATATCAAAGCATTCAATCAAACACTCGATAAAGCAAAGCTTTCTTATTTTCTCTTATTTTCATATCAGCAATAAGGATAGCACATACATAGGTCTGAAGTACTTTAGAAACATCTCAAGAGTTATATTTTCTAAGTTACAAGCTAGGCCATTATTATACTTGATTTACACATATTGCACGTTCCACACACAAGCTAACATAGGAGAGAATTACATTAGTTTGAGGCCATCTTCAGAGTATTGGCTATGTATACAACGTTCATTAACAGAGGGGTACTTAAGATCAGCTCGACATCATGTGTCCACTAACCCATTTTTCTCAAGGTCACTATGAAGATGAAGAACTAGGGTTTTACAATTTCATGAGGAGCAGGAGTCCATGACCCAGATCTGAATGCACTAGAGTGAAGGTGAAAAGAAACCCTAAAGCATCCAGATGGTCACATCATTTTCCAATAGGTATTTCATATAGGACACCTACATCAATTTTAGATAGTAATTTCGATGCAACCATCCAATACTGATGCTAGTGTCTGCGGGTCCAGAGGTACTCAATCTAGAATTTGATGACTGTTCTAAAATCATCTTCCAGTATGTTTCATGTCTATTTCAGATACAGAATTGTGTCAGCATCAAAACCAATTAAGTACATTTCTTCTTTGTCATTTTCATATCTAGCATAGTTGCACTTACTATTTTTAAGTTATCTTAGTTAATAAATTTAGCATATGTTATATATGTTTAGAATCTAATTGGCATGTTATAAACATAGTTTATCACCCTTATACCTTAGACTATCTCTATCCCTTTTAACTCTAAATGACCCCAATCTAGATTTTTAGAGTTAAATATTTGGTGAACCTAATTTGTATGAATGCAAATATTTTTGATTTATATGGTTTTCAATTAGCTAGGGTTTCAGATTGCTATAAATTTTTAATTCTTATATTATTTTGCATGCAACTTAGGTGTAGCCCTAGATTGGGAGGTGTTGCTATTAAACATGTTGATCTTCCCATCCCACCACCTAAGATATCCCAAACCAATGAGGGACCTAATCCTATGGATCATAATGATACCAATGTTGAGAATGAAAAAACATATTAATGAGGTTTTCATAGATGAAGATTTTGATAATGAAAATTGTGGGTCTAATGAAACCAATGAACATGAGTAAATAGATCATGAACAAGTGCAAGCAATTGCATTATTTTGTGAGCATATTCATCAAAACCTTGAAGATCTTGATGAAATCCTAAAATCAATTTTAGAAACTAAGAACAAAAAAAACGTAGATGACCAAACAGATCCATCTATTGATCATGCTATTAGAACTATGGGTCATCCCCATATACCAACAACCCTCTCCCTGAACACATTACAACTTAATACTTCTAATAGGGGAATGAGATGTGTATTTCAACCTTTATTTATTGAAACTACTATTGTTACATCTACCATAGGATCAATAAATGTTTCAACTCATATACTAGTTTCTATGCATATTCAAACAATGATTGCATCCCCTTTGGTGACTATTCAGCTTGTTAATCTAAATCCCAATGTGTCCACAATTCAAACATTGCTTCAAGTTATAAATACCTTGGAGGACAAGGTTACAAACATTGAACAAAATGCTTTAAAGTCTCCTCATGTTATTGATTCCAAAGATGTGTTACATAATCTGATTGCACTTGAGATATATTTGCACTCTTTGCCAAATGGTTTTGTCCCACCTAAGTTCACATTTTATGATGGCAAGGGTGACCCTGAACAACATCTTCGATCCTTGTATGTGGCATGCCTTGATTATTCCTCCAATGATAAGCTTTTGACCAATTTTTTTTCACGAAGCCTCAAAAACTATGATTTCAAGTGGTTCTATGATTTAACTCTCTAATCTATGAAAGCATTCAAACCTCTTACAGATCAATTTTTATCACACTTTTCCATTAATATTTCTGAAAAAGTTTCCTATACTCTTGCCAAAATTAAACAAAGAACAAATGAATCTATCAATGAATATGTATTGAGGTACAAGACAATGTTAACTAAAAGGACAAATAAGGAGTTGTAAGACATATTCAAGCAAAGTTTGCTTGTTCCTTTACATGAGTCCATTATTTTCAAGAAGTTCAAATCTTTTGATGACTTATGCCATGTTGTATAGGACTGTGAAATGACGCTGAATTTATTAAATAAGCTCAAGTATGTAGCAAACACACCAGCTACATATACATCCAATGCCAAATTTACAATCAAGCCAAGTTATAAACTAAAACCACCTGAGCCTAAAAATCATCATAATTAACACAGTTTCATAGCAGTTTAATCGTCTTGTCTTATCTAATGCACTAAGGAGATAATTTACATGCTTACCTGAGTCTCCCATTTCATTATTCTCACAACTAGTAGAGTGTCATCTTATATCTCTCTCTAATCCTATATAGGTTGATATGAATAAACATTTACCCAAAGAATATGATGTGAATGTTTATAGTGATTATCATTAGGAACGAGGACATTCTATGAATAGATGTTTTACCTTAAAGAATAAGATCCAAGACCTTATCAGACCAAAAGATTACATTTGATGATACTCTCAAGGAATCAGGTTCACAACCTGGTGACCATCAGAAACAAAAAATATTTAACAATCTTTTGCAAAACAATTCTAAGGAATCAAAAGTGCAAATGGCATATAATGCACATCTTCCATCACATTATGGGCACCCATTAGATGGGATTATTGGTGTTATACAAAACATATACCTCATATGGTTCAGAGACATTTTATTATTTTTGGTGACACTGAGATTAAGGATGATGACTCTGATATTCATTCTTTGTTCATTTGTTCATTCCATGATCACCAATTTATATGTAGTGTTATGATTGATAATGATGCAATTGAAAATATTTGCACCATGATGTTACTTGTGCATTTGGATTATACTCATCATGATTTACATCCTTCTACTAGATCAGTTAGAGCATTTGATGGGACCTCTCAGAAGGTTCTTGGTGAGATTGACCTACCTTTACAAGTCGGTTCCGCACATGTGGTTACTACCTTTTCAGTTATACCTTCCATGATAATATTTGATATATTATTGGAAATACCTTGGATCCATACACTTTGATCAGTACCTTATATAGTACATGGATGTGTTAAATACATTCATGTCAATCGGGTAATTACAATTTCGGGTATCCCATATGAGTATCGTTTTGAACAAGAAAAACTTATACCTAGACAATGAACTATCAAACCTACTAAGATTAATCCACCGCAAAAAGGTAAACAATAGGCAATTCCCATTACTAGGCAGTCAATACATGACAGACCATTATATCAGAGACATACAGTGGATTTCATGAAATCCCTATCTTCTATTATGCACCAAATTCAAACATCCAGAGCACCTAAACATGTTTTTACTATTGTTATTCCAAAGAAACCACATAACACACATATAGGTCCCACAAACCCCTACTACCCATATTGTCCCTTCACGATCACAGAGTCCTATTATACATACATAGAGCATCATAGAGACTACATTGATAGATGTTGCACCTACACATGCTCCTTGGTAGTACCACAAATACCTTGCACCGGGTTCTGAGTGGAGAGATACCTATGACCATCCACCGGATGAGATCATAGAGTAATCTCTTCAAATATTCCAAAAATACTAAAAAAATTCAAAAATCCAAAAACACTTTCATCACCTACATACTCTATTGGCTCTTTGGCATCTATGTGTTAATTCCATGTTTAGGGATGTCTTATCATTTATGTGTGTGTGTGTGTGTGTGTGTGTCACACTTCTGCATGACTGTGATACAAGGATACACATTATATGATTTATTCTTATTTTGGATGTTGGGTCTTCCTTCTACTCATGTCATATTGACATTGGGGGCATCCACCCCTACGATCATGATACTCGTAAGTTATATCATTCTATGGTCACTTTACATTATCGTGTTTGAGTTTATATGTATTTACACGTATTTTTATCTATGATTATATCTTCCACATGGCACTTGATATACTATGCACTTTACATTTTTCGCCAACACGTTTGATCCAAGGGCTACTATGATATGTTTATGTTGGTTGCTTGAGTGTCTTGCCTTGTTATTATCTTGTTTGTTTGAGCATTTGAATATTCTCTTTTGTTTATGTCACATGTGCATATATGTGCTTTCTTTCACATTTGAATATGCCATTGCTTGTTGTATGGACATTTGAATACATCATTCTTTCTTTTATGTACATTTGACTAAGTCATGTCCCTTCGATTGTATGGCATTTGAACATGTTCTTTGTTTGTGATCTCTTAAGACTTTTGTATGTTGACTTGTTTTTTAGTGATCTTGTGTGTGTGTGTATTTGTTTGTTGAGCTTGTATTGTTACTATCTAAATGTTGCCATGATATTTATCATGCATCTTAGGCCTTCATGCGATCACATTGTTCTATGTGCTTCAATGCATCATTTACCTAGACATGTTCTTTTATATGCTACATAGTTCCATTCACAAATTATTTAGGTGTCTTATCCTTTTGAGGTGAGGTAACTATTGATTTATATTCTTCCCTCACCTCGAGGGGGGCATGTTATAGAGGCATGTTCTTCATATTTGACATAATTTTTAGATCTAGTGGGGGCATGTTTTGGAAGCATGTTCTCCACACTTATTTAGTGTTTGATATTTACACCAGTTTTCAGATTCAATAGGGGCATGTCATATAGGCATGGCTTCCACACATTCAGAGTTTTCAGATTTAGTGGGGACATGTTTTGGAAGCATGTTTTTCACACGTATTTAGTATTTAACGTCTTCAGATTCAATGAGGGCATGTTTTGGAAACATATCCCCCATAATGGCACTTATTTCAGTTTTTATATGTTTTCCACATTTACACAATTTATGAATTGGCCAAAACACACAGTTATATAAATTCAGATTCACAATTGTGGCAGAATTTTATATATTGATATTATTGTTACACACAGTTTTAATATGAGACATATCTAATATGCATATGCCTAATATTGTAAAGTCTAAATCAATTTCAAATTTCAAAACACTCTCAGGGGATGTCATCACCCACCAGGATGGACTTTTACAGACTATATTGAGCCAATCTACCACAATAGTTGGTTTGTTTTTAGTATGGTTGAGGTGATTAAATCACTCAATCTTTCCAAGTTTTCGATTTGGATTTGATTGTACCAATTTCATATTATGAGTTGACTTTGTTCACTCACGCTCACCAGGTTATAAGTATGATTGGGTAGCACAGTTGAATTAATCTCAATTGTTAGGTGGCAACTCACCTTTTCTTCAAGGTTGGGGGCATGTGCCTTCCAATCTCTCTCTATTTTCTTAGATATATGCAATTTTCATATGTGTGTGTGTGTGTGTGTGTCATAATCTCAATTATATATCTTTTCAAATGAAGTTGCCAATAGGCAAGGTAGCTGCATTGATACACAAGTGTAATCCTAATCCTTGCTCTTTCAATTTGAATCTTCTCAATACTTTCAATTCAGATTTTATACATTGATTATATACTGTAACATGTTCTTGGTTGCAGGTCAGTCACTAGCAAAGCACTCATGTTAGACTCAATCAAAGATAATGTGTGTTGTACATACTCAAGTGTGTGTTTCTTCTCTTTTAAACCACCAATTTCATTATTAGATTAAAGGGGGGTAAATGTAGATGATGTTTATGGATTATATAGCACCTCAGTCTTGTACACTTGGCAAACTCGAACATTAGTTGTTCCTTTTAGTTTTGAACCTTTCTTGCTTTCAAAAGTCTCGCATTTGCTCTATCTTGTGCCCCTTGGATTATCTCTTGGTCCGATCAGTCTTATGTTGATGACCTAGTCCTGCTATCTTACCCAAAATACTTAAAACTTGCTTATCTTCTACCTTTGCAAGTTCTAAACCTCTACCTACTAACGTCCAAAACAGAGACCTACATTGACGCAGGTTTCTTGCTCAGACGTAAGTGTTCAGTGCCTTAAAGTCATCTAATTTATAAATGAAATGTATCCTAATGTTCGGCATAAATGCTTCCATGCAAGTTATTTCTCCAAAGGGATTGATATAAATACAAGATCAACCCTCATTCATTCCTCACCTAACATACACCTAGAAAAGATTTAAGAAAACTTATCAAAGCATTCAATCAAGCACTCGATAAAGCAAAGTTTTATTATTTTCTCTATTTTCATATCAGTCATAGGGAGAGCACATACACAAGTCTAAAGTACGAAAGGAGCAGTCCAAGAGCTATATTTTTCAAGTTACAAGCTAGGTCATTGTTGTACTTGTTTTGTACATATTGCATGATTCACACACAAGTCAATACGTAGGGAATAACTACATCAATCTGAAGCCCTCTTCAGAGTATTGGCTATGTAAGTAGCACTCATTGACAAAGGGGTCTTTGGAGTTAGCTCGACATTGTGTGGCCACTAACCCATTTTTATCCAAAATTATTATGAAAATAAAGAATTAGGGTTTTACAATTTTATGAGTGATAGTCCATGACTCATATCTAAATGCACTGGAGTGAAGGCGAAGACAAACCCAAAAGCATTCAGGGGGTTGCATCATTTTTCAACATGTAATTCATACAGGTCACATGCATCAAGGTCAGACACTAACATCGATGTAGCCATCCAATGCTGACACTAGTGTCTGTGACTCCAAATGTACTCAATCTAAAATTTGACAACTGTTCCAAAACCTTCTTCCAAACTGCTTCTTGCATGTTTCAGATCCAAAATTGTGTTAGCATCAAAACCAACTAAATACATTACTTCTTTGCCATTTCTATATTTAGCATAATTGTACTTATTATTTTTAACCTATCTCAAGAAATTAATTTAGTATATGTTATATCTGAGTTTAGCATTTAATTAGTTTGTTATAGAAATAATTTATCACCCTTATACCTTAGGCTATCTCTATCCCCTTTAACCCTAGATAACCCTAATCTAGATTTTTTAAGTTAAAATATTAGATAGTACTATTATCATTATTTGATATATATTAATTATTTTTATAATATATAATAATAAAAAAAATTATAATTTAACATAATTCCAGATATATATATATATATATATATATATATAGTTTAATATTATATAATATATGATTCATTATTATTACTTGATATGTATAAACAATATTTGTATAATTTATATATTATTAATATATTAAAATCTATAATATTAATCATATCTTGGGTAACTAAAATTGTTTAGTGAAAGCTACAAATTATATTAACAAATGTTACATGTCACTAAACTTTGTATGTGTATATGTTCAGGGTTTTTCAAGTACATCACTTGAAATACCCTATCATTGTTCCTCAACATCATCGCCTAACGCACTTTGAAATCTTTCACCACTTCTATGTTTTGTATGGCCTTGCCCTTTCTTTTAGGGCTTCAATTATGGTGTTTTTCTATGTTTTTGTTGCTTAATGCTTCGTGTACAAAAGGTGAAACAGATTTAATGATCATACCTAGCGCCCTCCATGCCCACTCCTCCCCAACATGCTTTGCCATCCCTTCTGCCATCTCCCCACCACCCTCATGTTCCAACTTGTGTCGCTTTCCTTCTCGTTGTCCAAACCTCCCTTCCTGTCCCTTCCTCAACTGCGACCACCTAGCCTTCTCCCCATCTCCTCCCACTCCCATCCACCTCCCTCTCCCCCACTGTTTCCACATGACTCCACAATGCCCCCTCCAATGCTTTATCTATACTTGGGTGGCCTCTAAGCCCCATAAACATCTGACCTCCCACGACCATCTCTTTTGTCTAAGCTTTCAAAAATACATTGACATCTCTTTGAAATTGTGCAAAGTAGGCATTTGCAACCCTAGCGGGGCCCCTACTTTGAGATGTAGATTCTTCCCCTATTTCAACATTCGCTATTCTTATCTCCTACCTCTAGGGGTCCCTGATTGGATTTGGGTGTGCATGCATATTTTGATAAACATATAATCGGGGTATATATGTTTGTTTGTTTACCTTTGATATTGAGATTGCAGGCCGAATGGGTTTGCCCTGATCGTGGTGTTGAACAAGAGGCAAAGAGTTATGGAAAGTGAAGCCCCTAGGAAAAAAGTTCCCTCGACAAAGCTAATTGCCAAACTTGCCAACTTAGTTGGAAAGAAATATCTGGAGACGAATCAGAATGGAATATTCTCATGTTATCCCTCAATGAAAAAATCTTCGACGTAACTATTTTGCCTTTTTGTAGCTGCATTGTCATTAATTGCAATAACAAGAAGCACGTAGTTAGATTTCACATATTCATTACTTTAGCTTACTTCATAAAAAATCCAACAAAATTTAATTCTTCAAATATATTATATAAAAGATGAAATTAATGAAAGCTTAGAGGACATTGTTAGCAATAAATATCATTTACACTTTTACATTAAATGTAAACAGAGATATGTCTAGAATTCATTGCTTTACCTAAGCATACAAGTGGTGAAATATTTCAAGTAGAGCTAGTCAGTGATGGTGAAGGGAAATGAAAGGGTATTTAACACTAGACCTAGATTAGCGGTCGTTGTTGGATTTACTTGCACCCATTGCAAAGAGGTATGTAGCTTGCAAGGTGGCAAAATCATATATTGGTCATTTTCCATTGTCAAGGGTGGATGAGGGCATCATGAGATGAGCAATTAAATAAAGATTAACAAAATACAAAAACACAAAACCGATACCCTTGGAAGAAAAGCCAAGGTAATAGAGAACATGCAAGTCGTAAAAGATTTCAACATGCATTGGGAAATGATGGTGAGTGATTGGATTCACATGACCTACAATAGCCATTGCAAAGGAGTTTGTCGCTGGGAAGTTGGTGATATCTTATATTTATCGATTTTTATTTGTGACACTGAACAAAGATGTCATGAGCGCTGATTTGATTGAAACAAGGCTCCATATCTTATGTGTGGCTCGAAACAATGATGTAATGTTTCTACACCCATTGCAAAGAGGTACGTAGCTTGCAAGGTGGCAAAATCATATATTGGTCATTTTCCACTGTCAAGGGTAGATGAGGGTATATGAGAAATTAAATCATGATTAACAACGTATGAAAACACCAAACTGGTACCCTTGGAAGAAAGGCCAAAGTAATAAAGAAAATGCAAGTCGTGAAACATTTCAACATGCACTTGGAGATGACGGTGAGTGATTGGATTCACATGACCTACAACAAGTACAAAGGAGTTTGTAGCTTGCAAGGTGGCAACATCTTAGATTTGTCAATTTCTATTTCTGAGGTTGAACGAGGGTGTTATGAGCGCTGATTTGATTGAAAGAATAAAAGAGTAAATACCTTGACAAACTGTTGGCATCAAGGAAGGGTGCACCTTGGGTTGCGGTTGTCATCATCAAGGAAGGGTGCACCTTGGGTTGCGGTTGTCATCATCATTTCTAACGGCTTTGGATATCTCTTGTATATACAGCCCTTGCAAGGATATGACCATATGAATTACAAAACAGAAAAAGGCTGGCCAAGACATGCACAAACCACAATCTGATACGCATTGCATCAAGAGAATTAGAACTGGTGGCTATAGCTGCAATTACACAAATAGACAGCATTTTCACTGAAATTTATAAAGAATCAAGAGCAAAGGAATAGAAACAGTGCCTGGTGTTGCAACGTAAAGTTTGGTAACTTTGTTGCATTGAGATACTAAATGTATGCAATTATAATTTTACTGTCTTGTGCATTGGCAACATCACCCCATACAAAGATATCTTCCGTGGAAATGGATCTCTGATCATTCAAATTGATAAAAACAATATTACCAAATAAAAAAATATGGTTCAAACCCATAGCTCTCCACGTATCAATTTCCATTGTTTACCGAAAACTCTCAATCTTACATCTTTGCTAACATTGGAACATCAAAAACATGATTCATAAGTCTTGCTCCAAAACAATAGTTCTCCATATATATATCAATTTGTGATGTTACCGAAAAGCCTCAATCTTACATTTTTGTTAACATTGGTACAAATACCAAACCTATAAGTAAATATTGTTTATGCTCTAATCGAGCTTGAAAAATTCTAGTGCTGGATCATCAATGTATCTTCAGCACAAACAACAAATATGCTCTCTTTAAGCACTAAGTTAAAAACAATAATGTTGGAATAATGTTGGCAGTCACCCAAGAACAACCATGTCATTCTGCCGCAAAATCACCACCCTTCAAGCTTTCCAATCAACAAGAACCACCCATTTAGCAGTTTGACCCAAAAGGAAAAACATGACACTTCTCAATGTGGCTTTTTTTTTATCACAAAGTATTGACCTGTTTTAACACATTTTCATCTATTCTACAACTTTACAAATCAAGACAACAAAGCCAACAGAAACAGCACTACAGTTTGATTTGCAAAAAGGATACAAGTCAGCAAATGCCTGACCATTTTTGAAGTTATTCACATTTTAGCCAGACTCTAAATACATGCCATATCATATGATTCGCAGAAGACATCAATGATCACTTGTACCCAGTTCATGAAATGCTGATTGAAGTTTTGGAATAATCTTCTCTAACATAAGCCTGAAACCAACCGAACTGCTGTTCTGAGATACTACGTCAGATTTCAATGGCACTTCTGAAAGAGATCCAACTTCGGCTCCCTTCATAAATGCATCACATGCACAAAGAATGGAATGACCACGTCTTCGAAAGTGATCTTTAACAAAGCTTTCAAAATGCTGTAAATACAATAAAAGTGACAGTAAATATTAATGGTAGTCTCACATGGCTAGCAAAAACAGACAGAACTACAACTTCCTTCACAAAAACTCTTGCCTGTGGAGGTCTGTGTAGAAGATATAACATTAGCTTGCATGTCAATAGAAACGTGTTTTCGTTGTATGCCAGAGAATTCTTCTCTCCTTCAGCCGTACCAATTTGCTTGTCATATCCGGCCTCATTGAAATAAGGTCTTGCATTCAGTACAAGACCTTGAAGTGAAACAAGGACTTGTAGAATGCTTGATGTTGTTGGGTCCCAGACTTCATTTCCTCTGCCAGTCCACGTGTTCAGAAGGCTTAAGCAGACCTTTCCAGTTTCATATAAATTGGGATTCAATCTCAACCCACGAGAAATGTAGTATACTGCCTGAAAAAATTTCAGCCACGCATTATACAAAACTCGGCAGACAAGTAAACTTAATAATTTCAATTAGACATCTAGACCCAATTCCAAATGTAAAAAAATACTTACCGGTGGTGCCTGAGGGTACTCAGCTGGAAGATTAATGTCAAAGAAAAAAAGACCATCTTGATATGGAGTTCCACTAGCTCCAATAATCACAGCCCTCAGTAAATCTATTCGATCCTCATAGACTCGTACATAAATGGTTTCTGATCAACAATAAAAGTGGGTGGGTTGATTCCGTTCAAATAGTTGAATTTGTTGTACTGAAAAAAATGAAAAGGGAGCAAAACCGAATTAACGCTTACCAGGTAAATTTTTTTGGAGGAGACTCCACTCTTGCTGAACTTTCTTGGACCACTTTCTATCATTACAATTCTGTTCATGGGCAATGAAAAAGATCAACTCCGTTATGGTAAAATTTACCCTCTCATTCATTCTAACCAGAACAAATAAACCATGATAGTAAACTGCGAGTATAAGATAATCATCCACTCATAATACCTGGGCAGTTTCATTGAAAAAGTAATGGTCAGCAGCATCCTGAACACTGTCGAAGTGTTTGAACACATTCTGGTCACCATTAACAAAAACAGCTGAGCTGTGCATTTCATCTAAATTTTGTTTAATAGGCATGCTCCTTGTCAAATCATCGTCAATGGAAACTTTCATTTTATCTTGGCCACTTTGCATAACTTCCATGGTGCTGTGGTCACCACATTCTGACTCAATTTTATCACCTAAGTTTGAAGTTTCTGGCAAAGAAGTGGAATCAACACTATGCACCAGATGAAAGTTCGAATCTCTTGTAATTTGACATCCTTTAACACTGGCAGCCTCTGTCCTGTCAGAGTTCTCTGCACTTCCATGACTCTGCATATCTTGCTCTTGAGAATTTGCATCCAATGTGTCTGATGAGTTTTTGGAACCTCGGAATCCAAGGAAACCAGTGGCAAGTCTGGCAACAAATCCAAAAGCTCGAGATATTGATCTGTTACCATCACTACATTTATGCAGATTCTCATTTGAATCAAGTGCAGCAGTTGTAACCGCTGTATCACAATCGCCAATAGTAGTAGTCTGGTCTGTTGTGGGTTCTACACTCTGCTCCAGTTGTTTGATATTTGTTATTAAAAATCTACTCAAAAGGGCACCCTAAAACCTAAACAAACCACAAAGCTTTTTGAAGTATTTGTCTTACCTGCTGCTCTTCAGCATCAAACGCAGCCATCATATTATCATCAACAGTTTCCCAACTTGCAGCATCGTCATTGTCATCCTCATCAAAACTACTTTGAGTTGACTCCATGTCATCATCCCTGCCAACCGTGAAAATATCTTGTGGTCCAACCTACACCATACAAGCAAGTATTTAAACAAAAAATATCATATAGCAAACACCAATGTATTGTAACAAAGTATGCATAAGTAAATTATCCTCATTGTTTAGAAGATCTCTGCATGAAACACCTAGAAAAGTATTGCTTCTACTCTTCCCATGCAGTCCTCAATTTCCCTTAGTTTTGCAGCCTGCTATTCATAATAATTCTGTCCTTAGTTATCCTAAAGTCCATCATGAGGGAGAGCACAACACAAGGATTAAGAGATTCTGGTAAAGCATAAAGATGAAGCAGCTAAGTGCAGGATGTCTGACTCGGGGATTCTTGTATGGTGCTGAATGCAGGGAAGATGCGGGATGTCCAACAAAAATGTAAGATGTCCTGACTTGAAAATGGAGGAATCAAAAGGTAAAGATGAAAGATCTCTGGACTTCAACAGATAAAGATGGAGGGCATCCAGTTACGACACCCTGTTATGACAGTGCAGCACATCCAGCCTGGTCCAGATAGGGCTTTTCCTGCAATGGAGATGACAGATGTCTAGCTAGAATATCCTACTATGAGCACAACATATGTCCAGCTAGGACATAGCATCATGAAATTGATGGATGACCGGTTTAAGGGCTCATACAGAGATTATCAGGACATCCAGGAACTCCAGTTTTGGAATACACACGAGGATGAAGGACTTCAAGACATCGATCGTACTTCGACAACCAATCGAAGAAATACAATCATTCCCTTTCAAAACCCTTTGATTGGTGCATTATTGAGAAGTAAACAACTCTTGAAGGCAAAGTTCCCTCAGTCAAAATAATTCCTAGCATCTTCTTATTAAGGGAAGCCTAGTAGTCGACTTAAAACATACTCTGAATATCATCTGGAGAAAAGTAAAGTGGCTCATGTCTTTTCTTCTATGGCCTATGGCAATGTTAAATAAAAAGAAAGCGTCCCTATTCTTTAACTACAAAATAAAAATAAAATTTGGAAATCTGTGAATTGATAATTCTAGGAGCTAGTAACCCTACTTAAAATTGTTTTCTATTATATACATTTCATGAAAACTGTGCTGGCACAAAACCTTACACAGCAAAAAAAGATTAAAGTCAAACACACTAAAGACGCTAGAAAACTCATATTGGGGCATAAGACACCACTCATCGAAACATTACTTAAGCAAATGACCAAAAAGGAATTTAAAAAGGATACGAATTCAGAATAGATCAAAGAAAAACAAGAGAACACTAACCTTTGTAACTGTTCCATCTGCCCACATCACTTCAATATCCCCGTCTTTGACACCTATAATATTCCCAATCCATGACAAATACAAATCTTCAACCTTCACATCAACTTTAGCCTTGCGCCGCCTTCTTGAAGGTCCCTGCTGCAGAGTTGTATCTGCACTTTTGGTATCATTTACACATTTTGTCTGAAATTCAATTTCTTTATCATTGCCAGAGTTATCCTCAAAATCAAAGCCAAAATGAGTCTTTTGTCGCTTCTTCAAATTTCTTTGTTCTGAGCATGGATCTGAATTGACACATTCCCCACATTTTAACTCAATTTCACAATCTTTATCAATCTTTGCCTCCTTTTCACTTTTTTTTTCCTCAACTGATATTTTAGCAGCATCAGACACTCGTGATACCTCTTCTACAGGTGGAAGTCGTATCACAGTGTCCCCAATAAAATAATTGTAATCTGGATGCTCGACTAGGTCATAGACACTCACTATCTCTTCCTTGTTGAATTCTCGACAAATCTCTGGATGAGAAACAGGTTTCTGCCACCTTACTAAGGCAGTGCGTTCTTTTGAATCCACAGTTTTCACAACTCCTACGCGCCTAATTTGAGAATCTTCTCCATCCTCAGAACCCTTCTCTAGCACATATTGCTCAGGCCAGAAATCATGCTCTCCAAGATTATCAACAGCAAACAAGGTCTTTGAATCTACACCAAAAGACTTTGTGCCATCTTGCCACAGCACATCAAACTTTGTCTTGGTGTTCACAATCAGCAGTGCCTTTTCAAGAACATCATCTTTCTTGGGAAGTTTCTTATCCTGTTTCACTCTGCGCTTACGATATTTCTTGCGGTGCGAAACCCAGTTTTCATGAGTCATACCTTTTGATCCTGAGCCAGTAGGAATACATGAATCCTGAGCATGTAAGGTTCCATTCTCTACTGATCCTGACGTACCAGGGGAAGAAGAATAAAAAGAAGGTAATGTGTCACTCTCTGCTGGTATTTCTGTGTCTTTATCAGATAGGGCATTTTGCTTGGCAGGGAGAGATATGCATGATTTCCTTCCAAATATTGGGAGGAAACACCAATCACCTAGTTGCCAACTAGCATATGAAAAACAAGACAAAAGCTTTAACTGTTTAGGATCTTGCATATCTGCAGGGACACCTGTTGACTTTGTATTAGGGCCAGAATGTGCTGCAACAATCCAGTAGACATATACAGATCCCGCCTCAACATTACTTACTGTACCCTCCATACGGGATGCCTTCCATGTACCTCGGAGCCATCTAGCACTTTTGAAAACTATTGAAGAAGTGCCCCGTACACGCTGACCAGGATAGTATGGAAGTTGTGTGTCTTCAAAAACATTCTTGGAAACTGGCATAAGCCGCTCAGGGTCAGCCCTCATTACCTTACACTTTGAACCATCATCAAACAAAACTGTAACATTATCCACAACCTCAACCACCCTGCCCAGCCAAGATCCATGAAGCACATAATCTTCTTCTGTGAAGGCTCTTATCCGTTTCAGCTTCCTGCTGGGGACATCTGTTTTAATTTCTCCGGAAGGCATCTTCAAATCAACAAAAAGGTCAATGTTGACTATTGTACCTGTCTGTCCTTTTGGATCTGAAACAGATGCAACAATATCACCATGCATGAAACTCCTATCAACTACAACAAGATCTTCAAGTTTCTCGGTCGTCTCAACAAGATTTGACCAAATTACCCGAGCATGGTTCCCTGAAACAGATTCATCATCATCATCTTCTTCATCATCACTATCTGAGGAATCTGAATCACCTGCAACTCTAGTTACCATTCCAAATAAACCCTCCTCAGATTTACATTGAACTACATCTGATCTGTATATGCTTGCAATAAGAGGTTTTTGACCAACTTGTAGAGAATATTTTGATGGAGAAGCTAAGGAGTTTTCAGCTGTTTCAACTGCAATTGTAGATCCACTGTTTCCAACAGACATACCTTTGGGTTGTGAGTCACAGATATCTCCACTTCCAGAGAAACCATCAGAATTGAACACAAAGCTTTCTCCATGAGAATCCATGGAATTAATTAAACCTTTCTCCTCGGAGCAGATAGAATGCTCTAATTCTGTTGTGGCAAAATCTCTATTATCATGAACGTCCCCCCCCCATCAAGGTTGCAAATAAATTTGAACAATCCCAAAGATGAATATGAACAAAACTGTGTTTAGATTTATGCTGTAAGCACACTTATAGTTAACAAAACCTCCACCTGCAAAATACCAAAAAGTAGAGAAACAGGCAAGAGAGGGTCAATGAAAATATTAATCTAAGAGAGAAAAAAATACCATGTATGTAGCAGCCATGACCTGTTAAACTGAAACCTCAAGGGAAACACCTTCAGCTTTAAACCTCACATACACTCATACATGAATGTCTGGCAACAGTTTTAATCAAACTTAAAAACACCATAGATACATTTTCAATTCAAACAAAACCACACAGTAACAATCTTTCAAGATTACAGCTGATGAACAAATCGCACTTCTGAATTTTCTGCATATTACTCTGAAGAAGATTATACATTGCGCAAAGTAATACGGAAACAAAGGAGAGCCCATGCAATTTCCAACTTCGGGCATGGCACAGCCAATTAATTGAATTGCTACAAATGACTCCCAAAGAGCTATTTAGGTCACCAACAAGCAAGGCGCATATTGGTGTATGAGAATCCCCTTTTGGATGGCCACAAGTGAATTATTTTTTAATTTACCTTGTATATTGTTCAATGAGGTGAACAACCTTTACCCCCATCCAGATTCAAATCTGTGCCCTCCTCTATAGAGCACACATGCCTTCACCATCAGGCTCACCCTATGAATGATATGTTGTTAACAAAGTCTTCAATGAGATGCCAAACAATGTTGAATTCTGTCTCGGTTTAAGAACAAACTAAGCACTGTTAAATGAAAATGTGCTTTGAAATTGGTGAACATTTTTGCCATTTTGAAATCTAAATTTTATTATATTATTTATATAAAAATTAGGAAAACCTTTAACTATTTTGACGGATCTGGTTAATATTAGTAGCATGGACCTAGATAGTTTTACTGCCATGGACCTACACAATATTAGTAGCATGGACCTGTTGTCACCAAGATGTTTGTCACAGCACTTCTGGCTTAGTATCCCTTTCCAAGAAATAGAGAACTACTTTAAATCATCTTAGAACTAAAAATTCCCTCTCCAAGCCTGAGGAGCCTGAGGCCAAAATGTTCATTAACACATCCATATATTATGCAATTATATGTCAAGAAAAATTTCAGAACAACTTCTATCAACAGAACTGGATGCACGGCAAAATCTATGCAACTATGATGCAAATGGAATCCCAAATCTATACATATAAATATTTAAATCTATCAGAAGATAAGATTACACAAATATTAAACATTAACAGCCAAGTCGTACAGGAAATCTTGTCACTTTGTCATGTGGGCATCTTGAATCAGCATTTGGAAAACTAGAATTCAGCAAATCTTGTTTAAATGTAATACAGGTACATTACTATGTTACCGATACAGATACAGGTACAAGAATCGGATATGTGGATATGCAATTTTTTTGGGGGGGTTTGGATATGTTTTGGATACAGCCGTACAAATATATATATATATATATATATATATAATATATAGCCATATAAGCAAAATTAACCACATAATATGCATATAGGAAACAAAATAAGTTAAATAACCACAAAACATACTCATAAGACATAACTCAATAATATTCAACGGTTGAACTTAGATTAGTTTTATAATAGGTACAAATGAATATGAGAGAACAAATGTGCAATGAGAGGTAAAAATGCAATGAAAGGTAAATGTGTTGTTGTTTACTTTTGATAAAATGAGCGTGAAAGCTACTTTTAGGGTTGGGAATCCACTTTAGTTTGTTTTTAATTTTATTTTGAAATCCATGTTTGACTTTTCATTAGACGAAATTGAAAAATAAATTAAAAAAAACATTTTTTGGGCTGGATATGCCGCGGAAATGCCCAGGTTACTTTTCTTGACCTGCAGATACATCCAGATACGTCCCAGGACATATCCAGGCATATCCACAGGTCCAGGAACGTACCCTGGGCATTTCCACACCATTTCCGTATCCAACCACATTTTGTACCCATAGCTGGGGTCTGCAGGGGCATATCCGGTAACGTAGGTACATTAAGCTTCTTCCAATTTGTATGTCTGGTACATACAAAACTCGGCATTGATTCACTCATTTCATTAACTACAATGTGTTTTCCCAATTTTAATAGCTTAAGTACTTACTTGTTCTAACTAATACAAAAAATATATTTATATCAAATTTCAATATATGTGCCTTCTAATAGGACTTTGATATGGGCATTGCCATGCAACACATGCATTTTCAAACCCCAATGGGCACAGAAGCCCCCAACATTTTTACATTCCACTAGTTTGACCAGCACAATCAATTGTCTATAAGATCTTGTTGTAGTTGATAGGAGTTTCATGCACAGTGATATTGTTGCATCCGTCTCCAATCCAAAAGGACTTGGTGCTTGTGTAAGCAGGTAGCCTCGTATCATTGTGCCATAAGAAATTATCTGATGATATTAACAAACAGCAGAGACAAGGTGCAAGTCCTGGCCCTGAACCGCTAATTTTTTTGATTTAGGGATTCAGATACATATTTCAATCAGATGCATATTCCTTCCTCACTCCAAAATTCAACATTTGGGAAAAATTCAAAAAGATTAGGCAGGCATTAAATCCAAATTATTTTTTCATTTATGAGAAATCTGCATCTGGTTCTTTCCATGCCAGATAACATTCTGTGCAGACACCTTTCTATGCGTAAAGCAAATTAAAGCTGACAAATACTGCAGGCATCCATGTTCTATTAAGCTTAATAAAACATATGAAATTATTTAATTTTATTTTGAACTATAAATCTTAAGCCTTAAACAAACAGCAGAGACAAGGTGCAAGTCCTGGCCTTGAACCGCTAAATTTGTTGACTTAGGGATTCAGATACATATTTCAATCAGATGCATATTCCTTCCTCACTACAAAATTCAACATTTGGGAAAAATTCAAAAAGATTAGGCAGGCATTAAATCCAAATTATTTTTTCATTTATGAGAAATCTGCATCGGTTTCTTTCCATGCCAGATAACATTCTGTGCAGACACATTTCTATGCGTAAAGCAAATTAAATCTGACAAATACTGCAGGCATCCATTTATGAGAAATCTGCATCGGGTTCTTTCCATGCCAGATAACATTCTGTGCAGACACATTTCTATGCGTAAAGCAAATTAAATCTGACAAATACTGCAGGCATCCATGTTCTATTAAGCTTAATAAAACATATGAAACTATTTAATTTTATTTTGAACTATAAATCTTAAGCCTTAAACTGTAAATCTAAAATATAAGACATACAAAATATCAATCTCAATCTTTTTCCTAGCAAATAACTGCCTGTGGAAATTTGAAAAACCTAATAAACTTTAAATGATTGAGGCTTCCACTGGTGGCTAAAGTTTCGATTATGTGCTTCTGGGACCACTGTGTGAAAATATTTAATATTTTTCATACGATCCACTGATCGGGAACTTAACAGAGAAAATCTAAAGCACTGAACTAGTTCAAATAATGTAGAGAGCTGGGAAAGCTTTTGAGTTTTTTTCATGGTAAATGATCACTGTAAACAGTGATATTCCATCAATAAAAAGCTAAAAACAAGGAAATAGCGATTCTACATTTTTTACATCGTATACTAAAATTTTGAAATGAGCAAATTTAATTTAATACAAAATCAAGAAGCTACAATTAAAGGTCCATGAGATTCTACATCTCCAGGTGGTCATCACCAACTGAAACCACTGTGTTTAACTATCAATATGATCTCCGACGGTTTCCACAACATTTAATCCATTTAAACATTGTTTACCTAACTCTTAGCCAAAAATTTAACCTAAATTTTCAAATCAATATTCTAAAGACGCAAAAAAAAATACATAAATCGCCTGTAGAACAATACAAAAATCAAAATCTATTTCCACATTGATCATTTCTCCATCAATAATGAAAAAAAAAGAATGGGGCGTAATGTTTATGCGAATGTAAACCCTAAAAAAACACGCAACAGAACATTATAAAAGATGTTTTACGGGGGTTTGGTTTTAAAATAGGTCTGACTAGCGAGAGGTCTCATGTTCGAAACTCACCTTGGAAATTCGGAGGTCTGGCGATCGAATCCGGCCAAGCGAGAGGTGAGGCTCGCCTTCTCCTTATGCAGTGAAATGAAATGAAAGGATATTTACATAGAAAAAATAGTTTTTTTGGACTGAGCAACACAGCAGAGGAGTCGGATCGACCTGACCCTCCCAACGGATAAACATTTACTTTTCAAACTCAACAATATGAATCGGACGTATACACACATTAATATATGTAAACATATACACAATGGTGTATGCACATCGTATGTTGGGCTGGCATACGCGTACACGTAAGTATGTGAATTTCCGCTAGCTTGTATGCTATTCTTTTCTTTCCTCGGGGAGGTTTCCGTTAGATTTGAGTACAAGTTTCCCCTTGCTTATATTGAGGGAGATGAGCTTATGTGGGGCCGCTTTCTAAATGTAGAGGCTGCGCCACACTTGTGGCCATGTGGAAATTGTTCTCTAATGGCCTACGCACGTGATGACTAATTAAGTGGGTCGACCAAGTGAGGTCGCTGGAGTGATGTGAGAGCGCTATTTATCACCATCTATGCACATAAGTTTGAAATAAACATTAACTTAATTAGGCCACTGGTCGGGGTGTAGTCGTATGGTTGGGGCTAACTATCCAGCGATCTCGGGTTCGAACCCTCCTCTTCGTTGATCGTCTTCCAAAATTAGATACACATTTTCAATATAAAAAATATATTAACTTAATCACATATGGTTTTATTATTAAATTTAATCAAAAGCATTTTAAAAATATCAGAATTTTGGGGAGACCTGAGCAAGCTTAAGCAGCAGTACTTATTGAGAAAACTTATACAGAGGAGTACTAAGTAATCTCAGATCTTGCTTTTTTGCTTGCATGTGTGCAGGTTATAAGTGATTAGTTAATTAATTTGTATGGTAAAGTTTGAATGTTAGATGTGATAGAAGGTAAAATTGTCGATAGTGTGTAGGAAAAGGGGTATAAGGGAGACATGGTGTCAAGCCAAATTTTTGGAAATAATTATGTGTTGATTTATTGATCAACGTTTCAAATCACATCTTGTGATTTGTTATGATAATTTTTTGATGATGGATCATGAGATGTGATTCATAACATCAATCAATAAATACAATACAATTATTACCAAAAATTCTATTTCTTATAATATGGACTATGAAAGTCTTAGACCATTAATGATTTTAGGATGTTTGTGTGCTTGTTGATTAAAAAAATGTTTTGGATAAAATTGAGTGAACTTGTCAATTATCAATCCAAAAAAGTTTTATTAGCACATTTATGAGTTGTTATTGTGTCTTCCCCTTCTCTCTTCCCTTTCTCTCTCCCTTTCTATTTATGAGTGTCTTAGGCTTTGTTGTGCATCTAACCATGTGCACATTAGTCTTGCACTGCATGCACATCTCCCAATAGTAATCTATCCACACCAATGTATCATGCAAGATACCCTTGTGCTCTCTCCCAAAGCGTAAAGAGAGATACTAGGATGGATCGGGTTAGTTGGTAATGATAAAGCAACTCATTAGTCTTGTGCATGCCCTTACGCATGTGAGGATACTTGTAAGTATCTTATATTACCTAACTCATGGCAATAACTATGCATACAATGAATAATGATAGCTAAACGCAACACATCATCCTAGCAATGGAAATACAACAACAACAAAGATGTCAACGATAACAATAATAATAATACCAATTTCAACCTCGAACATCGTACACATGTTCAATTCATCAAGGCGAGCATTTATAGGGTCCAAGTACCACTCTTGTGCTTATAATACCAAATACATGTCTGACACATGTCATGAGGTAGCATAACTGCCACCAAATGGTAGTTAATGTGTTGTCCTATTTGGCATGGTAGACTGAGACAACTCATCAAGCCTAGTCTATGTTGTCGTTGTATCTCAACTACCTATCAAATAAATTTACATGTAGTTACTTTCGTCATTCACCTCTCGTCATTCACGCAACTTGTATTAGACATATGCAGATAAGGATTTACTTTTATTTTTTGCTCTAGTTGTTTTTGTCATATGCATATACGTGGACTCAACTGGTCATTATACACCATGTTCTTGAGATTTTGAGGAGCTCTGGTGCCACGTTGGACTTTATCACAAATTGTCAAACCCTGTCAAAATGTGGGGTCAATAGGTTTTATACCAAGAGTGTAAGTAATGTTCTTGGGTTTGTTAGGAACATTAAGAATTAAGAACACACATGGATCCTTGAGTGGCCCTTTTTGGTTAGGGGCATTCGCCTTGTATGGTATCTACTTTTTCACTTTTTAGTTGTATTGTTAGTTAGTGCACTAATGGGCTCTAATTTGAATTCATTTTTTTATAGTTATGCATGCATTATAGGTCATTTACATTTGGAGGATCGCATAGAATTTATTTTATCATTCACTTCAATCTTTCGTGTATTTACAAAACATTCTAGATAGATTAAGCAATCATTAGAGCATTTATTCTTTTTAGAGCAATCATCAGAAGGGGGCGTTTTACCTTATTTTTTATTTAATAGGTATAAAACATTAAAAGATTATTTAGATTATAATTTATGACATTTAAGCATAAATCTAAATGTAAAGGTTGCATTGATAATTGAAATTGATTGACAAGTGGAATAAACTAAAACTAGTAAGTACAACCAAGAATAAGATGTTTAGTGTTTTCTAATTTCTAGTTAACTATATCAAGTCTTATAGTGACAAACAAGATAAAATGGGACTACTATAACTCAAATCTAGGAATAGAATCTATCGTTGTGTTTGGACAAATCCACGCTCTCTGAATAACTTCCTAATATGGCCCTGTCCGATGACTGTGAACTTGTTTGCTTTAAAAATGAAGAAATTGTAACTGCTCGACCACATGTCCCTATCTCTGTTAAGAGCGCTGAGATATTTTGATTATGTTAATGCCATGTAAAAACCTCTATTTTCCTTCTCCTTGATTTGAAAACCCTATGTGTACTTATAAGAGCTAGAAACTTGTAAAAAAGAAGGGGAAGTGTAATGGGTTAAGATGACCTCAATCACCCCCATTGATTATTTACTATTGACTACATATATATATACTCCAAGAAGGGAATCAAGCCACACATAGTTCTCCCACCTAGTGTGATTGTGCAATTGTGCTCTTTGATTATATGTATGCAACTAGAAAACTAGCTTTGATACTTGACAATGTTAGCTCTTGACTTGATTTAGAATGCTTTAAATTTGATTTGAGATTGCTCCTAGTGATTGATATTGAATATAGAAAGAATAGGGTAGATTTTCTCAATGTGTAGTAGTGTAATAGATAGATGCCAAATAGATATCGAGTCCCTTTGAAATGAGGTCTTTCTTCATTTATATAGTGGACCTTTGGAATGATTTCATTTATCCAACTTAAGAAATGTGCATGATGACCTAAATGAATATTTCAAATTTTGGAAACTAGTCGTTAAATGGTGTAGGGGTAGGGTCATGCTAGGTGGACAGGTCTATGACAATAGACCTGTTTGCCTAACACAAACATGTTATAGAAAATCAAGGGTAATTATCCTATGGTTGGAAGAATTTTGAGAGTGATATAAGGCAGTTTGTAACATTAACTTGGAAATTCTTGTGGAGTAGTGATGATGAACATAGGGGTTAAGCCCACATATAGATAATGACTAGATGAATGGTGAATAAGAGTCATATTCAGTGCCAAACTGAAAACCAACTATTAGAGCCCATTGATTGATAGAATATGGAAAAAATTGGTTGGATGGAAAGACAAATTGCTCTCCCAAATAGGTAAGATACAACTTCTTACAAGTTCACTTCAGAGTATCCTTGTATATTTCATGTCATTCTTCTCTATCTCAAGCAAAATTGTTAACCAATTGGAATAAATACAAAAAAGATTTTTTTGGATGGGTGTTGAATAAAAATAAAAATTTCCTCTCATCGCATGGGACAAGACTCATCTCCCTAAAGGAAAAGGAGGCCTGGGTCGAAGGAGAGTAAAGTAGATGAACCAAGCTCTTATAGCTAAACAAGGATGAAAAGTTATAAAAGATGACAATAAATGGACTAAGATCATAAAATCCAAGTATCTGGAGTCTAGGGAAGGAGAGGGCTTCATATCTGAAGAAGGCCCGAATAACAGTTTAACTTTTTGGAAAGCCCTCAATTGCAAAAAACTTCTCAAAAAAGGCAACAAGTGGAATGTGGGAAATGGTAATAAAGTAAACTTTTGGGATGATCCATAGTTATATCAGTACCCTCTTGCTTCCATAGCTCCTTGGGATGCTCTCAGTCATGACTTTAAGGAGGAAGTAGGAACGAAAGTGAGTGAATACTGGGAAGAGGCTAATGGCTCGAGAAAGTGGAAACTTATTCATAAGGAGGGAGTTAATGTTCAGGTCTATCAAATCTTCCTAGATCTCAACCTGAAACTTCAGTATACCCATATCAACCTATTACCCAAAGAAAATGAACTCATCTAGTCTAATGATTCAAGTGGAGTCTTTTCTATTAAATTAGGCTATTTGGCTACCCTGGACCAAGAGGAGTTCGTTGAGAATTGGTTGAATATGTGGATTTAGAATCTCACTCCCAAGGTAAACATCTTATTATGGTTGGTAGACTAGAATAAAATTCTCATGATGGACAACCTGTTTAAAAGGAGTCTCCCTATCCCAAACAGGTGTGTTCTCTTTAAGTGTAATACAGAATCGGTCTCCCATTTGTTCTTAGATTGCTTGTTTGCTTGTGCCATTCTGGCCTCCTTGTTGAAGTTCAATATTTGTTGGGATAAACCCAACTCTATTTGTGATCAACTATTTCAATGAAAACCCCCTTGGGATTTCATTCATTTATCTTTTTTGTGGGACCTTACACTTTTGCACATGTTCTAGGGAATCTGGAAGTGTAGAAATTATTACATTTTTTACAAGGCCCCTTCCTCCCCTTCACCTCTAAAAGGATTTTATTTATGATAAGAGAGAATTAGACCTCATTCTCCTTTAATTTCATGGACCCTCTCCATCTTCATCTTGTCGCCCTCCTCGCCTCTTGGAAACTCTCAATTCTAAAGTATGTTCATAACTAAAGGGTGGATAGATCTCTAATTAAATGGATTAGACCTCTTAGCTCTTAGTTCAAGTTGAATTTTGATGATGTTGCAAAAGGTTACCTAGGCCTAACTAGGGGGGATGAGTTATAATGGATGTTGATGGTAAGCTATTGGTTGCTTATGCAGGTCCCTTGGGGGTCCAAACTAACCATGTTGTTGAAGCATTAGTGACACTTTGGGGCATAAAATTAGCAATCAGCTTGGGCATTGGATTCCTCCAAATCTAAGGCAACTCTCTTAACCTCATTAATTGCCTAAAAGGCAAATCCAACTCCTCATGGACCATTTCAAATGAAGTGGAAGATGAAAAAAGACTTCTCATTCAACTTAAGGACTCCTCAATCACCCACACTTACAAAGAAGGCAATGAGGGAGTAGATATAATGGTGAACATTGAGGTACACATTGCCTCTTTCCAACATTAGTCGAAGGAGGATGAACTCCCAAAGTAATTCACAATGATTATTGAAAAGGAGAAGACTCCCTTCCTATGTGTGAGATAATCACAAGCAACTTCCAAATGATTTATCTCATCATAAACAAATCTCAAAACAAGTAGGAGTACCATTATTGCCAAATAAAAGTAATTGGTTCGAAACATAGGAATAAATATGCTAGGCACAACATTAAATTCCTTTATTCTCCAAAACTAGACACTCAAAATAGGAAAAAAATGTTCACCTATAGCAAGCTTCTGAGAGATGTGGAAAAGTTGAGTATGGGTGGCGACCATGATAAAGTTGAACCGATTTCTTATGCTAAGGCGAAGGAAGATCTAGAAGTCTATAATAAACTATCCAAATGTGGTCTCATGAACTTCATGGAAAGGATTGTGGGGCACAACTCTTCCATCTCCAAAGATTTAACTAGAGGTTGGGAGGATCGAGTTGTCAGGATGAGAGGCCTCAATGTCACCGTCACCGAAGAGGTAATTAGTGAAATTATAGGCATGAGTTGCGATAGTGTTAAAGCATTTAAGGATCAAAAAAGGAAGGATGAATCAATGAAAACTTTTTTCAAAACTAACAAACCAGTTTCCTCATCTCAAAAAGGGTTTCCTAGAGTAGATTTACTGAGGAAGTGGCCCGAGATATGTCTCTAGATCATGAGATATATAACCCTAAAAGGTAAGCACACAATTATCTTTTCACATCATCTTATGTTGATGAATCATTTTAAGGCACATTGAATTAGTCTACTTTTTTCCTACTTAAATCCATAGAAGTCTTAGTCATGACTTTCAAGGCAAACCCTTATTTAGACCTCATACATTAGAGACTTATTCTTCTAATTGTGAAGAGAGGGGAGCCCCTGTGGGGGAACTATGATATTGAGGCCATTGATGTTCCTAATGAGGATGAAGAGTTAGAGGAAGACAATAAAGAGGGTTCTGACAAGGGGAAGAAAAGGACTTTTTTGGCTCTGAGGGGGAGGAAGAAACTGGCAAAAGCACCCATGCAAGTAGTTATAAGCGAAACATCCCAGAGTCCAAGGCTATTTAAAGTCTAACCCCCCAAACCCCCAGGAGTAGTAATACTGAAGAGGTGGAACATAATCTAGAAAGGATCCAAACAAAGTTGGCCATGCAATAGTTGATATGTATCAAAATGGTCAAATAAATCAAAAGATTGAAGATGATGTTATTTCTAGATGAAGTTAAAATCTAGATGGGCACAAGTGAAGAAAAGGTAGAAGCCACTGAGGAGGTGGGATAAATTAGAGTGAATCCTATTAGCATAAAAAGGAAGTTGGAGTAGGAAACAAATGAGAAGAAGGTATAGGAGAAGAAAAAACATGATAAATTGGAGGAAAGGACATTGGACAACCAAAAGAAAAGCATGGCTAAAGATTCTTCCCAGGGCTCGAGCAAGAGAACTAGGGGATATTCCAAGAAGAAAGAAAAGATCAAGAAAGATAATAGTAAATTGGTTGCTTACTCTAATTATGAGAAATCTCACCACTAAATTTAGTCATTTTCTAGGTAGTTTCTTTTTTGTTGATCTTGGTTCCTTTTTTGTAAGTTTTTGTTATACTTTTGGTTGGCTAAAGACAACCTCGTTGTTCTTGGCCCTTAGGGATTCTAATTTATGTCTATATTTCTCTCTTTATATTGAATATCATTCATTGTTTATAAGGGTACATGACCCTAATCTCACTTTTTAACCTTATCTAATAAAAAGAGTCATATATTTTTGTGTAAGTCAAGTGGTTCAAGATATGTCAAGAATTAATATTGTCAAGTACTTGTAACCATATGTAGGTATCATTTACCCCACCTTTATTTTAGTAATGAATTTTTTAGAGTAAAGAAGAAAGATAAACCTAAGTGTGTATGACACACTTTGTTTTTTGATAGGAAACTCCAAGTGTGTAGGGCACTCATTTTAGAAAATCCTACAATAGCACATGAAGTAGTCAATGTCCTATTTTAAATTTGAGAAATCCAAATTTTGAAATTTGAAATTGAAATAAAATTAAGGGAGTACACTTGTAGGGAGATGAAACATATTGCTTTGTAACCTATAAAAGATGATGAAGCATTGGAGAAATGTGCCCCCTTGTTGAATCACTTAGAAAGATGGTTCCTCATGTTGAACCAATGGTGAATTGAGGGTGATCAAGTCCCAATTTTGAATAACCAATCAATCCCTTAAGTTGAAAAGATGCATATTCTGACTCTAATGAATTGGGACAAGTACCCATTGTACTAATCCAAAGAAGATGGAACCACAATGGGTTCGCTACAAGCGATGCCAAAATCATTGAATGTCACTAGACTCGAATGTACATCATTTGTAACAACATAATGAGTTCATTGGAAGTAATGCCAAGGTCATTGAGTGTCTCTAGACTTAAGCAAACATTAATCGTAACAGAAGGAATCACATCATTACAAATGGATCTAGATTATGTTTTCATGATTGAAAAAGAAGAAATAATATTCATGCCCCCATCATGACCACAGTGCCAATAAATTTGAAGTGAAATAACAACAATTTGCTATTGAATGTATAAACTATATTTTATTACATATATATATGAATCAATATCATGTATTTTTAATTTGAAAAATGTTTATATGTTCATGAGCCAACATCATGCCTCCTAAATTCATGTCAAATGATATAAAATGCCACACATCTATATGCATAGTTACAATTGTTTATGAAACTTGTAATTTATGTTCCTATAATTATTTTACATATGGCCATGAAATGCATCCAAATGTATACAAATTTATACTCAAGTCTATATAAGGTGAGTACATATGCATGTTATATGCCTACATTATTATATCTTAGCTTGATCTTATGGCTATGATTGATCTTCCTTGCCTATATAATCAAGGCACTTTCCTTGCATTTGCATGAAGTTTTGGTGATATTATATGATATTGCTTTTCATTTTTGCATATCAATTTGCAATTCTATGTTGTCAAATCTTATGATATTTTGGTTGTTAACACCTGAGATCTTTATGACTTAGAATACTTTATTTTTTATTCCTTTTATGGTAATCAAAGCAATAGATGTTGCAGCCATCCATTTGTGAGTTTGTTGCAAAAAAATTTAATCCAAACTTCTTTCTTTTTTTAGAGTGTGCCATTGAATCTACAGAGCATATCTATAAATCATTAAGTGTGAGTGGAAGAGGTTCGGTACCTATATTTTTTATTCCTTATTGCATGAAAGGGTTTGTTTAGTGTGAGAGGAAAAGGTTCTATTGCAGATCATCCTTGTGCCACTTTTCTTTCGATTGGGGATTTTTTCTTGCTCGACAATTTCTTTCTAGACTTGACCAAAGTGGCACATTTTTTAGATCGATGCATTTTTTAGAGCTCTCGTGTGCAACAAATAGTGATGCCAAATAGGACATCAATTTTAGACCAATAGGTAGGATCACTATTCACACCTTTTTTCCTCTTTTTTTTTAAAGTGATGCCACCCACACATCAATCCTCTCATCCTTACCCTTAACCCTTGGTCACATTGTATGTCACATAGGGGGCTTAAATTTTGATTTATACTAGTGGGGGATTAACTTCTAGCCCTTCAAAGTTTTTTTCTCTCCAAGAATTTATTTTTTTCCAAGCATTTAATATTTTTTTGTGCAATTTTTTATTTTATTTTTGACCCTTTTATGATGGGAAAACTTGGAAAAACTATATCTTTCGATCAGTAACTTGAAATTGAGTGTTTTTTTCAAGTGTATTTTTTTAATGCCCAATATGTAAGTGTCATTTATTTTTTAAAAGCACACTAAAATATAAAGTGCCAAATTTGGGGTAGGGGGTCGGGGGGGTCGGGGGGGTCAATACAAAGTCTTTTGGGGGGTTGTCTCAGCACTAATTTATACACCCTTTTTGCATTCTTTTGCTCTTTGGTGATTTTTTTTAGATCAATACCAAGGTTTAATGGGTCCCTTACCCTATCTTTAAAAAATGCAAAGTTTTTATAAAAAAATTAGACCTCAAGGATTTTCAAAATGAAATCGAGATCCCTACCAAAGACAAGGCCAACTAAGTGATGAGTCTGCAAAATGTCAAAAAAAAATCTAACAAGTAGGCCCAACAGGATAGCCTCTGATAAAATAGTAAGATAAAAAACAAACACTATGCCAAAAACACCAAAAAAAGCAAATTCATTCTTTTGACTTAACCTTAGGATCAAGATTAAGCCCTGCAGTCATGACTCACTCACCACTTGCCAAAACTTGATGAAGCCTGCCTTTAATACCACCAACTGAAGCAAATCTATGATTACTAGCCATCCAACCATGTATTGAAATAGAAAGCACTCGATGAGGAGCTCAAACTAGCCTAAGAAGGAGCTGCTCCATGAGACTAATCTACCAACTAACACAAAAACTCCATAGTAGCCACCCTTTCCTCATAATGTTTTGATTCTTTCCAAAATTTGAGCTCCATAATCAGGTTCTAGATCTAAACCAAGGTTGGAGGAGAGATAAAATATCCACATGACAGAGGAGGATGTCCAATATTGCCCTACAACTCTTTCACAAAACCCAATAATGCTACAAACCTAGTCTCCAAGGCCCTGAAGACTGAAATTGGGATGAACCCAAAACTGTTGTTTGTAGAAAAGGGAAGATTAGGAAAAGGGCCTGCCTTGAAATCTACCAAATTTTATAGCAAACCCTTCTTATGAACTAGAGCTGTAAAAAAATTCAAGAACCCTGACTACCCTTTCCTTATCAGGTACCAACACTAACACATTCAAAGTAAAAAGAGCAGCCACTTCTGAATTGAATCTAATTAAAAGATAATCACCTAGATATTTTCCCCCTAAGGTGAAGATAATGGCCTGCATAATCTCCTCCAATGGTGCCTAGAAGATCTTCTTAACATGAGCTCTAGAAGCTCCTCCATAGAAAGCCATTTCCCTAGCTTCATTGCCTCTAACCACTGCTGGAACCCTAAGGGCCATTGCAATAAAATTCTCTATCATTGTCATCACTGCTATGAAAGACAAAGAGGAAATTGCACTAGGAGGAAAAAATCCTCAAGTATATGATGGAGAAATAGAAACCTCTCAAAGAATTATGCCACCCATGGTAATAATCATGCCTATACTTATTACCAACACCACCAACCTCGTTTCAAGAGAGAATGAAGTAATAAAAAAAGGGTCGAATAAAAATCACCCCTAATTATGACCCAAGTTTAATATTTGAAAACCCCTCAAACTCTTGCCATGAGTCTCTTTGGTTATTGACTATTAAAGACTCCTTTTGATCTATACCATAGTTAGCAAGAAAATTGGCCACATCATGACCTCCCTATAACAATCATGACTTTCCCAAACTTCAAAACCAACTAAACACTCCCATGCCTTGGATATAATGTTCTCTAAATTTTAGGAAGAAGCTAAATTATTTTTCAAAGCAAATAAAACTATTTGTGAGTCACCTTCAATTTGAAGATTGACTCTACCACATTGGGATGCTAAATCAAGACCAAACACCAAGCCCTGAGCCTCTGCTTCATTATTAGTTCCATCCATTAATTTTTTGAAAATGGCCCTTATAAGAGAGCCACTACAAACTCTAATTATACATCCTACCCCAGATGTTCTAGGGTTACCCCTAGAGGTGTTGTCAAAATTCAATTTAAACCAGCTAGGAGGAGGACGTCACTCTAAATTTTCCTTTCTTTTCTCTTTAATTGAAACTACCATTGACCCACGAATGAGGGTAATTTTTTTTTGTATAGGTATTTTTATAACCAAAATGCCCACACTAATGGTGAATAGTATCCCTAGCCATGGATTGTGGAATGCCTCATCGCATTGAACATAGGTTTCAATCCACTTGTCAACCCTCGTCGCATTGAACACCAAGCTGGTTATCCCATTGCATGTGGAGACTTTTCACAAAGGTGTGCATACCTTACCCAATATAGGATTATAACCTATGACCTCCCTTTTAAGAGCACATGTTCTTCACCATTAGGTCAATTCAGGTGCACTAAAATTTTGGTTACAAGCATTTTTACAATTAGAATGCCCAAACTAGTGGTGAATAGTATCCCTAAATATAAACTATGGAATGCCTCATCGCATTGAACACAAGTTTCAATCCACTTGCTGACTGCCATCGCATAAACATCAAACCAATTAGCTCATTGCATGTGGATACTTTTCATGAAGGTGTGCAAACCTTACCCCTTATAGGATTAGAACCCATGACCTCCCTTTTGGGAGCACATGTTTTACACCATTAGGCCAACTTAGGTACACTATAAAAAGGTTTGGGGTAAACTAGGGTGAATTGAACCAATGGTGCATAACATTGGGATCATTATCCTAACACTACACCTCATGACTTGCCTTCACACTAAGTTAGCTACATCCTCACCCTTGCTCTTTGGCAATTTTTTAGAATGACGTATTCTTCTGTATTGGATCAATGTGAGCCATTAACAACACACAATTACCACACATGGAGACCAAGAATGGAAACAATCATTAAACACAAAATATTATGAGCCTTAATGACTGAAACATAACTAGTGTTCACTAGATAAAATATGAGAAATTTTAGCACCAATACAAATTTGATGAGTGTATGGGTTTGATAAGAACTTATGTAAGTGATAGAATTTTATTTCGTTTGGAAGGATGTAACTCTGCTTTCAAAATATGGGTAAAATTAAAGGGTTTATTTGGTACGGTGGATCAAATGAAAGCCATGCAACTTGGATTAGACATCATTTATCCCAATTTGATGTAAAACCCTGATGTCTAGAACCTCTTTAACTATCTCCTAGCTCTAATTTATGAATTGAATGCCTTTAATGACTTTGATCATTGATTCCTTCTTGCAAGTACTTGTTTGTATCTTAAACTCTTCTCCCTCAATCTCTCTCTTTACTAGGCCCCTAGCCTATTTGCATGCATAAACCTCATTTTTTTTGAAGATATATCATTCCTACTTTAACTATGATATCCCATCCTTCATATTTCATCCCCATTCTCTCATATATGTCTCTCATCTCTTCACTTTCTTTGCATAGTTCAAATTTGACCTTCTTTCAAAGGCTCATAGACCTAAGATTTGGTTCTAAACTTCTTATTTCTATCCTAGGGATCATATGGTCATCAATAATATCATTTATATCTCTCTTCATTCATACAACCCAAAAATACCACCTCCAATCAATAACTCTCCTTCCTCTCACACTCGCCCTCTCTAAGGCTTATTTCTTGTAGCCCTATTTTGACAAAAAGCTCCTAGGTTTTAATGATCCATAGAGTTTATAGGAAATATAAAGACATATTTGGGGACCTTTTATCCTATTTTATCTTTATCCATAGTTTTATGATTTAACTCTTAATGTAGACCACCTAACTCAACACCTCCTTCTCTCAATTAGGTCTCTTTAGGCCTAAGACAAACACATAGTAATAGAGACAGTAAATTACTATACTATACTAATCCAAAACCACAAAATTATTATAGATAAAAAACAATAAGGTCATACTAAAAAGTTTCATTAAATTACAAGGTTGGAAATAATTTTGTTATAGGGGTTACAAGAATCAAAACCCTAGCTTGGTGAATACAAGCCTGTATAACGCTGATAGGGAATAAAAATGTTTAATTTGAAGCTAATGCACTTTCAAAGGATTATAGGGATTTTTTAGGGTATACCCCACCTATTTATACCTTTTAAAACAATTCTTAAACTTATAACAACTTTAAATGAGCTCTCCAATGTAACTTAATAGAATTATGGGACACATGCAAAAGGACTGTGACATTTGAATGCAAATTTGATTAGAATATTAATTTCTTGATATACTTTTAGCATCCAAAGGATTAATTACACCAATAATAAGTCCTCAATATAATTCTCTCCTTGTCAAAACACCTATATGAAACTTATAAACCTCCTATGATCTCTTATCACTTGACTGAGTGTGCACAAGATGACAGTGTACAAGAGTGTTTAGAAAGAATTTGTAAATATTCTTACTCCACACATGGGAAAGACTTAATAACACTAAAAATTATTCAAGAAACCACTCAATAATTTTCCACTAATTTTAATCATCAAACCAAGCTATATATATTTATTGACAATCATCAAACTTGGAGACAATACTCTATCTTGGATATAGTCCAATATGCACAGTCATAGAGTTCTCTCACTTGCATGACAAATTACTTCCCATAATATAATTTTTTAAAAATATAAAAATATGAGTTTAATTGATAATATCATAATTCAATAATAACATATCACAAATCATCAATACCTTAATTTGTATCAAATACATACATAACTTGTTCAACACATAATTGGCAGGTAGATAGACTTCTTTTCAAATCTTTATTCTTTTATATATTTCTTGAATCTCCTCCTCTTTTTCTCCTCCCAATTATTCTCTCCTAATTTCATAGTACTCACATACACCTCATCTACTTGCCTTTTAACCTTTATAACATGACAAACATGCCAAAACACTTTCTTACAAGGCCAACCCACATAGGGTGGTAGTTACAATAATAACTTTCTTGGATCGTATTGATTTTTTCCATGACATGCACATTAAGGCACCTATTACACAAATTACATGACCATTTACAAACATTTACTAACATTATATTTGACACAAGACTCTAATAGACCCCAAAAGGCTAGACTAAAAATTCAAAATTTTAAATTATTGATTTTGGCAAGAAAATCAATAAGGCCTAGAAACACACTAGTTCAAAGACTCTCACTGACTCCAATACCCTCATTAGGACCCTATAAGATCTATATCATCCAAATAAGACAAGAAATGAGAATATACAACTTATTAAAGACACTATACCTCATATTACATTGTGATGCTCTGCATCACAATATTAAAGATTTTCTATCCATTGTAGACTATCTTAGTAAGTTCAAGCACTTTTTGACACAATTGACAGGGAGTGGAATATATAAGAAAGATAAATAATACGTCTAATAAATTATGTCCAAGTTGAGAGGTCGATTCCAAATATTTGCTTCTACCTTTTTCTATAACATGGATGCCTTGGGTGCCACATAAAAAATGCCTTATTTATAATTTATTAGTAGAATATAATCCTAAGGGTAAGGGAAAATCAAAAAGTAAATCCAAAATCACTCATCCTTATTAAATTACCACTAAACCCAAAGATAATAACTCTAAACCCAATGAGTCTTATAAATCCAAGAATAAGTCTAGCCTTTCATGCTCCTTTTGTGGGGGGACTGGGCATGTAGAAACTAGGTTTTGGAAGAGAATGAAAGCCTTAGAGGATGCAGTTAGAAAACACAAAATATCTATCTCCACTCCACCTTCTAATGAGAATGGCAAAGCACTTAATGCTTTTTGGTTATAGATTATGGTGCTTCTCACCACATGACTTCTTCTAAGGAGTTTTTCATATCTCTTGGTTTGAGTTCTAATTTCAACATTGAGGTTGGAGATTCTTTCTTTATTTCTATTAAGGGAAAAGGTGACATACAAATTGATGGTGGTTGCATAAATGATGCTCAATATGTTGCTGACATCACTACCAATTTGTTTTCTATTCTTTAGATTTGTCATTCTAGTTAGGTCAAGATAGTGACTTTCACACCACAAGGGTATGAAATTTGAACATTGTTAGAACCTCATTCACTTTTTGCATAAGGTGTTGTTGATCATAGTTCTATACTATATCACTTTGAGAGTTTTGAGGACATTTATTCTATTGGTGCATACTTGGTTTCTCATGTAGATTCTGAGAATAAACTTTGGCATGAGATATTTGGACATCTTTATTATAGATATTTAAAGGAGTTGAACATTCATGGTATGGTTGATGGTCTTCGTAGAGTTTCATATCTTGATGGAGTTTTTATTGGCTGTGAATTATGGAAACAATACCAAGATCCATTTCCTAAGGGTATTTCTAAGAGATCTTCTTCACCACTTGAGCTTGTGCTTAATGACTTGATGGTTTTTTTACTCCTTTTAATGGAGCTAAGTATGCAATTACATTTATTGATAATTTATTGAGATGTGTTTGGGTTTATTTTATCAAATACAAGAGTGAATTTTTTTCACACTTTAAAGTCTTCAAGTCTTTGGTCAAGAATCAATCTTCTAGTTGTATAAAGAAGCTTCACACTAATAGGGGGTAGTACTTTTTTTTGGTTGCTCATGGCATTGTTCACCAATAGTATATTCCTTATACAACATAACATAATGGCTTAACAAAAAGGAAGAACCAAAATTTGAAGGAGATGGCTAACTGCATGATGTATTCTCAAGATTTACCTCATGTATAGTAGGGAAGAAGTAGTTAATTATGCAAACTTTATTCAGAATCATATACCACACAGAGCACTCAAACATTTGACTCCAGAGGAGGCTTGGTATAGAATGAATCCTAATGTCTCATTTTTTTGAGTTTTTGGGAGACATGCTTGGGCTTTTGTACCAAATAAGAAAATGAAAGCCTTGGATAGGAAGAACAAACACTCTATCTTTGTAGGGTATTGTGAGGACATGAGAACTTATAGAATTTTGGATCTTTATTCTCATGATGTTTTTTTTCGAACACATGTTCATTTTGATTAACGTTTCTCTTCTCACAAGTCTTCATCTTCTTTCATGACTTCTTATTCTTCTTTAATTCCATCCATTGATGATTCTTCAATTCATCTTGAGGATCCCTCCTTTGAGGAGTCAGTTTAGGAGGCCATGGAGGAGGTTATGCATACAAAATTAGATACAGATCTTGTTACCACTATGCCTAAGTGGGATTGTAATATAGTTTCTAAGGTAACACCTTTCATATAAGATCTTCCACCCTCAGACATAATCATGCATAGTCTACAAGTTTTGAACTTTTATGTCAAGAATTTTGTAGGGATCCATAATCTTTTTCACAAGCTCATGGGATAAAAGAGTGGGATAATGTGATGATAGATGAGTATTCTTCCTTGATGACGAATCATACTTGGGATTGGTTATCTCTTTTTAAGGGAATAAATTTGGTTAGGTGTAAGTGGATATACCAGACCAAATATACATTTGATGGGTCCATTGACAAGTATAAGGCACATCTTGTAGCAAAGGGTTTCTCACAAGTCGAAGGTGGTGATTACTCTAAGATTTTTTCTCTATTTTCCAAGATGGATTATGTGCACCTTGTACTTTATCTTGTTGCATCACTGGGTTGGCCAGTGTACCAAATGGACATAAAGAGCTCCTTATTACATGGATATTTACAAGAGGAAATTTACATGGATTAACCTAGTGGGTTTTTTCATGAATATTATCTTGTTTATAGACTTTGAAGGCCTCTTTATGATCTCAAATAGGATCCTCATGGCTAGTATGAGAAGATGGATTCTTTTCTTTTATCTACTGGATTTGTTCACTGCCATTCAAATCCTACCATATATATCCAACATGTTGGAGAGGATATTGTTATACTGGTTTTGTATATTGATGATTTGCTTCTTACAAGCAACTTTTCTTCTTAGATTTAGGTTGTTAGTAGATTCTTTTAGCATAGTTTGAATTGACAAATCTCCATATTTTACACTTTTTCCTTGGTTTACAAATTTCTCAATCAGATTCAGGGATTCTTTTGAGGTAGTAGAAGTACACACTTGATCTCCTTCAACATTTTGGCATGGCTAATTACAATCTAAGTCCCTCTCCTTCCCATTTTGGGGTCACTCTTACTTTCACTTGCACTATTCCTCTTTGTAATCCTACATTGAATAGGTAGATGGTTAGAAGTCTCATGTACTAGACCCATACTCACTTCGATATTTATTTTTTAATTGGGCTTGTATCTCAATTTACACATGCTCCTCATGACAATAATTGGTAGGCTAATAAAAATATTTTGTAATATCTACGGGGTACTTCCCATTTGGATTACACTTCACCAAATGTTCTAATCAGTTAGTTGGTTATATTAATACATATTGGGTAGGTTTTATTGATGTCAAACATTCTACTTATGGCTACCTTTTTTGTCTTGGTTCTTCTCCAGTTGCTTGGGATTTCAAAAAGTAACATGCTTTTGCATTTTCATTTATAGAGCCAAAGTACAAGTCAGTAGTCACAATAGTCAACATGTTCTTTGGCTTCATCAATTATTAACAAAGTTTGGATTCACTCAGGATTCACCTACTTTACTTTGGTGTGACAACCAAAGTGCAGTTCACATTTCTCATAACCTTATTGAGCCCTAATAGACCAAACATATTGATATTCACATACACTTCATTCATTAACACATTCAGGAGGGATTTATTTATTTGAAATACATTCTGACTCAACAATAGGTTGCCAACATCTTTACGAAGCCTTTTGCATCACCTCATTTCCTTGAGTTACATGACATGCTTTGGGTTTCAAAATCTATCCTTATGGGTGTTTTTGAGGACATCTTCCTTCTTCATTTCTTCATGAATATATTATACATGAGTATTTGATCAGGCCTTGTTGTATGCCACTTTATTTTTGGTTAATTTTAGCCCTTGCTTCACTTGAGGGGGGTGTTTGAGTAGGTTATTTACCTAAGCTCATGTTTCCTAGGTGTTTTATTTATTTAAAGCATTATTAGGTTTTCCCACCCACTTAGATGTGGATATTAATTGTTTTTTCTATATTAGGTATAATGGGTTTCTATCCCTAGGTTATCTCCTAGCTTGATCTAATGTCTATGATTGATATTCCTTGCCTATATAAGCAAGGCACTTTCATTATATTTTCATGAAGTTTTGAATATATTATATTATATTATTTTTCATTTTTGCATATCAATTTGCAAGTCTATGCTGTCAAGTTCTTCTTGTGATGTTTATATTGTTAACAACTGAGATCTTTATGGCTTGAAACACTTTATTTTTCATTCCTTTCACCCATAATCTGTATTGATGTGACAATATCTTTCATATATCTTATTTTTTAATTAATTTGAATAATTTAAATTGTACTCTATCATAAAATTTAGTTTTCTATTCATGGAGGCTTGAATCTCTAAGACAAGCCCACTGTAATGGCCCCATTTTGAGATGAGGGATGTAACCTGCAATTCACTCATCTTAAAATAAGATCTAATTATATCACGTGATACATATAGAATCATGTATAAACTATTTAATATGTCAAGAATATGTTATCATAGTATAGTGTATGTCATTAAGGCATGTCTGAAACATGTGTAATGCACGACATACACGTGTCATGTCTAGATAGATATAACAATGAAGCATGTAGTAAAATAACCATCTTTGAATAAGACTACACATTAAAAGTGCATGATATGTATCATGCCACCATAAATTAAGCTCAACAAGCATAACACACCATGTCATGTAATGTCACACATAAAACCAAAGGTTACATATAATGGACTTGAACATGTCATAATAACAAAATCCAAGGGCCACACACAAAGGACATTAAAATATCATAAGTAACAGACATAAAGACATCCCAAACACAAGGATAAGTGGCCAAACACAATAATCAATAAATGTCTAGTCTATCATGCAAGAAAATAACAACATCAAAAGAACACAAAGCAAGTGAAAATTAGTCTACACCATCTAAATATATTAATGTCTCATCATAGAAAAGTAACACATCCATGTAACACATGTAAGATATGAGTAACTAGAAAGACACTTGTAAGATATGTAGCCCAACATGGTAGAGAGGTTATAGATGATATAATCTATGATAATATAATCTTTAGAATAAAGTACCCTCAACAAAGGCATGGCCACTAAGTAGAAAGGAGTCTAAGATCAAATAAGTGTAATATATATGTCCTGCATCACACTCATATACTAAGTGAAATGCATGTGTGTACAAAAAATAATATGTTATATACTAAAAATGTGATAAATAACATATGTAAAGAAGTAAATTAATAACTTGTGTCAAGATTAAGTCTTGACTTTTTATTTTTTAGAGTATTTTGAAAGTTTTTCTATTTTGGAAAATAAGCTAACCAATAATTCCATAAATGGAAGGACCATAATGTGAGCATGTAGCATAGAATGGGAGGGTGAATTTACACAAATGAAAAGTGATATATGTAGATAAATTAGAGTCTGAAAAAGGTATTAGGTGTTATAATGTAACCTTCCTGATCATTGCTCATAAATTTTTATATAAGGTGTAAAACTCTAGAGCATGCAAGAATTGATGGATTATATTGTATAGTAGGAGAAAGTTTCACTACCTATGTTTGTTGTGGAATACACCAAAGTATCCAAGTTTACTACTTTAGGATGCACTATAGAAGATGAAGATCTATTTAAACTCTGCATAACTCTTTAATGTGAAATTTGTATCTAAGAGGGTGTACTAGTCTCCTCTAAACTATTTGTATAGAAGATCTTGTATAGGTGTAACAACTAAATTTACACTATGATCCTAAATAGGTACAATAACCATCTATGGTTGTGGTGGGGGAGGAGGAGGAGATACCATTGATTGTAGAGGGTATTCATATCGAATACCTAAAACTTTGACCCATTAAATTACAATGTATATATTTGAGACATCGGTGTATTATGGATGGCATTACAAGGAGATTTAATATCCAAGGGCATCCTACTAACATGCCAAATACCCTAGTGCTTTGTAAGACCAAAAATGGAGTAAACATTCTCACTGAACTAAACTAAAAAGATAGCATTATATACCCAAGAGTATTTTGTATATGTCTATTGAATTATTTAACGACTTTTGATGTATCTTGTAAATATTGCTCTTTGTACCCAAGAGTGAGAAGAAGTGTCATTGTACATGTGTTTTCACTTGACCTATTATTTTTCATGACATTGTGTATGGGTTATTTGTTGATATAAGCTCAAATAAATAGTGTATGTCTATCTAAATCATCATCAACAATCTCACTATCATCAAATGTGATCATAGGATGTGGTGTTGAACTCTTTGTAAGTGTACCAATAACACCATCTATTATATGTCCATATGTTGAAGGAGGAGGATGCACATTATATGCATGGTGTACCTATGAGTCATCCTTAATTTCTATTATTCCATTGTTTGAAAATGGATTATTGAATATTTTCAACTTTACATTTTCATTTCATTGTGGTTTAGATTCCTCTAAAGGTGTGTCTAACTTAGTATTATCATTGATACGATATTATATCTTATGACTTAACACATAACACTTGTTTGTAGAGTGTGAGATACATCTATGATAGTCACAATATTTTTTATTTTTGAATCCCTTATGTTAAGGCTTAGTCATATTAACCTATAATGGTGGAGGGAGAGATATGAGATTTCATTCAAGTAACTTTTGTAACAAAATATGATGAGATGATGGTAATCTTAAAAATTAACTCCTTGGTGGAGTTGTCAATTGAGGCTTATTCATTGGTTGTGATACTACATTAACTATTACTTTTATTTCATTCTTCCTTTCTTTAGATTTGACTTTGTAGCTTAGTTTGTTTTGAAACTTAGTATTTGAAGTAGTTTTAGAATGTGGTGCATACTTGAGTTTGTTCAAAGCTATGAGCTTGAATTCTTGTTTTTTAACTAGTATAACATAACTTATCAAAATATTTGAATTTTTTGAACATGATAGACTCATGAAGTGGTGTTAGTAAATGTTATGTGAAGATATATTGTAACTGATTATCTATTATAGAATTGGTCATCTTAGCTAGCATAGTTTTGTGTCAAAGAACATATTCATTGATTGGTTCATTATAACCTTACTTAAGTTTAGAAATTTATGCAAAAGAATGTTTTTGACCAATGGTAATAAATAAATATGCTAGAAACTGGTCTGACAAAGGGTTGAATGATTTAATTGATTAGAGTGGAAGATCAAAGAACTATCACAAAGCATATTATTTGAGGCTTTATAAAAATAACTTGGTTAATAATTTGTCATTATATGCATAATCCAAACATGTTACATAACATGATCCAAGATATTGTCTAGGATTGCCTTTATCTTCATCAAGTGGAAGCTTAGGAGTTACAAAGCCTATTGGTGATGTGTAAGATGTTATCTGAGGTGCTAAAGGATTATGATGCAAGGTATGAGAATCCATTAAATGATTATCTTTAGAGACATCTTGCTCTAATTGTAACACCTTAACATGAAAGGCTATAACAATTTGCTCAAGGGAATGTGCATTATGCAAGGTTGGTGGTGGACCATGCATAGTAATCAAAGGAGGGGTCTATGATGTTTATGTATAAAAATGCATATTAATATATTATACTCCTTATGATGCCCCCATACCTAGGGATGATTTTAATGTTTAACCCTATCTAAATTAAGGAATCCTACTTGGGTAGATAGGGTTAAGGATATGGAAATGATAAGGCACAAGGGCGAATATCAGATCTACATCAGGCTAATGAATGTGTTAAACTCAGATGTACCATATGTTAAATTTATCAAATTGAGATAGGCTATTAATAGAATGTAAAACTATGCTAGATATAAAAATGACATAAAATATAGTACTTATCTATTTCTGATGCTAAGACAAATATAGATCTGGTATAGGTAGAAACTAGGCATGAATATGGTTTTAGATCAATCATCAAATTCTAGATTTGGTGCCTTTGGCTATCTAGATAATTACATTATCCTGGGATAATTACATCAACATCAATGTTTATGTTTAATGCTAGTATCTTGATAATTATATTGACGCTAGTATCAATTAAAATAAGATGTGACCACCTGGATGCTTCTAGGTTTGGATTTACCTTTAATTTGGTGTATTCAGATCTGGGTCATGGACTATCACTCTTGGTGAAATATCAAAACCCTATATTTTCATCTTCAATGTGACCTTGGGAAAAAATGGGCTAGTGTGCACATGGTGTTGAGATGGCCCATAATGACCTCATTATCAAGGGCATTGCCTACATAGCCAATACTCCAAAAGAGGGACTCATATTCATGTAGTTCTCCCCTACATGTTAGCTTGTGTATGAATCATGCAATGTGTGTAAAGTAATTATTAAATTAACCTAGCTTGTAACCTGGTAAATATGATCTTATGATTGATCTTTTAGTACTTTAGACCTGTAGCCACCTTATTCCTTTGACTAATATAAAAATAAGGTAGAATAGGAAAGCTTTTGGTAAGAGACCCCTTAGTTAGGTCTATTGGATCCATATTAGTCATGACCCCAATTTTTTAAATATATCAACAAGTGGAATGGATAGTTTGATTTATATTCTTTGAGTTATGATTGATTTATACATTAGATTCACTTTCCCTTGTATACATTCTGGTAAACCTGACGTGAAACTAACCCTTGTAGGTTTTATTTCATGCTTTCATTTATTTTCATTTCTTATTTATTTCATTTTGATATCACTAGATTTAATCTATGGACTGAGTCTAACATTTTGTGTGCATGTTTAACACACATTCGATCCAATTGACTCTATTTGGCTTTGTGCAGGTCATTTTCAACTAAAAACTACTGGATCAACCTGATTAACTTAGTTTGATTTTTACACATACATGATTTTAGACTTAGTTGACTTAGTCAACTTTGTTAGTAGGTTAAAAATCTTCATGTGGATGATATAATATAAAAATAACAATTCAACATTATTAAATCATCAGGTTCATTCTCACCAACTTAGTCATTTCTTTTTTTCATTTCAATCTTGAATTTCACATTTTTTAGTTATATAAAACTATAGCCCTACAATCAACTAAATTGATTGGATTGATTTAGTTTTGTAGTTACTTCTTGCCTAGGAGAATTAGTCAACTTGTTTGACTATGTTTCTTTGGCATTTTCTTTAACAGATAGAATCAATTAAGTCGATTATATTCTATATTATTTGCATACTCATTTGAACCAATCGACCTAATATTATTCAATCAAAAGGAATTAACTCACATTGATAAGAATTAATTCATCTTTCATTTTGCCGCTTGCTTGGTTAGAGTAGCACACATAGTCTAACTAGGAATGTTTAATTTATCGATTTAGTCACATTGCTTTTTCTTTTATTCACACACTACTGAATCATAAAATATCAAAAAACATTAAGAAATTATACCCAAGGTCTACCTACTTGGATTTCATCACCAAGGGGGAAGCTGACTCAGTTTTTTGGTCGAGTATAAATACATGGTTAATGGTAAATATTAGTAAAACACTCGACACCTTTACTATTGTGAGATTGTAAGTGAGGGGGTAGGTCCCAATACCAAGTCAGTACCATCACCAATACATATCTATTTCAGCCTTAATAACCTAAAACCAACTTTAGCTTACCTCTTTCTAGTTCCTTTCTAAATCCAAATGCCCTATCACATTTATTTTTAAAGCTATAATTTAGAACATTCAAGAATGACCACATAGATTGGCATTTCTATTTTTCAGCATTGTTACTTGCTCTTTGTCAATTTATGTTGTATTATAACACTTGTATTGGAAAATATTGGTATAAGTATTATACTGTGTGTCACAACTAGATCAACTAGGTTGACCTAGTTGCCTATGTGTTTATTTTAATTTCTCTGTTAATTAACACTAGATCATCTAAAGTCATGACTATCAAAACTTGTCTTTACCCTCAGAACATAGTTGACCCACTAGACTGTGTCTCATACAATTTTCCTTTCCATAGAACACAATCATTATATTCAACCTACACTCTCATAGGCTGGTCAGTTTTCCTTTTCTATAAAACACAGTCATTCTTTTTGACCCAATCTCTCACAGGCTGGTCTTTTTACCCTTCTATAGGACATAGTCATATTGTTCAACCCTATCTCTTATAGGATGCCTATTTTGTTTACCTTTAACACACAAGAAACCTATCTAATTATGTGTTTTACATACTTTCTCAGTTTAACCATCTGTGAAACATAGTCAACCTATTTGATTGTATCTCTTATAACTTATCCTGATTATTTTCTTATAGAATAGTGTCGATTATTTCAACCCAGGATCATACTAGTGTATACTCATTTCTAACAAGTGTTTATCTTCCTTCCCTTATCATGGATTATTTATTTGATGATAATATAAATTTGAATCAAATAAACATGATGAGTTTCACTAATCCCAATAGGTTTCCTAAAACACACTATAAGTCACCTAACATGGATAAAAACAATGTCCATGTTGTCACTCGCACTACCAACTATGAAACTCCTCATTATTATATGATACTTAACCCCCTTTTTTTTCTAGAAGATGAATGTGATCTTGATTACATGGTTGAAATAATCCTTTGCATCAATAAAATCCTCGACATAGATGTAAGGATCCTATATTCATCTATAACCTCATGATGGGACTTCATATAAGAGAACCCTATTCACCTTCACCTAAATTTTCCATAGGATTTGGGGTGAGTTGTTTCTTATTGTATACACCTTTCCCCTCTATCATGTCTCCTTATCACACTATGACATCATATTTTATGTCTTCTTTTACCACCATGCCAAGTATTTCCACAAACATGACAGGTTTAATCTTTTATGGGGATCTTCAAAATAATCACATGCATACCCATGATACTAGTGCATCTCATGCTACTAATTATTCTTATGATACTAGTGCATGTAATGATACTAATTCTTCTTATGCTACTAATACTTCTTATGCTACTAGTGCATCTCATGTTACTACTGCTTCTTATACTACTAGTGCATCTCATGTTACTAGTGATTCTCATGCCACTAGTGCGGTGCATGTTGCTACCTCATATCATAATCATAGTGCATCTCAAGATTTTAATACCTCACATAATACTAATGCATCAAATTCTACTTCTACTAGCCAAAATATTGCTCAAACCAATAAACTTTTATTACAAACTCTTAACTAAATGCACACATTTAAAACTAATAATGCAAAACAAATGATGCAAATGAAAATCCACCTATTACATCTCAATACCAACACCAACATGATCAATGGGGAGTGCACAATCCTAATCCCCCCACCCTCCCTTAGGGATTCACATGGTAACCCCGTACCACAACCCCCACTTATCAATAAAATTATCAAACATCTACAAAATGAACCTCTTGTACCTCAAATTTTCAACATTGACATAGGAGGTATCACTCCCACCTTGCATTTAAAAACATTTGAAAACCTTTACAAAGACTGGGTTAAAATTAATACCTTAGTTTCCACTAAACTCTTATCTAAAATGATTTTAGGAGATGTTTTAGATTGTTATAATTAATTGAAAACCCACTCCATTACTAGCTTAGAAGACTTGGTCAATTCACTGGTTCAAGAATTCCAAACTAGTGATCTTCCTGAAAATAGCTTAGCTCATTTCATTAACTGTAAACAATTAAAAATTGAAATGGCACAAGTTTTCATCAAATGATGAAAATCTTTGTCTAATAAAGCTAAGAATATTATGTAATATGAGAACATCTTCCACTTATTTACTAATTATCTTCACCCTAAATTACAATATCATGTTAGGAATCTTTCCACAAAAACTTTAGAAGAGGCTCTTGACCAAGCCAAATGCCAAGATTTCCTCATATGTTAATTTGAACCTTCCCAACTTACAATGGGAACTCACATGCTTGTCAAGGCTAAAAATTACCATGCAACCAATGATGGTGTTCTAAATACTTATGACACCATACACACCATCCAAGCCATTGCTCCAAATAATATCATGGTGCATGTTCCTCCACCTAACAATAATTCTCATCATAATCCCACATTTTCTCAAAATAGTCATACCAATGTGCACAAACCTCTTTCCTTAGCAAAAATTCAAAAATATCTTCCAAGACCTTTACCATGAGTTCTTTACTCTACATGTCTTATGAAAACATGGTATGATCCAAATAAATTGTGTTGGTTTCATGCAAGTTTGGGCCATTCTCATGAAACTTGTAGGCAATAAAGAAATCTTGCTATGGACTTTCTCTTTGGACCCAACTTTGACCACGAATCCCTTATATGCAATCATTAACAAGCTTATGAAATAACACTTAAAGCTCATGAAAATCAAACTAAAAATCATGATTTGAACCCAACCAATGCTCATTTAGCTATCTATAAGGATCCTCTTCCTAATCATCAAGACAACATTGATCAACCTACCCCTACTACTAATAACATTGAAAGTCTTATAGATCTCAACACCTATAATGAAAATGTGGTTAACATGACTAATATGAGGAGAGTAGTTACTTATATTGATTAAAACCCAGCACCTAACCATCACACCTCTTTAACATTTCACATTATTCAAGATTCTTCCCCATCCCATCTCATAGAAATGGGGCATGTGGAACCAATACACATATAAACATCACCTCCAACAATAAAAATTGACCACACCTCTCATACTGTTGATATAATTTATACTCTTTTCCCAACTTCAATACCTCAAGTAAACACACCTCAAACTTCAAACAATATTTCTTCTACTCAACTACACAAAATACCTCAACAAATAACCACATCACTTAAGATCAATCGACCTATTTTAAACCAACCTAATCCAACAATACCTTATCAACATAACTTTCCCTACACATCCAACCTCCCTTAAATGTATATATTACAACACTACACACCTTTATCCAATAATCCTCTCATGGGTTATGATGAATGGGATCCTATCAAGGAACTTTCCCATCCTTGATCCCAAATTGTAAATACCCTTGCCTAAACTGGATAGATTTTTATGGTTTGACAGATGCAAACATTTTGTAAAATAGTTTGCTTGTAGACTGATTTGCAATGTTTTTAGTTGAATTTCAAATAGGAAATTATATGCCCAAGATTGTTCATATAATTAATTTTTTAATGTGCATGCCTCAATAAATCATATAACTAATACACCTTGGGAAATTCATAATAACAACATATGTCTGAACCGAAAATATTGCATATATCTGATAATTAATGTGCACAAGTCTGGCTTCAAACTATAATATAAAATAATAAATAAAAAATATTTGTATGCACATTGTGAATCATCATAGGCCTTCATTATAGGATGATATATTAATGCACACCTTTACAAACTGATTGTAACCTAAATATCAACCTAAATTATATATGTTGGATAGTCTTGAAGCTCCTCTTAGCTGCATTGATTCTCCAAATAGGGACTCTTGTTTATGACCAAACCAATAGACTCATGAACTTCATATTAGTATTAATACTTGGCTGAAGAAGAGTGCAATTAAATGAAGTGGTAGCTATTTATATTTATCTTATGTATGATGTAGAAGCTACTTTTTAGACCTTATCTTTTTTGCAATTTATCCTATCTGAAACCCCACATTAGCGCTCCTTATAACAGTGACGAAGAATATGTAGGTGATGCTACTAATATTTGATTGGCCCAATTCCCTTTATGTTGTGATATATTTTAGAGACCATGATTTCTTCTAGGCAATAGTAATTTATCTTTAGTGCCAGGTCTATAAGTTGGTAGGAGAGGTGCTTACTTTCAATCAACTCACACAACTTTATTTCAATTTGGTGGCTCATACAAAATAAGGGTTGTCAACTCTAAATGAAGTACCCCTCTAATTTATTTTTGGGACTAGTTTGACCCCACAATTTGCCTCTAATTATCTAAAACTTGGATGACCTTCCAATAAAAAGCCGTGGTAGTGCTATGCCCTTAACCATTGTTGTGTTTAGGGATAGGTGTAGTTGACTTATTACTTACATACCTCTTTCATTTACTTGTTATATTTCTCTATGTTCTTAGATAGGTCAGCCTATGGAATAACCTTGGCTAAGTATACTATATATAGGAGGTAGTGATTAGTATTTATTCATTATGTTAAGTATTTTTCTATTAGTGCATTATTGTGGAGGTTGTCCCCTCAAAGTGGCTTTGCTATATTATCCAATATTCTATTCTGCTATCAATTATTGTTATGTGACATCTCATATTTGCTTATTCTATGTGATATAAAATCATTTTGTGTGAACATCTAAGTAATTTCATTACAAGTGGTATCAGAGCTTCGATTTGAGCAAGTTTCCTGCTACTTTGTTTTTGAGTCTAGCGAGGCATGGCTTCTGGGAGTGGTGGGAGTCAAAAAACATAACTTGCAATCTAGGAAGAATTAATTTTTTTCATCAACACAATATTGCTCAAAACACTTTTTTGAAAAAAGATATTTAAAAAATAAATTCCCTTTGCACAATTGCAGTAATTGGATTCATCTCGATGAGATGATCATAATAATATATTCTATTGGTACACTTTTTTAGTACCAAATTTTTTACCCTAGTGAGAAAAGGTAGTCATTGGATTCATCTTTACAAGGTGATCATAATGACACCATTTATTGGTACACCTTTTTGGGGTAAAAACCCTCCTAGGAATTATATATTGCAGGTCTAGGTACTCAGGGAAGAAAAGGGGGCAAAAAAGTCCTAAGACTCCTTTTGTTGATGACATGGAATCTGGAACTTTAGATCCAGTAATTTTTCAGCTTCAAGCAAACATAAAGAACTTGGTGAGGCATGATGACTTTGTTATATTCTAAGATGATGTTTCAGGTATGCATTAAGAGATTAATGGGGTTCATAATAAATTACAGCATATCACTACAGAATTGGCTGCCCTTACATCTTAGTTTTAGCCTAACAGTGCTCCACTTCAGCCTTTAAATCCTCCTCTCAACAACTCCCATATTGGTATAAAATCAATGTTGCCAAAAGTGGACATGCATAAGTTTGATGGTAATGATCCTCTCACTTGGATTACCCAAATTGAGAATTTATTTTAGCTACATCAAACCTCTAGTTCTTAGAAGGTGATAGTTCCTTGTATCTGAAACCTAAGCAATTAATTTAGTATCGCTAGTTATGTGCTCAAAAGAAAAAGAATGGTTCTCATATTACATGGTCTCTTTTCACTCAAGATTTATTGTCTTATTATCAAAATAATGTCTTTGGGAACTATTTCAACCAATTATCCAAGCTATGGCAAACAAGAACTATGAAGGATTATATTCATCAATTTTAGAATCTCTCTTTATGGGTGGAAGATATAACTAAGGAAAATTTGATTGATCTATTTTTGGGTGGCCTCAAAGATAACATCCAATTCAAGGTTCAAATGATTAAACCAACATCTATATCTGAAGCTATCCCTAGGGTAGGTATGATAGATGAAAAAGAGATGGTTGAAAGGAAAACTTTCACTACTGGTCATGATCACAACTTTCTAGCACCATCATTTCCATAGCCCACCAGATTAACACAATGACAAATTAAAGAGAAGTGATCCAAAGGGTTGTGTTGTGGTTGCAACAAAAAATGGAGCAAAGACTATCATTGTGCTAAAAAGAAGTTATTTTACATTGAAGGTGCTAATGATGATGAAGAAGTACATGCTAAGGATGCAAAAGTTCCTGAAGAGGAATTTAAAGACTCTCAACCTACTATTTCTTCTCATGCCTTTTTAGGTATTAGTACTCCCCAAACTTTAAAGTGATGGGTTTCCTTAAGAAATAGAAGGTCACTATCTTGATTGATTCTAAGAGCACACACAACTTCATCCACAATAAGCTGGCTACTCATTTGAACTATTTCATTTATCTAGATCTAGAATTTTAGGGTATGATTGTAGATGGTGATATTATCAGCTATTCAAAAAAATGTCATAGTATTAAGTTGACCATGGGAGACTACTTATTGGATTCTCTTACGTTTTCTATTTCCATGGGTGGAGCTGATCTTGTTTTGGGAGTGTAGTGGCTCACCACTTTGGACACTATTGAGATGAATTTCCAAGAATTATTCATGCATTTTCATTCTAAAAAAAGGACATTTGAGCTAAGGGGATTAAGGGATAAATCTTCACAACTTGTTAGCTCCCATCAAATGACAAAGACTCTTTATAAGGGTGTTGAGGGATTTACAACTCACTTATTTTCCATGGAAGAATAACCATCTCAACCATCTCCACCTCTTGATCTATAACAAGTGATTGATGTCCATTCTATTGTTTTTGGCAACATGCCAAAAGGAATTCCACCTAAATGCACACATTATCATGCTATCACACTTATTCTTGGCAGTACACCACCCAACATTAAGCCATACAAGTATCTGTATGCCCAAAAAGGTGAAATTAAAAATATGGTATATGAGATGTTGGATGCAAGAATCATTCACCATAGGCAAAGTGAATATTCTTCACCAGTGGTCATCTTGAGAAAGAAAGATGACACCTAAAGGATGTGCCATGAATATAGAGAACTCAACAAGTACACTATCAAAGATAAGTTCCCTATTCTTGTCATTGATGATTTTCTAGATGAATTGAATGGTGCTCTTTATTTTACCAAGTTAGATCTACTTTCTAGGTATCATCAAATATAGATCCATGATGCAGACATACCCAAAACCACTTTCAGGACTCATGAGGGCCATAATGAGTTATGCCTTTTGGTTTAACAAATGCATCATCTACTTTTTAGAGTTTGATGAATATTGTTTTTAGTCTATTTTTGAGGAAATTTGTTTTGGTATTCTTTGATGATATCCTCATTTACAGTAAAAATTGGGAAGACTATTGCAACATGTGAAATAGGTACTCTCCATTTTGAAATAAAATCAATTGTATGCAAAACCTTCCAAATGTACTTTTGGGGTTTGTGAGGTTGAATATTTGGGTCATCTAGTGTCTTATGGAGTGAAATTGGATCCTAAAAAAATCCAAACAATGGTGGACTGGCCAATTCCTAAGACACTCAAGCAAATCTAGGGATTTTTGGGGCTTACTGGGTACTATCGTAGGTTTGTCAAAAATTATGGTAGTATTGTAGCCCCTCTCACCTCTTTGTTAAAGAAAGACTCCTTTCAGTGGACTGATGCAACTACTCAGGCATTTAAACAATTGAAATTGGATATGTGTACTACTAAAGTATTGGCCACTCCTATTTTTTAAAACTTTTGTGGTTGAATGTGATGCATCTAGGTATGGTATGGGTGTTGTACTCATGCAAAGAAGGCACACCACTTGCATTTGAAATTCATCAACTAAAGGGTAAAAATCAGCACAATCCCATTTATGAGAAGGAAATGATGGCCATTTTGCATGCAATCAAACAATGGAGACCTTATTTGATGGGTCATCACTTTTAGTTAAAGACTGATCATGATTATCTCAAATAGTTTTTAGAACAACGGTTGTCATCTGAAGAACAAGAGAAATGGGTAACTAAGATGTTAGGCTATGATTTTAAAATAGTTTATAAAATAGGCAAGGACAATGTGGTGGCAGATGCACTATCCAAAAAAGATGAATCAATTGAGGCATTTCTATGTGCCATAACCATTTTTCAAACATATTGGCTAGATGAAGCATGATTAGAATGGGAACATGATAGTGCTATCCATGATTTTATTCAAAATCCTCAACAAGGTTTAGGTGGATTTGAAAAATTCACATGAAAGGGTAATGCATTATGGTATAAAGACATATTGTACCTATGTAAGAATTATCTTCTTAAACAAAATATCCTTCAAAATCTTCATGCAATTCTTATTGGGGGTTATTTAAGGTTTTTGAAAACCTATCACAAAATTAAGCAAGATTTTTTTGGGGAAGGTCTTAAGGGGGATGTCCATAAATATTTGGTTGAATGTATGACTATGAAAAAAACAAAGGTGAAACCACCAAAACCCTAGGTCTTTTACAACCTTTATCCATCCCTAACCTGCGTTGGGAAGAGGTATCTTTGGATTTCATTATAGGGTTACCATAATCTGATGGTAAAAATGTTATCATGATTGTTATGGATTGTCTTAGTAAGTATCCTCAGTTTTGTTTTTTATCTTAGCCATTTGTTGCTAGTACAGTAACTACTACTTTTCTTAATATAGTTCAGAAACTACATGGGACCCCTAAGATCATTGTCAATGATAGAGATCTCATTTTTACTAGTAATTTTTGGATTGAGTTATTTACATGTTTAGGCACCTAGTTGGATCATAGTTCTTCCTATCATCCTCAATATGATGGACAAACTAAGGTAGTCAACAAATGTCTAGAAGGATATCTCTATTGTTTTATTTCTGATAAATAAGATAAATGGGTTCATTGGCTGCCACTTGCTGAATGGTGGTATAATGCTTTTGTTCATAGTTCTTCCAAAATGTCTCCTTTTGTGGCACTATATAGATACCACCCTCCATCCATCACCTAAACCTTGAAGGTACATCCTAAGGTTTATGAAATTGAATAACATATTCACCATCAACAGGAGGTCCTTGCAAGTTTGCATGAAAATTTAGCTATGGCCCAAAATCGCATGAAGCAATAGGCAAATCAACATAGAAGTGAGAAGAATTCTAACATTGGTGATTGGGTCTTTGTTCACTTGAAGCCATATAAATAAATGTCATTGAAGCAACAAAAAAAAGATAACAAGCTATCCCATAAGTACTATGGGCCTTATCAGATCTTGTAGAAAATTGGTAGTGTGGCCTAGAAGTTAGAGTTTCCTTCATCCACTTGCATACATCCAATATTTCATGTATCATGCCTAAAGAAAGTCATTAGACATAGAGTTTCCATTCAAATAGAATTACCAGAATTAGATGAGGAAGGTAGAGTTGTTCTTGATCCTAAGGTGATCCTTTATAGGTGCACCAAACATCTGCATTCTAGAGCAATTACATAGTACCGATCAATGGAAGAATCTGCCATGTGAAGATGCCACTTAGGAGGATGAAGCATTTATGCAACAACATCTAGAGTTTCCACAACATTAAGGACAACATTATTTTTAAGGGGAGGGGCTTGTTATTCCCTTAACCAATAATGTGTATAGGGATATATGTGGCTGACTTGTGGCTTACATACCTCTTTTATTTACTTGTTACATTTCTCTATGTTGTTAGATAGATCAGCCTATGGAATAACCTTGGCTAAGTAGACTATATATAGGAGGTAGTGGTTATTCTCTATTCATTATGTTAAGTATTTTGATATTAGTGCATTGTTGTGGAGGTTGCCTTCTTGAAATAGTTTTGCTAGATTATCCAGTATTCTATTTTGCTATCAATTATTGTTGTGTGATCTCTCATATTTGCTTATTTTGTGTGATATAAAATCATTTTATGTGAACATATAAGTAATTTCATTACAGGTAGTAAAATATGCCACTCGATCCCTCCTTAATATATTAATTGACCCTCTTTCTAGTTGCCAATTTATTAAATGAGTAACCACCCATATCATTAAACTGAAATAACATGAATATAAACTAGATTGTTGGGTTGTGCAAACTATAACTATTAAAATAATATCACCTATAATTTATGAACTCTTCAAACCCTGGGTAATCTAAAATTTTATCTTTGAAGAAGACCCATAAAATTTCACCAAAATGCTCTGCCCTACAATTATTCATTGAAGCTCTAAATGGAATAATTAAGCCCAATATGAATCCTAAAGTAAACCCACTAAATGAATTGGATTTTCATCCAATCCTTGAAACCTTTCCAAGGGGTTTCACCCTCAAAAAATTAGCTAAACCTGTGATTCAAGCGATAATAATGCATAAGAAATGTCAACTCAATAATGGAATGATCAAATGCTTACCTTATTCCTCCTTTTAAAGGCTCAGCTAAGACTTCTAGAAGAATCCAATTGTAACCACCTCCAACTTCTAGAAGAACACTTTATTAAATAAAGTGACATGACAACATTTAATAAAAGTGACTCATAATATTTTATTTGTCATTTTAATTAAATTAATTAAATAAAGTTATCTTTTTGATATTTATTTAAAATAGATAACTTTAAATAATTAATTTAATTATTATTCCCTTATAAATCCATTATTTAGCTTATGGGAATAAAATAAGATAAATTTAAATACCTGTAATAACTTATAAAAATGGGGACATTATAGTCCTCCCTTCTCATAGATTTCTTATCCCAAACACTCGATACCTGCATACTCAATATCAACTTACAGGATCCCATATCAATCTCAGAAATCTACAAACTCTATTATCTAAAACAATATTCTACAAGAGATCTTCAAATAACATCACCTTATCTCTCCTAGATAGTAGTGAAATAATTCTCAACATGTAATAAAAAAACTCATCATCACATACCTTAGTGTTTTCAAAAGATCACTACGTTACTCTGATTACTATGCTCCCCAAATCCTCATAAGGATGATGACTTGTGATTGGAAGTAAAAATGACATGCAACATGTAAAACCATCACCCTCATCATGCATAAACCAAGCCTCCATCCTCTTCACTGATGCTACCCTTGGAGCACCAACTACTAAAGCTTTCAATATAATCTTCTTCCCATCAGATATGAACTCTAACTCTATTCTTTGAAAATCCTAGATATATCTCCCAAGTCACTGTAACCACTAGAATCCCAAAAAACATTAGACTCGCCAATCTCAAGCACATAGAAATCATCAGTGACCACATAATCATTCAACTGCATGCTCATCTGAGGAAACTTCTTAGTACAACTCAGCTTAAATCCATCAACCATCACAACACTAAATCTTGAAAATTTGTCAACTTGTAATTACTTCTTCACAACCAATCCCTCATCAATGAAGTTGTGATTAACTCCACTATCAATCAAACAGGTGACCCATTGTCCCTTAAGAACTCCTCTCACTCAAAAAGGATGATACATAAGAACTCTTAATATTACATCAATAGTACTATGAGCCATATCTCCTATGTTAGCATCATTGTGTGGTCATTTCTCATGATCACTATCTAAATTTGTGTCTACAAACTCCTCATCAATATTAGAAGAGACCTCTATGTAATACACCTTGCCTTTCTAAAGACACTATGATCTGGTTCCCATGGTTCCTTTTAAGTAAAACATAACTTCTTCTTATGCAGCTCATTACTTGTTTCAAAATCCATCATAGGTTACGTAGGCTTAGGCTAATTGGGTGTTTCCCTATCTAACTTGTGTTTTGATTTATGATCCTTAAAATTATTCTTTTGGGGCTGAAATGTAGAATATGATGTGTCAAGATCTAGTGCCAAATTGAAAGCATCATGAAGAGTCCTAGGCTTAATCACCTTGACTAGACCCTTTGTCTTATCATTTAATCCTTTAATAAACAACATCACCACTCATTTTTCTATCATATCAGGAAACATAAAAATCTTTTAAAACTCATTAATGTAAGAATCTAAATGCCCACTTTGTTTCAATTTTGCCAACTCTCTATAATACACTTCCACATCCTTTCGATCAAATCAAGCAATAAATTTGTTACTAAACTCCTCATAAGAGTGAATCAATCCACGGTTTTAAGTGACCAACCCATGGTGACACCAATCATATGCAATGCCCTAAAAGTGCATGGTTGAAAACTTAATTTCTTCATCCTCTTGCATTAGTCTAAGTGTTAAGAATGTATCAAGTTTATGAATTGAATATCATGCACTAGCCTTCCTACTACCATCAAAAGTAGAAAGAATGAGTTTGCTAGTGGCCTATTAAAGCTCCCTATTTTGGTCCTATCTTGGCCTCTTATCCTATCAAGTCCTAGTGATCTCTCTATGTTGTGCATGATACTGTGGGCATGGAAATACATCATGCACATCTTATGGTAGTGCCAATTACACATCATTAATTGTCATGACATGATCTTGAAATGTCACATCAGCTACTACATCATTGACTACCTTTGGATCATCTCTAGGCAAAAATGTAAGTTGCATAGGCTTGTTTGTGATATGAGTATGAGCCCTCTCCATATGAGGAGACCCAACCACACTATTTGATACTAAAGGTGACCTGCCATGCCTCTCATGCCTATCATTACCCCTAGGTTGATCCACAATCAACCACTCAACTATCCCAATCAAGTGATCCAAACTTTATATAACATACTATTGACTAACATCTCATCTAGGACTTTGATTGTCATCATGCCTATCATCCATGGTGCTATCAGTGTCAATACCTACATTAACACCTATAAAAGAATCTACTTTTGCCTCTTATTCTGGCTGCCCTGGTCTTCTTCTAAAATAATATCTATGTGGACCAACTTCTCGTGGATGCATAGACACAACCCAAACCCTTTAGGATGGAAAAATTAGATCTCTAATACCATTGTAAATACCCTTGCCTAAAATGGGTAGATTTTTATGGTTTGATAGATGTAAACATTTTGTCAAATAGTTTGCTTGTGGACTAATTTGTAATGTTTCTAGTTGAATTTAAAATAGGAAATTATATGTACAAGATTGTTCATATAATTAATTTTCTATTGTGCATGCTTCAATAAATCATATAACTAGTACAACATGGAAATTCATAATAATAACATATGTCTAAACATGCAATAATTACATATATATGATAATTAATGTGCACAAATTTGACTTCAAATTATAATATAAAATATAAAATAAAAGTTTTTTTATCATGCACCTTGTGAATCATTATAGGCCTTCATTATAGGATGATATATTAATGTGTATCTTTGCAAACTGATTATAACCTAAATATCAACCTAAACTGTATATGTTGAATAGTCCCAAAGCTCCTCTTAGTTTCATTGATTCTCCAAATAGGGACTATTGCTTATGACCAAACGATAGACTCACAACCCCCATCTTGGTATTAATACTCGGCTGAAGAAGAGTGTAATTAAATTAAGGAAGTGGTGACTATTTATATTGTCTTATGTGTGATGTGGAAGCTACTTTTTAACCTTGTCTTTTTTGCAACTTTATTTTATTTGAAACCCCATGTCAGCACTCCTTATAGCAGTGGACTAAGAAGATGTAGGTGATGCTAGTAATATTTGATTCACCTGATTCCCTTTATGCTGTGATAGATTTTAGAGACCCATGATTTTTGCCAGGCAATAGTAATTTATCTTTAGTGTCAGGTCTAGAAGTTAGTTTGAGAGGTGCTTGCTTTTAATCAACTCACATGACGTTATTTAAATCTGGTGGATCATACAAAGTAGGAGTTGGTGACTATAACTAAATCACCCCTACAATTTATTTTTGGGATGAGCTTTGACCCCATGATTTGCCTCTAATCATCCAAAACTTAGACAACCTTCCAATAAAAGCTAAAATAGTAAAAGATACTACTCAATCCCTCATTAATATATTAATCAACCCACTTTTTATTTGCCAATATATTAAATGAGTAACTACCCATATTATTGAACTAAAATGGCATGAATATAGACTAGATTACTTGACTATGTAAATTGTAGCTACTAAAATAATATCACCTATAATTTATAAATTCTTCAAACCCTAGGTAATCTAAAATTTTATCTTTAAAGAAGACCCACAAAATTTCACCAAAACGCTTTGCCCAAAATTTATTCATTGAAGCTCCAAATGGAAAAATTAAGCCTCATGTGAATCCTAAAGTAGACCCACCAAAGGAATTGGGTTTTCGTCTAATCCTCCAGACCTTTCCAAGGGGTTTCATCCTCAGAAAATTAGCTGAACCTATGATTCAAGCATTTGCAATAATGCATAAGAAATATCAACTCAATAATGGAATGATCAAATGCTTTCCTTATTTAATAAAATCTAATTGTAATCACCTCTAGCTTCTAGAAGAGCACTTTATTAAATAAAGTGAAATGACAATATTTAATAAAAGGGACTCATAATATTTTATTATTATTTATTTGTCACTTTAATTAAATTAATTAAATAAATTTATTTTTTTTATATTTATTTAAAATAGACAACTTTGAAATAATTAATTTAAGTACGATTCCCTTATAACTCCATTATTTATCGTATGGAAATAAAATAAGCTAAATATCAATACATGAAATAACTCGGAAAAATGGGGACATTACACAAATTCAATTATTAGAGCTTATGCAAACTTATCCCCACCATCATAAAAGACTAATTCAATTATTAATTGAAATTAACATCTCTTGTCCTCTTCCTATAAGGTAATAAGCTACCTTATCCAGATCCAAAGATAGAATTCTGTAATAATGTGAAGAGATGTCCATCCATGTTGATGAAACAATGGACACCTCTTTCTCACTCAAGTTTCCTATCTCTTCTATGATTCCCAATGAGATTTTGATTCATGTGGATGATCCCATTTGTTCATTAATATTTAAATAGGTGATATCCAAGTTAAGCATGCTTTAATTAATGAAGGCTTAGGCACTTGTGTTACTTCACTTGACTTTATTAAAACACTTAGATAATTTGAATGTAACCTTAAATCCACATGTAGTACATGCCAAGGATATGACAGAAGATAAATGCCTTCGTTAGGTTGTTTTTGGCTTCCCATCACCCTTCTTCCTGTCATCATTCATGTAAAAGTCATGATATTTAACTTTGCACTTTCCTACAAGATCTTACTCAGTCGAATTTGGACACATCACATGAGAGTAGTTTCTTCATCCAATGTGTCAAATTACCTTATAATGGTGTTATATAAAAGATGCAAGGGAACATGAATCCTTAGAATTTTAAATAATTCCAAGTACAAGGTGTTTTTAAAATACCCACCCTTGAACCCTTACATATCATTCCATTTAGATAATCTCAATGCTTTAACTATCCTATCAACTCCACTAGATATTATAATGGTCATCCAAAATTAATCATAAATATTATTCTTAACCTCTTAGACTGAGATGATGATGAACCAAATGAGATAAACTTAAGGATCAAAACTTTTGATCTCTCCCCTAACATCATCGCTCAACTTCCTCCCTCTCTTTAACCTTGATCCCGTTATCAACCTTATGGTGAAATACTAGTTACTCTAACCAAAATCAAACATTCCATTGATCATAATTCCTCAATCAATAAAATAGTTCACACATGTACTATCAACTTACATACACCTGATTATGATGATGGTTATTCTTTAGAGGACCTATTTTTAGTTGGATTCGTTCAAGCTAAAAATGTCAAGGTTTTTAGATATCATTATTTTTATCATAATCTTTCAATTATTTTTATATCATTATTTATCTTATAGTACCTAATATTAGATTTTTATACTATTCATAGGTTAGAGATAGAGCACACACGCACTACATCTCTAGTCACTATTGAACCTATTAGGAGTATGTTCATACACCATTATGACAATACATTACCATTTTGCTAGATATCATGATCCTTCGAGTTTGCTTCCTCCAAAAATGTTAGTTACTCTGATTCAACCTACTGCATAGCCAACCATACATACAAATGAGCCTAGTCCAGTTTCTACTCTAGCTTCTCCCTTCTTTGGTGATGGTCTTCTACCATTACCAAAGCTTGATCCTTTGCCTGCATAATGGGTAAATGAGCCTTATTATGATATTCATATATTTGTTCATCATTAGACTAAGGATTGTCAGCTATATCAACCACAACATGCTTCTTCCTTTACCACTCTAACCTATAGACCTCCACTATATACTAATAGACGTATCTTTTGTTTTCATGTTACATGTAACCATCCTCTACTCATTACTAATAATTTAGGTAGTACATTGATACACTACATCCAATCATAACACAACCCAAAGATAAGACTATCTCACCTCCCAAACTGCTTCCAAAGTACATCCCTAAATATGAGGAAGTCTATTGTTTTTGGCATTAATGTACTACCCATAATACTAATAGGTGTTGAGTGATTTAACAACATCTCTAAGATTTACCATAGTCTCTACACCCACACCAGTTATTCCTCTTATTATAGGGTGCTCATGAATTAAGACTCCTCCTTCTTATTCGATTGTACCTCCACATAGATCCATAAATACCATTCATATTGAGATACCTATTCTTTGTATTGAGCATCCCACATGGGAGGTAATGCAAGAGCATCACTCTTATTCTACCACACTTTCTTTTTTCGTAGATATGATACAAAAGGAAGTCTTTTCATGACTTTTTAAGAAGATTGATGAGACTTTGACTAACATTATAATTTAGTTGCATAGGGATGTGTCAGATGTTATGGATGACATTTGTGGTCATATCTATCATTATTTTTGAACACAACATGTGGTGTTCTCTCACATTATTTATTATTGTATTACATGATTTGGATCAGATTTGTGATTCATTTATATATCTTATAATTTTTACTATTTGTCAAATATTATTTCACTTATCTCTTTTGCATGAACCATTATATTATAATTTATGTGTTTTACATGGTTTCATTCTCATTAGCTTTCTCTTATGGCTTATTCTTATTTTTCATGGCTTCAAACTTATGCTTATGGTATCAATTATTTCACATGGATTCCTTTATTTTTTCTTTGATGATTATTTGTTACTTTCAAACTCAAACAAAGTTAATTATTATTGTGACATGGTTATAAAACCCTCATTCCTTTAGTATTTTATCTTTACCATATGATCAGTTAGCAAACGTGACTTCTCATTGTACTACTTATATACACCAATTTATTTGATCCCCCTTTTCCCATTATTTCTTTTCATATACTAAGCATACATACATTTGAAACTTGAGATTACATACTGGTTCATAGGTAAGCCTAAGTTATTTAGTCAGTCATATCTCTGGTTACTTAGTCTCCTATAAACTGAAGTCTAAATCTCATTCGTGTGTTTCACTTTTATTACTCAAGATTGGTTATTCCAAATCTATATGGAGGAGGAATCATAAAAGACATAAAAAAGGCAACTATAAAATACAAAAGTCTAATCACACCAAAAGATGTGATTTCTCATTTTTAGCACATATCCTATTCATAATCAAAGCTCAAACTCCATAGTTGGCCTCATGATAGATAAAAGGTCCATTAGGGTGTAGTAGGCTAGTAGATTGGAATAGGAGAATTAAAAAAAATATGTAGTACTACCTACTTTCTCACATAAGTACCTAATTTTCACAGTAGACTAATGACTCTATAAGAGGTCCTGAGTAACGGGGAACATATTGTGGGAAAGTAGGTTAATTTTACTTTCCTTATTTATATAACCTTCATGAGTTGATCTTACTATTCCACCTATTTACATATATAACTTTGTATTTATTATGAGCAGGTATCCTCTATATTTTGATGGTCACTAGACTCTTCGTGCTTTCTTTGTTACCTAGTATGCCTCATGTTTACTAGTGTTTTATTATAAATTCATATGTCTTGATTATTACACTCCCTATTTCATTACAACAGTTCCAATATTTCCCCTTGATGAATATTGTTTTGTTAATTGATCATACATTACGGTTTCCCTTTATGAGTTGTAATATAAGTTGGATAAGACCAGACATTCCTCACAAAATATTTCCTTATTTTTTACCCTTATTACCACTCATCTCATTGATGTTCTCCTTGTGAGTTGTAGCATAAGACCTTGGATAGGACCAAACATTCCTCACAAATTAGAGCATTAAACCCCATTAATTTTTTCCACATTTATATCTACCTCACTGGTGTTCCCTTTATGAGTTGTAGTATAAGACCTTAGATAGGAACATGCATTCTTCACAAAACATTCCCATAAAATTTCATACTATGACCAAGTCACAATAATAACCTATCAATATTACATGCTTCAAATTTGAGATAATTTATTTTACATTATGATTTAGATACTTCCCATCTTGATTTAGTATGCTTTATGCTTAATTCATAAACATTTCACTTTATCTTCTTATTTTCCAATTAGATGTATTTTTACAACCATTTTATTACATTTTTCATGTTTCCCATCTCGATTTAGTATGACTAATTTGATCTATACTTACATTTATTTTTATTTTTATACTTCCCATCTCGATTTAGTATGATTGATTAACTTTATTGTACTTTTATTTTTCATACCATTTGGTAACACATGATTCCCACTTTATTAAAAAAATTTCATACTTCCCATCTTGATTTAGTATGACTTATATTTGTTTTAATTTAGTGAAATTTTACTTATGCACGGTTTGAAACATTTGTTACTTTTACTTTACCTTTTTGATTTACTATATTTATTCATCTTTTGCTTTTACACATTTCCCATCATGATCTAGTGTGTATTACATTTTATGATTATTTATATACTTTTCTAAATTACATGTTTTTCTTTTTAAACATGCATGTATTTCACATAATACTAGAAAATAAAACATACATCATATATTTTCCATAGCATATATAACAAAATCAAAATACATGTGCTAGAAAGGAAATATATCCATACATCCATCAATAACATAAGTACAACCCATAGATCAAGAAATGTCCATATCAATATATAACATGAGTTTAATACAATATAATACAAGGACAAATACAATGTCTACAAATCTAAGTTTGTACTCCATCATGTCTATTTGGTGGTCGAGCCACACTACCCATAGATGCCTATAATTGACCCCTCTGAATAGTCTATTGTAATGAGGCATTCTAAGATCTTAGCTCATCAACCTATCCCTATAGATTGGCCACCTAAGCCTGCACATGTCTAAACTCTATCATCATAGCCATATGGGCAGCTTGATACTAGGCCAATTCTTGCTAGGCTTGTGTCTCTCCAACTCCCACTCTAATGGGTAGTTGTAAGCCCTTTCCATGTGTCTCTAGCCACATAATTGCCTCTCCCACCAATTGAAACTAGATAACATATATTGGGGAAGATGGTACCATAAGGTCCTCCATAGCCGTAGTATCAGGATGCCCTAACACCCTATCCAAAATATCTCTATGGGTGCCTCAGACCATGATACCCCATCTGAACTCCTCCTCAAACATATCTGTAAAACACAAAAACCAAATATACATTATATATATATATATATATATATCTCACACACACACACACACACACATATATATCCAAAACCATCTATCCATACCAAGTACATAAACAACTATGTAACTAGTGATCTATCTAAAAACTTAAAAACTTAAAGCATTTCTTACCAACACTGATGTCACCAACCATAGTCTCCCCATTAGCTTGAGTGCCAAAAACCTCCATTGTAGACTACCTATGCATAAATACAAAGTAGGGAGACATCACTCATGTGTATCATGGTCCTCTCTTCATCTATCTCTTTATGGACCAGTTGTGTCTAGCCTCCACTATGGTATCTCTATGTGTGACCACTAGCTCTTGTTTCCTCTCCCTTTGATGGTGCCTCTATTTACTATGTGCTTATTGTGGTAGTTGTAGTCCCTGTTATGGCTCCACAGTATCCTCACTTGCATCCTCACCCTCTACATCCAATACTATCACATCCTCTATCTTGGGCCTAGTTAACCTTGGCTATTATGCCTGACCTACCAATAGTCTCACTCAACTAGGCCTAATGACTGGTATCTCTACATATATTATTACACCCCCTCTACCTCTAGAATCTCTAGAATGTCATGCCCATTAAGAAGGCATTATTAGGGGAGCCATCAAATATGGTAATCCTAGCTATCCAAGAACATGAGCTACATTATGTGTCTCTCCCCTTGAGGTATAATGATAGCAATCCACATTAACATGCTATTAATACTCAAATCAAGGCTAAAACATTTACTCTTTACAACCTTACAAACACCCTTCTATCTTATGGGTCTACAACAACTTACTTTATAGTTCTCATCAACATTTCATTGATCTATGTTTCTATTATGACAATTTTGATCCATTATAACACTTAGTCCTATGATCACCAGAATTCCAAATTTATCCCACTTGTTGATTTGGAGCTTCAATTATATGAGACTACCCCTTTAAGACTTTCTTTGCATTTTTGTATCTCTCCATTTTTTTCCTTCGTTATCCTTCAATCCAAAATCTTGATAAACCCATGATAGTGAAATGGCAACAATGAGAAACACAAAGATAACCTTTAGCCATTACCTATTCAAATGACAAAAAAATTCCTCAATATCAAATAGTGCCTTCATGTAGCTTGGTGGCCAGATATGCCACTATATTTGTCAAAATGCCCATAAGAACCCTTATTTCAAAAAATTCATAACCATTGGTTAGAGATCAAGTTTTCCATCTGAGGTACTCGCCATACCAGTAAAAGAGTTTGCATAACACCATTATACATTCTTGGTAAGCTTTCCATCTTCTAATTTATAGATCCAATTGATACATCACTTAAGCAAATAATTCATAAACTACACCATTTCACCCTTGTAACCTTTGGACAATGACCATATATTATGCACCTTCACTGTTTACACAATAGATTTGGATGATTATCAACGTACATAACTAACATTCAAATGTAGACTATAGAAAATAGTACCAAATGGATATTTGAATAGAACCTAATATTTTGGAGAATTTCATTAACTTAGATAAATAGTATATTCTTTCACCTTATTATTCCTATCAATCGATGAACCTCATGTATAAAAAAACACATAAGATGTCCTCCTTTTATTGATTAGTTCTTAGCATGCGACTTCTCAATTTTCATAATTCTATAAATAATTATAGAGATTAAAAATATTTTATTAGATTAAATCCTCATGCAAATTTGTAACTCAACTAAGTCTTTTAACATTGACAATCCTGAATTCATACACATCTGGACATGCATTTCAAGGTCATTCTATATATAACTATGTCAGGTAAATTCAAGGATTATGAGAATGCATACACTAAAAGGAGGATAAAAATTTCAAAATACTTTATCTTGATCATCATAATGTCTATTCATGGCTTTAGCAATTTCAATCATGCTTGACCCCTTTTTAAAGTAATCAAAAACTCAATCTTCTAAATTGTTAAAAAACCTACAACCTCAGACTTAGAAAACATGCACAACTAAATATTTCTCTTTTCAATAATCAACAAGACTTCTTGATTAAAATATGATCAAATAGTCAACAAGTCATGGATTTATGCATTCACAAGGGTTGAGAATGTAATTTAAAATAGTAAAGAATATAGTGCTGAGCTTAGCATACAATTTACATATTTGGAAACCCGATACACATATGGATAACTATAAAATTTTCAAAATGATATTCTCACATGCAAAGAACACAACGATTTCTCAAATCTATAAAATAGTACCTTTCATTATTGATCAAGACCCCATTATTACTCATAAAGCTTGTGTGTGTGTGTGTGTGTGTGTGTGTGTGTGTGTGTGTGTGTGTGTGTGTGTGTGTGTGTGTATGGACTTCTGTAAACTATACAGACTTAGAAGTTTGCCACCACTCTACCCTCACTTGTAAGACTTGGCACATATTATACTTGTTTATTTTCTGTCTAACCTATACCAACATGGTAGGAAACTTATCTCATTGTACATATTTAATCTTGGATGAATATATTTCCAAGATTCTCTCAAAACCTAATATTAGTCTTGCATTCTTTGGCCTTTATCCCTTCTCCAACGTAGTAATAGACTTCTCTTGATATTTATTTGATGGTTTTTCATAAGTTGAGATCTTTTACATTAACCAATGAGTCTCTAGGACCATTTTATCAAGTTCCTACCCCTATTCAAAAGGTCAGAGCCTCCACATAACTTTACAATAAGTTAAATATTTAAATACAACATTTTGGAGAGAATTAAAGCATTCTAAGTATGCTTATTGGCCTTTCACATGACCCCTATGACCTCTGAATTATTTATGACAAAATGAGTTATTTACATAATTACATTGTCATTTTTTTAATGCTCCTACATCAGACTCCCCTGGTGGGAAAGTATTTGAGCTCCTGCTCAAATGCAATATTATATTCTTATTTCACCTTTTCTAAAATTTTAGTACGTTCTTCTTCCTTATTTTCTCATGATGTATGAACCCAATTGGTTCATTCTTTTCTTCAGCTTCTTCAATAAAGCCTATTATATAGAACTCCATCTCTTCTTCTTCAAAACCTACACATGCAAAACTAAATAAATAATTAGATTCAACAACATGAGGCATTGTTGCCTATCCACCAACATATTAATCACTTAAGAGCTTTAAATGCTCAAACTAAACTTCTTTGATAACCTCTTTATCACCTATGAGGCTCAATTTTTTTGATTTCATCATGATTTGATGCCAAATCATGTCTTCTTCTTCCTTGAACTTTGTCAAATCTTGTCTCATATCTGACTTGTCTTCATATTGTGTCCTTAAAGACACCTTTTCCTACACCATATCAAATTTTACAAACACTTTATTGGGTGCTTCTTCTTTACATCCACCATTCATGAGCTTATCTAACAATGCTATTGTTTATTCATACAAAGCATCTTCTTGACAATTTGCATTTTCTTCATCAAATATAATGCTAAAAGGAAAAATAAGTGTTTCTTTTTATTCAAATCTACCTTGAATAAGCCCATACATAGGCTCAGCTTCTCCTTCATCTCCTTTTTCCTATGATACATCACCATCCTTATGCATATCAACAAAATCAATATAGGGAATAAAACAACTTTGATCAAACTTTGCATCACTGATGAGATCTTCTTGAAAATATTCACTTTGCTTCATGTCTTCAAGAAATTCTCCTTCCTTTAGATGATAAAACACTATTCTATGCTCCAATAACATGTTCTCTTCTTTCATAGTACAAGCATGTTGTTCATGTTTTTCCTTTGCTATTAGTATTTCAACTTATTCATCATTTAGGCCCTCAAATTGGACCCTCTCTCTATCTTTCTTCTCACCTGTAGACACACATATAAATAAATCATCATTGATAAAGTTTTTTTGAGGCTTGCTTGTCTCTTTCTTTTCCTCCTTGGATTGCTTTACTAGAAATCTCTTTTGTTTCTTCCTTTCTCTTTTCTCAAGAATTTTTCTGAGAGGCTACTTGACCTTTTTTCTAATCCTTATAATAAAATTTTGTCTTGACTCCTGTAAGACTTCCATTATGGCTATTAAGGTCATTTTTATCTATACAATTTCTTTTTACACCTCTATCTCTCTCATCTTTTTATGGAAATTGACTTTCTCTAAGCCCTCTATTCTCATTCTTTTCTTCTCTTTAATCTTTAATTGTCCTTAGGCCTCCCTAGACCTACTTCCTCTTAGCAAGTCTATTCACCTTATTATCTCTAGTACCTCACCTAGGTATTTTTCACCCTAGTCTGTTGGTATCTTTCTAGTCCTTTCCCTTGAAATTATTCTCCTTTTTCTTTAAGATATCCTTGAGCCTTTCCTTGAGCTTCTAATAACTCTCTCTATTCTTTTACCAACCTCACTAGGTTGTAGGGATTGCCACAATCTCTTATCTCTTTTCATTTGAGGTTTCCAACAACCTTTTGTCTCTCACTCTTTCTCAAACACCTTAAAATTATCAATCACTATAACCTACCTTTTAATCGAATCTTCATAAAAGACATACCTTTGCAAATAGCTTTTGTCATACTTCCAAATTCCTTCACTACACACCTATTCCTATATTCAGCAATTCACCACCAACTACAATGTAACATTAGTCATAATAAATAAAAATCAATCAAAATACTATAATAAAATTCAAATAGTTACACTTTGATACCAAAAAAATTAATAGTAATCCACACTAACATGCTATTAATACCCAAATCAAGGCTAAAACATTTACTCTTTAAAACCTTACAAAAATCCTTATGTATTGTGGGTCTACAACAAATTAATCTATTAGTTCTAATCAACATTATATTGATTTATGTTTCCATTATGACAAATTTTGATCCATTATAATAGTTAGTCCTGTGATCACCATAATTCTAAATTTATCCCACTTGTGGATTTGGAGCTTCACTTATATGAGACTACCCCTTTAAGCCTTTCTTTGCATTGTTGCATCTCTCCTTTTTTTCCCTTCCTTATCCTTCAATCCAAAATCTTGATAAACCCATGATAGTGAAATGGCAACAATAAGAAGCACAAAGATAACCTTCGACCATGACCTATTCGAATGACAACAAATTTCCTCAATATCAAACAGTGCCTTCGTGTGGCTTGGTGGCTAGATATGCCACTATATTTGTCAAAATTCTTTAAAAAACCCTTCTTTCAATAAATTCATAACCATTGTTTCGAGATCAAATTCTTTATTTGAGGTACTCGCTATACCTGTAAAAGAGTTTGCATAACACCATTATACATTCCTGGTAAAATTTCTATCTTCCAATTTCTAGATCTAATTGATACATCATTTAAGCAAACAATTCATAAACTGTACCATTTCACCCTTGTAGCCTTTGGATGATGACCATCTATTATGTGCCTTCACCATTTACACAACAGATTTGGATGATTATCAATGTACACAACTAACATTTGAATGTAGACTGTAGAAAATAGTACCAAATGGATATTGGAATAAAATCCAATATTTTGGAGATTCTCCTTAACTTAGATAAACTGCATATTCTTACACCTTATTATTCCTATCAATAGATGAACCTCATGCATAAAATAACACATAAAACATCCTCCTCTTATCGATTAGTTCTTAGCATGCAACTTCTCGACTGCCGTAATTCTATAAATAATTATAGAGCTTAAAAATATTTTATTAGATTAAATCCTCATGAAAATTTGTAACTTGAATAACTCTTTTAATATTTACAATCCTAAATTTATGCACATCTTGACACGCATTTCAAGGCCATTCTATATATAACTATTATAGGTGAATTCAAGGATTATGAGAACACAAACACTAAAAGGAGGATAAAACTTTCAAAATACTTGATCTTGATCATCATAATGTCTGTTCATAGATTTATCAATTTTAATCATGCTTGATCCCTTTTAAAATAATCAAAAACTTAGTCTTCTTCTAAATTGTTAAGAATCTTATAACCTTAGACTCAAAAAACATGCACAGCTAAATATAACACTGAGCTTAGCATACAATCTACAGATTTGGAAACCCAATATAAATATGGATAACTATAGAGTTTTCAAAATGATATTCTCATATCCAAAGAACACAAAGATTTCTCAAATCTATAGAATAATACCTTCCATTATTGATCAAGACCCCATTTTTACTCATAAATCTTGCATATATATATATATAGACTTCCATAAACTATATAGACTTAGAAGTCTATCACCACTCTACCCTCACTTGTAAGACTTGGTACATCTTATACTTATTTATTTTCTTTTTTTAACCTCTACCAACATGATAGGAAACTTATCTCATTTTACAAATTTAATCTTGGATGAAAATATTTCCAAGATTCTCTCAAGACCCAATTTTAGTCTTGCTTTCTTTGGCCTTTATCCCTTCTCCAATGTAGTAATAGACTTCTCTAGATATTTATTTGATGGTTTTGCATAAGTCGAGATCTTTTACATTAACTAATAGGTCTCTAGGACCCTTTTATCAAGTTCCTACACCTGTTCAAAAGGTCACAACCTCCACAAAACTTTATAATAATTTAAATATTTAAATACAACATTTTGGAGAGAATCGAAGCATTCTATGTATGCTTATTGGCCTTTCACATGATCCCTATGACCTCTAAATTATTTATGACAAAATTAGTTATTTATATAATTAAATTAGTAGTTTTTAATGATCCTGCATCATATAATGTCTAATAATGTGCACATGTGCTAATCCAATAGCCATAATATCCCAAGTCGACCAACTAGTCACAATATCCATATAGGGCTACCATACAATCTAACCACGGGTAACTATCGATAAGGTTGGAGGATGAGGCATAACATGTATTGCATGATCCTATCACTACCTCACCACTTGAGGTATCCCATCATCCATAACATGGGCAACCTAGTTGGCTAGTATATAGAAAACCTTTCATGTATCTAACTACTCAATAAAATCATGGGGCCCATAGTCTTCTACCCTTGAGTCAACATACCATATATGTCGTGCATGAGCTACACCCAAATATCCAAACCCAAATCATATAGAGTACCCTACTCTAGGATTAATTGACACAATGCTACTATATATAATAGTACCTTCCCATCTAACTTGTGACACATCACACACACTATCACAAGTCCTATCACAACCTTCTAGATATTTAGAATGGTCAAGATATATACATCAAATAAACATATCCATAATCTAGGGTAAATACTATTTGATTTAGTTATCGAATGGGCTAAGGCTTGCCTCTCCTCCTTAGGCTCTGATGCATTATAAATAATAAGAGTGCTAATAATGGGAAGTCCAAACAAATAATGCATATCCTCCAAGGTGATGCCAACCTCTATGGTATCCCCTTCCACCTCCCATCAAGAAGTGTTGGTCAGTTGCTCCCATGCTCCTAAGAACATGATGACTAGATGAACATAGAGGGATCCTTAATATCTCCATGATTCCTCCAAATCCTAGGGAAACTATCCACTCTCGATCAACATCTAACAATCTCTCTAGTAAATCTGGTAGCCAAGATGCATCCACCAGGTGCTAAAATATTTATCATCTCTACAACATATTAAACACCATAGAAATTATTAGATATTGATATAAAAATGATAAATATACATTCTTTAAATTATTAAATTACTAAGAGATTAAATACTTCATCAAAATGTTCCTAATATTTTTTCTATTTCCCATTCTTTTCCTACACAAAAGGCCCTTTTATACTAAATTGGCCATGTCACCCCTCTTTACCAACTATATTGACCCTCTACTAGGTAATTGACCACTTCTATAAACACAATGAACCATTTTACACTAAATCAACCATTTTCCCATATTTGCATACTAGGTCGGCCTGCTACTACAAATTCAACCCCATTCAAAAAACTACATTGACCCCTACTACATATTGCATCAACCAGAATGCACTAAGTTGTCCTTGTCCATTTTATAACTATATTGACCCTTTGCTACATAGTCGGCCACCTCCAATAATAATAAGTCAACGCTTTGCTATGTAATCAATGACTTTATTACCTCTCACTTTTTCCAACTAAGTCATCTGGGCTAACACTGTTTGAAAATAGTTTTGAAATTTTAATTATTTACCATAAATAACCTAAAGCTTTTATTGGTCTGACTCTTTCCTAACCATTATCCCAATTTGTTCCTAGTTTACCTAGAAATTTCCTAGGGCCATTTTCGCTACCTACATTTTCACTAACACCTATTTTTTGTACCTAGATTAATTTTAATAAAAATTACCAAAAAAATTGAAATTAATGAACCACCTACCTGAGCTGCATTGGCTGCGACATCTAGGCATCCTCCATGTTGCATCTATCATCTCCTCACCATGGTCACTTTCAATGCTCAATTAGTTCATTTAGAGCTATATTTTATCATAATAACAAAATTACAAATGAATTATTTTTAACCTTATTTATAATTACAATTTAAAATTCTTTAATTACCAATTATTTTCACCTAGATTCCATTTTTTGCTCATAACTTTATTTCTAATAGCTCATTTTTTGAACTAAAAGATGTTACAGAATCTTGACATCATAGAGAATTATTCTGTATATTACATGTTTATTTTGAATTTTTTTTGAATCTTCACTTATTTTATAGGTTTATTTAATGTTCCCTACATTAGACACCTCTATATTTCTTACTTCACTTTCTCTATAGCACTAAGGTAAGTAAATGTATGCATTTTTCAATTCTATCATTTCATTTATCTTATTCACTTCTTACTGTAATTTATTTAGCTTAGTGTTGTGTGTTATTATGTTCTTTTCTTGAAGCACCATATTATGTTGTAACTTCATGACACGTGATGAGCTTCAAGTGGGGCATATGTATACACACAATATTTTTAAACTTTATCAATTATTGATTCTTTCTCTCTTGCAAGAACCCATCGAGTGTTAATATCTCTGAGTACACACCTTAAAGGGTGAATTGAGAAAAGGGTGGGTAGACCATTAGTTCTTTGTAAGATTGTTGTTCCCTATATCACCACTTATAACCAACATAAGTCCCTCCTATATGTTTCCCTAAGTTTTGACACCTCCCTTACACACTCCTCCAAGTAATTCACCACCTCAACTATCCCCTACCTAAGCCAAACCTCTTTTTACCATACTTAAAACACATTTTAATGGGTTGACCTTGTTCTAAGAATTGAGCACATTATGAGACTAAGTCAGCCTAGTTGACTTAGTCTAGGACCTAACTGCTTTATTTCCTAAACAACTAGGTCAACTAGGCTGACTGTATTGGCTAAAATTTTATAAGGGTTTAGGGTTAGATCCAAATATATATACACATCCTTTACCTCATTTCCAATGGATAGAAACATTCATTTGCACTTATTTATCTGATTATCTACCATTCTACTTGAGCAATCATTATTTAGGGTTTCATACTTCCTTTGGAGAAGAATCTTGTCTTATGGGAAAGACATTTGGATGCATAGGCTATGTCTTGTATCCTAGAGTTGACTTTTCTTTTTTATCATTTTGAACCATATTAAACTCTTGAAAATCACCATTGACTAAGGGAGAGATTGAAGCTCAACGAGTTCGTCCTCAAGCTAAATATTTTTAACTCTTACTCCTCTTTTATTAATAGATATATTTACATGTGTTGGATTATGAATGCATTTATCTCTCCATGTTTAGGATTACCTCTACATTTACTTGAATAGAGTTTTTTTCATGTTTATTATCCCCCATTTATGCCATAAGATTTGGTGAACACTATATTAGATTTACTTTACTTTGTAAAAAACCATAGGACCTAGTTAGGGTTATTATGTAGTATTACTTGACTAGAGGATTTAGAACCCTCTCTAGTGATATTTTATGGTAATATACCCCTTAATTGAGTCTAGTGGATCCATATTGGTCATGACCCTGATTGTCTAAATATACCAACAAGTAAAATGGTTAGTTTGATTTGTCTTCTCTAAGCTAGGATTAATTTATAGATCAGCTTCACTTTACCTTGTATACACCTTGTTTTTGCTTGAGTTGAATTTGAGTGATTTTTTGGTGACTAACCTATAACAAAGAGCATGTTACAATTTATAATTAGTGCATATAATTAGGGTCAAAAGTGTAGACACCTAAAATTGACCACCAATGGTTTCATACCTGACTTTAGAGCAATTCTTACCAACCATTGAACATATAACCTAAGAATTTATAAGAGTCTCAAATTTGGCTTCATAACCACACAAATAAATCAATTTAGCCCATAAATAAATTAAATCATGTAAATGCATATATTGAATTAATTAAATACTTGGAAAATATGCATATACCTAACAAAGGTTAATTAATTCAATGTGCATACGTTGAAATAATTAAATAATTGCAAAATGTGCAAAAGCCTAACAAAGATTAATTAAAAATCAAATCCTAATCAAATTCTAATTGAATTAATCCATGAGCAAATAAATCAATTATTAAAAAGGAAAATTCAAATATCAATAAATATCCTAAAAAGCATCTTAAAAGCTAATCATTATCTTTTTGTGAGTTGTCCAAATGCAAAATATCTCAAAATATATATTCATGCTAATCATGAGATTTTGGACACCTCTTAACCCTACTAGGGTTAGCTAAGCAAACCAAGGATAAGATTTAACTCATTCCAAGTCATTTCAAAGCCTAGAGCTCTTCATTATGAGAGCTTAGATAGAGTGAAGTTATTATGCAGGAATTGGAGCATGAATGCCAACATAATGTTATAATGCCAAAATTCTAAGCCAGGATAAGCCAAGACAAAGCCAACCATGGTGCCAAGAGGAGATGGAGATAGCCAAGCCTCATTGATGAAGACCTTTTAAGCACAATCCAAGAAAGCCAATGAAGAGATCTCCTGGAGAAATCAAAGAAGGTAAGGAAAATTATCATTTCTTTGCATTTTAGTTGTGTTTTCAATTGATTTATTCACTAATATCCCCCCCATGATCTAGGCTTAGAGATGTTAGCTTTTTAGTGTGTTGATTGCATTATTTTTGGAACTAACACTATACTAACCTCCTCTCTTGAGTCAAATTCCTTGATCATAAATGGCATGCCCAGTGGGACTTGCACCCCAAAAAGTTGATCTTAAAGCCTTATAGATTATTTCACTAACATTTGTCATGTCAAAATTTGATCTTGCTGACCAAGGAAGGTGAAAAAATAGTCAAAATTCCATTGATGGATTTCTGTGTGATAACTCGTGGCCTGAGACAATAAGCTAATAGGCCATCTTATAGAGCTTTGTTTAGGGTCATATAGACTCTATTATTGATGATTTATTTTTTAAAACCATATGTTTTCTCCTAAATTTTTAGAATATGTTATCAATTTACCTTAAAGTTTCATAAAATTTTCAAAAAATCTTGAAATAGGAGTTTGAATCTTTCTAAAGTTTCTAATCATTATTTCTTAGTTTCATTCAATTGTGTTTTCTTTGTCTAATCATCCTATTAAAAGTTTTGTTGAGTTTTGGTGCTAACATTGAGCTAAATAACATTTGTGTATTGTGTTTATTTTGCCTTCGGGTTCATAGGCAACTAATCTTGATCCTTATTGACCGGTATTAGTTATTTATAAAAACTTATGTTTCTCACAACCAAAAGTGCTTCAAACCAGGGGGTTATTATCTAATAATTATAGGTTTAAGTATTGATTTTAAGGCAAATTTGCATGTTTTATACTAAACCAAACATTTCATTTTGGGTTTTAAAAGGAATTAGTAAAATCTTTCTCATTTCAATTTGGGTCTAAAATGAACATGTTAGATCTTACACATTCGGTATTTAGTGCCTAAAACGAATCTAACATACTAAGTCTTAGAAAAATTTCAAATTTGGTGCTTAAAACAAATGTTTAAATCTTGAACATTTCAAATTGGTGTTTTAAAATGAACCTAAGACAAATCTTCAACACTTGAAATTTGGGCTTAAAAGGAACCCAAAATGTTTTTACTTTATTTGGTTTTGTGTGATTCTTTCCATTTTAACACTTAAGCCAAGGGGCCTAGTAATGAACAAATGTCACATTTAAATTGGTACTTAAAAATCAAACCTCACTCATAAATTATTTGTAAATTATTTATTGTTTGTTTATTTTGTAAAAAAAATGATGCATGTATGTTCTCCCCCTGTCCCCTATAAGGAACTCACTGGATTAAAAGTGCCTTTCTATTGCATTTTAATTCCTAGTTTAAGGCATAGAAAGAAAGTTACCTAGGCTCTCCCAAAAACTCACATAATATTAGGTGATCTAATAATTTTTTTTAAGTATTTCTACTTGTTTTTTATTTCATGCATTTTGGCTTGTGAGGGGGACTTCATTACCTCGCATGGGTTCTATAGGGAAGCTTTGACTCTAGGTTTCATCTCCAACCATCATCTTCAACCCCTCTCCATGTGGGGGTATAAAAATTAGGATCACCCCACTTGGATGGTGGTTTGAGTGATTAAACCATCTTCATTAGTGATAAGTTAAGCCTGGGATGTATGATCAATTTGGACATCACACTACACTGAGTAAGTGATGGATGTAGTGGTTGAGAAAAGGACAAGACTTTTTCACAATAAACTAATTGGCATGGAATTAATTGACATGATGCTTCTCTTGTGTGCATATATGAAAGTGTGTACACATGGGATCAATCTATATAGTAAAAAACTTATAGGTTTTTGTCAACCCCTCTTTGCCACACCTTGATAGGATTTATAATTATATACTTAGTTGTATTTTTTCATTTATTCTTTTATTACTAGGTGTCTTATCATCTTATCATTATACTAGCCTATCATTATCCTACAACTTATCCATTATACCTTTCTATTATATCAACCAAAATCATGTTTTAATCCATCCCATCCTAACTTGTTTAACCTTGGTTCATCCATTAGTTTCACGTTCAACACAAAGAATCAAATCAGTTTCAGTAGTTGTTTCAAGCATCCCAGACAGAGGTAGTATTTTAGAGCAGTAAGATAGAATTTTTGGTAGTTACATCCTTAATTTCTTATTCCCCTCTTATCATGTTTATTTATATGAGCCTGATTATAGCCACCTATAGGGGTAAATCAGTGTTCACCGGTCTTGCTACTAATTATAACCACCTATCGACAAATTAGTATCATTGATCTGAATTAGTTATATCCTAGTTATAACCTCCTATGGGTAAACTAGGGGCAACATTTGTTTATTGTTCCTTGACATACCAACTAGCCATTCCTATGCCGTATTGTGCCATCATACCAACTATGCATGTTTTATTTGAATTGGCTACTACACTATTTATTGAAGGTATAATCATTGAGAAGGGGGGTGAATCAGTAAATAATTTAACTTCAATTATTATATCTATAAACACTTAATTAGATACCACAAGAATTCATGAAGCACACATAACATTCACATCAATGAACAATAGAGAAAATGCAAGATCAATCACATAACATAAGACATACATGGGAAACCCTTTTTGGGGAAAAAACCCACTATAACCTATAATTGGACTACTATCCTATAATAATAATATCCAATTTATACTAGTTACAACTGATCAAGAAACTACAATCCCTATTTAGTGAGACTCTAATCCCACAAGGTGCTACCACACCTATCTAGTTGACCTACAATAATAACTAGACCTTTTAGCAAGTTTTACCTTGCTAGGAGGCTACAACCACCTTATATACTGAGCTAACAAAACAACACCTATGAAATACTTCCACCTCTGAACTGATGTCAACAACACCTAATGATGAACCTCAGCTTATCTCTCTTCACCTTCACTCACACTCAATTTGTAAGAGCACTTATTTTGCCAATAAAATTATGACCTATAGGTCATACAAATAGTCCTCAAAATGATGTGATCTTTAACTCATATTTAGGGTACTCTACCCTCCTTAAATCCATAAAGCACACATAAGCCTCTCTTCAATCACTCCTTAATCTCACATACAAGTCTAGAACCCAACATCTTTGGCTCCACCATTTATAGAGTAATTTTGATCAACACCATCTTGCTCAGCTATTAAGCTTGTCTTAATCCTTAAGACATATATCACATGAAGACATAGCTCAATAAAACTTCATAGGTCAACCATATCATCTATGGGTCACTCTTAATCAACTACACCTTTTAACAAGGCACTTGTAGTTCTTATAGGTCTCATGTGAACCCATTCACTCCTTTAGCACTCCCTTGAGAAAAAAAAGAATATATGACCACTTTAAAATACATGGGTCCACTCCTTATGTTCCTTTTGACATCTTCAAATGGTCAAAGTCAACTTATCTCACCTTTAAGTATGCTCAAATAACTCAAAAATAAACTTATTGCATACATTCACCATGAATGAACACATAATTAACTTCTTAAGCATTGTTCATACTTAAGATAGATTGATCAGACCTCCAAAAACCACACAGAGCATCCTCATGGAGTCTACAATATATTTTTGCATCTTAAAGCATGGTTCTACCCATCTTAGCCATAGTCCTATTCTTCCTTTAAACCACACCATTATGTTGTGGTGTTTATTCAGTAGAGTATTATCTTCTTATCCCATATTCATCAAAAAAATCATTGAACTTATGAGACTAAAACTCACCTCCTCTATCTAATCTCACACACTTGATCTTTGAACCTTTATCATTTTCCACAAGAGCTTTGAATGCCACGAATTTTTAAAAATCATTTTATTTTTCTTTAATAAATAATATCTAAGACATCTTAGTAAAATCATCAATGAGAAGCATGAAGTAACTATTACCTTGAATACTTTTAGTTCTCATAGGTCCATATAGATCAGTGTGGATCAACCCTAATGGCTCTATAGTAGAGAATTCCTTGTTCTTGTATCTTCTCTTGGTTTGATTCCCATGAAGACATGCCTTGCAAAGAGAATGAGGAATCTTAGAAATCTTGGGCATATGCCTTACCAACCGCTTTGAACTGATCTTTACTATATTATCAAAATTTATATGTCCAAGCCTTCTATGATAAAGCCAACTTTCTTTCGAATGACTTATGAAGCATTTCTCCTTTTGGGATTCATGGAATACATACATGTTGTTATCTATTTTATGAAACTTTAAAACTAATATGTCAACCTTTCTTACTTCATATACATCATCATGAAAAGTTACAATATTTCCTTGATTACAAATTTGGCTTACACTTAAAAGATTATATTTTGAACCTTATATATATAAGACATTCCTAGTCTTCATATGACCATTATCAAAACTCACAGTGCCTTTACCAACAATGTTAGTAGATTTGTTGTTACTAAATCTCACTACACCTGGGTTGGTCTTATTTAGAGAGATAAACTTGATCTTGTCTCCGATCATATGATTTGAGCATCCACTATCTATGAACCATCTATTGTTCTCATCTTCTTGAGTGTGTAAAGCTTCTTGAACAAAAAATGACCCTTCCTTTTGTGATCTACTTGGATTTTGTTTCTTTTCTTCTTTAGACTTGGTCTCCTTAAACCATTTGATAGTGTCAATGACTTGTATATCCTTTTTCCAAAAGGCTCTATTATAGTTCTTGGCTATCTGACCTTATTGGTTATAATTGTAAAATATGAGATCCCTTTTTATCTCTAGAGAGAGAGCATAATCCTTATATCTATGGCCAAATTGATTGTATGAGAAGCAATAACCATTGAAGACTTTGTTCATGTTTGATCCTCTTTTCTCTTGATAATTACCTCTCAATGGATTTTCATTCTTGATCCTTTTGATGGAGCTAAAATCCTTTTTGTTCTTCAATAAAAGCACATCTAAGTAAGGCAATACCTTATTTTCACATTGTTCCATCCTTTGATTGAGACCTAAATTCACCATGACCTATAGATTAGTGATATTTTCTCCTAGATTTTCCACTACATTATTAACTTTTGATAAATTATAAACTAGTTTGTTTTGAAGCCAAGCCATAACCTTTTTGTTAACCATTATACTTTTGATCACATTAGAGCTATTGAGCCTTTACCAAATGAGTAGTTCTGATACCAATTATTAAAACACAATCATTGAGAGGGGGGTGAATCAGTGAGACCAAAACAATTTAACTTCAATTGTGATCTTTAAAAACACTTAATCAGATACCACAAGCATTCATGAAGCATACACAACATTCAAATCAATGAGCAATATAGAACATGCAAGATCAATCACATAACATAAGACATACATAGGAAACCCTCTCAGGGGAGAAAACCCATTGGAACCTAAAATTAGACTAATATCCTATAATAACAAGATCTAATTTAGACCAGCTATAATTTATCAAGGAACTACAATCCCTATTTAGTGAGACTTCAATCCCACAAGGTGATACCACATATGTCTAGCTAAGCTGCAACAACAACTAGACCTTTTAGAAAGTTTTTCCTTACAAGGAGGCTACAACCACCTTAGATGCTAAGCTACCATAGCAACACCTATGAAACACTTCCACCTTTGAACTAATGTCAACAACACTTGATAATGGACCTCAACATATCTCTCTTCACCTTTGCTCATACTCAATCTGCAAGAGCACTTATTTTTCCAATAAAATTATGACCTATAAGTCATACAAATAGTCCTCAAATTGATCTATTCTTCAAATAATCCTTAGGGCACTCTACCCCTCCTCTCCATAAAGCACACATAATCCTCTCTCTAATCTCTCTTTAATCTTGTATATAAGTCTAAAACCCAACATCTTTGGTTCCACTATTTATAGAGCAATATTGATCAATACCATCTTGGTCAACCATTAGGCATGTATTAACCCTTACTACATATGTCACATAAAGACACATCTCAATACAAAATTGATAGGTTTGCATTAACATCTATGGGTCACCCTTAAGCAACTGCACCTTTTAACAAGGCACTTGTAGCTCTTATAGGTCTCATGTGAACCCATTCACTCCTTTAAAACTCTGTTGAGAAAAAAAAGAACACAAAACCACTTTTAAATACATGGGTCCACACTTTATGTCCCTTTTGACATCCTCAAATGATCATAGTCAACTTAGCTCACCTCTACATATGCTTAAATAACTCAAACATGTTAGGGTGTGGAGCTAAAAGCTTCAACCGTTTGCACACACATGAAGGAAGGATGCTGAAGAACCAGAGCCACCGGCGTCGGCATTATGACCGACGTCGGTCAGATGCAGTGGAGAAGGAGACCGGCGATGGCAGAGAGTTGGCCAACGTCGGCAGCACCAGACAAGCACGGACCGACGTCGGTCGCCTGTGCGGTCCAGAACTGCTGTTTACGAACAATCAGTTAGTTAAACCGAGTGTTTGCATGCTAAGAGACTATTTTAAGTCGCGAGCTGTGTGTCTAATTTTAGTAGTTAGATGTCTATTTTTGTAACCATGGGATTCTATTTAAAGACCCATGAGGCATGTATTGTAATTATCAAATTGATCAAGTAAGAGCATTGAAGCAAGCAAGGTCAAGGAGATCTACAGGTGTAAGGTCAAGGAGATCAGCGATAGCATTCAAGGAGGGATTGTAACTCAGGTTTTAGAGTTGGTTTTGTGTTGAGCAAGAGAGAGAGGGAAGAAGGTCTTGAGGTGTGGCAAGCCTTTGAGGTGGAGGGAGAAGTGGCATCTTCCTTATTTGTATTTTCTTCTAGTATTATCTAATACAATTGTGTGTATTGTCTCTCAAATTCTTTGCTATCTCATGTTTCTAGTTTCTTAATCATTCTGGTATAATTTCTGTGTTCAATTGCTCATATATAAGTAATCAATTATGCTACCGTTGGATAAGGGGCCTCCTAACAGTTGGTATCAGAGCAACGGTTTGCAGGAAGCAGGTTATTGTTTTTTGATTACAGGTCATTCATAGGGTTTTCTGATTGAGTGGGAGTTCAGCAATGGCAGAAGAAAGCAGGCTACGAATGGAGAAGTTTAACGGCAAGAATTATCAACACTGGAGGACGTAGATTGAGGACTATCTGTATCAGAAGGATCTATACTTACCATTGGGTGGGGTTGCATGCAAGCCCACAGATATGAAGGATGAAGAATGGAGTGTTCTTGATCGGAAGGCTCTCGGTTCCATAAGGTTGAGTCTTGGAGCTTCTGTGATTTCTAGCTTATCACAGTGCAAAACAACGGAAGAGTTGATAAAGTCCTTGGCAAATTTATACGAAAAGCCCTCGGCTTCTAATAAGGTATACCTTATGAAACAGCTATTTACTTTGCAAATGCAGGAAGGAGGTTCGGTACATACTCATCTCAGTGATTTCCATGGTTTGGTAAACCAATTAGCTTCAGTCAACATTGTTTTTGATGATGAGGTAAAGGCTCTCTTGATTTTATGTTCCTTGCCTGAAAGTTGGGACGGTATGGTTATGGCAGTAAGTAACTCTGCATCTGCTTCTAAAATTCTAAAAGTTGATGATGTTGTGAGTGTGATCTTGAATGAGGAAATATGCAGGAGAAGCACAGGTGAATCATCAGGGAACGCTCTAAGTGTGGAAAGTAGAGGAAGGCAAAAGGAGAAGATTGAGCAAGGGAAATCAAGGTCGGGAAGGAGATCCGAGTCTAAAGGTATTACCTGCTGGTTTTGTGGAAAGAAAGGACATACAAAGGAGTGTTGGTTGAGAGATAAAGAGAATCAACATACAGGTATGGAAGAAGCAAAAGATGCAAATATTGTGGTACAGGATGCTCTCATACTTTCTTTGGATAGTCACGTAGGATCATGGATATTAGATTCTGGTTCATCTTTTCATGCATCCCCAAACAGAGATTTGTTTCATGAGTATGAACAGGGAGATTTTGGAGTTCTTTATTTAGGGGATGGTACGCCTTGTCAGATAGTTGGCAAAGGGAAAGTGCAGCTGAGATTGCAGATTGACAACACATGGGTGTTGAAGGAGGTCATGCATGTTCCAATTCTGAAGCAGAGTCTGATTTCTGTAGGAAGGTTGGGAGATGAGAGATGCACAATAACCCTCACAGCGGATTCTTAGAAGGTTACCAAGGGAGCACTTGTTTTAGCAAGAGGTAAGAAAGTAGGTTCTCTTTATCTATCTACTTGTACTACTGATTCCACTTCTGGTGTAGATTCGAAGATGTGGTCTATTAGGCAGGGTCACATGAACAAGAAGGGAATGGAAGTTCTTGACTCAAAAGGTATGTGTTCAAATTCAAAAGGCATGGACAGAATTCATTACAAGAAAAGGAAATTTGAGGCTTTTGACAAGAACAGGGATGTCTTGGTGTTTTTGGAGGAGATGAAGGCCTTAGAACAGTTACAGGCAGTAAATAAATCTGAGTAGGGCAGCATGGATACAGATTTGATCCAAGAAGAGCTTGCGGATGAAGAATTCATCACTCACGGGAACACACAGGCACCGATGTTGGTTACTTGGAACCGACGTCGGTCAGTCAGACACCAACTTCGGTCTTGTGTAGACCAGCAGGGTCGGTAGGTCGGGCAGGAGAAGTCCGACGTCGGTCATCAAGACCGACGTCGGCAGGGGGGACATTGGTGTCGGCCAGGGGTAACGACGTCGACAGTCAGGATCAGTGCAGGGAACCGACATCAGTCGGGAGCAGACTGGGAGTTGGCTGAGATTGGTCACTAGAACGGATGTTGGGTGGATCTATGAGTCTCAAACACCCATATAAAGGTTAGGAAAGGTATGTGAACCTCATATTCATTTTCACCTTCTTTATATTGCTTACTGTTAGTCATGAACTAGGAAGTTAGAGGAAGCAATGCAGGTAGAATCCAGAAACAGTGGGAGCTTGACATGGATGAGGAGTGTGAGTCCTTGGAGTAAAGCCAAACAGGTACTTGTTGGTGGAGTTGTCAGCAGGATAGAGGGATGGATTCCTGTTTTAGAGAAGAGAGTGGATGGACATCTGAGACAGAAGGCTATGGTATATGGTCTTGAGTTAGCTGCAGGGCAATGGAGGTTTGACCATTGTATTTTATCTTTACCAGGTTGGATAATATTAGCTACATTATCCTGTTACTGTATTGTGTCACTTTTTGCAGGGTTGCATATACAGGGAGTTTTCTGAGCTAAGGGTAAAGTTGGTTCAGAAGTATGTCATGAAGAATTTGGGAGCAGCAAAATTCTTGTGGCATAGGTGACAGGGATAGCATCACAGGTTTGCGTGGTGGTTGGTCTTCAAGGGTGACTTTGAAGAGGGATACAGAGCCTAAGGAACAAAATAGATGGTGTATAGGTACAAGTACAGGTTGCAGCTATTTATCTCCAAGTGGGAGATTGTTAGGGTGTGGAGCTAAAAGCTTCAACCGTTTGCACACACATGAAGGAAGGATGCTAAAGAACCAGAGCCACCGACGTCGGCATTATGACCGACGTTGGTCAGATGCAGTGGAGAAGGAGACCGGCGACGGCAGAGAGTCGGCCGACGTCGGCAGCACCAGACAAGCAGGGACGGACGTCAGTCGCCTGTGCGGTCCAGAACTGCTGTTTACGAACAGTCAGTTAGTTAAACCGAGTGTTTGCATGCTAAGAGACTATTTTAAGTCACGAGTTGTGTGTCTAATTTTAGTAGTTAGATGTCTATTTTTGTAACCATGGGATTATATTTAAAGACCCATGAGGCATGTATTGTAATTATCAAATTGATCAAGTAAGAGCATTGAAGCAAGCAAGGTCAAGGAGATCTACAGGTGTAAGGTCAAGGAGATCAGCGATAACATTCAAGGAGGGATTGTAACTCAGGTTTTAGAGTTGGTTTTGTGTTGAGCAAGAGAGAGAGGGAAGAAGGTCTTGAGGTGTGGCAAGCCTTTGAGGTGGAGGGAGAAGTGGCATCTTCCTTATTTGTATTTTCTTCTAGTATTATCTAATACAATTGTGTGTATTGTCTCTCAAATTCTTTGCTGTCTCATGTTTCTAGTTTCTTAATCATTCTGGTATAATTTCCGTGTTCAATTGCTCATATATAAGTAATCAATTGTGCTACCGTTGGATAAGGGGCCTCCTAACAAAACATTGACCTATTGCATATAGTTACCATGAACGAACACATAATCAACTTCTTAAGCATTGTTTATAATTAAGATAGATTGATCACACCTCTAAAAACCACATAAAGCATCTTCATGGAGTCTAAAATATATTCTAATAGATAATTCATTGTGAGACATAGAAAGAACATCAATACAAGATCAAATAACCTTCTTGGGTCACTTGCAGAATAACTATGAACACACTATCAAATTCTTGGCTCAATATCTATAACTATAATTACTTCCAAATCTTCAAATATATATATATATATGTATATATATATATATATATCTAGATGATACTTGGAGTCCTCTATCACTTTTATTTTTACTGTAAGAGAAAATTAATCTTCTATCAAAAGATATGGTCCAAAAACTAGACACTGGTCTTTCCTTCACAAATTCAAATATTCAAATGCAAACAATCATAGTTAAAATTTTAACACTATGCTCTAATCTCATGGACTCTTAGCTTAGGATCAATCTCACACCATTAATTTTGTTCAATTTTTAATGTATATTCCACCAAATCCAAACATTAAACTTTTATTACTTTAACCTCATCTCATGCCATGTCAAAATTGTTGACTTAATGCGCTCCATAGATCTCTATGGATCATCAGGTCATTATTGATCAATGCTCATCATTTGATTAACTATACAAATACATGATAGCCATTAGATCATTATCTTATACCTTTTAAGATCTTAAAATCCATGCACTTATCCTCATCTCACTGCCTCTTGACTCCTTGCAGCAATCACACACCATCGATCTTACTCAAGCTTTAACACTCCCAAAAATGACCAAGTATGGGGACCCTATCAATATGCATGAGTAGCCATTTTTACACCTCAAAAATTCTTCTGTACTTTAATGCAATATCTCAAATTTAGACCAATTTATCTCTTTCCATAGGAGAATCCAACAATGTGACCCACTACTCCTGAAACTCTAGCACATGTGAGATATAACACCATTAACATGCCTTCTCATAAACTTTTGTCATAGAGCCAACCATTTCCAAATCTACCTGAGTGGCCAACTTTGATCATCTATAAAATTTTTCACACTTTAATGCATGATCTTAAATTTAGTGAAAATCATCTATGCTAAAAAATTGAACAAACCCATATGATCAAATTTTCTTGACACCTTTATACATGCAAGATATAACACCTTCAAAATACTCACTCGACTCTTTTTACCACACTGCAAAATTGGCTAAGCATGGGAAAACACAATCAATCTTCTTGGGAGCCCAACTTTACACAAGCATATCTTTTGATGCATTATATTTCATGATTTATAAATTAGTGCAAATAAACTAGGTCTAAAATTGAACAAACCCATATGATCACCTTATCTTGAAATGTCCACATGTGCAAGTTATTCCATCATCAACTTACTTACTTGGCTCTTTCTAGCCATATTGTAAATTTGCCTAAGTATGGGAAAATAGTGAAATCTATCTTAGAGGCCATCTTTTCACCCTCGTATCTTTGACTGTGCTTTGATGTATGACTTGAGATCTGACACATAACAACTAGGGTTTACTGTGATCACAACTATATGATCAAATCCCTTTGAATCCTTTCCATGTGGTAATGGTGATGTTATCAAACTGCTAGCTAAGATTTTATGCCATTGGACCCAAACTATCTAGTTGAAAAACTATAGACTTCCAAATGAATTCCACTTATGCACACAAGCTCTCAAAGCATGGATCACATCTTATAGGACCCATTTCACATGCTTAATCCTCCATACTTATCCTTGATCCTCTCAAGCTATGTCAATACTGAATATCAATCAAGCCACCTTCAAGCATACAAGAACAAGTACATTACACACTTTGTCATTATCACATAGACTATCAAAGCACTTCATCCACTCACCAAAGCATCTCCATGACACCATCATGATATCATAATGACAAATCTTCAACACTAGTTAGATTCTTTTACTAAAAGGTGGAACTACTATATTGAATGAATGCTCATAAAATGGCAAGAGTGTGATGGAAAAGGGGGACTGAGCTGACCTCAACATGAATCAAGTACAACCCACAGAGTCTTGAAATGGATTTTTCCATGCTCTCACCTTTTTGTGAACTTGGACCATTTAGTATCTCATGATTCCTAATCAGGTTGAGATACTCCAAAATCCTAAAAACATTCATAAAAAATTCAAAATCCAAAAACATTTATCCTATCTAAGCCTAGTTAGTCATCCTTGAACCACCCTACTGGGGCAAATCCATTGTTAGGATTCTTTTTATTGCTTTTATTTTTAGGATTTTTATTTGTTTATTTTCTATTTGTTTATTCATTTCCCTGTTGTTTGCTTTCAACATTGTTACCTTGATTCAATTTATATGTGTTCATTGGGTGATTCTTTATGCATTTATAGTTGAATCCATCCATATTTATATGTTAACATCATCATCATGGTTTTTATCATTGGTGCATTATTTTCAATTATTTATTAGATTGGGAGTCAGTCCTTATGCATATTTCAGCCAAGTTTTCATAGTGTTCTATCATGATGCCTACTGTCACGTGCTATAACAAAAATTAGCTCAGAAGGTCATACAAGCAATAGAGTCATAGAAGTTTCTCCTTGGTACCTTGGAAAATCCTTCCACCCATCTTGATCAAATCAAGACATTGACCATTCTAGTTGTATCAATACTTATAAGGATGTGTATCTTTGCATTAACAAGTACAATTAAATCATTTCCAATGATCAATATTATTCTTCTATTCATCTCTTTCATCACTTTGCATCCTTGTATGCTTGGTTGTTTGTGGCTTATTTAGTCATTAGACCATCACACCTAAATTTGTGCCTACTCATATTTAATCTATGCAATAGGTTCTATCCTTGACTCATGTTTGCTAATCTACCCTACTGGGGCACAACCATATCAAACATCATCTTTATCCAATCTAGGTCATCTTAATGATTATAATCACCTATGGACAAATCATTATTTTTACTTTTATTCTTTATTATAACCACCTTTGATAAAATTAGTACCTTTTTAAACCAATTCATCCATGCATTTTCTCATTTGGATTAATCTCATCCATGGGTTAATTCTACCTTTTTTCTTGCTTCTTTTTGAGGGACTATCTATCAACAAATATGATGGCCATTCCCTCAAGGGTCATCATCATTATAAGATTCCAAAACACCATTTGGAGATTTTTATTCAACCATCATCTTCTTTTTGGCATATAAGCCTTTTCTCATTCTTTGAGAAGACATTGTTGTGCGTCCAATTTGCAACATCTTCCCAAATAAGGGTAAACTGTAGACATTGAAAATTGGCCACCAATGGATTCATACCCAACTTTAGAGTAATTCTTACCAACCATTGAACATCTAACCTAATAATTTCTAAGAGTCTCAAATTTATCTTCATAACCATGCAAATAAATCAATTTGGCCCATACATCAATTAAATCATGTAAATGCATACATTGAATTAATTAAATATTTAGAAAATATGCAAAAGCCCAATAAAGATTAATTAATTCAATGTGCATACATTAAATTAATTAAATACTTGGAAAATGTGCAAAAGCCTAACAAAGATTAATTAAAAAGTTAATCCTAATCAAATCCTAATTTAATTAATCCATGAGCAAATAAATCAATTATTAAAAAGGAAAATTCAAATATCAATAAATATCCTAAAAAACATCTTAAAATATAATCATTATCTTTTTGTGAGTTATCCAAATGCAAAATATATCAAAATATCTATTCATGCTAATTATGAGATTTTGAACCCCTCTTAACCCTATTGGGGTTAGCTAAGCAAACCAAGGATAAGATTTAACTCATTCCAAGTCATTTCAAAGACTATAAAAGCAAGCCTAGAGCTCTTCATTATGAGAGATTGGATAGAGTAAAGTTATTATGCATGAATGTAAACATAGTGTTATGATGCCAAAATTCTAAGCCAAGCTAAGGCAAGCCAAAGTGAACCATGGTGCTAAGAGGAGATGGAGATAGCCAAACCCCATTGATGAAGACCTTTTGAGCACAATCTAAGCAAGTCAATAAAGAGATCTCTTGGAGTAATCAAGGAAGGTAAGGAAAGTTGTCATTTCTTTACATTTTAGTTTTGTTTTCAATTGATTTGTTCACTAAGCTCCCACCCATGATCTAGGCCCATATATGTTAGCTTGTTAGTGTGTTGATTTCATTATTTTTGGAACTAAAACTATACTAACCTCCTCTCTTAAGTCAAATTCCTTGATCACAAAAAGTACTTGAAATAGATTGAAATTGAAAAAGCAAGGTTTATAAGTACACCTATGTGTCGATGTAACCACCTTGCCTATTGGCAAGTTGTTTTGAAAAAGATATATCATTGTAAAGCTATACAATTGAGATTATGATAAATATAGAAAAATCTTTAAAGTGCATATATTCAAGGAGATAGAAATAGAGAGGTTGGAAGGCACATGCCCCCAACCTTGGAACAAAAGTGCATTACCACTTGGCAATTGAGATTAACTCAACTATACAACCTAATGCTACTTATAACCCAATGAGATTATATTATCAAGTCAAAATTAAAAACTTGGCAAGATTGATTAATTTAATCACCTCAACCATACCAAAAGGTAAACCAACTACTATAGTAGATTGGATTGTTAAATTCCTTAAAAGTCTATGGGCTATCAATAGTGTAATAGTTTTAAAATTTGAGTTTGATTTAGATTTAGATTTTACAATATTAGGCACATATTTCATAGCATATGCACCTTAGATATATCTCATGCTGAAATTATATATAATAATGGTACCATGTGATGAGCTCAAAATATGGCTCATTATTGACATGTTATTTCCTTCAAATCATCTCTCTAAGGATATTATCTTATACAAATCTTGGATTCTTAGATAGCTATTACATAGAAAATAGATATTTGTCTTGTTTATATTAAACCAAAGACTGAATCTTTACTTTGTCATTAATGTCTAATATATAGCATGTTTTAGTGATATTTTATGTGAAGAATGCTCAAGAAGAAGACACATGCGATGTACAATGAACATTCCATTTTGATCTCCATCCAGCAGAACTACAGACTCTACAAGCTCATTTCTATGGACTCTACAGGGTAGTTTCTATGGACTCTGCAGGCTAGTTTCTACGGACTCTGCATGATGGTTTCTACAGACTCTACAGGATAGTTTCTATGGACTCTACAAGCTTGTTTTTACAGACTCTGTAGGCTTGTTTCTATAGACTCCATAGGCTTATTTCTATAGACTCTATAGGGCCATTTCTACGAACTCTGCAGGGTCAATACCGAGAATTCTATAAGGATAGTGGAAAGCTGGAGACTAGATAGGATAAGAAAGAACCATTCCAGCTGGAATCACATAAGGAGAATAACTGCCTGCTATTTTGAAGGACCTAATTTTGATAGATTTGTACATAATCAGATTTTAGGACTATTATAGGATAGGATATTTATGTCATCAAGATAATTGGATATCTTGGAAATCTAATATCTGGATAAAGGGATCGACTAGGAGTCCTATTCTTTTGCATCTTATTCTGAGTTGAATGTATTAGTATAAAGTGTAAGAATTTTGACTATATAAAAAAAGGGAAGAAAGGAAAAGATAGAGATATAGAGAAAATAGAAGATTGAGAGTTAGATAAGCATACATGTTTCAATCAAATTGTAATTATTTCATTTCTATGAATTACTACTTCGAGTTTCCAGCACTGATTTAGTTTTGTTCTTGAGTCTGAGAGGAGCAAGAGCCCACTTTCCTTGGAACAAAGAACTGTGTACGGTATTTATGTTCTATTTTATTAGTTAGAATATTTTTACTACTTGCATTTATTTATAAAAATATCAAAACAAATTCATAATTTAAAATGAGTATTTTCTTATTTCATTTCTTTTCTATGTAAAGTATCTTTTCTTTTACAACATAAGTGTGAAGCATATTTCCTTTCATAAGTAGGAGTGTGAATTTATTTTCCCTGCAAATATAAAATAGGAGTGTGATCCTTTACTTCTAGAAAAAGAGTGGATTGATTTGATTTTTTTATTTTCAGTAAAAGCGTGAATCAAGTAGTTTAGTCAAAGTTAGAATAGGATCAGCAAGCACCCCCATAAATAGACTTCTAAATGTACCATCCCATACCTTACTATAGATAGCTTTGGATACCGGCCCTAGTTGATAAGACACCAATTGCATATTGGTTAAATGAGGAGTTAGATGACACTCATCATTTTTGGCACCGTTGCTAGGGAACATAAGGTGTTAGTAAGGTAATAATTATTGATCTAGAGTAAAAGAAAAAGTTGTAAAAATCATAAAACAAAAACAATTAATAAATTGATGTACCATCCTAGAGATTCTAAGGGACAATTTATTCCAAAGTTTCCACCAAGAACACAAGTGGACACTCCTTCAACATCTCTGAGTAGTGAACCAGAAGATACAAGTGAAACTTATTTGCAAGAATCTTCTAAAATTGGGATAGGAACTAGGCTATTGCCACATGTAAGCCCCATAGGACAAATTCCTCAAGATCAATCTCTTGCAGGAAGACATTATTTAGAGATTGCCAAAGACTTAGAAGAAGCATTTCAGAGATTGATAGCTGAAGAAAATTTTGAGAACTTAGAACAACCTATAACTAAGACCACAAACGTTCAGTGGGAAGATCATCCTAGTTTTGAAATATCATCAAAAGAAGAAATGGCTCACCAACAAAATAAACAAATTGCACAACTAGGAAGAACTTTCTCCTTTCTTATTGTTTTATATCCTAATGATCAAACCCCCATGAAAAATATTTCACTAGCTAATTTGCCAAATTTTTGGAGATGATCTATAGAAGATCCTGATCAATTCATGTTTGAATTTAAGGTTCTATGTCAAATCTATGATTACACAACTGATAGCCAAAAATCAAAACTATTTCCTTCTACACTTAAAGATGTAGCTATGAGATGGTTTATGGGTTTATTTGGCAATTATATTAGAATGTGGGATGAAATGGAAATAAAATTCTTGAACAAATACCAAGATTACTGCCGAGTGTGAGAACGAAAAGAAGATTTCTTCAAGATCAAACAAAATGAGGATAAATCTTTAGAGGATTATTTGGATAGATTCATGTTCACTCATAAAAGAAGCAATTATCCACTCACTAAAGACATTTAGAAATTGGTTATCTTGAAAGGATTAGACGAAGACACTAGAGATGCCTTAAATTTGATGGGCAGAGGAGACATAAATAAGTTGGATTTTGATCAGATTTATGAGCTTTGTACCAATTACTCTCAAACAAAACCTAAAATTAGGAAAGGAAAGTTTGGAAAATCTAATGAAGTGGGCAAATTAATAGAAGAATTTGCTAATCTCAAAATAGATATTCTAGTTACACTAAACAATACTTTGGATGGCCTTCAGGCTAAGGCAAATGCAACAGAACCTTTAGCAATCTACTGTCCTAAGTATAGACATAAACACACCCTTAGAGACTACCCTCTAGATAGGACCAATATCTCATCATGTGGGATCTATGATGCAATAGATCATGATACCAAATATTGCACCCTTTTACCTGTTTTAAAGAATCAAATGAAAACACAAGTCTAGTCCACTGAAGAAGTAAATTATATTCAGAGATAAAACTTTGCTCTACAAAACTAGGCTCAAGGACAATTTAGTGCAAGAAATCCAGTTAATCCATGGATGACACCATGGAATGTTTCAGTTCTATCACCATTTTGGAATCAACCCCAAATTCCATCAATTCAAAATCCATGGGTAGGACAAGATTGGGTGCCAATAGCTCCATGGATGGTGCCACAACCACAACAACAATGGGTACCATAGTAGCATTAGATGCCATAACCATATCAAAAATGGAATCAATAGTGGAACCCACAGTCACAATTCAACCAACCAAGAGGACCAGATTAGACTAAGCCATTCCATATATACACAGATGCTTCCAATACAACACTAGGAGCAGTTCTTGGACAAAAAGATGAAGAGGGTAACATGTATGCTATATATTATATTAGCAAAAACATGACATCTACTAAAAGAAATTACACCAAAATTGAGAAGGAATTCTTAACTATAATTTATGCAATGAACAAATTCAGACACTACATAATAAGATACAAGGTATTTATCTATACAGACCATTCATCTATTAGATATCTTACCAAAAAACTAATTATGGGAGGTAGGATTATTAGATGGCTATTTCTCTTACAAGAATTTGATGTTACTATTATAGAAAAATTAGGGAAGTCTAATGTGGTTGCTAATTTCTTGTCAAGAATGAACACTACAGGTGAAGAAGAACCAGTGGAAGATGACTTTTAGATGAATAATTATTTTCTATTTCAACATAATCTCTGTGGTTTGCTGATATAGCCAATTACCTCAGCACAGGGAAGTTTCCTCTACACTTTTCACAAAAAGAGATAAAATGATTAATCAAAGAAAGTTTTTTTAAATGGATTAATGGAATGTTATTTAAAATTGGACCTGATCATGTGTTTCATAGGTGTGTGACAAATGGTGAAGCTTATGATATCATCAAAGCTTGCCATGATGAACTAGGAGGAGGCCATTACTCAGCTTAAAGAACCATACATAAAATCTTGGGAGCAGGATATTATTGGCCTCATCTTCATCAACAAGTAAAAAGGTATGTCAGACACTGTGATGCTTGTCAGCGAATTGGACAACCCACTCTTTCAATAGAGATGCCCCTACACCCTCATCCTCAATTGGTTTTAGAACCATTTGAGAAATGGGGAATCAATTTTATTGGTCCAGTGGATCCTCCTTCTAGAGGAAAATAATATCTTCTAGTTTGTATAGACTATGTGACTAAGTGGGCAGAAGTGGAAGCATTAACTCATGAAAGAGAGGAGATGGTAGCTGATTTCTTATATTTCAAAATCATGCAACGATTTGGTGATCTAAGATAGATAGTCTCAAATCAAGGACCATAGTTCATGTCAAACATGATAAAGCATTTTATGCAAGTGTATCAAACTTAGCACAAAAAAACATCTCCATACCATCCACAAGCAAATGGACAAGTTGAAGTCACCAACAGGGAACTAGAAACCATTTTAACCAAGGTTGTTAATTTTAGCAAAAAGGATTGGGAAGATAAGGTACCAGAAGCTATTTTTGCCTATAATACTACTTGGAAAACAACAACTGGATTTTCATCTTATGAATTGGTTTATGGTAAGAAACCTTTATTCGTTATTGAATTTAAATTACAAACCTTGAAAATAACTGTAGAAGTAGGAATTAAGTTAGAAGAAATACATAAATCAAGACTCCTACAGCTTAATCAACTTGATGAAATGAGGATGGAAGCACTACAAAGAATTGAATTGGTACAACATCAACAAAAAGTTTGGCATGATACACAAATCAAGCAACGAAAGTTTCAAAAAGGAGATTGGGCACTGTTGTTTGATTCTAAATTTCAATAGTTCAAAGGAAAACTACAAACAATATGGTTGGGACTTTATGAGATTGAAGAGGTCTATGAAAATGGTTTTGTTAAGCTGATACCTATTGATGATAGTAGAAGAGCTCTATTAGTCAATGGACATAGATTGAAGCTCTATCAAAAACCTCTCAACAAAGACGAATTTATTCAAAAAGTAACTGATCAAGTAGCTGTTCTAGAAATCTCTACTTCTTCCAGTGAACATGCTCCTTGATATTCTAGCAAAAAAAAATTAATAGTGAAAACCCTTCTAGGGACGCTATTGACAATGCATGTCTAGAAAACTAGCTTGCTGGCTGGCTATGCATTGTAAAAAAAAGGGTTTTGGCTAAAAAACTAGCAATGGCTAACCAAAGGGCAAAAACCAATATATATATATATATATATATATATATATATATATATATATATATATATATATATAATATTTCATCATGACACTATGATTGGTCATCTCCATGCAGTAAACTAATCCATGCAAACCTATTTATGCAGGACATGTGGTGAACAAGGATAATGTCTAAGGTTAAAGTAAGTAAGACATATATTTCATTTCTCTATGTTTGGTTAACTAATTATCTTTGATTTTATTAAGACCCTATTCTTTCGAGAGGACCTAAATTTTAATCTTCCAAAATGGAATGACACATGTCATAATGAAAACACATGCAATGAAGCTGCCAAAGGTGTATAGATAAGTGTGTGGCTTTAATATCATCAATTGAGTCATCAAGTACCATAATGATGGGACATCATAAAAAGGGGGTTTTGAATGAAGAAATGAATCACTGTCACCATCAATATGACTCATCATCATTTTACATGACTTGTATTGATGAGATCAAATGGTTGGCACACTCCATAGAAATTTGTTGTGCCTAACTATATCACATCATCATACAACAGTATGGACTCATACAGGTGTAACATTCCAAATGAACCATTTCCTTTCTATGGACTTCAACAGAAGATGATCCTTAGAGCCTTTTGCCTACTGACTTCAACAATAGACTGGTTTATACCAAAGGAATTGAGCTGACTGTAACTCTACATAAAAATGGGACAAAAGACAAGATTAGAGCTGAAGGATCCAGTAAAGTTTCATAAAGACAAAGATTCTGTAGTAGTGTTCAGAGCTAATAGCTGGCTACCTTTCATTGAAAAGCTTTAGAGTTTCGATGAAATAATGGTAAGTGAAATTATTAGCAATCTCACCGCTAAATTTTCAATTGTGAAAGGCATTGTTATTCCTATTACAACTCAAATCATAAGCCAAATTATAGAAGTTATAGAAGAAGGAATGAGAGCCACAGGCAGAGTTTCATTTAGTGATTTAATTAGTCAGTTTAATGGTGATAGGCAAATAAAAACTTCATGTTTAGTAGATTTTAAGGGAAAATAAAAAGGGACTAAAAGAAATTCACTTCTTAAACCTTGGAAATCTGTAGCCAAGTGGGTACTTAAATATATCATTTATGAAGGGCAACATAGTCTTTTAGGGGGAGATGCTATGAAAATGTTAATACATCTTAAGCATGGGAGACAAAACCCTCAGTATAGAATTAACCTCCCATATTTATTTTATGGTGCTCTGTAAGTTATGTCTACAACCCCTACTGCTACTCCTAGGCATCATGGCCTTATTTAGATTATTATCCAGCATCATTTCCTTCAGCAAGGTCAAGAGGTCTGAGAGGAATTTTAGAATAGTATAACACAAGAAACCCTAAATGTACCATAGGAACACTCATCTCCACCTACCACATCAGTTGGGAGAACAACACTAAGAAGAAAATCTCAGACTATAATCTCCACAAAAATTCCTTCTTCTTCTTCAAGAAGAATCACAAGGTCTCAAAACCCTAAAATTTCAAGGTCTCCACAAGAACCTCATGAATCTATAACACAACCAGTGCCTCTGACAGGAAGAAGAAAATTGAGATGGAAGTTTGCTACAAACATTGAGATGACCAAGGGTTTGGTGGTTGAGAAAGAAACTCAACCAAGTGTAGCTCAAAGAGTAACCAAAAGAAGGAGAAGGCTCATTTTAATAGAAGAAGATGAACAAGAAATTACATATATTTTAGATAGTCTTAAGTCTCATTCCCCCATACATCAAAATATTCTTGCATCTATAGATATTGATGAAACTCCTTTTGAAATGAACTCTTCAATCATATTGGAGGAGACAAATCTAGAGGAAGAGCCACACACGAAAGAAGAATTAGGTAGGGTGGAATAACCACCTGCTCTAGTTGAAACTATAAAGGATAAAGGGAAAACTATATGTACTAGTGAGAAAGGTGAATCAACAAATTTAAATGATCTATTATGCAGCTAACTTTGCATCTTTCTCAATCTCAAGCTCTTGAACAACAACAAACAACCAACATTGCTGACTTGATTAGTCAATTGCAAGACAAAGACCATCTCAATTCATCTTTGGTACATAAATTAGATAGAGTATCTGCTGATCATGCCACAAAAATTCACAGGTTAGAGAAAAAAATAAAAGAACATGAAGATGAATAGATTGAGCTTTGGCTGTATGTAGAAAGTCTAAAACAGGAAAACAAGAGGTTGTAGAATTTGGTGAATTCTTTCAAAGCACCTGCTGTTGCACTTTCTCCCCCCAAAACATTTTTTGACCATGGTTGTCAAACAAGTGATCTAGGTATTCCTCCCTTTCAAATACTACATCAAATTGAAGAAAAATATTTTGTACTTCAATAGAAAAACAAAGATGCAACTTCTTTGAACAAACTATTGGAAAATGAAAAGAAAGAATTAGAGGTTAAAATCCAAGAGTTAGAAAAATTTGAATGATGCATGCAAATTAGGAGAAACTCTTTTGGCATGTAGGAATCCTTCTCCTGCATATAGTTTGTTTTTGTTTGAACAATTTTACAGATGACAGCTTTTGCGGATCCCCTGTCATCTTCCTTATCAAATTTTGTAGCCAACAACATTTTTGGAAATTTTCTATAGTGCTGAACCTGATCAGTAGGATTTGCTTTGTGAATTATATTTGCATAACTTGATTCTATGTGATCATGAGAACAATAAGTTTTTGATAAATCTTCATGTAGGAGAAGTTTAATTAAGAGCATTACATTCTACATTCAAAAATTAGATAGCATGAAAATGTAGATTTGAGGATTATACAAATCATGCTAAGACTAAAGGATTATGTGTCAGACCAGCCTTTCCTATTCCCAGATTGATTAAATAAAATTTTCACTATGATTTGTTAAATGATGAGGTTAGGACACATTATTTACATGCTCTATATGATTGCACTATTTCTTTTGATTTATTTTCAAGACAAAATTTTGATTTAGTAGTGACTGCAAGTGTAAACAAATGGGACCAACTTTCAGTGCCTCTTAAAAGGTGAGAGGTTATGTCCCCAAATAAATTAAGATGGAGTATGAAGAGAACATCCTCAATTTTGGAAATTTTGATAGAGGTAATCAACTCTGGGGGAGAGCAAAAATGGATTGGCATGAGATATAGACCTCCTTTGCTGATCATACCCATTCCCGGATGGCAAAGTTGGGCTCCACAGTCAGAAGAACAATTTAGTATATGGAAATAGATGATTCAAACACATTAGGGATTCACCAATAATTTAGATAGACACATAACATATGAGTTTGATGAATATGATTTGAGTTAGAGTGTAGAAAGTAGAAACCAGAGCTATGAACGCTAATACATGTTTGAAATGGGACTTGTAAAAGGTACAGCTTGGGGGGGATGATGAGCTCAAAATATGGCTCACCATTAACATGTTATTTCCTTCAAATCATCTCTCAAAGGATATTATCTTATACAAATCTTGGATTCTTAGATATCTATTACATGGAAAATAGATATTTGTCTTGTTTATATTAACCCAAAGACTGAATCTTTACTTTGTCATTAATGTCTAATATATATCATATTTTAGTGATCTTTTGTGTGAAGAATGGTCAAAACGAAGACATAGGTGATGTACAATGAACATTCCATTTTGATCTCCATCCAACAGAACTATAGACTCTACAAGCTCATTTCTACAGACTCTGCAAGCTCATTTATATAGACTCTGCAGGCTGGTTTCTATGGACTCTATAGGCTGGTTTCTATGGACTTTGCAGGTTGGTTTCTATGAAATCTATAGGCTTATTTCTATAGACTCTGTAGGCTTGTTTCTATAGACTCTGTAGGCTTATTTCTATGGACTCTATAGGGTTGTTTCTATGGACTCCACAGGGTCAATACCAAGAATTTTTTAAGGATAGTGGGAAGTTGGAGACTAGATAGGATAAGAAAGAACCATTCTAGCTGGAATCACATAAGGAGAATAACTGCCTACTATTTTAAATGACCTAATTTTGATAGATTTTTATATAATTAGATTTTAGGACTATTATAGGATAGGATATTTATGTCATCAAAATAATTGGATCTCTTGGAAATCTAATCTCTAGATAAAGGGATTGACTAGGAGTCCTATTCTTTTGCATCCTATTCTAAGTTGAATGTATTAGTATAATGTGTAAGACTTTTGACTATATAAAAAAAGGGAAGAAAGGAAAAGATAGAGATATATAGAAAATAGAGGATCGAGAGTTAGATAAACATACAGGTTTCAATCAGATTATAATTATTTCATTTCTATGAATTAATACTTCAAGTTTCCAGTACTGATTAAGTTTTGTTCTTGAGTCTGAGAGGAGCAAGGGCTCACTCTCCTTGGAACCAGGAATTGTGTGCAGTGTTTATGTTCTATTTTATTAGTTAGAATCTTGATACTACTTGCATTTATTTATAAAAATATCAAAACAAATTCATAATTTAAAATGAGCATTTTCTTATTTCATTTCTTTTCTATGCAAAGTATCTTTTCTTTTATAGCAGAAGTGTGAAGAAGATTTCCTTTCTTAAGTAGGCGTGTGAATTTATTTTCCCTGCAAATATAAAATAGGAGTGTGATCCTTTACTTCCAACAAAAGAGTGGATTGATTTGATTTCTTTCTTTTTAGCAAAAGCGTGAATCAAGTAGTTTAGTCAAAGTTAGAATAGGATCAACACGCACCCCCATAAATAGACTTCTAGATCTACCATCCCATACCTTACTATAGATAGCTTTGGACACTAGCCCTAGTTGATAAGACACCAAATATATATTGTTTAAATGAGGAGTTAGATGACACTTGTCACCATGTATATAATTCTATCACAAACATGTATCTGAATCATATAAATGTGTGTTTTGGCTAATTCAAAAAACTATGTAAATGTGGAGGATATGCTTCCAAAGCATGCCCCCAATCTATAATGAGAAATATAAAACTAATATAAGTACCAATATGGAGGATATGTTTCCAAAACATGCACTCACTAAAAAATAGAGATGTTGAATACTGAGTAGGTGTGAAGAACATGCTTCTAAAGCATGCCCCCCATTGAATTTATGAATCAATATAAGTACCATATTGAATAAATGTGGAGAACATGCTTCCTAATCATGCTCCCACTGAATCTAAAAACTATGAATGTGTGGAAGCCATGTTCATATGACATACCCCCATTAAATTTGTAAACTGGTGTAAGTAACAAATATTGAATAAATTTGGATTACATGCTTCTAAAACATACTCCCACTAGAGTCTGTAAACTATAAATGTGTGGAAGCCATGTCTATATGACATGTACCCACTAATATTTAAGAACTATATAAAGTGTGAAGAACATGTTTCCCAAGCATTCCCCCACTAAAATTCTCTCCCTTTGAGGTGAATGAAAAAGCGTACCTAGAAGTTACCTCACCTCAAAAGGGTAAGATAATTGTAAATCTATGAATGTAACCATGTAGCATATAGAAGGAAACATGTCTAGGTAAATGTATCATTGAAGCACATAAAACCAATGTGATCACATGTAGGCCTAAAATGCATGATAAATATCATGGCAATGTCTAGATAGAAACAATATAAGATTAACAAGTAAATAAACACACACACAAGAGCACTCAAAAGTAAGTCAAAAGTAATGGTCCAAAGAGACTACAAACAAGGGGCATGTGTAAATGTTGCAAAATCAAAGGGACATGACTTAGTAAAATATACACAAAAGTAAGGAATGACATATTCAAATGTCCTAACAATAAGCAATGGCATATTTAAATGTCTATGAAGGTAAATATAGGCATAGGGGATACATATAATAAAGCATATTCAAATGCTTAAAAAAAAAGACAATAACAAGGTAACACACTCAAGGAAGTGTGTAAATTAAAATCATAAGAAACCAATATAAACATGTCATAGTGGCCCATGGATTGAATGTGTTATCAAAAAATGTCAAGTGCATAGCGTATCAATTACCATGCACAATATATGTGCATGGATAATAAATGAGTGTAAGTACATATGCAAGCTCAAACATGATAGTTTAGTGTGACCATATAATGATATAACCTAGAAGTATTAAGATCGTAGAATATGAATACCCCTAATGTCTTGGTGACATGAGTAGATAGAAATCCCAAAACCCATAAGTGTATAATGTATCTTTGTATGCATGTATATGTGCATGTAGGAGTAAATGATATGCTAGCCCTCAACATAAAACTAATACATTAATGCCAAGTATCCAAAAGAACATGTAGGTGCCAAAATTGTTTTGGTATATTTGAATGTTTTTCCTTTTTTTGGTATTTGTGGAAAAGACAAGATCATCCTATGATCTCATCCAAAGGATGATCATAGGTATCTCCCCACTTGGAACTTGGTGCAAGAAATTAGTGGCACTTATAAGGAGCATGTATAGGTTAAATATCTATCACTGTAGTATCTATGATGCATGACATATGTATAATAGGACTCTGGGGTCATGAAGTATCAATAAAATGAATAGGGGTTCTTAGAACCCATATCTATGTAATTTGTGGTTTCTTTGGAATATCAATATTAGGAGCATGTTTAGGTGCTCTAGATATCTAAATATGTTGCATAGAATATGAGAATTATATGAAACCCAATGTCTATCTCTAATGTAAAGGTATCTTAAGTACTAGCCACCTAGTCAAGGGGATTGATTTTTTGCTTACCCTTTTATAATGGATTAGCCTTAATAGGGTTAATAACTAACTAGATAGGTATGAATTTCTCTTATTTAAGAGGATGCTCATGTGGAATAATAGAAACTAAAATTACCTAATTGGCATGGATGTACTTAATACACCCATGCACTATAGAAGGTACTGCTCAAAGAGTGTGTATCCAAGTTTATCCCAATAACATGTTAAAGATACATATATAAGATATAACTGAGAAATTAATAACCACATGTTTGGGACTAACCTATAAAGGTAGATCAATATTTCCAAAAAACTTCTAGGAGGACCCATCGAATGCTCTAATTGATCCAGTAGAAGGGTGTAAATCATGATGAGTATAAGCTAAATGTGTAAGTGATGTCATGGTGCAAACATTTTTTCTTTCACCATTATCAATCATAAAACTACATATGGGGTGTTTATCAAGGTATGCTTGAATGAATAAAGAATTAAGATTAGAGTCATCATCCTTAATTTCACTATCATCAAAGGAAACATAAGGTATTTTAACCATAAAAGGTATATGTCTTGTGTAAGTACTAATAAACCCATATAGTGGGTGCCCATAATATGATGGAGAAGGATGTGCATTATATGCCATTTGAACTTATGTTTCCTTATTGGAATGGTCTTGTAAAGGATTGCTAATATTTTTCTATTGATAGTGATTACTAGGTTGTGAACTCAATTCCTTTGAAGGATCATTGAATGTGATTTGTTGGTGATTGATGAGGTCCTAGATATTATGCTTTAAGATAAAACATATGTTCATAGAAAGCCTAGGGCCTTAGTGATAGTCAAAATAAGCATTTGCATCATATCCTTTGGGTAGATGTCTATTTACATCAACCTCTATAAGATGAGGGAGAGATATAAATTAACACTCTAGCAACTATTGTCACTTTTAGTTGTACCCTTTTATAAGGTGTTTCAGGTCTCCTCACTTAATTGACACAATGGGAACTCTATACATCTATGGATAACCTATGTCTAAAGAGAACTTCTAGAGAGAGCTGGCTCCCTTAATGCTACATCTATATTATCAATACACCTACTCAAAATACAATGAAAAGAGAGAGAGAAAGCTAAAAGTAAACATAAAAAGGGGAAATGCACCAAATTTTAAGTCTCCTCCTATGGTCTATGAGTTAATAACAAAGCTAAAATAAGGTTGAATCTATACACAAAAATTTAAACAGTTCTCTAGCATAAGTATTTAAATATGGAGGTTGTAGTTGATACATCAACTAAAAGGGGCAATCAAGAGGACTAGAATGAAGCACTAATGAAGGTTTCCCACACTTAACATTTACATAATCACCTAATACACACCATATGATCTACAAAGAGATAACTTACTGACAAGTAAACAAGAATGAAGAGGAAAAATATAAGGAGATTGAAACATCAACACTATCATTCATCAAAAATTTACCATGAGTACACTAAATATTAGATGAATAAGATAAAATTAATTTGTATTCACTCAAAAGAAAAAAAATATATCAATTTTAGTAGGGATTCACCATACTAACTTGGAGGATCCTTTACAATTCATTCCAATCCAAATATATAGAATAAAGGAGAAGAGAGAGAGGGAGAGGATGTGGAATAAGTTCATCATTATTTTCATCTATCATGAAACCACTTATAATGCCAATATAAGGTGAAGAAATAATCCTATTATTCATCCTTAACATGTGTTGGCTTGGCTTGATGATGTCCTAATGAGAGGTGGCATGTAAGTGTATCTTCATCTCCAATGACTCATCTTTCTTCACTTGAAACTTCCCTTTCTTGGATAGAGGAGTCACAAGTTGTTATCCTTTCATTAATGCATTTATGGGTGTTATTAATCCCTTCATTTAATCAAATTTATCTATTGATGTCATTCGAACCAGGGGCAATGTCTAAAGCTATCTATAGTAAGAATTATGGTTTTAAGTTTTATAGATATGATTTGGGGAGTTGTTATATTTATAAATGTCTAATCTAATCTATTCTAAAAAAGATTTGCTTATGCAATAAAAAAACACACTTACAAAATTAAAACAATATGTAATCTAATTTACCAAAATAAACACACTTGCTAAAAATAAACACTCTATTGAAATTAATCACACTTGCTAAAATCAAATAATATGATGGAAATAAACATACTTGCTAGAAGTAAACAGTTTGCTGAAAGGAAACACACTTATTGTAAGTAAACAATTTGCTAAAAGTAAACATATTGATTTACAATCTTGAATTAACTCTTAAATTTGAAAGATAATTTCCTATGGGTTTTGAATTCTATATATAATTACTATTATGAAAATGAAATATATTTATAATTACTAAAAACTATAAATACCTAAAATACTATATAGAAATATGTTCTTGGTTCTTGAGGAGAGTGGGCCCTTGCTTGCCTTGAGAACAAGAATGAAATAAACTCAGTGCTTGGAAATTGTAGATATATTCATTAATAAAATAGATCACATGAATATGTCTATAATTATGCTTGAATATTAACTAAACAATAATATATTATATTTATTCTATTTTTTTCTTTGTATTAAGACATGAAAATCTACCTATATAATGTTGTAACTGTACATCCCTAGATCTCCGTAGCCAATCTTCTATTCTCAAGACAAATCTCTTAATTTTAGTGGTTTTTCAAAATAGGTGATTGATAATTTGAAATAGGAAGATCCATCCATTGAAAAATCCACTACATATCTTCTAAGAATGTCTTCCTAGATCTATTAGACTGATTTTTCTTATAGAGACTTATGTGACATATTTACACTGATTGATATATAGAAAGTCTATTTTATAGATTTAATATTTATAGTAATCCTATAAATAGTAAGTGACTAAAATAATCTTCAAGTATGGATATTTTAGTTATACAAGCTCAGAAGTTGGACTAGAAGAGTTTGAAACATTTCTAGTAGGGTTCGAAGCAACTCCATAGTAACTTTGGCAGAGTCTAGAGCAACTCCATAGTAACTCTAGCAGAGTCTCAAGCTATTTTTGTGAAGACTTTATGAGGTCCATTGTAACTTGCTTCAAGGAACCTAGATGGTAAAGAAGTCCATATCAAGGTTACTAGGCTAGGTGGAATGCTTTGATGAAGAATAAAATCAGATCTTGAATGAGTCTGTAGCTATAGATTGGGTGAGTTTGTATTTCTTAGGTGAGTCCATAGCAACAAACTATGAGAGTTTGTAGATACTAGACAAATCTATAATTTAGTCTGAAGAAGACTTGAATGAACCATAAGAGTGTCTAATGAGTTTTCTTCTTGATAAAATGTCAAAATATTTCCTATAGGTTGCCTTAGAAGATCATAAAAAAGGTCTTTATTCCTTATAAAATACTATATCATTTTTAATACATAAAATTGAGAGATTAAACATGCAAATAGTTATAATTAAATGATAAAATTAGTAACTTAGACTTTAGTTACAATAATTAAGATAAATCATTCATTTACTACACTAAGATTAGATCCAAGCCTAATATCTTTGCATTGTTTAGTCTAGAGGAGAGGTAATGGAAGAAAGTGAAGAAAGCTGATAGTAATAATGAGTCATATTTTGGACTCATGATTTCCACCATGCTTTACCTTTTTCAAGTCCTTTTTGCAAACTTAGCTACTGCTTGTCCCTTCATAACTCTAAATTCTATTTTGTAGACACTAGTTGAGGTCATATATGTCAAATTCATTAGCCCATGGATCATATAGGGAACTAGTGAATCCATGATATGTTTATACCATTTGTTGCAATTCTGAAATTGGTGATCTATTTGAGGATTCCATCTATGCCATGGTGGAGTAGGAGTCAAAAGAAGTAGTGGCCTAAATCTCATGCTGACCTAAATTTGTTCACCTCTTGAGTTAATGACATAAAAAATCATGCCATTTATAGATTTTTTCCTTCGTAAGCTCCATCTTAAATTAGTTGGAGACATAACCTCTCTTCTCTTCAATGGAATTGTCAATGTGTCCCAATGCTTGAACTAGCTGCAAATATATCATCACAATGTTATCTTATATATAGATCAAAAGAGACACTACTATTATACAAAGCCTAAAATTAATAATCCTTGATGTTTGGATTCATTAGATAAGTAATTTTGAAGTTAATCAATAAATTTTTGGCACTTGTAAAAGCAGGTCTATACATAGCCCTGTAGTTTTGGATTTTGTCATGTATTCCTCATGTCTAGCTTTCCAAGCTATCTGATTTTTATGAGTAGAAAGAAGACCTATCAACTAAAATTTTCCTACATATAGATTAACCTTGAAGTTATTATAGTCCCCTAATATCAGATTACACAAATAAAACTCACACAATAAATCTTGCTATTTTGGAGTGGATTCTTGAAAAATGTTTAGAAACATAGGAGGATATTTAATGTTATGAGGTAAATCACATGAAATTATTCATAGCTACCATTTATAAAATTATTCATATAAATATAAGATTTAAGAGGGAGAGGGATATCTGTTATCTAGAGGGTTTTCCCATATTTGACATGTAACTTGTAGATTTGCTTTAATTTTTTGGGTTTGCTATTTTATTTGCTCTAAATTTTCTTTCATTATATGTTTTTCATTTTCTAAGGATTTATTTTGTTCCTTGAGTTACTTAAAATCAAAACATACCTAATTACATTTATCTAGTTAGTCAACATGAGAAACAATAGTTTGATAGGCTTAATCAACTGAAGGTTTAGAAGAAGAAGATGAAGTTTGCATAGAAAGCTATTATTGTTGAGAATTCTAGCATTGATGTTTTAACATGTTTTATTCTTCTAATTCAATGATAGATATCCAAAAATTTATCATTTCTTCTTCAAAATGAGTTACTTGTTTCTCAAGCCTTTTGATTTTATTCATGTGATCCAAAGCTTTATTTTTAAAACTATATAATCCTTGAGTCAAAGAAGAATTGAGTGAATGCTTACATTATAGTTGAGCCAAAATATCAACAATATCTCTAGTTTGTTATTTGATTATAATCTCAACTATAGATAGTGCAAGGATGAGATGCAATTCTAGATCTTTAGTGGAGCTTGATGATTTTTCTTTTTCAGATACCATAATACTTTTCCCTTTGTCTAGTACTAGTCTTATATTAGGATTTGAAGAATATGGAGAGGATTCTGCTTCTTATACTAGAATTTCCTTTGTGAGTATATTTCATTCCTAAATAGCTTTCTTAATAAGAATATCTATCAAGACATGTTCTTCATCAGGAACTACTAATGTGGACTTAGGAATATCTGTTGTTACAACTTCTTTATTAGGAACTACTATTGTTGACTCATGAATATATGTTAGGATAGTTTCTTCATCAAGAACTACTGTTATTATTGGTGAAGAAAATAATGGTGATTGTCAAAGGCTATCAAGGGTGGTAGTTGATTCTATCTCCTCCTCATCTTATGCCAAAATTAATTTTCTACATATTCTTTTTGTCTACACAAGGGAACTGGGCTCCTTCAAAGAGGTATCCTCAGTTGCTTATGATGCTCTAGTTATTTCGGGTACCATGTCATGTTTAATAAATAAATATATTTAGATTCAGGGTTTAGATGAGATTATGAAACCTTAATTTTTAATTTCCTTTTTGTTGGAGTCTACTGAAAAATCTATTCAATCACATGTGTGGTTTGTGATCTAGTATGTCATTTTTAACTAAATAAAACCCTAACCCTAAATGAGGAAGTTTATTCTTTTGCCTTGTGTATTGGTGTTTTTCTAGAAGCTTTTGAAATAGATGCTAAAGACTAACTAAATCTAGTTTTCCAAAAATTATTTCATGCTAATTTACTTTGCTCAAGGAAATTATGTTGAATAATCAAATGGATAAGACCATGATGATGAAGTGAAGCTGATCTATTAATAACCAAAATATGAATAGATCCATATAGGTATAAGGGGAAGTTAACCTTTTGTTGAATCTATTACTGGCCATAATTGAGGTGAAGAATGATCCACATTGCTTCACACCTTAAAAAACTACATTGACCTTCACACATGAAATATTTCATAACCCAAAAGGAAATAGATCTCCAAGATTTAAGTAGGGTTTCCTTGCTGATCCCTTTTGCCTTTACTTGATGGTTGTGTACACATACAATAAACAATTATTCATTTCCATTGAAATATGAAATTAACTTAGAAAAATGAGTTCTTCCAAGTATTCTCTTAACTTCTTCAGTAATCCCAAAAATTTCACTATTGATTGTGCTAGAAACCAGAATACTAATGCCTCTCAGTGTAATAGAGTCTTCTGTTAGATTTGCAATGAATTAAATCATTAGATTTTCATCATGCCCTTCAAATTTTTACAAAAATGGTAGCCAAATAACCTAAAAAAATACTAAAAAAATGTCATCAATCATCAGTCTAGCTATGGATTTAGGTTCATAGCTTTTTTTTTTATCCCATGGCAGCTCTATTATTTTTTTAGAAGTTGGAGGTGGTTTAGCAGGTGTAAACAATCAATGACAATGAAAATAATAGTGCACAATGAAAATGAAAGGAAACAATTCAAATGAATATTTTGTTTTGATGGCTATTGACATGATCTGGAGAAATCATGATATCACATGGAAATGTTAAATAAAACTATATTTGAAAGAGATTTAATGTACTTTCACACTTATGAAATTTGTGCATTGTCAAACACATCATCATTATTCAAAGTAATATGGAGTGAGTCAATAGATGGTTTGTACACATGGATAAAGTTGACATGACATTATTTTTACTTGCATGTTCTTTCACTTATGACCTCTCCATGTCATCAAATATTGTTGTTAGTTCACATGAAATTCTTTTTACTTACATTTCCTTTCACTTATGACTTTTCCATGTCATCAAATGTTATTATTTGGTTGTTACTTTGATGGCCTACAAGGCGTTTTCTTCCCAAACCCTCTCTTAAACATGAACATACATGAACTAGAAATACTCATACTAACTTAATGTAGATAAATAAAATTCCCTACTTACCTAATAATACTCTTATCCTTCATTCTTTTCCTACCACCTAATTCTAAATAGAGAACAAATGCATGAATTAGTCTTTTTAGGAATGTATATAAATAAATAGATCAATGATTTTTATTTCTTGAAACAAATTGATCAATTCAATTTTTTTTGATATTTTTTGATTTTTTTGATTTTTGTATTTTACTCTTGACCAACCATTTCTAGTTTTCAAGCCAAGGCTTGTTATTCAATGCATGACTAGCCAATAAGCTGGTTTTCTTATCAATATTGTTAATATCATCCTAAAAAATATATTCACTATTAATTTTTTTATTTTGTTTATTTTATATTTTTTACTTTTTTTTTGGAAGAAGAAAACCAAGAAGTGGTTTCTTTCTTCTGTTTTATAGAATATACCATCATTGAGTTGTTATCATGGAAGAATATGTCCTTTCATGAAAATCACTTCATGCCTGATGTTTTGAACAAACTCTTATTTATCAACATATTTTTAATATAATTTGACTATATGTCCATTGACTACCAAAGTTTTTTGATTTACATCTATTGTCAATAATTTTACTAATCCATTCTCAAATATCTTTTTTATTTGATACGGACCTAACCATCTTGTTCTCAACTTGCCTTTAAATTGCTAAAACCTAGAGTCAAACAAAAGTGCCCAATCTCCTTATTAAAATCTTCTTGATTTGATATGGGAATAATGCCATATTTTCCTCTGATGCTACATTATCTCTATTTATTATAAATCTTATGTCTTCATTTCATCAATTTCATTTAATTGAATAATTATATCTTACCGTGCCTTATCCAAATCAATGCCTACTTCCATTACTAATTTCAAAGTTTGTAATTCAATTTCAATGGAAAATAAAGGTTTATTATCATACACCAAATCATAAGGTGAAAAAATAGTGGTTGTCTTCCAAGTAGTGTTGTAGGCCCATACTACTTCTAGTATTTTAGTTACCCAATCTTTTTTGGTGCTACTAACTATCTTGGTTTGAGTGTTCTCTAACTGTCTGTTAGGAACTTCTACTTGGTCATTAAAATATGGATGGTAAGGATAAGATTTACTATGATTGACTTGGTAAACTTACATAACATATTTGATTATATTAGACAAAAATTATGGTCCTTGATTTAAGACTATCTCCCTAAGTGCACCAAACCATTGCATAATCTTGAAATACAAAAAATACGCTACTACTTCTATATCAAAAAATAAGGCTTGAACTTTAGCCCACTTTATGACATAGTCTATACATACTAGGAGGTATTCCTTTCTTTGGGATGGAGTATCTACAAGACCAAAAAATTCTATTCCATATTTTTCAATGGTTTCAATACTACCTATGGATGAAGAGGCATCTTTGTTGAAAGTGTAGGTTGTTCTATCATTTGACAAGGATCACATTGTTTGATATACTTCTTTACTTGTCTCTGAAAGGAAGGCTAGTAATATCCTACTAAGATCTTGTGCATGGTTATTTTTTTTGAATAATGCACTCCTAATTCATCATGACAAGCTCTAATGATGTCATATGCTTCACTATCTGCTACACACCTATGAAACACATGATCGGGTCCATACTTAAATAACATACCATTAATCCACTTGAAATAAGAACTTTATTTAATTACACACTTTATTTTTTTTGAGTAGAATGAGAAGGAAACTTCCATATGAATAAATAGTTGGATATATTAACAAACCATTGAGATTCTAATAAAATAACAAATAGTTGTTCATCTAGAAAGCTCTCTTCAACTAGTTCTTCACTACCTGTATTATTTATTCTAGACAAAAAGTCTATGGCCACATTAAATTTTCCTAGTTTATCAATTATGATTATATAAAATTATTTTAAAAGTAACAAACATCTTATGATTATTCCTTTTATTATAGGTTTATTCATGAGGTACCTTATGGCTGAATGATCTATGTATATGAAGACCTTATAACCTCTAATATAGTGTCTGAATTTGTTGATGGCATAAATCACAACAAAGAATTCTTTTTGTGGTTATATAATTCCTTTAAGTTGATGTGATTTTTTTATTGATATATTAAATGGCATACATATGATCATTCTCATATTTTTATCCTAAAACTTCCCCCATTAAATAATTAGACACATCAGTGTAAATGTGAAAAATGTTTTTCTAATTGGGTCCTCTTAACACTGGTGCATAGCTTATTTTTTTTTAATGGATTCAAAGGATTTTTGACAATCGTCACTTCACATAAATTCACTATCTTTTACCAACAAAGTAAACATAGGATCAACAATTTTATTGAAGTATTTTATAAAACATCTATAAAAAATAGTATGATCTAAGAAACTCTTGATATTAATTTTATTTTGTAGGAAAGGAAGGTTGGAAATTATTTCAATTTTATTAGGATCCACTTGAATTCCCTTAGTAGTAATGTGATGTCATAATACTATGCCTTGATCCATCATCATCAAATATTTCTCATGGCTTAGTGACAATTGATGTTCTTCACATTTGATTAAGACTTTATCAAGATTGTGTAAGGCTTTATCAAATATATCTCCATGAGTAGTGAAGTCATCCATGTATACTTCCACACAATCATTAGTTAGATCAGAGAATATCACTAAAACTACTCGTTGAAAAGTAATTAGGGCATTATAAAGACTAAATGGTAAGACTTTAAAAGCAATTGTACCCCATGGTAGATGAAAGTGGTTCTATCTTGATCATCGGCTATAACTATTATCTAATTGTACCCACTAAATCCATCTGAGAAGGAAAATTATTTCTTTTCCTTCTAGATTATCAAGTACTTGATTAATAAAAGGAAGAGGAAAATAATCCCTCATAGTGTATTTGTTTATCTCTTAGTAATCTACACACACTCTCCATTTCCCATTTTTATTTGGTATATTTACTAATGGAGAAACTCATTGGCTATTTGAAATAGGGTAAATGAATCCTAAGTCCAAAAATGTTTTAATTTCAATTTTCACTATATCCCTTAATGATTGATTTATCTGTCTTTGTGGTTGTCTAACTAGTTTGTCTTGGCTTGTGTAAATGTGATGGGTAGAAACACTCAGACACATTCATTTCATATCTGTATAATCCTAAGAAAATATTGTGGTGTGTTTATCAAGGAAATCAATTTTTTTAAGTTCTTGATCATGGGTTAACCAATTATTTATGTTTAATGTTTTTCTTGGTAATACTATAATCTGTTTAATGTTAGGATGGATAGATTTTACTTGTTTAGATTCACTCATCAAAGAATTAAGAGGACATGGATTTGGTAATAATAGATGAAATGTAGTTACATTTTTTACAAATCCATCTCTTAGAGGAATGATTCTAGCTAATGGATAATTAAATGCAGTTAAAAGAATAGTTGGTTTGTCTTCTGCCTAATTCCAAGTACTTCCTTGAAATGGTCTGTGGTCGTATGTTGAATGTCCAAAGATTGAGTTTATAGTAGTAAGTCTGGTAGAGTCCATCACTGATGGATTGATGGAGTCCATAACCAAGAATTGGATAGAGTTCATATCAAATAGACTGTTAGAGTCTGTAGCAAATAGACTAAAAAAGTTCTTAGTGGATAGACTAATAGAGCCCATAGTAGATAGACTAACAGAGTTCATATCAAACAAATTGATAAAGTCTGTAGCTAGGATCATGAGGTTAGTGGCTTCTTCCAGATCTTATGATAACTCATCAGTTAATTATTGAATCTATCCTTGTATGGTTATCATGGCCAAGGATGAAAGATTGTTCTTGTTTTTTTTGGTTCATCTATCCAAAGTGTTTTAGTGTAATCAAATGAGGGTTTTACAAGGGGATATAAGGATGTTTGTTTTGATTTTAGACCATTTAAAATAGTCATATCCCTTGATCTACAATCAATTAATGCTACTATAATAGCTAACCAAGGTATTTCAAAAATGAGGGGGTATCTTAACTTCTTGGTTTTAGGTTAAAATACCATAAAATTTACTAGATACTCCCATGACTCAATCATTACAGCTACATCTTTTATAGTAATTTTTAGTTTAAAAATTAACTGATCAACCATTTAGAGAATGGTGGAGGTAGGTTGAATCCCTATAAGGGACAATTTTTGGAGATTTCTAGTTGTCATTATATTGATTACTACACCCAAGTCTACCAAAACATTGGGTATTTCTTTCTTTTTTATGGTAATTATTATAACTGGACTTCTTGGGTCTGCATATTTGGGTAGTAATAGTTTTCTTGCTAAAATATCAACAAATTTTCCATCTACATTTATGATCTTTGGGTATTGTTTCTTTATTCTAGGTGTCTTAACACACATGATTTTAATGACTCTATTTAATTCTAGAATATCCTTGATGGCTTGTAACAAGGGTACTTCAATGTTTAATTTTCTTAATTCCTGAATCAAATCAGATTCTTACTTGATTTCAATTTCTTTCTATCTATCAGGAAAAGGAATATGTGGAAGATCAATAATATGTTCCTCTATTTTTTTTGACATTTCTTCAAATTCCTCTTTTTTGATTGTGGATTGTGGTATATCTATTTTTGGTTTTTCATTGAGCAGTTCAAATACAGTGATAGGAGGTTCTTGAATTGTTCTACCTTATTTAAGTTAAATATTTGAAAATTAAATAGCTCTTACATTCATGGTTTCTCCTTGTTCATTTACATAGACATAGGTTGATAGTTTATTCTTGGGGTTAGCCACCGGTTCAGTAGGCAATTGGAGCTAATTAACTTGTTCTACAAGTTGAGTTGTAGTAGGTGCCATCAAAACTTATTGTGGTGAAAACCCTTTATGGAGGTTAAATTATGAATTGATGTTCAACTATGTATTTCTTCATTGTTGTGATTGTGGTTTGGGTATATATGGTTATTGAGACATCATCTGAGGTTGAGACATCATCTATTTTTTATTAACCCATTGTGGGTGTGCTTGTCCCCACATAGGTTGAGGTGCCTGAGTAATCTAGGGTGTCATCCATGGATTAATGAGTTTGTTTAGGCCAAACTGACATTAGGTCTAGTTTTGTGGAAATAGATTTTATCTTTGACATAATTTAGATCTTCTATAGGCTATGTATTTTATTATAATTATTTTTTCAAAATAGAAAGATGGTTATAATGATTTGTGTCATGATCTTTACTGTCACATATCCCACATATTTTTGTTTTATCCAAAGGACAATCTTTGAGAGCATGTTTTAATTTACATTTTTGACAATAGATGGCTAAGGATTCCATGGTGGAATTAGCTTTGTCTTGAAGACCATATAATGTAGTATTTAACTAGACCAAAATGTCAGTTTAAAATTTTATAAATTCTTTCATCAATCAACTAACTTCATTGGATTTGCCTAGTTTTCCTTTCCTGATGTTTGGTTTTATTCTAAAATAATTAGTACATAGATATAAAATCTAGTGGAATGTTAATTTGATAATGTCTCCTTTACCCATTAGGTTTAGATCATCCTTAGATTCATCATCTAGTCCCTTAAGAAAGACCATTTTCACTATCTCTTTCGTAAGTGGATAACCAATATGTTTGTGGGCAAATATGAATCTATCAAGATAATCTTCAAGACTTTCCTATTCATTCTATTTGATCTTGAAGAAATCCTCTTTTTTGTCCCTTAATCTATAGTAATATTGATATTCATCAATAAATGTAGTTTCCATGTCTCTTCATATATTAATAGAATCACTTGGAAGGCCCATGAACCACCTCATGGCTGCCTCCTTAAGTGTAAAAGGGAATAGTTTGAGTTTTTGACTGTCAATTGTGTAATCTTGAGTTTGGCATAACACTTTAAACTCATACATAAATTGATCTATATATTCTAAGGAATTACCCATAAAATTTGACGATAGTGAAAGTTTTTCATAGATATTTGATCTGTTGGATCTATGACTATAGAAAGGAAAAGGTTTTATCTTGTTGTAATTGCATTCTATTTTTTTCAAGATTTTCTATATTTCCTTGGTTATCAATCATGGTCTCTATTTATTCTTAACTTGTATTAGATATCTAATTTATTTCTTCTTCTTGATCTTGCAAAGATTGAGGTCTAGGACTACTGTTATAGATAAAGGATCCTTAGGATTAATTCTTCCTATAGGAAAAGATCTCATAAATGTGAGTCTTCTTACAGGGTTTTTTTATGAGGATGATCCTAATTCTGGTGATAAATCTAAGTGTTATTCAAGTGTTTTTCTTATAATTTCAAATCTCTTAGTCAAAACTTTTATTCTTTCCTTCTCTGGTCCTAACTTAAGATCTTTGGAGATGAACCTTCCTTTAACATCTCTAGGTTGATTCATTTTTTTTTGTTTTTGATTGGTTTTTTAATGTTTTTGGTTTTTTAATGTACACCAATAAGGGTTACCTTACTAACACCTTATATATCCCCGATAATAGTGCCAAAAATGATGGGTGTCATTAATCCCTTCATTTAATCAACTTTATCTATTGATGTCATTCAAACTAGGGGCAATGTCCAAAGCTATCTATAACAAAGATTATGGTTGTAGGTATTATAAATATGATTTGAGGGGTGGTTGTATTTATAAATGTCTAATCTAATCTATTTTAAAAAGGATATGATTATACAATAAATAAACACACTTGTAAAATTAAAACACTTTGTAATCTAATTTGCTAAAATAATTACATTTGTTGAAAATAAAACTTTTGCTGAAAGTAATCACACTTGTTGAAAACAAATAATCTATTGGAAGTAAACACACTTGCTGTAAGTAACAATCTTATGAATGTAAAAATACTTTTTTGAAGTAAATAATCTATTGAAAGTAAACACATTGATTTACAATCTTAAATTAACTCTTAAAATTGAAAGATAATTTCGTGCAGGTTTTAAATTCTATTTATAATTACTGTTATGCAAATGAAATATATTTATAATTATTAAAAACTATAAATAAATAAAATACCATATATAAATATGTTCTTTATTCTTGAGGAGAGTGGGCCCTTGCTCACTTTGGGAACATGAATGTAAGAAAATTTAGTACTTGAAAATTAGAGATATCTTCATTAATCAAAATAGATCACATGAATATGTCTATAAATGTGCTTTAATATTAATTAAATACCTATATTATATTTATTCTATTTTTTCTCTATATTAAGACATAAAAATCTACTTATATAATGTTGTAACTGTAGATCCCTAGATCTCAACAACCAATCTTTTATTATTAAGACAAATCTCCTAATTTCAGTGGTTCTTCAAAATAGTTGATTGACAGTTTGAAATAGGAAGATCTATCCATTACAAAATTCATTGCATATCTTCTAAGAATGTCTTGCTAGATATACTAGATTGATTTGCCTTATAAAGACTTATGTGATGTATTTACACTGACTAATATATATAGAAAGTCTATTTATAGATCTACTATTTATAGTAATTTTATAAATAGTAAGTGACCAAAAAAATATTCAAGTACATATATTTAGTTTTGCAAGATCAGAAGCTAGATTGGAAGAGTTTGAAATAATTTTGGTAGAGTTCAGAGCAACTATGTAGTAACTCTAGCAGAGTCTGGAGCAACTCCATAACAAATCTAGTAGAGTTGAGAGCTATTTCTTTAAAGACCTAGTGAAGTCTTTAGTAACTTGTTTCAAGGAACTTGGATGATGAATAAATATATATATAAGGATACTAGGCTAGGTGGAATGATTTGATGAAGAATACAATTATATCTTGAATGAGTCTATAGCTACGAACTAGGTGAGTCCATATCAATGGACTATGAGAGTTCATAACTACTGGACAAGTCTGTAGATTAGTCTAGAGAAGACTTGAATGAACCAAAAGAGTGTCTAATGACTTCATAACTTGACAAAATTTCAAAATATATCCTATAGGTTTCCTTATAAGATCATCAAAAAGTTTCTTATTCCTTATAGACTATTGTATCATCTGTATATACACAAAATTAAGAGATTAAACATGCAAAGATTAGAATTAATTGATAAAATTAGTAACTTAGACTTTAGTTACAATAATTAAGATAAAAAATCCATTTACCACACTAGGATTAGATACAAACCTGGTATCCTTGCATTGTTCAGTATAGAGCAGAGGTAATGGAAGAAAAATAAAGAAAACTGATAGTAATAATGAGTCATATTTTGGACTCATCAACACATGACATTATTGAATATTTGGAATATTTATACACCATACTTGAATCTTAAAAATCATATTTAATCTTGGTGAGAGTGAGACTTAAGTTTAAACATCTTCATATTATGCTCTTTGTCATTAAAACTTACAACTTGCATGTCAAAGTTTGTTTGATCTAATAAGGACAAGTCTATCTCCTTTTAAGACCTAGTCCATGTTTGAATACTATCATAAAACTCTTTTAAAATCCATGTAGGTATTTTAAAATATCATATGATCTATGTCCAATCTTATATATTACCTTATATGAGTCTACATAGTTTACCAGCAAGTGGTTTGAAGAGGGCTATGTATTCTTACAATAAAAGTTCCAAGTAGACTTAAGGAATATCTTAAGACCTTGTCCATATACCATGATCTCAAAACTAAGGTTGAATATGTTTTATGAATTTTTAAGATTATTTAATAACATGTTTAATTTTTGGTATGCTTGAAAATAAGATAAAGCCTATAGGCTTCTTTAAAGGTCTTTAACAACATGCCTATTAAACTCCCTGTGAACAAGTTCTTTTATTTTGCCTATAGCCATTGAAATTGATTTATTCATGACATATATAAGGTCTCAATTATTTCATTAGGTGATTATAGAGGTTTCATGAGGTTATTTATGCCATTAGTGACTTTGAGAAGATCTGCAACCTTGATTTTCTATGCAACCAGGAAGACAACCTTCATCATGACTTGGTTATTTACTTGGAAACCTATAAAATCACAATGAAAGTATATTGAAAGGCTTATAAAATATCATGGGACATATACCTAGGTATATAAAGTCTCTTTCAATGGTTATGAGGTTTAAATCTACTCAAACACTATGCAAACTAGTTGAAAAATGTAGTTTTAGACCTCTGTTCGATGTCTTTCTCTTCACGTATGCCAAATTATTGATCTAAAATGTGAATAAAAGATGTGTATATTCTCTTTAGTGGTTTTTATTATTAATTAGATTTTACACCTACTTTTTATTGTTTTAGTATGATTTGTAGTACGTGGGAATCTAATGACATAGTGGGATCACCTCCAAGCTGTGGGACATTGCAAATTGAGGTGAATCTCTAGAGAAAGATAAATTCATTTTACTAAGCTTAGTGGAACTCATACATGACTAGTTAACTTCAAAATAAAACTTTCTTAGTGACCTTATTCCTAACTAAGGGTTTAACTTGTGAGGAAAAGAGTTTAGAAGGAGTTTTAAAATTGGAAAAAATATGGTGATGCACCAAAGGGTTCTAGTGGAAATTAATTCTTGATTTGGTTGAAAAATTAATATATATTAAAATATTTTGAAGTAAAATCTTATAAGAATATGAAACCAAAGGTAATATTGGCATTTATCAGATAAGGAACAAAGCTCTTTATTTTTCCTCAATAAATTTTCAAAAGGGCAAAATAAATACCATAAATGAATCTATCTGACTGAAACAAGACTTATATAATTAAAAAATGTTATTAAAATCCATACATACACAAAGATAACATAATATAAGAAAGACAAAACTTTAGTATGTTAGTATTCTCTAGGTTACAACATGTAGATAAATTCATCAAGAGTAGAAAAATTTGTCTATCGACAAAAAGACCCATGGGCTATGTAGGAAACACATATTTATACAAAAAATCACTCCCTTGAGAAAGGAGTCAAAAAACCCTTACACTCAGTCTTAGAGAAAAAAATTAGGGAGTCTCCATACAAATGTCATCATTTCTAGCCTAAAAAGACGTCTTTGGTAGAGTAGAAGGAATAAGAGGACTCTACAATGGTTGGGCACTTCGTCAAGTGTTGAAAGAGGAGAAACATCTATTAGAGTATTTTAGTTGAACCATCTCTCCTTAAGTTCTATTGAATAAATCTCTCTTCAAAAATAGGGCATCAAAATGAACCTCATGACTTAGTAAAAACATGATTTTTTTAATATTTAGATATTTTAAAACCAAACTTGTAAAACCTAACTTGCAATTTGCAGTTGAGACTTTTAAAAATTTCAAGTCATTCAACTTGACAAACAAGGATGTGAAATTACAAGTTACGCTTTTTCAAATAAAGCTTAACAAAAATATAATTGAAAATTAAAAGTAGCTATTTTTTAACTTAAAGTTAATAGCTATCAAAATGATAGTTGTAATTTGTAACTTGCAACTTTACAATGTATCTTAAAAACTTTGTAGTTTATGGAATGCATTTTACAAATAATTAAATAATCAATCCACAACAATGACTTCTGAGGATTCTTCATCCTTTTTTTCTTGTATCTTCTTGATATAAGTGTTAAAGCTATCAAATATCTCTTGTAGGCATTCTTCATCAGTAACAAATGTGTAAAGATTACTAATGCCATATTTTATTGTTACCTTAGATAATTCTCTAGAAGTAGCTTTGTAGACTTGGATATCTATTCCCATTTGATCAAGTGTCTTATGATACTTGATGAACTAGTGGATGGAATTCAAATTGAAAGTTACATCATGTGTTGACTCCTTAATGACCTCTTTAAATTTATCCTAGACAACCTGAACAACAAGAAGTTTGTCTTTGTAATCTGTTGCATCACATGATAATTTAAAAATTAAATCTTCAATATCATACATTGCATTTATGGCCTTGTCACATGTGCTCTTGGCCTTATCAATATTTTCATTGAGTATTCTGATTCTAAATTTGTCTACCCTATCCATCTCATCATGATCCAAAGGGTTGTTGATTATCTTTTAAGACATGAGGGTGTCACTCTCTATCAAGTCAATGGCTTGTAATTTGGGAAAGTAGAGGTTTAACCTTTCAACCTTTTCTTCATATTTACTTATCTCTACATTTAGAGATGTAAGATCATCCTTTGAAGTCTTGTAGTAGTCCATGGCCAGACCTATCACTCTATCCACTTTGGTGATTAGTTCTTTAGTCCAATCTTTTGTATCTCTACCCATCATACCAATCTCTATCATTGAATCAAATGTTTCCTTATCAGGGAATTGAGAGAGAGATTGAGTTAGCTGAGCTAATTCAAGTTAATTTTTTGGGTTTATTACCTTCCTTAGGGTAGTCGTCAACTGATCTACCTTATTATTTAGCTCATTCTTGGTGACCTTTTCATTGTCCATTTTCTCAAAGAGGGAACTTATGCTTGTTTGAGCATCATGTTTTAGTCCCTCTCTTATGGGATGACCAAGGTTTAATTTGGAAATTTAACAATCCCCTACCATTAAATGTTCTTTTTCTTTGGTCATTTGGATGCTTCTAATAGACCAAAATCTAGGGTACTAGGAGATATCACCTATTTCCTATTTTTGGACATTGATTATACTAACTAACTTGGAGTGGATACAAATGAATCTTATGCTATTTTGATGATCATTGTTACCTGTGAGTCTATGGTTGAAGCTACCACACTGGTGGTCACTATAAAAAGTGTTATGTCTACCACTGACATTATCATTGAGTCTTCAGTTATTGATTTGGCTGCATCTTCCCCATTTATGGGTTGAGTATCCATAGTTGTGTTAGTGGGCATCTCTGTTTCTACCTCCTTGGTGTGGGTTTGAGTTAAGGTGAGAGTAGAATAAGGAAAGGATACTTGGATGGGTAAAGTGGATGTGATTACAAGGGTTGTGGAAGCTAGAAGTGTCATACACAGAGAGGTAGGCATGTGTGGTTGGAATAAGGGAACCTATGGAAGGGTGGTATCTAAGGTAGTAAAAGAGTCTATCAATGTAGTAGGAATGGTTAGAGTGTAATTAATTGGAAGTGTGATATAATATGAATATGAAGTTGTGTTTGACCCAGTGGCTATGATGGATAGTGGGGTTTTAGTTAGAATGACTAAGTAGTAGCCATATATTACTAGGTAATATTAATAATCAATAGGGTTAAGTAATTATGGAAGAGGGAGGTGGAGGTGGAGTTGGAATAACCAACCAAACTAATTGACTCACTACCAAGGGAATCACTTGCATTAGTTGGTCAGATGAAGGAGCAATTACTTTCACCAATGGGTAGATAGTAATAAGAGGAGTAATTACTCACACTAGTGAGCTAGTAGAAATAGGATAGGTGATTACTTGTGCTAGCTAGAAAATAGAGATAGGAGGGGTTATAGTAATTATGTCCCCTATAAAAACTAGTAGTGCTTGATCCATTGGCTTGGTTGATAGCACTTGGGTGCTGGAAGAAGCCCTTCTTAACTTTCACTTTTATTTCCTCTTGTGTGAGATAACTAGATTCACTGGCTGATCTGCTTCAGTTCCACTATTGGAACCCTCTACTGCTGTTATATTTGCATCCTTATCCTTCACTATTTTTAATTTGTCTATGATTCTCATGATTTATTTTTTTATTTTCACCCCTTTGTTTCTTAACCAATTCAAAGTTATATTAATAACTAGGGTGGTCTTGTCTAATAAAGATAAGGATCTAGGTGTAGACCACTTGAATTGAGGAATAGGTTGGAGGTAGATTTGATTATCATAATACACGCTATCCACTAGCTATTCCTCATCTTTCAAATCTTCTAGAACTAGTGCCATATCACAAGTCTTAATTTATTCAAGGGTCATTCTAGAATAATCCCTCAATCTAACCTCCTCCTCATCCTGCATATCCTCCCAATAATATTCATAAAAGGGAATGTGAGAATATGAGGCACCTAATAAACTAGAAACATAACCAGTCACATCATAATAAAGCCTAACATTAAGATCTCTTAAAGTCATTTGAGTTATATCTACTTTGGCACATTTGGCCTTGGACAAGGAAGGGCATGTATATCTCCCTATACTAATAGGGAAGTGTATTCCTATTTTATGTTTCTTATCATTGACATATCTAGGAAGGGTTTAAGGACCCCCATTATATCCACCAAATTTGATATATGAGAATATGGGGAAGTGGATAAAATATGATCCCCAATTTGCTATTTGTGTTATTGTAACATCATAAAATCTTGTTCTCCCTAGATCTTGTTCAAACATGATTATAATGTAGTAGATGAAAGCATCTTTCACTCTTCTAAATTATTGTTTGATCCCCTCTAAAGTGAGATCATGATAATAGTTATAAAATATGTTGATGTGATATGACACTATGTTTAATCCTAGTAATTCCCTCCCTTTTACTAAAATACAAAAAAGGTAAGAGGTCCTATAAAATTTTCTTGTAGTTTGAACCTCCATCAACTATCTATGAATGAAGTTACTGATCTATTGGGCCCAATGAATGTATTGTTTATTCTGATGGATTATCTATATATACTGGTACATCCATTCTAGATAATTCCTTACATTTGGGTTCCCTATAAATTTTTGTAAGAGTATAATGATATCCCCTACCTCATCCTTGAATTCTATCCTAGCCAAGTTCTTGGGCATTCTTGTGGCTGAATATGTAGGAATCTTTAACCACTGCTTGTTTAAAACTCAGGCACAGGCTGAGTTATTATATTGATATAATTTTTTGGAGGAATAAGGGGTAATATCTATATAAATTTCAAACTCTAGGATTAAGAACACAATATCAATGAAATCTAGATCTAGGCTCATAATTTTCTCCCCTTTATCATTTACTACTTCCCTCTTCTTTGCATCATAGTGTTTAGCCATGGTGAACATAAGCTCAAGGATTTGTATTGAGAATAGGAAAGCTATAACTTAAGGTAATCCACTATCATAGATTCTCTAAATCTAATCATTCTTGAATTCTACATTGACTCTAGTCCAAAAGTCTATAAGTTTGTGTGACCTAGGTTTGTATTAGTTATCTCATTGATGTTTAAATCTAAGCTAGAAGGGACATTAGGTCCTTTTGACTTGAACTTAATCTCTTTTCTAGATATATGTATTGGGAAAATAGGTGTGGGAAACCAACTATAGAGCTGGTCAGGATATGGGCTTTCTATTACAGGTTATTTTCCTACATTAAACTTGGCAAGGCTTAGTTATGATTTTGCAGGGGTATTTCTCCAATGGGAAAATGGTGTGAAATAGTAGTTGTAAAATATAACCAAATGGTCCAATAGAGTTTTAACTTAAAATTGCACTTATAAAGACTAACCAAAGGTCTGACGAGGTTACATTTTGTAATTTCACATCAGATCTCTGATTGAAACTTAGGGTGTGAAAGTAGAGGGAATCTTTGCCTAGATTTAAATGAGGGTTTTATGTGTTTTTGTATTAAAATATTTGTGGGGTTTTGATTTGAGAAGGTAGGAGGGACAACCTAAATACAAACAAATTTCATGAAAACCCTAAGTATGATAAGTATCTATAATAATGTAGTCAAAATTATAACAAGATTTTAACATGAGTACAAAAACTAGAAAATTATGAACAAATAAAGACACTTTTAACAATCCCTAAGAAAAACCCTAAGTATGATTTGGGAAAATTAATAAGCTTTGTATAAAAGAATCAATGGCATAGATTGAAGTAAAAATGTAGGTGACCTAGGAGAATACTATGGATATACACTCAAGACTCTATAAATGGTGAGTTTGATGTTTTCATTACTCGGTGATAGAGGTTTGGTTCATGGCATGGCATTGCTTGGCTTCAAGCTTTGGTTTGAAATATCATTTAGAGGAGTTTTGGATTTAGTTTTCAATGTTGATAATGATGCAAAAAACTTAATTATATACTAAAACACATAATTAATTCCAAGTAAGTTGATTAATGGTGATAAATGGATCAACAAGTGGGAATACGGGATAACAGAGTCACTTTGCAAGTTTACAAGTTTAAAAACTTGTAATATGTTCTCCATCTTCTGTTTCCCACTTGTTTTGATGATCAAAGATCTGAGAAACCTTCACCTATTTTCAAACTTGAAAAATGCTTCTCATCTTCTACTTCCCACTCACCTTAGTGATTGAGAATATTTTACAAAGCAAGGAATGTAGTTTAGTTTACACTTTGTAAAGTTGCAAAGTGCAGTGATAATTCTGGTCTCCACTTCATCTTAATGAAAAGTGAAAAGTAGAGTCTAGATTACATTTAAAAACTTTTCAAAGTTTCAAATTATAATGTGATTTTTTATTTCCACTAAGGAATCAATAAGTAAGAAAATAGAGTTTTAGGTGCACTTCGCAACTTTATAAAGTTGTAAATTGCATAGAAATCCATGGATTCCACTTGGATCTTAGAAAAGGGTTTTTAAGCCATTGTAAATTTTTAATTTTTTTTATAGGTCTCCTTTATGCATAAGGTATTTTCAGGTTTTTGGCATAAAAATATCAACATTTTTGGCAACCTTTACGGGGTGATTGCTTGCTAATCAATTCTTTCCCAATAGCCTTCTAGTTCATTGGGCATGGAATCATTTTGAAATTTAACACATAATACTTAGAGAAGAAATAAAATTGGGGATTTCCTAAAACAAGAAACAAAATATGGAAAATAAAATAGGGAAAACATAACTAAAACAAACTAAGGATAACTCTTAATGAGTTGCAGGCTGTGTAAAATCACTTATTTGCAACAAAATAAACTAATCCTAATATGTAAAAAGTTTTGGAAATAATTCCAACCTCAAAGTCATGATTTGAGGTATATCCCATTGACTAAGATGGGTAACTTTGATCCATCAAGCTTGGATAGCTAGAATGCATTAACTCCTTTACATTGAGTTATGATGTATGGATCACTCTATATTACGCTAAACTTTGTATGCTTGCCTGGCTTGGCCCTTTAAGCATCCCATTTTAGAACCATGTATCCTTCATTTAATTTCATATGATATTATTTATTGTCAAAATTTATCTTCAATTGAGCTTGATTCGCTTCCAAAACTTGTATTGACTGGCTCCTAACCTCTTCCAACTCCATGAGTTCTACTAATCACATGATCATTACATCATTTTAAATTAATTCCAACTGATGAGTGAGTTCCAGAGATCGTAACTCTATTGACAACATAAGTCTAGCTTCCATTTCATAAACCAACATAAATGGAAAATTGATAATGGCTCTTTTAGGAGTGATCCTATCAGCCCAAAGTGATGATTTCAACTTAGTGTGCTAGGTCCTTTGGTTATCCTTCATTGTCCTTTTAATAATCCTTATGAGATTTTTGTTGGTAGATTCTACTAGCCATTACCTTGTGGGTAATAATTGGATGAAGTCTTCAAGTAGACATTACATTTCACTACCCATTCATTCACCTGAGTGGCCACAAAATCTTTGGCATTATCCAAGATAATGGTGTAAGGAATACCAAATCTAGTGACAATACTATCTATGAATTCCAAAATAGATGATTTTGTGTCATATTATAATGCAACCACTTCAATGCATCTAGCAAATTAATTAGTCGCTATGAGGACCCATTCATGGCCTACAATTGATGGTAGATTAATCATGCTAATAAAATCTAATCCCCACTGAGCAAATGGCTAGTCAACTTCGATTGGTTGGAGAGGGAGAGCTACTAATCTTTGATTGCCTAAAAAATAAACACATTTCTCATAATTTTTCACCCATCTATGTGCATATTTGAATAGGTCAAGCCAATAGTATCTTTCCCTCATTAATTTAATGGTAGTGGTCCTTGCAGAGAAATGGTCACCTGATGATCCATCATGAAACTCTTTGAGTATTTTGTGGATTTGATCATGCTCAATGTACCTCAACATAACTCCATTAATATCTTTCCTAAACAAGATTCCATCAATATGAGCATAAGGAATAGATTGGATCCTAAAGTACCTCTTTTTGGACTATTGGAGCTCATGTGAGTATTTTCCAATTTATAAGAAGATGGCCATATCATTGATTTGGTTGTCGAGCAGATGAGGATTAGTTGGTTGGAATGCTTGTTGAAGGTATACCGTATCAACAACCTTAATATCAAAAGCAAGCTACTCATATAAGCATTTTCTTCTTATAAGCTTAGTTATTTTAATGATCACATCATATTCCATGGATTTTATGATCCTAACCACTTTCTTCTCATTTATTTCTTGGCTCAATAAGAAATCCTTTATGCTCTGGTGACTAACCATCAAAATAATCTTATTTTTTGAGAGCATGTGCCTAAACTTTTTGAGAGCCTTTATTACTGTATACACTTGAATCTCAATAAAATTGTACCTTTATTCATAATCTTTTAGGGATTGATTGAAAAATGCTATGGGATATTCCAATTGGTCTTTGTTATGTTGGGTCAGAATAGCTAATACACTACTTTCCCCTCTAAAATCATGGAGAATGAAGTCATTCTCATAGTTAGGATTTACAAGAGTCAAAGCTTGAGAAATAGCCTGCTTGATGGATTCAAAGCTATCATTTCCTTCTATTTTTTAGCTAAAACTTACCCCTTTTTTAGGAATAATAGTAAGGGGTCTAAACATAGTAGTAAAATTTGGAATGAACCTCCTTATGAAGTTGATCTTCCCCAAGAAATTTTGTAACCCCTTTTTGTGGCTTGGAAGTTCTAATGAAGTGATAACACATACTCTCTTTAGGTCTATTAAAAGACCTTCTTTTGAGACTATGTGTCCCAAAAATTTCTCTTCATGGATTGAAAATATGCACTTATTTGGATTGAGGGAAACTTTAAACTCTCTGTACCTTTCAAAAACTTTCCTAAGGTGATTTAGGTGATCATCGGCCTATTTTGAATAAAATGTGATGTCATCTAGATACACCAAGATCATTTAATTGATCAAACCCTTGAAATAAATATCCATGGCCCTTTGGAAGGTAACACCAACATTGATCAGATCTAAAGGCATCTTTTTATAGGTGTATGTGCCCTATTTTATAGTGAAAGTGATCTTGAACTAGTTAGATTCTTGAACTAGGATTTTTTTATATCCAAAATGACCATCTAGAAGAGAAAACCTCTCAGATCTAGATATTTTTTGGAGGATTTAATCCATGGGTATAAGGGGACAATGATCCTTCAGGGATGCTTTGTTTAGGTCCTATAAATCTACACAAACCTTGATTTCACCATTCTTTTTTCTAATATGGACCAAGTTAGCAGCCTAGGATGAGTGTTTAATAGGGAAAATGATGTTATATTCTATCAACTTGGATAGATTACTCTTCATTAGAGGCTCTATTTTTGGTTTTATTATCCTTTGTTTTTTCCTAACAGGCTTAGTATTTGGGTCAAGCTCTATTATGTGTTGGATTAAACTAGGGTCAAAACGCCTTAGATATTTGTAATTTCAAGTGAAGTTATCATCAAATTATTGACACAATCCAATAAAATATTACTTTTCATAAGTGTTACATACATTTATAATCTTCAAAGATTTCCCTTCTAAGATGACTATTGGATCATAGTCTTGTTCCTTGACTATGATATTTTTTTTCTCACCCTTCAACTGATCATCATAGTTGAAGATACTTTCTAAAGTAACAAGACCCATGGGCAATTTTTTAGTCTTCAATTGAATTATTTGATCCCCATGCTATTATTGAAGCCTTGACTAATTTTTTTCAAATATTTCAACCTCATATCATAGAGAGTTAACAATTTTCTGATCATTGTCAAAAACTTGCCAGTTGGTTGCATTTTCAAGGATGGATGGTCTCACTATCATTTTTATATGATAGTTATTGTCCTTAATCTCTTCAACTAGATTATATTGAGAAACCACTAATTTCATGTGACTAAAATCCTTGTTTTGTGATCTCAGTATCAATTGAATATTTAAAGTGATAAAATCTTCCAACAGGTCCCAAACCTTGTGTTTATAAGATCTAAACAAGTTGTTCTTGGTCATGCTTTTTTATTTTACTTAGTGAATGTTGACTATTTTGACCACAAGTCAAAATAGGTCAGCCACCTATAGTATAAAATTTTATATAGGTTTCTAGTAACATGTTATATGATGTGTCTGGATTATTTAATATTATATTAGCCTTGGTCATGGTCTATTTTAATTCTTATGTCATTTTGTGTCACTTAGGGGTCATAAATGAAAGTGGTATAGTTTTCCAAGGTGTCCAAGTGTTATAAAATTCCTTCCAACATCTAATAAGTCATATTTATTGTCAATAATGTTTTAACTAACTAAAACTTATAGGTTCCTAACTGAAAATAAAAAAAAGTAAAAAAGAGGAAGTTTTGAAGGTTGTATTGCCTAAAGGAGAGAGTGGCACATGGGAAAAGCTTATGCAGTGACCCTTTAGCTTCCTTAATTCCATTTCCATGCTTTATCTACTTTGGAAGTGCCAAAATTAGACCAAAACTATTCTCTCTCTCTAGCACTCCATTAGGCAAGGAAAATTGGTCAACAAATCTTTTGATGGTACGACTAGTAGGAGGATTTCTAGGTCAAATGATCTTGGTGGTGGATATTAAATTTGGTATAGTTTATTTTCATATTTGGGTTTGGAAGAATGGTTATATATACTTTATGAAAAAATCTTAGGAAGTTAACTATCTAGTTTTGCTTGCCAATCCCCACACCTTATAGGTTTTGCTCTTGTTTGAGCTAGTCCATGTAGATATAGATTAGAAAGAGGATTAATTAAAGCATTAGTCATGAAAAACACAAAATAATTCATAAAAATTAATAATCTAGGCCAACCTATGCAATGGGGTTTGTAAATGACAATAAGAAGCAATTGAAAGAAATCACATATACCTATTAACTTCCCAAGAGCATTCCACCATCCAAAAGTGGTTCCAAGCATGTTTTTCCCCTTGATTTGTATTTATTGTCTTTGTCAACAATGGATGATAAGCTTCTCCATCATCACAAGATCACCATACATAATCTAGGCTCATGATATAAAATCACTAATATGCCTATCAAATGAAGCTATCCTATTACAAAGCATGATAATAAAAAAATATAAAAGACTTCTAGAGAGAATCTTGCATTATAAGTTTACACAATTTAAGCTTAAAAATGTGAGTGAAAGGCCTTCTATTTATATATTTTTCAAATGGGTCAGGATCAACCTTGACCATCCATCTCAATATTGAGATGCATGGCCATGATTTAATCTAATATTGCATAATTAATCTATAAATATATTCATAAATATTTTGGGGGAAGAGGCATTAATGAGGCATGGATGTCCATAAACCTGATATTTATTGTATTTATGGCTTATAAATGCCACCCCATTGATCATGTCATTAGCTAATGTAGATATTAGGAATCAATTTCCAATAAAGAAATATTCAGTTTGCTCCATGTAATTCTTAATTAATCTCATAATTTGGTTTAATTTGCCAAAGTAAGTTTAATCAATTTTAGTGATATTCTTTCAAAATTAGTGCACAATTAATTAAACTGGTCAGAAAGTCATATTACTGGGTCATAATTTGACTTGACAGGAATTGGAAGGCGATGTTAGTTACATATGGACCATGATCCCATTTAGGATTTTTACAATTCAAAATAACATAAACACATGATGTGTGATTATGAATTAGAAGAAAAGAGTGATCTAGAGCACCAAAATACAAAATCATCATTTTGACTCGAAATGATTTAAGAAAAGTTAAATTACATAAAATACATTGCCCCATTTAGGGATAAATTAGCCTAAGTTAGCACTTGTATATGAAAATCTCAAACCTTTTAGCACATTTAAGTTTTTTTGGCCTAAATTGAGCATTTGAGTGCATTTCGAGTAAGATTAACAATTTTAACACAAAAGTTTTAGGAATTGGATGTTTACATTTTGCCCCTATTTGAGAAGGTGTAGTGAGACATTCAGGTGAAGCAACATATTTTCAAATAAAAGATTTGTCAAGTAGAACTTTTAAATGACCCATTATCACCCCTCAAGAGAACATACTAGGATGAAAGATAAGGATGGACTCTTGAAAAGAGAGAGAAAGTGAGATTAACCTATGGAATAGATTAAATCCAGATGAGCTAATGCTTGTACACATTGACTCCATCAATGATAAAAATATAATTAGAGTAAAATGGGCTCCAAAAATGGGAGGAATGAGAAGGAGATAATATAAAAATATAAGTGACACACTTTGAAGACACCCAAAGCTAGGGTGTAAGCTATGCACTTACAAAATGATTGATCCTGAGATAAGTTACACACTATATTATTGCCAGAATGAGGGAGAAAGTTCATAGAGATTAGAATTATAATAAAAAGGAAAATTTTATCTCTAAAGAGATAAATAATAACAATGTGATCCATTAGATCAAATATGATCGTGTGATAAGTAAGTTTGTCCTAGTAGGGCTGATTTTGATCACTGATAAAAAATGGTTGTGCCCCTATAGGGCTGATTTGATTCAATGGTTGGTCTAAATGTTGTGACCCTATAGGTAAAATTGGAAAGAAATAGCTCAAGGATATATCCTGATTCATATATTAAAGATAAGTGGGTGAAAACATAGATGTGATGGTAGAATGAATACAAAAGCCATAAAAAACCATGCATACAAGAATGCACAAAGTGATGAAAGAGATGAAAAGAAGAATGAAGATGGATGAGCTAACTTGAGATACATCATGTATCCAAGTGCTACCTTCATAGTCCAAAAGTACCTCAAGCTAATGTTGTTTACCTAGAAGCGAGAGAGAATGGAATGAGGAATAACGAAAAATGATCAATTGTTTGATTAAAATCATGATATATGCTAAGAGATTCACATCTAAGCATAAATTCAATTGCTAATCTTATTGAGCCTAGATGATACATGGTGTTCTTGAAAACTATTCATTGGAGCTATATTGATGTTGAAACTTGAATCTAAAGCATAAATTGCTTGCTATAGCAAAAGAAATTAGGCATCATTGGTATGAAGAACTTATGAGGACATGGCATTTCAATTATGCAAAGCTGGTTCAAATGTGAATACCTATAACTAAGGATAATGGTAAAAATGACCAAAATCAAAGTTACAACTATTTACATTTAAATAAAAACACAAACAAAAAAAATGAAAAACATAAATGAACCTACTTAAAATCAAGATATGAACAATAAAGACTAAAGTAGGAATAAGAATGTTTAAAAACAAAGAAAGAACACTTAATAACATGAGATCAAGATATGAATAATCAAGATCCATGTGGACCATCAAGATGTACTTTGTAAAACAAACAAAGTAAGACCAAATAGTAACTCAACAGAATAAACAAATAAACAACAATCAAATAAACAAATGTTTTTAGAATTTTGTAAGTATCTCAACTCAATTGAGGATTAAGAGATACAAAGTGGTTCAACTCACAAAATGGTGAGGGATTTGAAAAGAGTGCTCATGAAATGGTGAGATCATGCCAACTTAAAATGCTCACAAGATGATGAGAGTGTAATGAAAATGGGGGACTGAGTTGACCTCATCATGACTTGAGCACAACCTATGTAATCCCATGAGGACCCTAAGTCATAGTAATTTCACCTACATAAAAGGTGATGAAAAACCAACCAAGCTATAATAAGTTCACAAATAAAGGCAAATGTCAAGGAAAATGATAATAGTAATTACCAAGTGATGTGGCAAAGCATGATAAAAAGGCATTGTACCTAATTTTCCCATAGGTGGATATAATTAGGAAACAACATAATAATTTTGATTTTCCCAAAGGCAGTTATAATTAGGGGTACCAAATATAATATTGATTTTCCCATAGGCAATTATAATCAATGAGACCAAACAAGATGATAGATGAAATATAACTTGCCAAATCAAATATCACACTACTTTCATAGACTGTCATTCAATATGACATTCCAAAATTGTTGAAACTAGATGAAAATCCCCTCATAAAAAGTGTAGGATGAACCAAAGGAACCAAGAGAAAAAAAAGGTAAGTAGGATGGCTAAAAAACCAAGCTTTGGTCAATAGTAAAGACATGGTATAATAAAATTGTATAAGAAAAATGATTAGAAGACAATTGGCTATAGTGGCAATAAATTTTCCCCCAAACAATGATTGGCTTAATGCGCTTGTAAAATGGTGAGAGCGTGGGATTGGGTTGCTCACAAAATGGTGAGAGCATGGAAAAGGTGACTAAGCTGACCTTAATATAAATTGAGTGTTGCCTACATAGTATAGAAGGACTTTAAGTCAATGTAGTTTAAATAGTGTGGTAAAAAAAACATAATGGTATAAAATGCCTAGAATACAATGGTCTATAGGGTTGCCCCTAAGAGACAAGGCAAGGAAAATTGAAAGGATAAATGGAAATTGAAAAATTCTTCTACTATTCTTGCTGACATGGAGATGCATTTCCTAGTCAACACATGAGACAACTAGAATAATTGATCATATAAAAACTACTAGCCAACACCCTTTTAGAATTGTTGTTCTGTCAAGAACCTACTGCAGATTTGGATCTTAATAATGTGTTCATGATCTTTGTTGATCATTGATTCTGCTTCCTTCAAACATCAAGATAAAGTATCCTCATGGCCTATGTAAAGGAAAATGCTACTAGAGATGGTAATGAATAATTTTAGGCATAAGATAAATGGTATAAATTGGTAATGAAAATGTGGATGCTAATGAAATGTATAATGATTGGGAAACAAATGAAGATTGGGAATTTTAGTCACACATAATGTTTTTGATTCTAGATTTGACTTAATTTTGATTGTGGTAGTGCGATAGACCTCTGAATATGTTCTTGATAGGACTTGCTAGCCAGATTTGGCCCACATAAGAATCTTTTGCCTATAAATGGTCTGAACAGATTAGAAAAGTTCTGGATAGAATGAGTGGACCAATAGATTGGAAATGGCTCTAGGATTTCAAAGTGAAGAATACCAATAGGTTTTCATAGTATTTCAAGCATTTAAAGGCATGAATCAGGTTGCATAAAGTTCTACAAGTTCATTGGCACTTTTTAAAGAGACAAAAATTTCTTACATGAGTCTAGAAAGACCAGTCCATCATGGCATGCACGTAGAAATAAACAAGTCAACTTGATTGTGCATTTAATAAGTTCACTTAAAAATCCATTCAAGCTAAAATACCACATGGACATGATGTTTTTCATGCCAATAAGGTCCCCTACAATTTTTTTATATTGATGATTTCTTTATCTTAAGATATAATCTTTTAAAGTTGAACTTGCAAAGTGGGATGTACGTGTGAACATAAAGTTTAAGCCTCATAAAATAGCCATTTAAATTTAAATGTTCCAAGGATGAATTCATGGATTATAAATGGAAATATCTTGGGTGCCCATATAAATATCTAATCATGTGTGGTGATTGACAAAGTGAGTGGGCCCAAATAGATATATGGTGCACATTTTATCATGTAGTCAAAGATCAATGATCTGCATTCAATTTGACAAACCAAGGATCTAATAGTGCACAATCCATCATATGTAAGTAGATCAATGGCAATCAAGAGGCTAATAAGTTAATGAATCCTGAGGATGAATATAGTGAGGACAAGTGTTTAAATCATGGAAGCTCAATTCAAGATCAATGGTGCATGGTGACTAATAGTGTCAGTGGGTCCCAAGCATCAATGGAGCATGTTAGATCATGTATATTCAAGATCAATGGTGTGTAAGAGGTCAAAAAGTTAATGTATCTTGGGGATGAATGTAGAGCTGATAGATGGCACAATTTGAGAAGGCCTAGATCAAGATTAGTGGCTAAAATTAAAATTCAAAAGCTAAGGGACTTTAATAGAGAGAAAATGCAACCTAAGGTCGAACCAAGGCAAATATTTAGAAGGATGCCATTGAAGCTCATTTAAGACCTATGTTGGAGGATACAAAGCATGTAAGCTTAATTTTATTAAGTTTTTAATGTTGTGTACAATAAGTCCTTAGCTTCCATAAGTTTTAAAGGTGGAATAGGTTTATTTAGACCTAATATAGTTTGGTTCCCAATCTATGTAGTTTGTAATCTATTCATTGACATATTGACTATAGGAAAACCAAAAATTGGAATGGTTTTCAGTCTATAGTAAATACCTATGCTCAGATATTGAATAGGGGTAGGTTTTTGATTAATAAAGGAGTGTCTTGTTTGATGACATGGTCATATATTCAATAAATAGGTACCTGTAACTATTAAAATCAAACTTAATTATGGCTCTATAAAGTCCATGGATATGAGGACTTTGTTAATGAAATCAAGTGGAAATGTCATAGAAGATCAAAGCAAAAGGATTTGAGGATTGGAGAGTACAATAGAGAATTTATTTAATCTCAAATATTTTTAGTCCTAATTGGATCAAAGATGGTTCAAAAGTCAAGAAAGATGGTAGCTCAATTAATGATCTCGAATGGCATGCTCTCCCATTTCTCCTATATCTCTTCTTTTTTTCCATTTGTAAGGGGGATCTCAAACTTTTGGTAATAAATTCTCTCTCAATTTTGGAAGAGCAAAGACTTTCATTTAATAAGGTTAGACCCTTTTAATTTTTTTATGAAAAACCTCTTGAAGCAATGAAGACTTTCTTTACCTATCTCTCCCCTTTGAATTATGTGTAACAAAGCTTGTGTATGATGGAATAGTGAAGGAGAATCTTCAATGCCCATTGTCCTTCTTTCTTGCTCATTTCTAGGTGTCTTCAAGTTAGTTGTAGGTGTAGGTTAGTGTTCTTTCTATCATTGATATAATCTCTCAATGAGTCTTAGAATTCCTCTTTTCCTTCATTCATTGCTTCTTGAACCTAGTTTATGAAACACTTATGCAATTAAGTAGTTTTTTGAGTTGTCTGAGATAACATTATCTTATGCTTCCTCAGTATTTACTTCATGCATATGAGAGCCTCATTTAAATTTGGTTCATCACCTTGTTAGATTTCTTAAGATTCTTATTTCCCCCTTTCTAACCCTTTTCCCTACAATAGCATTAGTATAGGTGATCCAGCAAGAGGAAGCCAACCTTCTTTGGAGGTCTAACCCCACCATAGGTGACCCACAGCCTGGGGTTGTTCCTATAGTGTATCTAAATTGGATAGAGCCTAAAGAACCCTCTCCAAAGGTGCAAATTGATGCTACAAAAAAAATTGGCACGCCTGGTGGGACCCAATTTAATAAAGATTGGTCAAAGTTTGATACTAGTTTGATCAATTTGTAGTAGTTATAGCTTCCAAACAACTACATCTAGTGACTACAAAAGAAGATCCAACATTCTAGTAGCAGAGTAGTGACTACATCTCATGCCAAAGGTGAATACAAGGTTAACTTCTATAGTTATTCCCTTTGAATTTATTGAATTTCCTTTAAAATTAGTAAAGAGATTAAGATTTTCTAATACACACCCATATAAAGTAAACTTTATTCTTAAGTCAATTTCAAGGCCTACCCCTACAAGGATATCTTTGTTAAACCATTTTATTACCATGGTAGGCCCTAGAGCTTTCCCCTTTGTGGCTTTTAATGGCCAAATTCCTTTGGACCTCCCTCAATATGATCCTATTCCAGTAGCAACTCTCAAAGGTGTCCCTTATTTTTCTAGAGACCAATCTACAACCCCTTCTGATCACCTCATGGATATAGCTAATTTTTATAACATTCATAATATCAATAAGGAAAATGTAGTAAGTAGGTTATTAGACATCTCTTTTAAAGGTGAAGCCTTAGATTGGTATATAAGCCTTGTTGCTAATTCTATTACATCATGGGACTAATTAGGAGATGCATTATGTAAAAGGTTTGAGGATAAAAGTGACCATTTGTCACTTGTAGAGAAATTAACCATAATTCAAAGAGCCCCTCATGAAGTCATGCAAGACTTCAACACAAAGTTCTAAAAGACTTGGGATAGAATCTTAGTCTCTGTTAGGCCTACCCCTAACTTTGACTTTATTTACTATTTGAAGGCCCTAAACAATGACATTACAGTAATGATCCAGTCCATGGGAGGAAACACATTATAAAATGTATATGAGATGGTAATTAGAGTAGAAAATTATCTGGTGTAGGATGGAAAGCTTATACGTATATTTCCAATGCCTTTGTTCCCTGAGATCAGAACACCCTCTATTTTTATTCCTCCCCTTACTATCATTCTTTCTATGACTGTAATTACTGCTATACCCTTACCTAAGTAAGAAAAGGCTTCCACTAGTCAATATAGTGATTTTCAAGAACAAAAAAACTTTCAAGAGCTTAAGAGCATGTTCTAATCTTTGGGAAATGAAATAGTGAATGTTAAGAGGAAAAAAACTTTCAATAGGCCTTACCAAGCCTCATATCAACCTCAACAACAATCTTATCAAGCAAATAGACCACCCTACAAAGGAAACTTCCAAGGCCAAGGCCAAGGTCAGAGCTAATGACAAGGGAAACCTAACTATGTTAGGAAAACCAACTATAATCCAAATTTTACAAGCACTTCTAGCACTTTGGTCCCTATCCATAATAATTTTTCTCAAGAAGTTAAGAGGCATACTTTGATAAAACTTTGTAAAGAATATGTAGACATATTTACTTTGGAATATAGTGACCTGAGAGGATTTGATACCAAGCTAGCCCAATACACTATAGAACTAAAGGTTAATTCTAACCTTGTTCGGTAGAAGCAGAGGCCTATAAACCCTAACATCGATGAGCTTATGAGGAAAGAATTGGAAAATTAATTAAATCCATGATTATCTTTCCCATTAAGAATTCTTCATGGGTAGCCAATTTAGTACCTATGAGGAAGAAGAGTGGGGAAATCAGATTGTGTGTTGACTTAAGGGATCTAAATAGGGTCTCTTTGAAATATCACTATGACCTACCATCCATGGATCAAATCCTTTAGATAGTTGTTGCTTTATAACATTTTTCCATTTTGGATGGGTATTTAGGTTATAACTAAATGCTGGTAAGAGAGGAAGATCTATATAAGACTTCCTTTACCATTATGTGGGGCACATATGCTTACCAAAATATGCCTTTTGTATTGTCAAATATTGGGGCCACTTTCCAAAGAGCCATGAACATGGTTTTATAAAGGTTTTTGAATCAAATGGTACTAGTTTTCTTGGATGACATCATAGTTTTCTCCAAGAAAGTCAGTGAACACTTAGATCATCTAAGGTTGATCTTCCAAAGATGTAGAGAGCATGAAATCTCTTTAAACCCCAAGAAATGTTTATTTTCTATTCATTAAGGAAAAATTTTGGGTCATATTATCTCAAAGGAAGGGTTATCCATTGACCCTAATATAATAATGTTATCTTAGCACTATCTCTACCCAAGCACAAGAAAGGAATCCAAAGATTCCTTGGGAAGATAAACTTTGTGAGATGGTTTATACCTAGGTTTGCAAACTTGGTCAAACCCATCACTACCATACTAAAGAAAATATAAGTGTTTAATTGGTCAAATAAAGGTAAATTAATATTTGAGGCCATTAAACAAGCCATTTCCCAAGTACCCTCACTCGTGAATCCTAATTTCTCAAAGGATTTCATATTGTACACCTTTGCCAACATTGACAACATATCAGCTATGCTCATGCAGAAGAATGGTGAAGGACTTGAGAAACCAATTGATTTTTTAGTCAAAGGATAGAAGGATATGAGGTAAAGTACACTTTTATTAAAAATTAGGTTCTTCCATATTTGAGAATCCTTAAAATTTTTAGGCCAATGCTTTCCGATATCAAGATCCATCTTATGGTGTCTCATCCTGGAGTTAGGGATTTACTCCTTAACAAAGAATTGAATAATAAAAGAGTAAGTTAGATTACCAAGATCAAAGTCACCAAGTTGATAAGAGGCAAAGGATTAAGTGATCATATGGTGGATGAACTTCAAGAAGACAAAGAAGTTACTTTGGTGACACAAGATAACTCACAGTAGATGCACCTCCACTCATAAAAGTTGGCTCTAAGACATGACACATTTCTTGATGATAGGAGAATGCCCTCAAGGATTGTACAAAGAAAAAATAAGGTATTTTAGGCTTCAGTCCATACCTTCTGAATTAGTTGATGGTGTTATTTTTAGAAAAGACCTCAATGGGGTACTTTGTAGGTGCATTGATGACAATCAAGTGACAAAGTTCTTGAAGTAGATCCATGATGGTCTTGTAGGAGGCGATTTTTCTCTAAGAACAATATTCAAAATAATAAGGGTTGGTTATTATTCATCCAAACTTTTCAAACATGCCTATGCATGGGTACAAAAATGTCAAAAGTGTGCTCTCTTTGTAGGGAAACAAAGACTGGTTGCTCTTCCACTCAACCTAATTCAAGTGGAGTAACCATTCATGCAATGGGGGTTAGAATTCATAGGAATGATAAATCCACCTTCAAGTATAGGACATAAATGGGTACTCACTAAAACTGACTACTTTGACAAGTGGGTGGAAGTAATTGCCTTGAAAGAATCTAATGAAACAATAGTATTGGACTTATATGACATCATAGTAATTAGGTTTGGTGTCTCAACTACTATCATTTTAGCATTAGAATTTATTGGTATGAGGATAATTAAATGGTAATTAAAGCTAAACATCTACCTTAGTACATGTATTAATTAATACCTTCAAGGCAATGGACTGGTAGAGTCCACAAACAAGAATTTACTAAATATTATCAAGAGAACTATGGAGGAAAATCAGAGAACATGGCATATAAAACTAAGGATAGACCTATGGGCTGATAGAGTGAATCCCAATGATATCATTTGAAATTTTCTATATGTCCTTATATATGGAAGGGAAGCCAAATTTCCCATTTATCTTAAACTGCCTACCTTTGATTTAGCCCATCAACTTGAGTTGATGAAGAGTGAGCTTATGAATGTGAGGATCATAGAGCTCATGAAACTTGAAGAAACTGGGGATCTTACAATGAATACATTAGATTCACATCAAGCTTTGGTTAATAAAACCTTTGACAAGAGAGCCATAGAAAGGGACTTCAAAGAAGGGGACAAAATCCTCAAGTGGGACTCAAATAAGGCCAAACTAGGCAACCATACCAAGTTTGACAACTTGTGGAGTGGTCCTTATTTGATCCATGGATGCAAATAACATAATGCTTTTCAACTTGCCCAACTGGATGGAGAGGTATTACCCATGCAAGTCAATGGCATTCATTTAAAGCCTTCTTATTAGAAGAGTTTTGCAACCATTGTACAAATTTTATAACATATTGGAGTAGCTTCTCATGTTTTCCTCTAAGTTTTTGATTATTATTAGAAGAGTTTGCAACCATTGTATAAATTTTATAACATATTGGAGTAGCTTTTCATGTTTTCCTCTAAGTTTTTGAGCACATTTGTTTTTTATTATGTGTTTGCCTTTCAATAAATGCCTTAGGTATAGTTATTTTTTTTTGGGTCCTTTTTGTTTCCAGAGGAAGTCATCCAAAGAGAAAACCTTATGTCAATTTCTAGAAGTTAGGAGAGGAAAGACTTGAGACTCCATGTACCCAATGGATCAATAAAGGTAACTAGTCTCTTACATAGAAGGCATGCAACCCCAGGATGTCACCAGAAATGTTGGCCAAAATTGGCCCACATAAGAATCTTTTGCCTATAAATGGTTTGAATAGATGAGTAAAGTTTTGGATGGAATGAGTTGACCAAAGGCTTGGAAATGGGTATAGGATTGCAAAGTGAAGAATACTAATAAGTTTTCATGGCATTTCAAGAGTTTAAGGGCATGGATCAGGTTGAAAAAAGTCTTAGATGTTTATTAGAGCCTTATAAAGAGATAATAATTTCCTACATAATTCTAGAAAGACCATAACCTCATGTGACATCATGTATAAATGAATGGGTCAGCTTAATTGTGAATTTAATAAGTTCAATTAGAAAGCCCCTCAAGATAAATGACCATATGGACATGACATACTGATAAGGTCCCCTAAAAAATTTATATTTTGATGAGTTCTCTATCTCAAGATATAAGCTTCCAAAGTTGAACTTGTAGAGTGGGATGTGCATATGAATGTCAAGTTTTATCCTCATAAAATAGTCATTTAAATTTAAATGTTCCAAAGATGAACGCATAAATTACAAGTGGTAAGATCTCAAGTGCCTATATGAAGATCTAACGGTGTGTGGTGATTAACAAAGTCAATGGGCCCAAATATATATATATATATATATATATATAGTGCACATTTAATCATGCAGTCAAAGATCAATAGTTCATGTTTGATTTGACAAACCAAGGATACAATAGTGCATGATCCATTGTACCAAATTAGATCAATGGTGAGCAAGAGTTCAATAAATTAGTGAATCTTGAGGATAAATATGATGAAGATAAGTGTCTAAATCATGAAAGCTCAATTCAAGATCAATGGTGTATGATGACTAATAGTGTTAGTAAGTCCCAAAGATCCAATGAAGTGCATTAGATCATGCAGATTTAAGATCAATGGGACATGAGAGGTTAAAGAGTTAGTGTATCTTGGAGATGAATGTAGGGCTAATAGATGGCACAATTTGAGAAGGCTTGGATCAAGATCAATAACTAAAATTAAAAGTCAAAAGCTAAGGGACTTTAATAGAGAGAAAATGCAACCTAACATTGAACCAAGGTAGATATTTTTAAGGATGCCATTAAAGCTCAGTCAAACCTCTGCTAGAGTATCCAGAGCATGTAGACTTGGTTTTCTTATGTTTTTAATGTTGTGTACAACAAGTCCTTGGATTAAACAAATTTTATATGTAGAATAGATTTTTTTAGACCTAATATAGTTTAGTTCCCAAGCTATGCAGTCTATAAGCTATTCATTGACATATTGACTATAGGAAAACTAAAAATTGATTGATTTTCAATTTATAGTGAAGAACTATTCTTAGATATTGAAATATGGGTAGGTTTGTGATTAATAAAGGAGTGTATTATCTGATGACATGGTCATATCTTTGAAAAACTAATACCTATAGTCACTAAAATCAGACTTAAGCATGGCTCTGTCAAGTCCATGGATATGAAGACTTTGTCCTCATAATGAAAGTAAGTGGAGATGGCATAAAAGATAAAATCAAAAGGATTCAAGGATTGGAGAGTACAATGGAGCATTTAGTTTTTCTTAAATATTTTTAGTCCTAATTATGTCAAAGATGGTTTAAAATTCAAGAAGGATGGCAACTCAATTAACGATCTCGGATGGCATGCTCCCCCGCTCTCCTTTATCCTATATCTCTTTTTATTTTCCACTTATAAGGGAGATCTTGAAATTTTGTTAATAAATTCTCTCTCAATTTTGGAAGAGCAGAGAATCTTATTTGATAAGGTTAGACCCTATCAAAATTTGTATGAAAGACCTCTTGAAGCAATAAAGGCTTTCTTTGCCTATCTCTCCCCTTTAAATTATGTGTTGCAAAGCTTGTGGATGATGGCATTGTGAAGGAGAATATTCCATGCCCATTGTCCTTAATTATTGCTTATTTTTAGGTTCTTCAAGTTAGTTACATGTCTAAGTTAGTGTTCTTTCTATCATTGATGCAAGCTCTCAGTGAGTATTAAAACTCCTCTTCACCTTAATTCATTGCTTCCTAAACCTAGTTTATGAAACACTTATGCAACTAACTAGTTTTGTGAGATTGTGTGAGATAGCATTATCTTATGCTTCCTCAGTGTTTAATTCATGCTATGAGAGCCTCATTTAAATTTGGTGCAACACCTTGTTTGATTTTTTAGGATCCCTATTTCCCCCTTTCTAATCCATTTCCATATAATAGTATTAGTATAGGTGATCCATCAAGAGGAAGTTGACCTTCTCCAGAGGTCTAACCTCACCATAGGTGACCCATAGACTAGGGTTGTTCCCATAGTGTATCTCAATTGGAGAGAGCTTGAAGAACCCTCTCCAAGGGTGTAAATATATGATACAACAAGACCACTATATTTTTTTGTTATTTGATCTTGAGAGTAGCTACCATATGATTATGATATAGATCAAAAGCTATAATGATTTGATCTTGAATAATGTCTACATCAAGTCATGAAAAAAATTTATACTCAGTTATTGGTGCCTCGATGAGTTTTTCACTAATAAATTTGTCTTGATTATCCCATAGTGACTCCAAGAAGTTTTCATGAAGATATGTTAGCATTTGACTTTGATTATCTTCTAGTGCCTTCAAAAAGGTTTCACTAAAATATGTTGAGTTTAATATTTGATTGTCCCCTAGCACCTCCAAAAATATTTCACTAGGAAATTATTATTCTTCAAATAAATGTGGTCTTGGTCCCCCTAATATTATGTAAATGGTAAGTTGTCATGGATACAGTTTAATAAAGTGTGATTTTTTTGGTCCCAATCAATGCTTATGGGAGATAAAATGTCAAGATAATGGCTATGTTGGTTGGGGGTAATGAAATGATAAAAGGAAGCATAATCCTCATAGAAGATACTAGGTGAACCTATGCCGATGCTAAAGTAATCATATTAAAAAACCATAGAAGGATCACAAATATATTCAAATTTATCTGTAAGGCAATTATAACCAATGCTGTAATAACCATGACTGTTAGGTTGTGGAGCTAAAAGCTTCACTGATGCAGACATGGAGGAGGTTTCAGGAAGGTTGCTAAGTGTTGCTGTCGCCAACGTCGGTCAGGCCAACCGATGTTGACAGGGAGGAGACAGGAAGGCAACTGACATCAGTCAGAAGTCAGCCGGCGTCAGCACCCCTAGGTAGATAGGGACCAACGTCGGTCCCCTGTGTGGTTCAGACTGTGGATGTTACAGGTAGTTAGCTAACGAACCAAGTGTTTGCATGTCAAGAGCCAAATTTAGACTAGAAGCTATGGATCTAATTATTGTAATTAGGTGTCTAATTATTGTTTGCATGAGATCTATTTAAGAGACTCATTGGTTGTATTGTAAACGAGTGCTAGAGAGTAAGAGAGCAATAATATAAGCTCCTTCTGTGTGTGAGGTGAGCAATGGTGTGTTCCTCCTAGTGCCACAGTACCAAGTGTGGGTGCTGGATTGGAGAATCAGCTGGGTTCTTCATGTATGTATGATCTTGGTCATCAGGTGAGCATGGCTACGATAGGAGATCTACATGGTAAGTAAGATCATTGATTTGCAGGTGTATGTGTATGCAAGGTCAAGGTTCACAGGTGTGCAGAACCATATTGATTTATAGGTGTGCAAGATCAGATAAGACAGCAACACAATAGGGACCAGAATTAGGTGGGATCTACTTGGAGTACAGTGTGTACTCAGATAGAGCAAAAAGGAAGGCAAGGAAGATCCTTCCATAAGTAAGATCAAATTGAGGTGCAGGTTGTTGCAGGTTCAGGGGAGATCTACTTGAAGTACATTTGTGTACTTGTGGAGTGCGTGGAGCATTGGTGTAAGGTGAACACAAAATCTATGTTTGAGTTGGGTGTTGGGACTTAAGAGAGAGAGCTTTGAGGGAAGATTTGCTGTTTATGCCCTAGAGGTGTGGGAGCCCTAGAGGTGTGTAAGGAAGAAGAACTGTGGTAGCCTTCTTTGTTGTATTTCATTCTGAAAGAGTTTTAATACAAGTTGTGTATTGTCTCTCATATCATGTGTTATTTTTGAATTCTAGTTACTTGTGTATTCTAGTTAATTTTTGCATGTTAAGTTGCTTGGTAATTAATTGTGTGCTTCCATTATTTATCCCAACACGTGGTATCAGAGCTAAGGTTGCAGGGAGTAGGTTTTGTGTTTGGTTACAGGTCACTCACAGGGGTTTCTATTTGAGTGGGAGTAGAGCAATGGTAGAAGAGAGTAAGCTAAGAATGGAGGAGTTGAAAAGCACAGATGATCACTTACGATCCTATGGAAAGAAAGAGTAGGTAAAAGAATATTGTTGGTTGGTAGCAGATCAACATGAATTAACTGAAGATGCAGATGTTGTAGGTGTTATTGCACATGATGCTTTGGGAGGTTTCTTGGACAAAGTTGAATGTTGGATAATAGATTCTATTGCCTCTTTCCATACAGCCCCAGGGAGAGGAGCTGGTGAGCCTTGCCAAAGAATTGGCAAAGGGGAAGTAAAGCTGAAATTGCAGGTGGTCAACACATGGGTGTTGAAGGAGGTCATGCAGGTCCTAGGTTTGGAGATGTGGCTAATTTCTTCAAAAAAGTTGGGTGATGAGAGATGCACAAGAACTCTCATAACAGATGCACTTGAATTAGCTGGTGGTAAGAAAATAGGTACTCTTTATCTACTTTTTTATATTACTTATTCTTCTTCTGTAGCAGAGACGTGGCTTTGTAGGCTTGGTCACATGAGCAAGAAGGAGATGCATGTTCTTAAGCAGAAGATAGATATATTTGATAGGCTTAAGAATTGGAAAGCCTTAGTGTTTATGGAGGAGATGGCAGACAGAGACTAGTGGATGGGGCTGGATACTTCTGAGTAGGGCAGTTTGGACATGGGTTTTGATTCAAAGGAGCTCACGGGTAAAAAGTCATCACTCACAAGAAAACACAGGTATCAGCATCGACAAGAAAACTGACATCAGCAGTAGGTAAGACTGATGTCGGTCAGGAGGACCGATGTCGGCAGCAAAGGACATCGATGTTGGCAGGGTTGGTAGTCAGGACAGGCACATGGAACCGACGTCGATTGGATGCAGACTGTGTGGTGACTGAGGTCGATCACTGTAATGGATTTTGGGTGGACAACAAGCTGTCAAGGAGTCTCAAACGCCCATATGGAGGACTAAAGGTGGTAAGTAAGCCTCAAATTCATTGTTCCTCTTCTTTATACTAGTTGCTGACTGCAGAGCAGGAAGGATCCAGGAAATAGTGGGAGCATGGCAGGAATATGATGCAGAACCAAGCAGGAGATTTGGTAAAGTTGCTAGCAAGTATGAAAGCATAGAGATGAATGGATACCTTAGTTGAAGAATAGAGAGAATGAACACGTGAGATGAAAGACCAGGTCATATGGTTTTGAGGAAGCTGCAGGACAGTGGTACAGGTTTTGACAGGTGGATGACAAAGCATGACTTTAGTCAATGTCAGGGTAACTACTGTGGTTTGTCTTACTAGGGGATGATGGTCATGACATTATCCTATTACTATATGTGGATGGTATGTTTTCTAGCAGGTTTATACATACAGGGTTTTGCTGAGCTAAGGGTAAGATTATTCAGTGGTTTGCTATGAAGAATTTGGAGTAGCAAAATTCTTCAGCATGGGAGACATGGAGATCATAGGTTGATTTTATCTCAAGTGGGAGCTGATGTGAATCAGGTGTTGGTGAGGTTCATTACGTAGGATGCAGAGCCAGAGCACACTAAGGGCTGGACAGTTTAGTGTCTAAAATCACATGAGGTCTGGTATAGGCTTGAGTTTGCCCAAGCAGTGGGTGTTGTCAGAGAGTTAGGAGCCAATTCAGAGAAGTGGATTCTCAGGGATGTGAGAGGGACCAGTAGCAGGGATTCATGCTATTCAGGGTCAGGACTTCACTACATGGGTTTGTAGGCTCGGATGTGGCAGGGTACTCGGATGACAGGAGGTGCACCATAGGTTGTGTGGTGGTTGGTCTTCAGGGTTGAGCTTAAAGAGGGATACAAGCCAAGAAATAGATTAGACGAGGTATAGGTACAGGTACAGTGCAGCTATTTATCTCCAAGTGCAAAATTGTTAGGTTGTGGAGCTAAAAGCTTCACTGATGCAAGCATGGAGGAGGTTTCAAGAAGGTTGTTGAGTGTTACTATCGCCGGCGTCAGTCAGGCCAACCGATGTCAGTAGGGAGGAGACAGGAAGGCAACCGACATCGGTCAGAAGTCGACAGGCGTCGGCACCCCCCAGGTAGACAGGGACCGATGTCGGTCACCTGTGTGGTTCGGACTACAAATGTTATGGGTAGTTAGCTAATGAACCAAGTGTTTGCATGTCAAGAGCCAAATTTAGACTAGAAGCTATGGATCTAATTATTGTAATTAGGTGTCTAATTATTGTTTACATGAGATTTATTTAAGAGACTCATTGGTTGTATTGTAAATGAGTGCTAGAGAGTAAGAGAGCAATAATATAATCTCCTTTTGTGTGTGAGGTGAGCAATGGTGTGTTCCTCCTAGTGCCACAGTACCAAGTGTGGGTGCTGGATTGGAGAATCAGCTGGGTTCTTCATGTATGTATGATCTTGGTCATCAGGTGAGCATGGCTACGATAGGAGATCTACATGGTAAGTAAGATCATTGATTTACAGGTGTATGTGTGTGCAAGGTCAAGGTTCACATGTGTGCAGAACCATATTGATTTGTTGGTGTGCAAGATCAGATAGGACAGTAACACAATAGGGAGCAGAATTAGGTGGGATCTACTTGGAGTACAGTGTGTACTCAGATAGAGCAAAAAGGAAGGCAAGGAATATCCTTCCATCAGTAAGATCAAATTGAGGTGCAGGTTGTTGCAGGTTTAGGGGAGATCTACTTGAAGTATGTTTGTGTACTTGTGGAGTGCGTGGAGCATAGGTGTAAGGTGAACACCAACTCTGTGTTTGAGTTGGGTGTTGGGACCTAGGAGAGAGAGCTTTGAGGGAAGATTTACTGTTTATGTCCTAGAGGTGTGGGAGCCCTAGAGGTGTGTAAGGAAGAAGAACTGTGGCAGCCTTCTTTATTGTATTTCCTTTTGAAAGAGTTTTAATACAAGTTGTGTATTGTCTCTCATATCATGTGTTATTTTTGAATTCTAGTTACTTGTGTATTCTGGTTAATTTCTGCATGTTAAGTTGCTTGGTAATCAATTGTGTGCTTTCATTATTTATCCCAACAATGACTGTAATATGATTCTGAGTCAAGGGACTCTAAATTTGATATCAATTCTAATAGTGATTTTTATTTTGATGCTAAATATAATGTTGGTTTAGAAAGGGAACTTGAATCTAATGTTTTTTCTTCATCTGATGTGGTTATTTCTATAATGATGTTCTATTGAATGCTTGGTATCAAATAAGTAATTGTGTATAACAACATAATGGGCTCAATAAAAATTGATTCATCTAGGAAGGGTTCAATATAGACTAGCCCATATAAGTGAATCCTGTCAAAGAGATGAAATCACTTGAGGGATGACTTGACATAATTTTATCTGTCAAAAAGAGAGTCCTCAACGAATGTAAAAAGATCAAGAGACAACTCTATAGAGACTGGCTTGTCAAAGAGATGGGGATCTTTAAGAATAGGTAAAATATAAATAGGTAATTCATCACAGGTTGACTCATCATAAATGGGTGTTTTAACAATAACATTGTGGATTTGGTGAATAATTGGTTTTAAAATATCAACTTTGAACACATTTAGATCCTCATAAGATGGCTCTTGAAGAGGTATTGGTTCTTGTTTTGGATCAATGATTGGAATTTTTTTTCTAGATTGGGGAAAATTTGGCTTAAGGTAATCAATGGTTTGTGGTTCAATAATGGGATATCCAAAAACTAGACTAATAAATAAGGGATACGAAAATCAAGTTCATCAAAATGAGGTTCTTCAACAATAAGTTTAATAAATATAGGCAATAGGCCTCCAATGGTAATGACCAGACGTTGCATAGTTTGGTTGTTCACATAGACCAAAAGAGGAGGTCCTAAAATGCTAAGCTTTTTATACTATAGAGCTTGATTTCTCGCACAAGATGAAGGAGAATAGCCTAAAATGGTGATCTTTGCACATTGAAGAGATTGCTCACTCATAAAAGTTAAAGGGGGATAACCTAGAATGGTAACCTTTGAGCACGATGCATAAATCAAAAGAGGATATCCTAAAATAGTAACCTTCAAGCATGGTGCACAAATTGAAGGGACAAGATGAGGATGATGTACAAAAATTGATATGGATCAGATTGATATTCAATAAATAGGCTCAAGGAGGGTGACATCCTCAAACAAGATAGAGTGTTCATGTCCACCATAATAATGCTCTACCTTGTAACCAAGGCTACAAGAGACCTCAATATGAGTGTAACTTTACATCATATTTAGAATATTGTTCTCTAAGTTTTCTTAATATTTGGAAAATGTTTTACAAATGTTTGAACAAGGCATGTGTTTTGATCTTTTCTAATCAAGTGACAAGGTACCAAAGAGACTATAATAAGGAGGTGGCATGGTACCACAAAATTAGAGGAATATGTTCAAGAAATTAATCAACCTTGGGTAGGTTGATATCATATAAATTGGAAGAGGTTATGATAACTCAAAAACCTAAATTGTAACTAGTATACTAAAACTTAGATTTTTGAGATACATTAATATCACAAAAAACTAGTTCAAATTTGATGAGTTGCTACTATTAAATTAGGATAAATCCCTTCAAATTAGGAAGGAGACAATAAAAACCAAGAAACTTAATATGTGGAAACATGAAAGAATTCCTAAGTGTAAAACTAGAACCAAATGGGCAACACAATGCCGCCACATGATAATATGAATGGTAATATAAAATTCGTTCTAGAACTTAGAGTGTGAGTGATACACTTGATGACCTAAGTTTAAAATTATGAGATGATAATGATGGGTCTATAAATGTCCTTCAATCCAAACAAGAAATTGAATCCAAGCTATTCAATTCAAGTGCAAATGGGAAATTAAACCTAGTTTAACATATAACCTAGTAACTTAGAAAGGTTAAATTCTGAATTTGAATTATTAATAGACTTAAAGATTTTGGAATATGGTTTACACTCAAATAGGCATCATAACTACATTAATTTAGACAATAAAAGCACAAATGTTTGAGGTGATATTTAAACAAGACAAATATTAAATTGGATTTGACCAGTGTAATGCCTCCTTGTTCAAAAAATTGGTGGATAATGTGTTTGGTTATGACATTTGTTTAAAATCAAGTTTTGACTCAAATTAATACCAAGTAATCTAATACCAAAAGACAAATATAACTAAGTAATCATCCTAAGCCTTAAATTGACAAGGTTTTCTTTGTATTATTGAAATCCATCTATATATGTGCACATGGAAGGAAATTAAGTGTTCATCCAAAATAAAAGTGCATTAATTGGTAGGGTATTTTATACCACCTTCTCCCAAGAGATAATACAATGACATGGACCTTTGAGCACAACCTGCATCAACAATACTCCATGATAAGTGGGGATATTTAAAACTTACAATTTATGACCATCTAGATGGTATCAAGTGTGGTTAACACAAGATATGTTACACATAAATTGAGTTCATATCAATCAAATTACTATATAAATGTCTATTATTTTTCATAGAAATTCCATCCATAGACTACTTAGTAGAATCCCTTGGTTGACTAGACCTAACTTGGGATTTTGTTATGAAAGGAGAGGTTATCTACTCAACCCCCTGGCTCTTGTAGTATGCATACCCTAATTTGTATACCCTACCATGGTGTGGGGTTAAAACACTACTGGGAGATGAAGCCCTAGATCAATGATTCCTTAGAAAAATCATGAGAGGTAATGGCATCCCCTTCACAAGCCAAATTTCATGAAATAAAATCTAAGTAAAAAGGCTTTAGGGTTATTTTTAGATCACATAAACCATATGAGTTTTGGGGAGATCCTATACAAATTCCTTTTTACACCTTGGACAAAGGTATAATTATAATGAAAAGGTGCTTTTGATCACCTGAGTTCCCTACAAGGGATGAGGGGAGATCATACACATGCAATTATTTTTGCCCAAACAATTTAACAATCAAGTGATAGATGATTTACATAAAATAACTTCAAGATATTTTGAATTTTGAAGTGAAAGTTGGGTTATATAACACCAAATTGAAAATTTAAGTGAAGTTATTATCCTCTCGGCCTTAGTTTGTAAAAACTTTGAAAAACATTCACAAAAACATTTAATCAAACCATATAGTTCCTTTTAAACACCAAAGGAAAGGTTCCTAATTCCTTTTAAACACCAACAGAAATGTAAAAAGACTTAATTATGCTCAAAATAAACACTTTTTCTCATGGGTCCTGTAAGAAAAATTAGATAGTCTTGTTTAGCTTTGAATCACAATTTTGAATGAAACAAGCAACTTTGGATTTATTGCTCTCAGGTTCTCTATTTTTTACACTTAGAGACTGACATCGATCACTGTTAATTGATGCTAGTTACTATAAGACCAATGTCAGTTAGAGACTTAATTGTTGCCAATCAAAACTGATCGATAACGGTCACCTGAGAACCCTTATGCAAAAATGTTATGATAAAAAATACTTGTTAGCTCAATTGTTTGGTTAAAATCTCCAAAAGTAAATTTTTGGATCAATAAATATGTTCAAAATAGAGACTTATAAATTTAATTCAATACCTACAAACTTGAATAAAACTCTAAAATGTAAATTTTTAGCCTTGTTTTTCTATGCAACCCAACCGATGTCAATTGGCCTTGATTGATATCAATCACACAAAACCAATGTTGATCACTATGTAACCTATGTATGCATAAATAATGTTAGAAACATGGGGAAAATAAGCTAAAAATTAATGGTAAAGGAATTTTTAATGACTTTAATGGAAATATAATATTGTCAAAATATCTTCTTTACTTGAGAAGGATATGTTGTCCCACCAGGCATGCCAATATGTAGAGATGGATTAAAAATAAGATTAGTTTAAGCATTAGTCATGAAAAACATAAAAGAATGCATAATAACTAACATTATAGGACAACCTATTGAAGAGGTTTGAAAATGACAATAAGAAGTAATTGAAAGAAAACACATATACCAATTACCTTCCCAAGAGCGTTTCACCATCCAAAAATGGCTCCAAACATGTTTTCCCCTTGATTTGGAGTTCTTGTCTTTGTCAATAATGAATGCTAAGCTTCTCCATAATCTCAAGATCACCATGCATAATATAGGATCATGATATGAAATCACTAATATGCTTATCAAATGAATCTATCTTATTGCAAATAAAGCATGATAATCAAACTACACAAAAGACATGTAGAGAGAATCCTGCATTATAAGTTTATAAAATTTAAGAGTAAAAATGTGAGTGAGAGGCCTCTTATTTATAGATTTTTCAAATGGGTCAGGATTAACCATGACCATCCATCTCAAGATTGAGATGTGTGGCCATGAATTAATCTATAAATATCCTCAGAAATATTTGGGGGAATAAGCATTAATGAGGCATGTGTGCCCATAAACCTTATATTTGTTGCATTGCTTATGGATGCCACCTCATTGATCATGTCATTAGGTGATGTCTATATTATTAATAAATTTATAATAAATATTCAAATTTCTCCATAGAATTCTTACGTAAGCTCATAATTTGGTTTAATTTTCCTAACTAAATTTAATCAATTTTAGTGTAGTTCTTTGGAAATTGGTGCACAATTAATTAAACTGGTTAGAAAGTCATATTACTAGGTTGTAATTTGACTAGAGATGAACTATAAGGTTATGTTAGTTTTGTATATACTGTGATCCCATTTAGGATGTTACTGACACAAAATAACATAGGCACATGATGTGTGCTTATGAATTGGAAGAAAAGAGTGATCCAAAGCACCAAAATACAAAATTATCATTTTAAATTGAAATGATTTAATAAAATTTAGGAATAAAATAAAATAAATTCCCCCATTAAGGGATAAATTAGCCTAAATTAGCACTTATATATGACAAGATCAAACTTCTTAACACATTTAAGTGATTTTGGCCTAAATTGAGCATTTGAGTGCATTTTGAGTAAGATTAACAATCTCAACACAAAGGTGCTAGGAATTGGATGTATGCAATCCATATAAATTAGTTGATAAATTTTATTCTAGAGGATGTATAATCCCTCCTCTCATTTTTTCCATCTTTGGTTTAATATTTGGAAGTGACTTGGTAAGCTAAACATCTCAGATTATAGGTTGATACCACTATTTGTAGTTGCAAGCATTTTCCATCAAATATAGAGGCCCTATTTATCATAAGGGTTTCATGTGAATGTGATATTATATGCTTAATGTTTTTAATGACATTAAAATCACTTTCTTTCCAAGCTAGGTCTCTCAATATCATGCATTGATCAAGAATATAGTCACATGTAACAGATAATCAACTTCCTATTAGTTTATATCTGTAGTCAAGGTGTGTGAAGATTATCAAAGGTGGTGAAAACATTCTTATATCATAATTTATCAAACCAAACCCTCTCAAGTGACATAATAAGGATTATGATGGTCAATGTAAAATATATACATAGTCAATCCATTGATGTGCACCTACAAGTGCCTACAAGAAACATATCACATTAATATGGGAGCATGGAAACATGTTTCAAACCCTTCAATGTGAAGATAATAAATTTGAGGTCTTTTGACAAGGGTTGAAATTAGTTATAGGCCCATACACCATGCAAATTGATTATCTCAACCCCACTACACTACACATTGAAATGTCCACCTATAGGTGGTATTGATAGAGACTTGGGATTGTTTCATAGGGATGTTATAACATGTTTTGAGGCCTTCATCAGGTTTTAAGAAGATGTAAATACCTTGAGAACCATGTATAAGGTCATATAACATACACATTTCTCAAGTCTTGCATTCACTTCCTTATCTACAACATCAAAGCATACTTACAGGTGACTCACAAGTAATAATCACATTGAAAGGGAGTATTTGAATTTAATGAGGTTTTCCATGGTGAAAAGAGTCCATTTAAAGGTTGATAGAGGGTCTAAAACTCATTTAATTCTCATATTACATTTACACTTTCCATATTCATAATCATTGCCTACATATTAAGATATACACCTACATGTGACCTTACAAAAAAAAAATGAGAATGGTCATGGAAGAGTTTGACATGATTTAAAACCCTCATGAATTTTGTATGTTTTTAATATTTCATGACAATCATGTTTGAGGCCAAAATTGGTAGGTACGTTAGAAGAAGTTATGTGCATATGAAGGAACTATTTTTAGGGACAAGTTACTTTAAAATCTCTAAAATAGAGACCTCAACACTTTTGATGATGCTATAAGATAAGGTAATTTGGGGTATAGTTTATTTTGAATACATTAATCATGTAACCCTCATATGGGTGTTTTAACTTGACCAAATAGAATGGGTGTTGATCTAAATAAGTGGTGTAATAGAGATTCAAAGTTGTATATTTATTCACTACATTTATTCAATGTTTTCCTATAGTATTTGAACTTCAAGTGACCTCTACACCCAAATATTGTAAGGTGAGAACATATATTCATGGTAAGTAGCTCTAAGCAAGTGAGAAGGACATTTGTATTTCAAAGGTTATCAAGAAAGGTTTAAAAGATAGGTATAAACCTCCATCAACACCTAAAGGTGTGTCATTACTCAGAAAAGTCACATACAACCTGACTATAGGTGACTCATAATTTCATGAAGTGAACCTTGGTGACACTAGGATTATAAACATAAATAATTGCCATTTGAGTTGGTTTTAAGACCTCAGATGAATCCTATGGGTTAAGCACAAATTTTCAAGGTTAAAACACACCTAGAGGACCTCTATTTTGCTTCAAAATAGTTAACTATAGCTTAATATGTCATGATAGTGAGATAAAATGAGTAACTTGGAGTATATCCTATTATGTTTTGGATCTTATTTCCAAATTACAATGTAATTCAAATACTATGCATTTAAAATGTATTGTACACTTCAAATTGGGTTGACTTTGCCCATGGTTTTGGTACACATTATTTTATAAAATTACTATGTTGATGTATTATGTAGAGATAGATATTCAATGGGTAATATATCATGAGAACAAGGGTTTGAGAAGAAATAATAGAGTGTGAGAATTCAAGTCTAAATTTAGGAGGGTTTGTTGAGCACAACTCCAAACAATATTTATGCATTATAATTGTGAGAAGACTAATCTAAGAGTGGATTGTACTCTCATGGCTTGTAATAAAATCTAAGAAATTTTTTCTTTATGGATTTATCCCACATTAGGTGAACCATGTTAAAATTGGTCTTCTTGTTGTGCAATTTATTTCTATTTTTTTTTGTATGCATTTATGTTCATTATTGCAATTCTATGAAATTGTTCTGCATCAATTTCTGATTTATTCCTAACATATCCTAGCATGTATAAGATAAGAACAAGTCTAGATGAATTTTCAAAGACAATTGGAAGGCTCAAATTAAGTATTTATGAATTATATATAAGGTCTATCATGAAAATACACCTACAGGTAGGCTCCTTTTCTGAGGTAAAACATAGTCAGTCTACTAGTCAGGCCTAATTGAGCAAAGGCATGGGTTGAAGATGAAAAGATAGATGATAGGATGTTTTTAAGCATTATGAACACCTTCAGTATGATGATTATCACCTTAATATATCCACATATCATATAAATAGATGGAGAGATTCTAATATTACAACCTACAATCACATGTCTAAAGCCTGCATAATCAACTTTCTCACAGTCTGCCTTGAGGGTTTTATGATGTTTAGAGGTGATAGAGACATAATCAAACCTTGAGAATTTATAAATATCATCCTAAAAACTTGTAAAATCCCTTCATATCACCCTTTGGTCTTTGTAAATAGGGGAAGTGCCCTCCTTTTTATCTTAGATAGAGGGCATTCCCCAAGGGTCCAAACCTATAGGTTTTAAAGAAAGAAGATAAGAAGGTGGGATAGAGACTATTATAACCTTATAAGAGGATGTTGATAGTTATTATGGACATGTAATAATAAGAAAAAATAATTCACAATGGCTATGAACCAAACAAGGAGGTCCAAACCTACAAGTATACAGGCAAACCTATTAGGTCTAGTTTAGGACTAAAGCCCAATTATGGGGCCAATATCATTTGTAACACTAGATAAACATCCTAATTCAGTGGAAGATGTTTATAGGAAGATATAAGGTGTTTTATAATTATTTTCATGCAAAGGAAACCATAGGGAATCCACTTTTTAGCTTAATACCATCACAGGTTATGCAGAATGAAGAACAAAGCTCGAGAGGTTAACTTGGGATGCTCACACCTACATGGAAAATTTGCATGGAGGTTTAAGGAGTTGGGGGATGTTGAAGGTATTGAACAATGTTTTTTTGTAATTTATTTAGAGTTATAATGTAAGACATTTATGAACAAACCTTAGAGGGTAAAATGACTATAAACCCTCTAAAACCCTTGCCAGTGGCCTGATTGGGAAGATGAAGCAAGAGAGGCATCCAAGAGGGATATAATGGCTTGGGAAATGATTGAAGATTATAGAGGAATCTATATATATCCTTCTCATAAACTTGAGTTCTACCCCATTTGTATGAATAAGATGAAAATTGGCTTTTCTTGACTATTTTTAGTGTTTTTCAAGTTCAAGGGAGAGTCAAAGGATGTAAGTCACTCTGGGAGATAGGTTGAGACCTGAGCTAACCCATCTGTCCATTTCATGCATAATTTTTTTTCATAAGTTCCTTTGTAAGTTCCTTCATCTCATCCATTCCAAACTGGATTAGTGAACAAGTTAGTGAGAAGGTGAAAGATTCAAGTGCGAGGACTGTTAAGGCATGCTTGAGGAACATAAGGCCATGTGAGAGGATACTCCTGTAACAAATTAATTAAAATACATGAAATAATAGATTTATATAATTAGAATAAGTAGTAAAAGGATTATATTTATCATAGGCCACTTCAAGGGGGCAACCTCTTTTAAGCAAGATCAATAAAAGAAACTTGTGGATGCTTTCATTAGCCTCAACACTTATATACTAAGTCTAATCTAAACAACTACTACTTCTCATGAATGTGGGATAAAAAAAATTCTCACAAGATGAATTAAAAATCATATGCATCCATAAAAACTAATATACTAATAAAGTAAAGAGAAGGGGTATCATGAGTTCCTAACATCCCCTTCCTCTTAGAAAAAGCTTTGTCCTCAAAGTTTCATATGTGAGATTGGTGTTGAATCTGAAATAGTGGTTCCCATGTTACATCCTCTAGTTACATTTTGTGCCATTAAATTAATACCTATATGATGGAGTGGGAGTGAATAGGGTGTGGTGCATGTCTAGGATTGACTCTAGATTAATAAGGATGGATCCTTCATTATCAAGTTCTAGTAAAATAGTTTACACTCTGATGTTTATGCCAAGAAATTTCTTCAGACAAGAGAAATGAAATACTAGGTGAGCTTAGGAAGAAGGTGGGATATCCAACTTAAAAGAAACTAACCCAATCTTATTGAGAACCTTATATGGCCCATATGACTTGGGAACAAGCTTATGACATCCTTTAAGTTTTAGGGAGGATTGATTGTATGGTTGTAGGTAAAGAAAAACCATATCACCTAATTGGAAAGTGTACTCAGAATAATGCTGATCAACCTATTATTTCATTCTATTTTGTGCCATATGAAGATTTTTCCATAGTGTGCTGAGGATCTAATCTTGGGTTCAGAGAAGCATGTTAACCATTTGAATTGGTGAACTACTCAGGGTGTATAGAAGGAACACTGGTGGTGCTTGACCATAGACTACTTCATATGGAGTCATTTTACTTAAAGTGTGGTAGGAGGTATTATACCACCATTCAATGAGAGGGATCCACTTTTACCATTGATGTTGTTATTCTAAGGTGAAGTAATAAAGGAACATTTCTAAGCATTTTTTGGTAATTTTAGTCTGGCCATCCATTTATGGATGATACCTAGAATTCATCTTCAGTTAGGTAATATTACATAAAAATAGTTCTATCCAAAAATGGCTAGTGAAGGTTGCATCACGATTTGAGACAATAGAAGAAGGAATGCCATGAAGATGGAAAATATGGTCCAAGAATTTTTTTGTAAATGTGGAGGTGATATAGGGATGGCTGAGGGCACACAAATGACTATATTTGGAGAGCTGATCAACCAAAACCAAGATCACTATTTTCCCTCTAGATTTAGGGAACCCCACAATGAAATATATAGAAATATATGTCCAAATCTTAGTAGGTATGGGCAAGGGTTTGAGCAACCTAGGAATGAGCATTGTTTCACCCTTATTGCATATTTAGGTATCACATTTAGCCACCATCTATTGAATTACCTTTTTCATTCACTTTCAAAATAAGCTGCATTGTGCCCATTCATAAGTTTTAAGAAGCCCTAAGTACATTATAGATAGAGAAGCATGGAGTTCATAGAATACAACCTATTAAAAATTTATACTTTAGGGAAGTACTAGATGACCCTTATATCAAAAAGAAGTACCATCTAGAGAATAATGTGGTACAATAGAGGGGTTAGTGGCACCCTATTGAATGATTTGAGATAATGAAGAGTCATTGACATACCCCTACTATACAACATCCAACCAATTCAGAATAGGCATGGAAATAGTTAAAAGGGAAGCTTGACCTATAAATGTGTGAAATAGAGCATTAAACACAATATTGTCCTTACCCTTATTATAAGTGATCTCATAGTCATAACCCATGAGTTTGATGACCCATTTCTATTGTGATGGGGTAGAGACCCATTATTCTAAGAAATATTTTAGACTCTGGTGATCAATTTTGATGCAAAAATGATTCACTAGTAGGTATGGCCATCATTTATATATTGCATGCAAAATGACCATCATTTCCTTCTCATAAGTAGAGAGTACTAAATTATTTCTAGAAAGGGATTTGATGGAAAATACATTGGGGCATCCTTCTTGGAGGAGAACAATACCAAGTCCATTGTCACAAACATCACTCTTGATTGTGAAGGTCTTGGCAAAATATGACATAGATAGAACATATGTGGTACATATAGGTTATTTTAATTCTTTAAATGCACACTCAGTAGCTTATGTCCTTGTAAAAGAATCATTTTTCAACATAGATATCATTAGATATGCAATCTTCTTGTAGTCTTTGATAAACTTACGATAATATCCAGTCAAGTCCAAAAAACCATGGAGGCTCTTAAGTGTTTGAGGATGAGGCTAATTTATCAAGGCATCTATTTCTTTGGGATCCACCTGAACCCCTACAGCTGAATCAATATGCTTAAGATACTCCACTTTATCCTAGCCAAAAGCACATTTGGATTGTTTTGCATACATATTATTATCAGAGAGAAGTTGTAGTGTGAGCTTCAGATGTTGGAGATGCTTAGACCATATTTTAATATGGATGAGGATATCATTAAAGAAGACTATAATTAATTTCTTAGGTAGGACCAAAATATTTTATTCATTAATGCATAAAATGTTAAAGAAGCATTAGTGAGGCCAAAGAGCATGACCAAGAACTCATAGTGGCCATCATGCGTGCAAAAAGCTATCTTCGGGTTATCATCTTCATGATGCCAAATCTAGTGATATACAAAGAAAAGATCCAACTTACAGAAAAAATGAGTGCCATGAAACTCATAAAGAAGCTCATCAATAATAGAGATCAGGAACTTATCCTTGATTGTGATGTGATTAAGTGCACAAAAGTTAATGTAGAGGCACCATGACCCATATTTTTGTGAACAAGGAGAAATGGGGAAGAATATGGTCTAGTAATAGGGTGAATAATGCCTTAATTTAGTAAGTATTTAATGAGAATCTCAATCTTGGTGTTTTAATAAAATAGGTAGTAGTAGGGCCTGATGTTGGGAGGAATGCTTCTAGGAAGGAACTGAATATGGTGGTCCTCTAGCCATGAAGGTGGAAATTCTAATGGTTTGGTAAAGACATATTCATACCTATGCATAACGGTTTTTATATTAAAAGGAGTAGTGGAGACCATTTATAGTTGCATTTTAATGGAATGGAGTTGGGAAATGACACTATCTTCTTAAGAAGCTTTTCCATGTGATGTAAACTTATGATGCTGAGATACCCTGAGTGTAAGCCTTTTAATGTGTGTTTTTTATCATTGTATAAAAATTTCATCCAAAGTTTATAAAAATAATATAAGATGGGTCCAAGTGTGCGTAACCATTGGGCTCCCAAAATAACATCACATCCACCTAAAGGTAAGGCAAACATGTCAGAGCACAAGTTATAATCTCAAATGTGCCTGTAGAAAATATATCATGTTAATATGGGAGAATGGAAACATGTTTCAAACCCTTCAAGGTGAAGAGAATAAATTTGAGTTCTTTTGAGAAGGGTTGATACTAGTTGAAGGCTCATACACCATGCAAATTGATTATCTCAATCCCACTACCCTATACATTGAAATGTACACCTACTAGTGGTATTGATAGAGACTTGGGATTATTTCATAAGTATGTTCTAACATGTTTTAAGGCCTTAATCAGGTTTGAATAAGATGATATACCTTTAAAACCATGCATAAATTCATATAACATACACATTTCTCAAGTTTTTCATTCACTACCTTGTTTGCAACATCGAGGCATACCTATAGGTGCCTCACAAGTACTAATCACATTGAAAGGGAGTATTTGAATTGAATGAGGTTCTCCATGGTGAAAAGAGTCCATTTTAAGGTTGATAAAGGTATAAAAATAATTGAATTCTCATATTCCATGTACACTACCCATATTCACAGTCACTACCTGTATATTGAGATATACACCTACAAGTGACCTTACATAGAAACTTGAGCATGGTCATAGAAGAGTTTGACATGCTTTAAAACCCTCATGAAGTTTGTATGTGTTGAAGATGTCATGAAAATCATGTTTGATTCCAAAAGTGGTAAGTAGGTTGGAGGAATTTATGTACATATGAAGGAATTGTGTTTATGGATAAGTTTCCTAAAAAGCTCTAAAATTGAGCCCTTAACACTTTTGATGATGCTATAAGATAAGGTAATTTGGGGTATAGTTGAGTTTTAATAAATTAATAAGGTAACCCTCATATAAGTGTACTATCTTGACTAAATAGAATGGGTTTTGATCTAAATAAGTGGTGTAATGGAGGCTTCAAAGTTGCACATTTATTCATTGCATTTCTTTAGTGATTTCCTACATGATTTGAACTTTAAGTGACCTCTACACCTAAAGATAGTAAGGTGCAAACATACATTCATGGTAAGTGGATATAAAAAAGTGAGAAAGACATTAGTGTTTCAAAGGTTATGATAAGTGTTGAAATGATGGGTATGAACCTCCATCAACACCTACAAGTGTGTTAGTACTCATAAAAGTCACCTATAGCCTGGTTGTAAGTGACTCATAGACTCATGAAGTGAACCTTGGTGACACTAGGATTACAAATACAAATAATTTCCATTTGAGTTAATTCTAAGACCTTAGATTAATCCTATGAGTTAAGCCCAAATTTTGAATGTTGAAGCACACCTACAGGACCTCCATTTTTCTTCAAAATAGTCAACTGTAGCTGACTGTGTCATTACACTGAGCTTAAATGAGTGACTTGGTGTATATCCTAGCATACATATGATGAGAAAATGTCTAGATTAATTTTCAAAGAGAATTGGAAGGCTCAAATTAAGTATTTATGCATTTTATATAAGGTATATCATGTAGATACACCTACAAGTAGACTTCTTTTTGAGGTAAAACATGGTTAGTCTACTAGTCATGACTAGTTGAGCAAAGACATGGGTTGAATATGCAAGCATGGATGATAGGAAGTTTTTAATCATTGTGAAAACTTTCAGTATGATGATGAACACCTCAATGTATCCCCATAACATCGAAATAGGGCAAGGAGAGATTTTAATAATGCAACCTAATGTCACATGTCTAAAGCTTGCACAATCAACTTTCTCACAATCTACCTCGAGGGTTTTATGATGTTTAAAGGTGATATAGACATAATAATACCTTGGGAATTTGTATAGAGCATCCTAAAAACTTGGAAAATCCATTCATATCACCCTTTTATTTTTGGAAATAGGGGAATTTCTCTCTATTTTATCTTAGATAGAGGGCACTCCCCAAGGGTGCAAACCTATAGGTTTTGAGGAAATTAAATAAGAAGGTTGGATAAAGAATATTATAACCTTGAAAAAGGATGTTAAGAGCTATGATAGACATGGAAAAATAAGAAATATAATGAAAAATGGTTAAGAACCAAATAAGGAGGTCTAAACCTACAAGTATAGAGGCATGCCTACTAGGTCAGGTTTAGGACTAAAGCCCAATCGAGGGGTCAATATCATTTTTAACATTAGATATACATTAAAATTAATTTTAAAATGTTTATAAGAAGATATAAGGTGTGTTAAAACTATTGGAATGCAAAGGAAACCATAGGGAATCCACTTTTTGGCTTAAGACCATCACAGGGTATGCAAAATGGAGAATAAAGCTCGAGAGGCTAACTTGAGATGTTCAAACCTATATGGAAAATTTTAATGTGAGTATAAGGAGTTGGGGTATGTTTAATAAGGTATTGGAAAATGTTTTTATGGAATTTATTTAGAGGTCAAATGTTATACCTGTATGAACAAACCTTAGAGTGCAAAATGACTCTAAACCCTCTAAAACCCTTACTAGTGGCCTGATTGGGATGATGAAGTAAGAGAGGCATCCAAGAGGGGTAGAATGGATTGGGAAATGATTTAATGTTACAAAGGACTCTACATATATATTTACCATTAACTTAAGTTCTACCCTACTTATATGAACAAGGTGGAAATTAGCTTTTCTTGACTATTTTTAGTGTTTTTTAGGTTCGAGGGAGAGTCAAAGGATGAAAGTCACTTTGGGAGATAGGTTGATATCTGAGATAACCTCTCATTTCCATTTAATGCATCATAAAATCTCACAAGTGCCTTAATCTCAACTAGTCCAAACTAACATAGTGAATAAGTTAGTGAGAAGGTGAAAACTTCAAGTGGGAGGCCTTTTAAGGTCTACCTAAGGAATTGAAGGCTATGAAGGGTACTAAAAGGTGTCATAAAATCCTACATATGGATTATAGTATAAAATTGAAGGCTAACTTTGGTGATAAATGTGAAAGGGTGAGTTAAATAGGAGTTATTTGGACTGTAGGTAGTGATAACTCATCTCTAAAAGAATCTTAATGATTAGGGACACCTATAATGAAAGTTAGGGCTCATTTATAACCCCTCCCTCTTAGTGAAATCATATAATCTATCCCTATTCTACTGTGGGATGTTCCAAGAGGGCCAAATGATGAAGGTTGTTTTACAAGCAAGCAATTGAAAAATCCTATGCCACATTTTAGGAGTTTCATGCTTTGAGGGAAATTTGTCCAAATATACCTTGCATGATATATTCCACATTCCTCTCTCTTGCATGTTTAACTCCATTTATCATCTTGACACATGGTCTAGTGACTCTTGGACTTCTTTCTTCTCACTTCTCTCTCAAATTTTCTAAGTAGTAACCATTTTAACTCTTGTAGACTAATACCACACCATGTATGGTGAAGCCCTGCTAGATTGACATTGTATTTTGAATTTTAAAAATAAATTAAATTTGGGTTTTGAGTTATAAACATTTGTCTAAGTGTGAAAAGAGATGTATAGTGAATGGTTAAGAGATATTCATCTATCCTTGCTTTCTCTCAATCCTTTCATGATTGATGCAAGAGTTCCTATTATAACAGGTCATATAGAGTGTAGCTAATGTGTTAGGCTCATTTAAAGTGTAAAATTTTTCTTAGAGTGTGAAATTTTCCCTTTGGTTCACTTACCTTGTGTTGTCTCATGCATATCACCTCTATATTGAAACACTTATGTTAGAACCTTTTAGGACTTTGAAGCTGGTTTGTAGTTCTTATTTCTTAGTGAAATAAGTATGATTGTATTATGGAAATAATATTGGTGTATCACCCCCTTAGATTATTTTCATTTCATGCAAACTTCTATCTCTTTTCCCATAAGCAACTAGTTAAATAGGTGATAAACATTTCAAGGTATATTTAGGGAGCTAGCCCATAAACCTAGAGGTCTACTTATGCTTTAGGTAAAACCACATACCTATAAGTATTCCCATGTTGCCCAAATATATAAGAGGCTTGAACACCCTCCTATAGGGTGATATATTTGGTGACAATAGTGAATCATTAGTTCACTATCACCGAACACTTGTAGTGACTAAATACTCCTATCCTTGGCTAATTGAAGACCTCTAATCAATGCTTCATATTTTATCAAATTATTAGTATAGCTAAACTAAAGTGTAAAGGAATAAACATAACTCTCCTTTTGGGGAGAGACCAAAATAATACCAACACCTACACCATTCCTTCTCCTTGAGCCATCAAAGTATAGTTGCCACATCCCTTTGTGATCTTTAGCTAGTTTAACAAGATTTAGGGTGATTGCATCATCTTCATGGATAAAATACATACCCAAACCTATTTATTTAATGTAATAATAAGGATCAAATTAGAGAGTTGATCCCCATTCATCTAGGTGAGTTTCTAGGATTTGTTCCATGGGTGTTGTAAATTCATGGTCAAGCTCCTCTTATTAGTCTTGCAATGTGTAATTCTTATCCATAGGGGCAAGAGTATATGGTTTAATATGGTCTTTATCAATTAAATTATATATTATGGTCACTATAGTCCCATATATTGTGTTGAGAAAAATATGCAACCAATTAGCAGATAGGTACCCTCCCATTTTTGTAGTGAAGTCTCAGGAAAGGCAGATGAAAAAATAAGGGGGAGGTCAATAACTAATATGTCTTGGGATATGGATAATATTTGACATTCATGGATAGTAAGGTTTCAACATTTAATAATCCCAATTATTTTGAAAATAGTCCCATCCAACTTAACCATGCCTTTAGTGATAGGTGTGTATTTAATACCAAGTACACTGCTATTTTCTTGTGCATAGCATAACTGTTAGCCTCATAATATATCATATAGTTATGGACAAGATTTTTTCCAATTATGAGTGAAAGGTAAAAATGGGGAGGATTACCATTTTTACTTAGTTTTGTGTCCATTTGAGGTTGACACAAGTTAACCACAACAATAGGTCCCTTAATCAAGACATTATTTATTAGTTAGAAGTTTTTTAGAGCTTCCTGAAGCAAATCCCTCTATGCTAGGATAGACAATGCTTCTCACATGGTAAAATTCAAGTTATCCCTTTTCATTTGTTCCATAATACTGAAAGGAATTCTATCGACCTTTTTTAGTACCTTTGTGGGAGCTATATCTTCTTTATGAGATTTGGGGTCAATAATTTTGACTTTGGCTAATCTATCAACACATTAGGTGGCTTTTGAACTATGTTGCTTTTTGTAACTTCTTGTACAAATGTAGAAGTTGTAGCCTAATCAACCTTAGAGGGTTGATCAACTTCTAATTCCCTCTTTTTAGAGCACATTTTTGCTTCCATTGAATTACCACCATTGGTTAGTGCTTCCTCCTAGTTTACACCACAAAAATCCTCTTCTTTCCAGTTCAAAAGAGTGGTCTCATTTTAAAGAGTGACTTTTACCTCTTCCTACCAAGAAGTAGTTTCATATTCCTGCCCTTGGGGGTTTGATATGCTTTGTACCATCAAGGCTTGAATAATTACACCATGAGGGCAAACATTTTGATTATGTGATTGAGCACAAGGATATCACCACTCGTATTCTTGAGCCAAGTTATTCTAAATAGGAATGATGGTCTTAGAAGTACTTGGGGTAGGTAGAGCATGGATATTTAGAGGTTTTGCTTGCATTATTTAGATTTGGAGTTGTGAGTTACCTTGGTATGGATGCCTATTGGGCTGATATGCCTGGTTAGTTGGTTAATAAGACTTGTAATTTTGGGACTCTTGCCTTTTCATGTCTACCAAATCATTAAGAAAGATTTTAAGTGATGACTTAACTTCATGAAAATCATCATAAGGGATAGGAGATAAAGATGGGTGATTGATTATTATGGGAATTGGGGATACAATAGGTTGAATGGGAGTCAATTTTGGGAACAATAACATTGGAGCTTGTGGAACAATTTTCTTGGCTTGAATGAGGTAATTTTTAGTGCTTATTATAATGTCATAAGAATTATAGAGTGTGGTGCCACCCATTAACTAGATCATGACAACTATATCATTGTTTAAAGCTCTCAAATAGTACAAGAAAGCATTATTTGGGGATGGTTTAGCCAAAACTGAGATCCTATTCCATGTCTTTTGGAAGTAGAAGTTAAAATCACTCATAAAATCATGAGGATATCATTTAATATTAATTATTTGCTCTAATAGTGAGAGGTGGTCACTCTTATCCTCAAACTATATGCATGGGCAAGACCCTAGATCATCCCAAACATGGATGGAATTAGGAAGCATATTTCTATACCATTATAAGGCTTTACCCTTAAATGAAGAGGCAAGAATTTTAATAGCAAAATTTTCTTGTGTTATGTTATGAACTGAATAGATGTTGGCAACATCTTGAATGTGTTCAATGGGTGTGGTGGAAGTTTCAGCATTAAATTTTGGAAGGATTTTCAAAGCCGAGGTGGGTATATCATCATACTAGGCAAACATAAGTGGGATACCTCCATTGAATGGTACAAAATTTTGATTTCTCTGGGCCATAGTGGGAGGTATAAGATAACTATGGGTATTTTTGGGAGATGCAGGCAAATTTGTAAGATCTACTCTAGGGTTAAGTAAAATTGATCTTAATTCCTTTTTATATGTAAATGATAGTTCTTGAAAGTCAGTCTTCTTACCTTTAATAGATGATATTATTTGTATGTTTGGCATATGTAAATGTGAATTTCCTAAATTTGTAAGCTAACGGAGTCACCAAGTACTCTTGAGATGTGTATGAATATTGCACACTTATTGAGAATAACACCAATTTCATAGCTATGATCTTCAAATTCCATCAGGCATGCCAAAAACTATTATCAATTAGATTTTGCACATGCTTTATGTTGTAGTAGTATGATTTGTAGTACATGGGAATCTAATGACACAATGGGATCACCTCCAAGTTGTGGGACCTTGACAAATTGAGGTGAACCTCTAGAGAAAGATAGATTCCTTTCACTAAGCTTAGTGCAACAAATACATGACCAATTCAATTTAAACTAAAACTTTCTTAGTGATCTTTTTTCTAACTAGGGTTTTAACTTATAAGAAAAAGAGTTAATAAGGAATTTTTAAAACTAGAAAAAATGGCGATACACCAAAGGGTTTTAGTGGAAATTAATGTTTGATTTTGTTGAACATAGTTGAATAATTAATATAGATTGAAATATTTTGAAGAATAATCTTATATGAATATGAAACCAAAGGTAATATTGGGCATTTATCAGATAAGAAACAAAGCTCTTTATTTTTCCTCAACAAGTTTTTGAAAGGGAAAAATAAATACCATAAATGAATCTATATGACTGAAACAAGACTTATATCATTCATAAATATGATTAAAATTTATATGTACACAAAGATAACACAAGATAAGGAAGGCAAAACTTTAGTATATTATTATTATTCTCCAGGTTACAGCATGTAGATAAATTCCTCAAGAGTAGAAAAAATTGTTTATCAATAAAAATATCCATGGGCTATGTAGGAAACCCATATTTATACAAAAAATCACTCTCTTGAGAGACAAGGCATCAAAAAACCCTTACAATTAGTTATAAATAAAAAATTAGGGAGTCTCCATACAAATGTCATCATTCCCATCTTGAAAATGTATCTTTGGTGGAGTAAAAGGAAGAAGAGGACTCTATAGCAGTTGGGCATTTTTCCAAGTGTTGAAAGAGGATAAAAATCTATTAGAGTCTTTCAGTTGAACCATCTCTCCTTGAGTTTTGTTGAAAAAATATCTCCCCAGAAATGGGGTGCCAAAATTAACATCATGGCTTGGTCAAAAATTGAATGCTTTTTAATATTTAGATATTTTAAAGCCAAACTTGCAAAACCAAACTTGCAATTTGCAGTCAAAACTTTTACAACTTTCAAGTCATTCAACTTGACAAAAAGGGATGTGGAAATTAAAAATTACACTTTTTCAAATAAAGCTTGACAAAAAGATAATTGAAAATTACATGTAGCTCTTTTTCAACTTAAAGTTAAGAGCTACCAAAATGATAGTTTTAATTTGTAACTTTCAACTTTACAATGTATCTTACAAAATTTGTAGTTTACAAAATGCATTTTACAAAGAATTAAATAATCAATCCATAACAATGAATTTTGAGCATTCATTATCATTTTTCACTTGTATATTATTTATATAAGTGTCAGAGCAACTGAATATATATTATAGGTGTTCTTCATTAGGATCAACTGTGTAAAGATTACTAATGTCACATTCTACTATTACCTTAGATAATTCTCTAGAAGTAGCTCTGTAGACTTGGATATCTTTTCCCATTTGATCAAGTGTATTATGATACTTGATGAACCAATGGATGGAATTAAAATTGAAAGTTGCATCATGTGCCAACTCTTCTTAATGATCTCTTTGAATTTATCCTAGACAACCTAAATAAGAAGAGGTTTATCTTGGTAATCTACTAGGTAACATACAATTTACAAATTGAATCTTTAATATCATACATTACATATGTGGCCTTTTCACATGTGCTCTTGGCCTTATCAATATTTTCATCAAGTATTCTAATTCTGAATTTGGATACCCTCTTTATCTCATCATGCTCCAAATGGTTTTAGATTATCTTTTTAGACATGAAGGTATCACTCTTTATCAGGTCAATGGCTTATAATTTGGGAAAGTAGAGGTTCAGCCTTTCAACCTCTTCTTCATATTTAATTATCTCTATCTTTAGAGATGCAAGATCATACTTTAAAGTCTTATATTAGTCTATGGTTAGCCATATCACTCTATCCAATTTGGTGATTAGTTTTTCAGTCCAATTTTTTGTAGCTCTACCCATCTCACCAATCTCTATCATTGCATCAAATGTTTCCTTATCAAGGAAATGAGAAAGAAATTGAGTTGGAAAAACTAATTCAAATTGATTTTTTGGGTGTATTACCTTTGTTAAGGTAGTCATCAATTGATCTACCTTATTATTTAGCTCATCCTTGGTGACCTTGTCACTATCCATTTTATCAAATGGGGAACATATTCTTGTTTGAACATCATGTTTCAGTCCTCTTATTGGATGACCAAGGTGTACTTTGGATATTTGATAATCCCCCACCACTAAATCTTTTTTTTAATTTTTGATGTGGGAGAACTACTATTTCTACATATTGTTTCCTTATTTCATCATGTGAAATTTAGGAAATGGTTTTGGGGCCTCTCTTTGGTCATTTGGATGCTTACAATAGAACAAAATCTAAGGTAGTAAGAGATATCATTTATTTCTTATTTTTGGACATTGATTATGCCAACCAACTTGGAGTGGCTACCAGTGAATTTTGTGTTATTCTAATGACCACTATTGCCTATGAGTCTATGATTGAAGATACCACATTGGTGGTCACTATACAAAGTGTTGTGTCTACCACTGACATTACCACTAAGTCTTTGACTGATGATTTGGCTACATTTTCCCCATTGGTGGGTTAAGTATCCATAGTTGTGTTAGTGGGCATCTTTATTTCTACCTCTTTGGTGGGGGGTTTGGGTTATGGTGAGAGTGGAATAAGGCAAGGATACTTATATGGGTGGAGTGGATGTGATTACAAAGGGTATAGAAGCTTGAAGTGACACAGGTAGGTAGGTAGGCATGTGTGGTTGGAACAAAGGAACATGTGGAAGGGTGGTGTCCAAGGCAATAAAAGAGTATATCAATGTAGTGGGAATGGTTAGAGTAGAAGTAATGGGAAGTGTGATATAAGATGAAGATGGAGTTATTTCTAACCTAGTGGTTATGATGGATAGTGGGGTTTCAGCTAGAATGATTGAGTCAACAACCATATATTGATGGGTGGTATTAGTAATCAATGGGTTAGATGTAATTATGGAAGAGGGAGGTGGAGGTGGAGTTATAGTTGGGATAACCAATTGCATTGATTGATTTAATACCAAGGGAATCACTTGTACTGGTTGGTCAGATGAAATAATAATTAATTGCATTAGTGGGATGGTAGTAACAAGAGGGATAATTACTTGCATATGTGAGCTAGTAGAAATAGGAGAGATGATTACTTGTTTTAGCTAGATAGTAGAGATATGAGAGGTTAAAATAACTTTATCCCCTCATAAAATTGGTAGTTCTTGATCTATTGGTTGGGTTGCTAGAACTTGGGTGCTAGAATAAGCCCTTCTTCCTTTTACTTTTATTTCCCATTGTGCGAGACAACTGGACCCACTAGCTGAGCTTCTTGAGTTCCACTGTTAAAACCCTCTAATACTGTTACTTCTACACCCTTACCCTTCTCCTTTTTGAATGTGTTTATGATGTTTAGGATTTATTTTGTTATTTTCATCCCCTTACTTCTTAACTAGTTTAAATTTATATTAATAACTAGGGTGGTCCTATCTAATAAATGGAAGGATTTAGGTGTAGATCACTTGACTTGAGGAAGAGGTTGGAGTTAGATTTGATTATCATAATACATCTTATCCACTAGTTGTTCCTCATATTTTAAATCTTCTAGAACTGGTGCCATATCATAAGTCTTAATTTTTTCAAGGGTCATTCTAGAATAATCCCTCAATGTAACCTCCACCTCATCTTGATTATCCTCCCAATAATATTCATAAAAGGGAATGTGAGAATATGAGGAACCCAATAAAATAGAAACATAACCAATCACAAAATAATGAGGCTTAGCATTGAGAGTTATTAAAGTCATTTGAGTCATCTCTAATTTAGAAAATTTGGACTTGGATAAGGAAGGGCATGTATATCTCCCTATACCAAAAGGGAAGTGTATCCCTATTTTATGCTTTTTGGATAAGAACTTGTGGGTTTCTATTAGTTGTCTTACCAGATCCATCAAGGTCCACTTGTCATTGACATATCTAGGATGGGTAAATCCACCAATTATGATGTATGATAATGGGGGGAAATAGATAAAATATGATCCAAAATTTTTTATTTGTGTTGTTGAAGCATCAAAAAGTCTTATTCTCTCTGATCTTATTCAAACATTATTATGATGTAGTAGATGAAAGCATCATTCACTCTTCTAAATTATTATTTGGTCCCCTCTAAAGTGAGATCAAGGTAATAGTTATAAACTTTGTTGATGTGATTTATAACTATGTTTAACACTAAGAATTCCCTCCCTTTTGCTAAAATATAGACAAGATAAGAGGTCATATAAAATTTCCCCATAGTTTGAAACTCTATCAACTATCTGTGAATGGAGTCACTGATCAATTGGGCCTAATGAATGTATTATTTATTTTGATGGATTACCTAAATATACAAGAACATCCAATCTTGATAATTCCTTACATTTAAGATCCCTATAACTCTATGTAAGAGTATGATATCCCCTACCTCATCCTTGAATTATATCATGGCCAAGTTATTGGGAATTCTTATGGTTGAAGATTTAGGATTCTTTAACCACTACTTGTTTAAAACTTGGACACAAGTTGAGTTATTATCTTGATAGATTTTTTTGGAGGAATTAGGGGTAATATCTATATAACTTTCAAACTCTAGGATTAAGAACATAGTATCAATGAAATATAGATCTAGGCTCAAAATTTATCATTTACTACTTCCCTCTTCTCTGCATCATAATATTTAGCTATGGTTACCACAAGCTTGGGTCTTTGTACTAAGAACATGAAGGTTGTAGCCTAAGCTAAGTCATTATTATAGATTCTTTGAATCTAGTCATTATTGAATTTTGCATTGAATTTGATCTAAAAGTTTGCTAGGTCTATGTAACCTAGGTCTATATTAGTTATCTCATTGATGTTTGAATCTAAGCTGGAAGGAACACTAGATCCCTCTGATTTGAACTTCATCTCTTTTTCAAATATATACACTAGGAAAATACATGTAAGAAACTAATAGAGATAGTTGGGATTTTGGCTTGTAATTACAAGTTATTTTCATGCTTTGAACTTGATGGGGTTTAGTTATGTTTTTGTAGGGGTATTTATCTGATAGGAAAATGGTGTGAAATAACAACTATAAAGTTTAACCAAATGGTCTAGTAGGGTTTTAACTTGCAATTATATTTTCAAATACTGACCAAAGGTGTAATGGGGTTATAATTTGTAATTTTACATCATATATCAGATAGGAACTCAGGGTGTGAAAGCAAAGGGAATCTCCACCTAGATTTAAATGAGGGTTATATGTGTTTTTACAATTAAAATATCTATGGAGTTTTAGTTTGAGAAGGCAGGAGGGATTTCTACCTAGATCCAAATAAATTTTAGGAAAACCCTAAGTATGGAAAGTACCTAGAAGAATGTAGTCAAAATTTTAACAATATTTTAACATATGAGTACAAAAACTAGAAAATTATGAACAAATAATGATGCTTTTGACAATGCATGAGAAAAACCTTAAGTATGATTTGGGAAAATTGATAAGATTTATAGAAAAGAATAAATGGCATAGATTGAAAGAAAAATTTATGTGACCTAGGATAATACCAAGAATATATGCATATGACTCCGTAAATGGTGGGTTTGGTGTTTGCATTACTCGATGATGGAGGTTTGGTTCCTAACATGGCATTACTTGGTTTCAAGCTCTGGTTCATAATATCATTTAGAGGAGTTTTAGATTTACTTTACAATGTTGATAACCATGAAAAACCTAATTATATATCAAAACATGTAACTAATGCCAAGCATGCCAATTAATGGTGGTAAATGGATCAATAGGTGGGAATGTAGGATAGTGGAGTTGATTTTTAAGTTTGAAATTTTTAAAACTTGTAATATGTTCACCATATTCTATTTCTCACTTACTTTGATGATTGGAGATACAAGAGATCTTTACCTAGTAAAAAAAATTTAAAAATTGCTTCTCATATTTTGCTTCTCACTTGCCTTAATGATCGAGAATCCTATATGAAGTGGGGAGTAGAGTTCGATTTAAACTTTGTAACTTTCTAAATTTGCAAAGTGTAGTGAGAATTTTGGTCCTCACTTGGTCTTAATGAAAAGTGAAAAGTAGAGTCTGGATTACATTTTATAACTTTTCAAACTTAAAAATTGTAATATGAGTTATAATTTCTACCAGGGACTTAGTAAGTAGGAAAGTAGAGGTTTAGGTGCACTTTGCAATTTTTCAAATTTGTAAATTGCACATAAATCTCCAATTTTTTCTTGGTTCTTATAAAAGGATTTTTAGGCCATTTTAAACTTTTAAAAAAAAAATTATAGGTATCCTCTCAGGCATAAGGTGTTTTGAGGTTTTTGGCACAAAAAAAACAATAGTTTTCAAGAAATTTCCAATGCATTGGAGTTCATTAGAGGTCATTCACAGTCATCGAGCACTTCTTAGGTCACAAAGGCCATTTTTAGGTCTTCAACTTGTTAATTATTATTCGTATAGTTTAGCCCCCAAATGAATTGACAAATGCCATAAATTTGAAGTAGGAAAACATTATAATCATCCCCTAATGGTGTTTTACCCCATGCATTTATTTATCCAACTTCCCACCTGAGAAAGTTTGTCTTCTCAGGCTTACAACCCTATATGTGTGCATGCTAGAGGACTATTTAAAAAAAAATGCTTCAAATGCTTGATTTTTTATTTGAAAAGCATTCTCTATGATAGGTTCATGTCCCATGATATATACAGATGGTTTCCATGCATTTTGACCCCTTAAACCTCCTAGGACTTGTGTTAACCCATAGATAGGGTTTCATGATAGTTTAGGCATTTTGAACCTAACTATCATATTTTTGTTTTATCTCCTCATTACAAGGCATTTAATCACTATGTAAAACTTCATCAATGTTGTCTATATCTTTCATGAACTTTCAAACCTCAATATACACTCCAAGCTTTCACTTTCGCTTCAAGGACTTACTCACAAACTTGACATATTCAAGCTAAGCATGTATGTACATACTATCCTCTTAGTCATTTGATCTTTAGAGGACACGTTATGAGTTTGAATACTTACCCAAATTATAAGGAAGGAGGTGAGGTATTTTTAGAGAACTTATTTGATGTTTCCACTTACTCAATGCTCCTTTATACTAAAGTGGATATCAAAATTTTCTAGAACTCATGCTTCCTATACTACTTTATAATTGTGTGCATTCTCCATTAGATCTATAAATATACCAAGGTTTGAGAATGATTCTTATTTTGATGGTTTACATTTCACATAAGGAATCTAAAAATTTCAACCATTTCATTCAACATGAGTCTCTAGACTTCAAATTCAACACAAAAATGCATCTTCTTTCCATTTTCTATGTGCAGGCTTGTAGGTACCTATCTAGGCTTAAAACCTATTGAAATATTAATATAGATTTTAAATCTCTCATATCTTATGACCTATAATGGTCTTTTAGGCAATTTGAACTCAATTTATCTTATTTAATGAATTTATCAATTATAAAACACACAAATATTTTCCAAGAACCTTCCAAATTTGTAGACTTACATAGTCTACCTATGCATACATGACTACATTCCTCTTTTGTAATTTTGGTCATCCATGATCATGAAATATTTTGGGTATTTTATAGAAGTATATCATAAATATGGAATCTGTAACAATTAATTAAGACCTAATCTTAGATTCAAATCTTTCACTTTCTTTCTCACTCTTGAAACTTGTTCAATAACAGTATACCAATGACCTTAAGCTTGTCACTTGTAACTTCTTATAAAATATGGTAATAAATATTTTGATCCACCTATTAGATATATATAATCATTCCATACTATTTCCATTGATTTATTCAAGGCATATTTCATGTGGATTATTATTTATGACATTAAATGTGATTACCTATAATACTTTGTTTCCTTCACTTGAGGCATGTATGTTTGGATTATTAAAAGAATGACACATTGGGTATGAGTATGGGATTGGAAAAACATGGAAATGGGTATGATTAATTGGTAAAAGTGCATATGATATGATTTAAACCTTTCCGTAAGCTTCAAAACTCTTCAAATGTGTATTTCAAACCCAAAACTTACACTCTTAAACCCTACAAACTTGTACATTGATATCTAGCTCGTTCATGCATATGAATCTTGATAGGAAAATGTGTAGGATGGTTATTGTATCTTTTTTGAGGTATTATAACTCATTTAAACTTGATTTAAATGCCCTTCATGTTGGGAAACACCTCATAACCCTATACAACCCTACCTATTATGTCCAAAACAACAGAACAATGACATTTTTGCTAATATAACCAGGAATATTAGGAATTTGGGTTGATTTTGATGTTAAAAATGCTATTATACCTTCAAGAGATACTTTTCAATTGTTTTCATGAATTCACCAATCATAGACCCATCATTTTAAGAGGAAAATTGTGATAGTGGGGTTTAGAAGGGGTTTATAAGGGTTTTACTTCTTAACAATGACTCATAAATATCTACACCCTAATCCCAAATATATTACCATGGATTTGGATGGAATAGGGGTGGACAACATACCCTAATAGATTTTGGTTTGAAACATCTCCTCATTCATGAAACAAGCTTATGAAAATGGATCTTCTTGGCTTGCCAATGACTTGATGGATATCTTGGATGGTTTTCTACCTTGTTTGGACCTATGAACTCTTCCTAAGCATTGTTTTGAGTTTGGTGAATCTAAGAGAGGTTTTAGTGATTTAATATCACCTTTTACCATGATTTACTTGGTTGAATATGTCTAAGTGAACATGAAAATTTGTATGATCTCTTCAAAATTTGCCCTCTCTTGCTATCCAAATTCTCCATTTGGCATAATAATATATTTTAGTTATGTACCATATGTTCCATTTAGTCTTTATTGGCTTGGGTAGAGATATTTTAACTTACAAAACTCTCTTTGGCCTCTTTTTCTTGGTATTATACAATATTTAGAGTTGAATTCATAAAATAAAGAGGTTTAAAAAGTGAGTTATATGTTAGAAAAGGAGCATTTTCACACCTTGACAAGGTGTACAGGAAAGAGGGATATAATATTCTCTTAAATAAGTGTCACATGACCTATACCTATTTGACCTCTATGCATGATGTCTTAACTTCAAAATTCATTTTTCATGATAAGTTACTTGTAACAATATTACATGTAATAAATCCAAAACAAGTGAATACCTTAGACTCCAAGAAATTATGTTAAACTTTCCAATGTCTTGAAAAAGCAATATATCCATCTTACCAACTTTTTTTGTAACTACATGATCCACTGTAGAATACTATTCTTCTTAGATGATCACCATCTCATTGTATTACTTTATGGATTTAGTACATCTTGACTTTCACAACTTAAACTTAATCTTTCCAAAGTTACCTTAAACTTTGTTAAATTACATTACAAAATATCTCTTCAAAGATCTTGTCATGAAATTTATTGGACCAAACACATATATGGACTCTATCATCTTATTAAGACCGTGTTTAGACATTGAGGTGACATTCAACACCACAATCATGACACAAAGAAATGATTCTCAATAAGACCATTTCAAGGTTAGATGACTTAGTTACCTAGTTTTGAACAATCCTTGGTCATGAGTGACTGATTATCTAACATTTTTGGTGACCTCCTAGGGTATTTTGCCTGCTAAACATCTAGACTAGTGGCCTTAGACAACCCATTGGGCATGGAGTCACTAAAAATTACTTATCTATGAGACCAAATTTGAACCTGAACATGACATTGACTTTTGAAACATATTCAAAATTAAAATTACCTTCTAAACACACCAAAAAAATAAGACACACACAACAAAGACAAGGAACACACATAACAAATCCAACATGTGCTAAAAACACTTGTAGAAAGGAAAACCTAATCTATTATGTATAAAAGGATAAAAATGAACTCAATAACAATGATTGAGGTGTATCCCATTGATTGGGATATGTACTTCTTCTCCATTCTACTTTGAGAGATGAAAAGCATTGTGTTGCTTGAAATGAGTCATAACATAGGGCCCACTCCATAAAGTGTCAAACTTTGTGTGCCTTCTAGGATTGGCCCTATCTTCATCCCCTTTGAACACAAGGTCACCTTCTTATAATGTTTTTGGAATAAATTTCTTGTCAAAGTATCTCTTGGTTGATTTTTATGGGACTCCATAATATGCATGGAATGATCTCTTTTTTCTTGTAGCTCAATCAACTCAATTAGTCTAATTTCCATGGCAATATTCTCCATCATCTCAAGATGATGTGTAAGATCTTAGGTTAATTACTCAAGAGAGATGGGTATATTATCTTGTTTTCCATAGATAAGCATGTATGGTGATTTGCCAATGGATCATTTAGGAGTGATTTTATCAACCCATAAGGTTTTCTTCAACTTTGTATGTTATGTTCTATGATTTTCATCCATAGTCCTAATGATATATTTAATGACATTCTTGTTTTTAGACTCTGCTAGTCCATTTCCTTGAGGATAGTAGTTGGAGGATGCACTTAGGTGAATTTCATGTTTAATAGCTCACTCACTTATCCTAGTATCGAAGAAATCCATTGCATTATTTGAGATAAGTGTAGAAGGTAATCGAAATATGGTTACTATACCTTCATATAAATCTAGCACATTGGTTTCATTAGATTCCTTGAGAGCTATAACCTATGTCCATCTAGTAAAATAATCAATTATAGTCAATACCCATTTATGACTAACAATTGAAGGAGGATTGATCACAACTATGAAATCTAATCCCCACTACATGAAAGGTTGGTCTACTTGAATGGGATAGAGAGGGAAGGTTACAAGATTTTGTTTTACTATGAATAATCCACACTTTTGGCAATTTATCACCCATGGATATGAATACTTGAACAATTTAGGCCAATAATAACCAACTATCATCACTTTTTGTTGAAGTTCTTGGTGTAAAGTAACCACATGATGATCCATCATGAGATTATTCCAATAATTTCTTAATCTAATCAACCTATATACACCTTAGGGTAACTTATTTAGGGTCCTTTCTAAATGTCCATATACCAAGACAAATGGAATGGATTTTAATCTAAAATATCTCCTTTTAGCCTTGTCTAGGCCTAATGGACACTTACATGTTTAGAGGAATTTAACCATGTCTTATGTCTAACTCATGGTAAATGGAGATGCAAATATTTTAGGGTCATCTTAGAGTGATAGGAAAATTTCCTTTTGATCTTTTAAGTCTGAATCTAAGTTCTCACATAGTCCCTTACCTCTCACCAACTTGGCAACCTTGATATCAATATCATATTTCATGACTTTGGTGATTTAACCATCCCTTTTCTCATTCAAATATATACTCAAAAGGGAGTATTTGATGTTTGGATGAGACACCATCACATGTACTTTTTTTTTATAGAGCATATGCCTAAATTTTTTAAGACTTATTATAATATAAAATACTTACTTCTCTATAAAAGTGTATCTCACTTCATTATCTTCTAACCCTTGGCTGAAGAAAGTAATGAGATGTTTAAGACCTTCTAAATTTGATTGTGTTAACATGGTTGAGATTAACTCATCATTTACCAAAGCATACAAGGTGAATTCCTTATTGAAATCATGATTTATAAGTGTTGGATCTTGTGCTATGGCTAGCTTGAGAGCACTAAAACTATCCCTTCCTTCTCTAATCTAACTAAAGGCTTGATTTTTATTCAACATGGATGTTAGAGGCTTAATAAAATTAAGAAAATTAGGTATGAATATCCTAATGAAATTTATTTTACCAAAGTAACTTTTCATCCCTTTCTATTCTTAGATAATGACAAAGACAAGAGAACACTTACTCTTTATGGATCTATGGAGAGACCTTCCTTGGAGACAATGTGGCCCAAGAGTTTACCTTCATAGACTGTAAATACACATTTTTTAAGATTGAGAGAGACTCCAAACTATCTACATCTATAAAAAATATTCCTAAGATGAATCAAATGATCACTTGCATTCTTGGAGAACATTGTGATATCATCAAGATAAATTAACACTATATCATTCATTAAAACTTGAAATACCATGTCCATGGATCTTTGGAATGTATTTCCAGCATTGGACAACCCAAAATCCATTTTAATATACGCATATGTTTCCCATTTTGTTATGAAGTTTTTATTATACTAGTCTCCTTCTTGCACCAAAATTTAATTATACCCTAAATAGCCATCAAGGAGGGAGAAACGTTCAAAACCTACTACCATCTAAAATATTTATTCCATGAAAGGAAAAGGTAATGATATTTCAATGAAAATCAATTCACGTCAATAAAATCCACACATAATATTATTTCTCTATTTTTCTTCCTTATAGGTACTAGATTGGCAACCCAAGATGGGTGTTTGATAGTAAAGATGATGTTAGATTCTGTCAACTTAGTCAATTCTTTCTTCATCAAGGGCTCAATTTTTGGATTGATAGGTCTTTACCTTTACCTTACTGGTTTAGCATCCACATATAATTATATAGTGTATTGAGCTAGGCTAGGGTCAATTTTTTTATATCACTATACTCGTAAGGAAACACATCAACAAACTCTTTGTATAACTCGATGAATGCAAGTATCTCTTCCTTGTTACACACCTTCTAAGTGCTAAAAGTTTATCTTTGAAGATGATGACCCTCACACAATTATATTGCTAGGTATATATGATTATATTCTCTTTCTTAATTTAATCATCATCAAAGATGAATTCAAGTGTCATTAGGCTTTTAAGAATATTGTTTGACCTTAATTACACAATTTGATCACCATATTATTGCTATAATTTGGACTGATTTCTTGAATAGAACTCAACCTTTTCCTAGAGAAAGCATTTTATTTGTTTATCACTATCAAAGGCTTTCCAATTAACATCATTATTGATAATTTAAGGTATTACTACTACCTTGATATGTGGTTGACATCTTGAGTTCTTGACATCATTAGGGATATCAAACTAAGCTCCATTTATAGCCAACCTATTAACATGCTTATTTTCCTCCCTTAGATGGATTGTATGTTGAAGGCTTTAAAACATTCCATAAAATCACTCACCTTATGTTCTTAGGACTTTATTAAAGAGTTATTTGTCACATTTTGACATTTTACTTGATGAAAAATTAGCTCACTATCACCAAATACTTGTAAACACTTCACTCCTATTTTCCTAGCCCATTGGAGGCCATGCATAAGTGCCTCATACTCTACTACATTATAAGTATAATTAGATTAATTTTTTTAAAGTGGTATAATAACTTTCTTTAGAGGGAAATATTGACATTGCACCACCTCCTACACCAAAATTTCTCCTTTATCCATCCAAGATTAGATGACATATACCATTCATGGGCTCCTTCAGCTTGACTAATCATGGGATGAAGGAACCTTCCCCATGTAATCAATACACTCCTAGTCCTACTTATTCCATGAAATTATATGGATAATGTTCATGATGTTTAGCTACCCACTCATTAAGAAAAATATTAGGTATGCCTTTAAGAGAAACAACTAGTTATTTGTCAACATGGAGATCTCCTTCATTAAGAATAGTGCATTTTACATTAGATACCTTAGGCACACAAGGTTATATATGACTCTTGGAAACTGGTTCTAATTATATCTTAACCTTGGTATAACATATAATCCTAGAAACCTTATAAGACTAATTTGATGAAAAATATCCCCCAATCTTGGTTGTGAATTCCCTATATAAGCATAGGATAAAGTGGGGTGGTACGTATATCATAAGAACATCTTGAGAAATTGAAAAAATGGGGCAAGAATGAAAAGTCAAATTTAGACCTTTGACAATACCTATAGTCTTGGTAGTTATCCCATCCAATTTCACCTCTCATTTGTTTAGGAATTATAAAGGTACTAGCACCACTATCAATCATACAATTGTGAACCAAAGACTCACCTATGATGAGAGAGATAAAAAAGAGGAGGCTTATCACTCTTAAATTATTTTCCCTCCTTTGGATTGAGTGTCATTCATGAGGAATGATCTCTCTTTTATTGTTGATCTAACTACAATATTGAGATTAGATAGCTCCTCTTGAAGTAGATCCTTTTGTCCACGAATGGCCAATGTCTCCCACATTAGAATGTTCACATGTGCCTTTTTCATTTGATCAACAATGTTTATATAAGAGCTACCAACCTTTGGTTATCCTTTAGGAGTACCAACATTATCTTGAGCTTGTGAAGATTAAGGCAAGGAAACAACTCTTACATTTTGATTTGATACACTTCTTACACTTTAGGGGCTGCATTGGGCCTATTATCCCCTTGAGACAATTGAGAAGGTGGAATAGGTACTTGACTTACATCTTGATTACCTTCCATTTCTCTCTTCTTAGCCCTTGTGTTGGCTACCATAGGAATATAAAAGTTACTCATACCTCCAAACTAATCCATAACACAATAATATCCTTCTTACCAATTAACAAAGGTGGAATCATGTTGTAATTGCCCTTTATTAGTCTCTCCTTATGGTGGCATCTCAACTTGTGGAGTTTGATAAGTTTACATACCTTGAGAAACTTAAACATTTTGGGAATTTTGAGCACCTTACATCATGGGAGATTGATAAGATATACCATTAGGGTACAAAATCTAATTTTGGAGCTAATCATAAGGAAGACACCATAACTGATCTTGGACTAGGTTATTTTGAGTTAGAATAATAACATTTTAATAACTACCATCATTTGTATTATAACTATTATAAGGCCTAGCATTGGTGATTTATCCTTGACCTTGATAGTTACCTTAGAAAGGAGGTCTATTAGCCTAGTTGAACTAGTTATGGGGCTACCAAAGCCTAGAGTTCTAATATTATTACCTCTTGACGTTCACAATTTCATTTCCAAATTTTTTTAGAAGAGTCTTGACTTCATGCAAGCCATTAGGAGGATTAGAGGCAACCTTTTCATGACTATTTGGTAAGGGAATAAGAGCCAATATAGGAAATACAAGGGGAGTAGAAGATGTAGGAGGATGAAATTCTAGGAACAAAGGCATAGGAGGCCTTGGAGAAATCTTATAGGCTTGGATAAGACAATTATTATCCCTTATTTCCACCTCATGTGCATTGGGAAATGTGTTTCCCCCATTGATTGAATCATTATTGCTATGTCACTATTTAAGGTCCTCAAATAGTATAAGAAAGCATAGTTTGTAGTGGGTTTGACTACAGTTTGGGATCCTATCCCAATTATTATGGAACCTATAGTTGAAATCAACCATAAATTTTTTAGGATCTCTCTTTATGGTAGTTTATTACTCCACCAATGATAAATGATCACTCTTATCCTCAAAATGATTGCATAGTTTTTCTCCTAACTCATCCCAAGTGGTAATAGAATTAAGTCTCAAGCCTCTATACCATTTAAGAGCCTTCTTTTTGAATGAAGTGGATAAAATTTTTATTACTACATTCTCTTATAACACACCATGCATGGAACAAATGTTAGCAATATCTCTTATATGCTCAATAGGAGTAGTATAATCTTCTCTAATGAAGTGTGGGATACTTTCAAGGGTAGAAATAAATATATAATTATATTGAGCTAAGAGTAGAGGGATATAAACATTGAAGGGAATGAAACCCTAATTTATAGGCACTTCCATCTTAAAATTTAGAAGCAAACAAAAAATTTCTATGGATAGATTTACAACAATGATAAAAACCCTTTTTGGATAAGGGTATGTAGTAGAAAATATCTTTTTCTTAGTTGAATGATAAGGTAGTTATACAAATTAAAAAGGATTAAATTTATTAGAAGATATTGTACTTACTATTATAACCAAATTTTTCACCCTAGGAGAAGGTTGTTCAGACCTCTCCAAATTTGGTTAAATAAAGGATTACCCCTAGACCTATGGATTGTCTATAGTAGGGTTAAACCTCTAGATTAAAGGGATAGCTCCACTCGATGAATAAATTAAGCTAAATCTCAATACTCTATCACTTGATTTATTTTAAAATGGAAGGAATAAATTAAATAAACCTAACTACAGTGGTGATGCACCAAACTTTGTTGACCACTACTACACATTGCACAATACACTAAGACCTACAAGACAACATGAACATACACACATCCTAGAATGAACCATATTGAATCAATGTTTTATATAAGGGTTAGGTATTATAAGAGTAAGAGGGAAGAATAATTCCAATTAAAAACACACAAGAGACTACTGATGACACTAATGACAACCTGCAATAGATAAATAACCACATGAGGTAAGATAAATAGGACATAAATAATGTGATATACATCTACACTTGATAAGATCAACCATTTAGAGATTTATCACTTAATTTAGTCATATAATTAGGTAAACATAAACTATTTTATTGATAATAGGTAGAACAAATGAGCATGTATTTTTCATACCTAGGTTGAGGATCCATCTCGAGCAACTATTTTATTGATAAGAGGTAGAACAAATGAGCATGTATTTTTCATACCTAGGTTGAGGATCCATCTCGAGCTAAAAGTGGCTGCTTATATAGAGAAAGTGAAGGAGAAGAGAAGAAGTGTGTAGGAGAGAGAAGGTAGATAAGTGTCATGTAAGTTTAAAAAAGAAGAAGAGTTAGAGAAAAACTTAAATATGTCTAATATTCCATATGTTTATCCTATGTAGATGTTACAACCATCTAAGTGGTGTGGGAGTTGAAATTGTTACTTGACACCTTGACTAACTCCTTGAAACTCCTCTTCTTCTTGATATGCTGAAGGAAAAATGGGATTATTAGTGACTAGATAAGTTTATATTTAATGTTTTATATACTATTGACACCTCTCATCTGACCCTGATAGGTTATTTTTAACACATCACCTCTTTCTCTTTCAAGATGTCTAGAAGGATCTTCATCTACTTAGGCTTATTTTACACACAAGTGTCAAAACTTGGTTTCAATTACTCTAGCTCATCCAAAATTCATGTATGGAATATTAAAATCATATAATACCTTAAAAAATCCATTTTGAGGTCTCAAACTAGTCCCAACAAGTTATTATCTACCAAAAGCCTCAATTAGGCCTCATTGCTTGTAGCCTTTTTTTTTTGTAAATATCCTTGTGTGGGAGTTTTATGAATTATATTGAAAAAAAAAGGAATATTATATGACCATTTATTTCATTATATTTCCATACCAAATTTCATGGTCTAAATCCAAGTGGAAGTCTACTTTGTTTGCCTATCTCTTTTGCCAGTTAGGCCTAATTAGGCCTCTAGGCCTAGAAAGTGGATTTCGGCTCTAAAATCCTCTTACACTTGTGAAAAATCTGGGAATTATTTGATTTAATTTATCCATACCAATAAAAACCTCCATGTCAATTTTGGGATTTTGAAACACTATGCTTATATCCAAACCATGAAATGGCCAAAAATAAGCCCTTCACAACCCTGTTTGGACTGCCTTGCAAAATGGAGTTGGTTTAGTCACTTTCAGGAGTTCCTTATTTTTTTTTTGATTTGAGGATATGAAATAAGTCTCAAGAGACCTCTTCAAGTTATTTTCAAGAGTCCATCTCTCCAAAATCCCTACAAAACACCAAAAAACATGTAAAACAAGACATTTTTAGCAATCTATACAACAATCCATATAACTCAAATACATGTGAATAACCTACTTGGAGTAATAAATAAAATAAAATAGGTCTAAATATCAAGTTGTGTCATTTTATGTTCTTTAAAATTCCATCTCTACAAACTGGTCATTATAGCCCTCCTTGGTAGCCTGAATGTGGTTTGGGTTCTTAAGGATGATTCGTAAATAAGGATGCATGAATCCTCCAAGAAAATTCAAAAAATTGAATTAAATTAGGGTATATAAATTCAAATAGGATCATAAGTTCCCATGAAAATCCTCTTGACCATTCCAAGCAAAATAAATTGACCTCTTGGGTTGGAAATAAGCATTCTAAGGGGTCTAGGCTAGTTTGCAGTCTGTAGGTGCTTGTCTGAGTTTGGTTTTGGTATAAAATGACCTAAATGAGGCATATTATATTAATATTTACCTATTTAAATATTTATATGAACATGAACCTTAATAAAACTCTCTACTTATTCCATTATCTTATGCCTAGGGTTCTTAGATCAAGTTAAAAGTCATACCCTAGCTACTTGTTTTCACCTTTTCTCCCACTATTCAAAGTCTAGAACATTATGAAATGTTTATACAAGTAATTTATTATTATTAAATGATTTAATTAAATCCATATGACCTCAATTAACTACCATAATCTCTTCAAGGCTTGACTACCTATAGGCCTATGTACATGATTAGGCATATGGCATAGTTCAACAGGGTATGCCTTGTTTTAATCACTGTAATTAAAGTATGATATTATAATGGGATCTATTAATTAAAATAAAATCATAATTAAGTCCCTTATTAACCTTTTATCATGCTAAAATATCTCTCAGACCCTTTAAAATAATCAACCTGAGAAAATATGTAGGACTGTATTATGGCTAGTTATGAGTAGGTAGAGTTCAAAGTTTTCACTATCTATCTTTACTTGATTTGGTCAGAGAGTTGTGTGAGATGATTTATAACTTGTGAAAACTTTTAAAATGTTACACCTCCTCCTTATATTTCACAAACCTTTACCTTTTCAAACAAATAACTCCCTTCTTAATTAGGTAGGCATAATTACAACAAAGCCATGTATTAGATTGAGTATAGGTAGTTAGGTCAATGACCCCTATTTGTCTCCTTATCCTCAATAATTTATTATATTCTCTTGATTATCCATGTAATTATTAAATTTATATATTTTATACCTTTAAAAAATCTACACAACCACTATCTCAAGATCTTGAGGGACCTTAAATGAATTAAGAGTGTTACAACTAGTCTATTGCTTACATGCACATAATCCATTTGAGATGATCTTTCAACTTGTGTTTCTAGAGTTATCTTACTATCATGAGACCTATCTCGATATTTTAATGATAATTATTAAATTAATACCTTATCAACCCCTTGAAACTTTGTGCTTTCATCCTAATTCATTATCTAGATAGAATCTCTTCTCAAATGGTGGTCGTAGGTGTTTATGTTGAAGGAATTAACTGTGTATTAGGTTCATGACCTTTTTTATCACTTTTTGAGTTCTTCAATGGATATATTTTTATATGATGGTGTCTTAAGACCCTTATAGTAACTTGAAGTTTCTAAACCTTGGTAATATGACTTTTAAAGGCCCATTTATGTGTAGGCTAGCTCTAGGTGCCTCACTTAGATAGTTGATTATGTATGAGTTTACCTTTCCATTTAATAGTGATAAAAAATATCTAGAGGTTAGTTAATACTTAAATATAACTCAAATATCCATTCAAGATATTTACAACCTCTACATTCTCTACTTCTACATACAATCCTATAGGTGACTATTAAGGAAAATCTAACTATGTGGTTTGAGTTAGGTCTATCTCCATTACACTATGATGTCCTATAATGCATCAACCATCATAAATAGATTTATCTCACTTATCTTAATTCTATAAGACTTTTCAAAATGTCTTCAAACCTCTATGCATTCACTATTCATACACAAGTAGTCTTTAAGTTCATCTCTTAGGGGCAGTCTTAACTTGCCAACACTTAGCTTCATGTGTTTGGAAGATATTTTAATGATACACTGCTCTTTCAATTTTTAAATAATCACCATAATTACATGCTTGGGAAACCTCCATCAATATTGACAACATGAAGTTTCATGGAATGATAGACCTATAGGTCTGTAGGTGGCCACTTACAATCTTATGTTTAGAACCTTGAAAGGATGCAAATATGAATGTTATGACATTGAGTGCCATTACCCTAATTACAAAAACATATTTAAAATTATGACACAACCTCAAAGTCTCATATAAATTCACATTCAAACACTCAACATAGTTTGTATGTAGAAATACATTGAACATAATCCAAGGTGTTAAATGGAGATATGACTATCTCTTCAAAATTTTACCTTCATGGAAAGATTGAAAAATACTTTAAGATACTTTATAGGATTTTTTAAGACCATACAAACTTTCTTCTTCAGAAAATATTCCACCATTCTACCTACAAAGATCAAGAAAGACCCCTGTCATGGTTGACTAGCTGATTTTAGACCCTTAATTTCTTAGTGATTATTAATAGAGATAAGGGGATAAATATGAGAAATAATGTCCAAAAATTTAAGATAAAAAATACTACAATAAATTCCCAAAGTTTTATGCCCCCAACTTCTCTCCCTTAGCCATACCATTCAAACCTTTTTTGCTTATGTGAGCTTGTGAAGGAGTCCATAGGAAAGATATGGTGTTTTTTTACTTCCTATGACCTTGTAACTACTATAGAATCACTATTATGGACTTAAAACACTTGATCATGTTTAAAACCTAGTTTATCTACATATTCTCACGCCTCACATGTTGTAATTTCTTGAAAAGGCTTTAAAACTAACTTTCCTTGATCATAACTAACTTTTTGTGACTTGAAAATCTTTGGTCCATACTGTGACATAAAAAAATACCTATATATACCTAATTTTATCTTTTACATGTTTTTCAAGGCACCAAAAATGACCCTTTTTATTTAGGAGATTCAAATAGACCAAAACACATAGAAGAAACTCACCTTAATGTTTCCAAATTTACCTTAATAAATGCTAATAAGGTATTTTAAGCTCAAATAAGACCTCCTAAATCACCTAATGTTAATTTTTTTACTATATTGATCCTATTTTAGCATATGGTTCAAAATTAGATAATAAATTAGTGACTCATAGGTGTAGCATGCTTGCTATGTTGACTAGACTAGGAGCCTTATCCTTCCATTGGGTTATGGAGTCAATTTCACTTTGAGACAACAATATCAAAGCTTTAAATTTGAAAAATAATAAAAATTTATTACCTCAAAAACACAAAAAATAAATACACACACAAAATTAAAAAAAATAAGATACACACATGTTATAACTAAGCACTTAGGGATCACAACAAGAACAAAAGCAAACTAGACTATATACAAACTAACATGAATCAAACTTTCTCCTCCTGAATCAAAGGGGAAAATTACACCATAATTTGATCCATGGGATGAAGGATTTCATGAATAAAGTTGAATTTTGAGCCTTGCCTTTGATTTCTTCAGTTCATTCATGATTTCCACTCTCTTTGGCATGATCTCAAATGCAATGATAACAATTACAAACATATTATCTATGAAGGTGAATTATTCTTGTGACTCAACCATCTTCTCATGATACTCTCTAGCTACAAATTGACCAAATTATGCTTCATCAAAGCATGGTTATTTTTCATTCATATCATCTTGAGTTAAAATAGATTTTTTATTAGCTATAAACTTGTCAAGCTCTTCAAAGATCTTTGCATACTCAGCCTAATCTTCATCATTGGTTTTAACTTGAACAAAAGGAAGTGTAAGATTTTGAAATGCTTAAAATTCTCCACATATCTCATTGAATATTTTCCATAAGTACTCTTGTTCTATGGAATCAACAACAACTTTGTCTTATATTATATTTTTAAATTCAACCTCTTAATCATTCTTATGAATATCAACCAACTCAATTGATGTGATGTCCTTCTCAATCACCTCCTCTCTCATGTCTTGATCAAGTTCTTTTTGAATAGCTTCAACATGGTATATATCTTATATTTATTCACTCAAGAAGGTTTACTTGTGCTTTTATTCACCAAGGGGAGTCTCAATAGTGAACTCTTCATCATAGACACTTGAGTCATTTTCTTGATCAGCTACAAATTTAGCTTGATCTTCTTTGCTTATTTACCATAGGATGGGTTCTCCTTCAAGAAGGGATGAGGTGGGAGGGTAGTGAGGAAGTTCATGGGTGGGAGAGGGAGTATGAGGTGTGGTGGATGTTTCATGAATAGGCATGGGGATGGAAGGAATACTCTTGCATTTTGGGGATTTAAAAATGGGAGATTCTTGTAGGAATTCTTGAAGGGAAAGCATGTTCAAATGGGCTATAGATATTTCATTTTCTTCAACAATCATTTCACCTTTCTCATAGACTTTTTGAGGCTCTTCAATAGATGAAACTTTATCTTCCACCTTTTTAACTAAGGCATCTTTTTTAATTTGAAAATATTCTTGGATAGGCCTCTAAGATGGACAAGCTATAGGTTCTTGAAGAAAAGGAAATGGGGTTTGAAAAAACACAAGGTTTTATTTCTTGATATCAACTTCTTGGTCCTCACTCTCTTAATTTTTCTTTCCCAAGACTTCACTACTTAGTTCTAAGTTGGAAATTTGAAGCTATTAAGCTATTTTGAATATTGGATTGAATCTCTTAGAGGATCCTCTTGAGGATATTGAATGATTTCATAAAGATCATAATATATTAATGTGGAACACAAGAGGATTCTTAAGGAGGGATAGGTATAACTTGAGGAAGATTGCCTCCAAGAAGCAACCTCTTAAGAGATTAGAATTATTATTTAAGAGTATTAATCACATATTCTTCTTATTGATAACCTTATTCATAGGCTTATTCATAAGGCTGATTAATAACATCATGATCATATGGAGAAGGAAAAGGCTAACCATAGGGCTGCCATAGCTCATAGGGTTGATAACAATCTTGATAGGGTTGTTGAGGAACACAATATGGGTCATGACAAGGCTGGTAGGGAGGTGTATAATAGGAAATATCATCATATATAGCCATATCAAATTCATTAGTCAAATGAAACACAATATTTTAAAAAATAATTTTACAATAAGTACTTGGGCTATTTATAACCAACTGCTTACATTCAGAGTCACCATTGGTGTTTGATTGAATGCCTACGAAGGATGATAGATAGAATAAAACAACAAAAATCATTCCACTCTTTTAGACCTTAAGTCCCAATAGGCATGCTAAAACTATTATAACCAAAATTTTCACCCTAGGAGAAGGTTGTTCAGACCTATCCAAATTAATTAAACATGGGATTACCCCTAGACCCGTGGGTTATCTATAGTAGGGGTAAACCTATAAATTGAAGGGGTAGCTCCCCTTGATGAATAAATTAGGATCACTCTCATTAATCTATCAATTTATTACTTGGAAAAGGTAAGGAATAAATAAAATAAACTTAACTACAATGGTGATGCACCAAACTTTGTTGATCACTACCACACATTGCACAACACACTATGACCTACAAGACAACATGAACATACACACATCCTAGAACAAACCATATCACATTAATGTTTTGTATAAGGGTATGGAATTTTTAGGATAAGAGGGAAGAATAATTCCACTTAAAAACCCACAAGAGACCCCTGATGACACCAAATACAACCTGCAATAGAGAAATAACCACATGAGGCAAGATAAATAGGACACAAATAAGGTGATATAAATTTATACTTGATAAGATAAACCAATGATAGATTTATCATTGAATATAGTCATATAATGAGGTAGAAATTAGATTTTTTCTTGATCACAATTATAGAAAATTATTAGGGCTTCACTATACTTAGGTGGATGATCCATCTCAAGCCAAAAGTGGGAGCTTGTATAGAGAAAGTGAAGGAGAAGAGAAGAAGTGTGTAGGAGAGAGAAGGTAGACAAGAGTAATGTGATTTATAAAAATAAGAGGAGTTAAATAAAAATTTAGCAAGTTTATGATGCCATATTTTTCTCCTTTTTAGATGCTACAATCCTCCAAGTGGTGTGGGAGTTGAAATGGTTACTTGACACCTTGACTAGCTCCTTAAAACTCCTCTTCTTCTTGACATGTTGAAGGAAATATGGCCTTATTGATGGTAAAATAAGTTTTTAATGTATTTTTTATTGGATATTGACACCTCTTAGCTAACCCCAATAGGTTATCTTTGACACATCACCTCTTTCTCTTGTAAGGTGTCTAGAAGGCTCTTCATCTCCTTAGGCCTATTTTACACATAAGTGTCAAAACTTGGTTTTAGTTACTATAGCTCATAAAAAAAAATAATGGAATATTACAATCATATTAGACCTAAAAAAATCCATTTTTATGTCTCAAACTATCCCCAATAAGTCATTGTCTAGAAAAAGCTTCAATTAGGCCTCATTCTTTGTAGCCTTTTTTCTATAAATCTCCTTGTGTGGGAGTTTTATGAATGATATTAAAAAAATAAAGGAATATTATTAAGACCATTTATGTCCTTATAATTTCATACCAAATTTCATGAGCTTAATCCAAGTGGAAGTCTACTTTTTCTACCTATCTCTTCTGCCAATTAGGCATAATTAGGCCTCTCGGCCTAGAAAGTGGATTTTGGCTCTAAAATCCTCCTGTACTTGTGAAACCTATGAGAAGTGTGTGATTAAATTTACCCATAACAATAAAAATCTCCATGTCAAGTTTTGGCTTCTAAAACATTGTGATTATAGCCAAATCATGAAATGGCCAAAAACAAGCCCTTTACAAGCCTGTTTGGACTGCCTTGCAAAATGGAGTTGTTTTAGTCACTTTTAAGAGTTATTAAGAATTTTTTTATATTATGTAAGATTAAATAAGTCTCATGGTACCTATTAAAATTATTATAAAGTGCCCATCTCTCCAAAATCCCTACAAAACACAAAAAAACACATAAAATAAGGAATTTTTGACAATCCTTACAATAATCGATACAACTCAAGTAAATGTGAATAACATCCTTGGAGTAATAAAAAACATCCAAGATTTTTTACTATAAATTTGTGGAATTTTATGTTCTTTATAATTCCATCTTTACAAACTGGTCATTATAGCCCTCCTTGGCAACCTGAACATGGTTTGGGTTCTTAAGGATGATTCATAAAGTTGGACATATGAATCCTATAAATAATTTGAAAAATTGAATTAAAATAGGGTGGATAAATTAACCTAGGATAATAAGGTCCCATTAAAATCCTCCTGACTATTCCTAGAAAAAGAAATTGACCTCTCATGTTGGAAACACACAAATTTTGAGGGGTCTAGGCAAGTTTACAGTTTGTAGGTGCTTGTTTGAGTTTAGTTTTGGTCTTAAATGACCTAAATGAGGAATAAAAAATTAAATTTTACCTATTTTAATATTTATATGACCAAAATCCTTCACCAAACCCTCGTATTATACCACTAGCCTATGCCTAAGGTTCTTAGATCAAGTTGACAGTCATATCTTAGCTTCTTATTTTCACCTTTTCTCCCACTGTTCAAGGTCTAAAACATTATGAAATGTTTGTACAAGTCCTTGATTATCATTAAATTATTTAATTAAATCTATTTGACCTCACTTCACTACCATCATCTCTTCAAGGCTTGAATGCCTATAGGCCTATGTACATGATTAGGCCTGTGTAAGGTTCAACATGGTATGCTTGTGTTTCAATCATTGTAATTAAAGTATGATATTCTGATGGGATATTTTAATTACCTTAAAACCATACTCAATTCCCTTCTTCAAATTCTATCATGTTAAAGTCTCTCTCAGACCCTCTAAAGCAAGTAGCCTAAGTTAGTATGTATGACTGTATTGTGGCTAGTTCTGAGTAGGTAGACTTCAAGGTTTCCACTATCTATCTTTTCTTGATTTGGTTAGAGAGTTGTGTGATTTTCACTATAAATTGTGAACCATTTTTACATGTTACAACTTCTCCTCAAAATTCATATACCTTTACCTTTTTAAACAAATAACTCCCTTCTTAATTAGGCAGGTAGAATTGTAATAAAACTATGTATTAGACTAAGTATAGGTAGTTAGGTAAATGAACCCTATTTATCTCCTTGTCCTCAATATTTTCTTAGAGTCTCTTGATTATCCATATCATGAGTAAATTTATATATTTTATACCTTTAAAACATTTACACAACCACTGTCTCAAGATCTTGAGAGACCTTAAATGACTTCATAGTCCTACAACTGGTACATTTGCTTGTATACACACAATCCATTTGAGATGATCTATCAACTTGTCTTTCAAGAGTTATATTACTATCATGAGACATTAATAGATTTTGTCATTAAAGTGATCAAATTAACACCTTATATATCCCTTGAAATTCTACGCTTTCATCCCCATTCATTGTCAAGATAAAATCTCTTCTCAACCAGTGGTTGTAGGTGTTTATTTTGAAGGAATTAACTATATATTAGGTTAATGAAATTTTATTATCACTTTATAAGTTCCCCAATGGACCTGGTTTTATATTATGGTGTCTTAAGACCCTTCTAGTACCTTGAAGTTTCCAAACCTCAACAACATGACTATTCAAGGCCCTTTTTTTATGTAGGTTGGTTGTAGGTGCCTCAATTAGATAGTTGATTATGTATGATTTTACCTTGCCATATAATAATGACCAAAACTATCCAAATATTAGTTCATACTTAATTACAACTCAAATATCCATTCAAGAGCTTTATAACCTCTATATTCATTACACTATGATGTCCTACAGTGGATAAACCATCATAAAGAGAGTTATCTCACTTATTTCAAGTATATAATAATTTAAAAAATGTATTCAAACCTTTTTGCATTCAATGTTCATAAACATACAATCTACAAGTTCATCTCTTAGGAGTAGTCTTAACTAGCCACCACTTATCTTAAAGTGTTTGGAATATATTTCAATGATCCATTTCTCTTTTCATTTTTAAATAATCACCATAATTACATTCTTAGGCAACCTCCATAAATATTGACAACATGAAGTTTCATGGAATGATAGGTCTATAGGTTTGTATGTAGCCACCTACAATCTTATGTTTAGAACCTTGAAAGGATGTAAATATCAATTTTATGAAAAAAAATACCATTACCTTCATTGAAAAAACATATTTAACATGAAGACACAAGATAAAATTATATTACAAATACACATTCAAACACTCAACATAGTCTATATACAGAAACACATAGAACACAGTCCAATGTGGTGAATGGAGATATGATTATCTTTTCAAACTTTTACGTTCATGTAAATATTGAAAAAATACTTCATGAGACTTTATAATATTTTTGAATACCCATACAAAATTTCTTATTTATAAAATATTCCACCATTCTACCTAGAAAGATGAAGAAAGACCCCTATCATGGTTGACTAGCTGATTTTAGGCTCTTAACTTCATAATAATTTTTCATAAAGATAAGGGGATGAATTTGAGAAACAATGTTTGAAGTTTTATTTTAACCAAGACTAAAATCAATTCCCAAAGTTTTAGGCCCCCACCTTCTCTCTCTTATCCAAACCATTCAAAAAACAATTTCCTATGTGAGCTTGTGAAGGATTCAATAAGAGAGATATGACATTTTTTTACTTCTTCTAGCCTTGTAAATACTATATAATCATTGTGCTAGACCTAAAAACAACTAAGCATGTTGGCAACTTTATTTATCTACATATTCTCTCTCTTCCCATGTTGTACTTGCTTGGGAAGCCTTTAAAACTAAATTTTTATGACTTGAAACTCTTAGGTCAATACTGTGACATAAAATAAGAACTTTTTTGACCTCATTTTACCTTTTATACATTTTTTCAAGGTACTATAAATGACCCTTTTGATCCTTTTTACTGAGGACACTCAAATAGACCAAAACACATAGAAGAGACTTACCTTAATCTTTCCAAATTTACCTTAATAAATGTTAATAAGGTATTTTAGACTCAACTAGGACCTCTTAAATCACTTAAGGTTCAAGATTTTGACTATAAGGATCCTATTTTGACCTAAGGATCAAAATTGGATAATAGTTACCTTTGCCATCAAAATTAGACACTAGTCATCAAATTAGGATGCTTAACAACTTGTTGGAGTCACCAAATGCTGAGTGTAGATGCTATGACAACTACAAGTATGTCAATACCAACACCAATCTTGGAAAATTTTATTAAATATGGGTCCCATTAGGCATGTTAATAATTGTTGTCACTTTGATTTCCACCCTTTGAGGAGGTGTTTCAAGTCTCCTCATTCAATTGACACAATGGGAACTCTCTAATGATGTGGGTGGCCTATAGCTAAAGATAACTTCTAGAGAGAGTTGGCTCCCTTGATGCTACAACTATATTATCAATACACCTACTTAAAATTCAATGAAAAGAGAGATAAAGTTTAAAGTAAATAGAAAAAATGGGTGATACACCAAATTGTAGGTCTTATCCTATGGTCTATGAGTTAATACCAAAGCTAAAATAAGGTTGAATCTAATTACACAACTTCAAATAGTTCTCTAGCATAATTATTTCAATATGGAGATTAAAATTGATACACAAACTAAGAGGGGAAATCAAGAGGCCTATAATGAATCACTAATGAAGGTTTTCCACACTTAAAATTTACATAACCACTTAATACACACCATATAACCTAAGAAGATATAACTTATAAATAATGAAGAATGAAGAGGATAAATACAAGGAGATTGAAACATCAACACTATTATTCATTAATAATTCACCATTAATACACTAAATATGAGATAAATAAGGCAAAATCAGTTTGTATTCACTTTAAAATCAAAAAAGTAGGACTTCACCATACTAACTTGGAGTATCCTTTTACAATCCATTCTAGGCCAAATATATAGAAGAAAAGAGAAGAGGGACAGGGAGAGGAAGTGGGAGAAGTCCATCATGATTGTCTTATATCATGAAACTAGTTACAATGCTAAGGAAAAGTGAAGAAATAGTCCAATTATTCATCCTCAAAATGTGTTGGTTTGGGTTGATGATTTCCTCATGAGAGGTGGCATAGAAGTGGTTCTTCATCTCCTATGACTCATCTTTCTTCACTTGAAACTACCCTTTCTTGGATAGAGGAGTTATAAGTTGTTATCTTGACACATGGCCTAATTAAACTCTTTGGAATCTTTCTATGCCATCTTTGAATCTTTCAAAGCATATTTCATCTTGGTGAGAGTGCAACTTAAGTTTAGACATATTCATACTATGCTCTTTATCATTAAAACCTGTAGCTTGCATGTCAAAGTTTGTTTGATCCAATGAGTGATAATGAGGACAATCTTTCCAAGACCTAGTCTAACTTTGAAGACTATAATAACACTCTTGTCAAATCCATGTAGGTCTTGTAAAAGATCATATCATCTATATCCAAGCTTATAGATCACTTTCTATGAGTCTTCATAGTTTACTAGCGAGTGCTTTGAAGAGGGTTGTGTATTCTTGTAATAAAAGTTCCAAGTAGACTTGAGGATTATCTTAAGACCTTGTTTAGACCTTGAGGTGACATTTAACACCAAAACCATGACACCAAGACATGATTATCAAAAATACCATTTCAAGGTTAGATGACTCAGTTACCTAGTTTTGAACAATCTTTGGTCATGGGTGATTGATTAGCTAACAACAATCACATGAGTAATAAATCAAAAGGCTCAAGTAAATGTGTAAATTATTTCCTTGGTGCATTAGATATTATAGTCAATTAGGCTATTGTGCAATTATTTTAACTATGGTAGTTGTTTCCTTTTTAGTTTCAAAAGTTTTTACCTTATAACTTGGTTTGATTTTAAATTTTGTACTAGATGTAGATGCAGATGGTGTTTACTACATAATTAAGCTTATTCAATGCTATAAGCTTCATTTCATGATCCTGTACAACATGGCATAAGTCATTGAAATATTAAAACTATTTGACAATAATGGACTCATGTAAAGGAACAAGTAAACTTTGATTGAATATGTTTTTTTATCTCTTTGTCTTCCATATGATTGGTCATTTTAGCTAGAATTATCTTATATCTCAAGACATACTCATTGATTGGTTTATTAGTTCCTTGTTTGATCTTTGTAATTTGAGTATAGGAAATATTTTCAATAATGTTAATAGAAAAGTGTGCTAAAAAAGATCTATAATAGGTTTGAATTCTTTCATGGATTGGAGAGGTAAGTCATAAAACCACCTCAAATCATAGTCCTTAAGGATCCTCAGAAATAATTTGGTCAAAAGTTTATCATTGGAAAGATAATCAAGGTATGCCACATAAAAAGTTTGAAGATGTTGTTCAGGATCACCCTTGCCATCATAAAATGTGAAATTAGGTACAACAAATCTAATTATAAAAGGGTGAAAATCGATCTCAAGTGCAAGAGGGTTATGCAACACATGTTGTGAATCTATAGCATGTGAAGGCTTTGAATCCTTTTGTTCAATGTTTGTAACCTTATCCTATAAGATCTTTACAACTTGAAGGAGTGATTGAACTAAAGGCCCAATGGGATTTTGATTATAAATTTGAGTAGTAATAGGCATTGAAACTAGTATTTATGTTGAAATAACAGGTAAGTTCATCATAGATATATCAATAGTAGTTTCTAGGAACAAAGGTGGAACACATAATTTGTGCCCCCATTAGATGTATCAAGTTGTAATGTGTTCAAGGGGAGGGATTTATCCACTAAAGTTTTTGCATTTTTAGCTTTAAATATAGTTTATAATATTTTATCAAGATCTTCAAGGTTTTATTGAATGCACTCACAAAACATTGTAATTACATGAACTTGGTCATTTTCTACTTGGTCTTTTTCATTTTTTTTGTATTTTCATTATCATTATCTTCTTCTATGATAACCCTATCAAGATTTTTTTCATTGTTAATATGGCTATCATCATGATCCAAGGTATGAGATCCCTCATTTGTTTCATAAATATTGGATGGTTTGAGGGGAATCTTAATATATTAAATAGACACACCCCCAATCTAAGGATATGCCTAGGTTACATGCAAAATGGAACAATTTAAAATAAAAAAGTACAACAATCTAAAACCCTGAGAATAAAAAAATTGCATTCACATAGATCAGGTTCACTAAATGTTTGACCCTAATTTAGATTGAATAATCCTACTTGGGTAGATAGTGTAGACACCAAAAATCCTCACACCTATGATTCTGAATGTCAAAGTAGCCTTGGAAGTACCCGTAGACCTTCGTAGGACCAATCTACACCTATCAAGCCTAAGCTAGCCAATCTGGACGTAGTTGCACCTAACTAAATAACCTTTGCCTTCAATACCCTATCCATGTGGACCCTGATTGTCGATGGTCAAGGTGACCATTGATGGTTAGCCTTGGGGACCCCTGACCATCAATGGTCAGGATCCACCTTCTCACCAAGATCATGTAAGCTCTACCAACCCTTTATTAAATATAACTTGTCTAATTTATGTCATGAGCCTTTGCATGCACAAATTATATTTAGATGACCTAGTTACACCTTCACTTCCACCTCTTGATTATGCCTATAAGAGAGAGAGGCTTAAGAGGTCAAATCTATCTACAATAATTATCAAGAGTTCAAGTACTCAAGATTTTTATTTTGTAGGTCAATCAGGTCAATCAACATCATTAATGTTATCAAGCATTATCAACCATCTTATTGAGAGCCAACTCACCATCACCTCTCAACGAAGATTTTAGGTACTATTACTCTATTAGAATCAAGCCAAATTTCACCAACAGGATAACTACGTCACCCACTTAGCAACTAACTTTTGATAAGACAAGTACTTTTTTGTCAATATTCACATTCTTTTATTACATTTTGCAATCAGTCTAGCCCTTGCCCAATTCCTATAATCCATTTATGGAATCTCATCATCTTCTATTGATCAAACCTAAAAATACATAGTCAACCATTGATAGTCACATCCCAACCACCAACGGTCAAGCATAACTACCGATAATTACCCCAACCGCCAATGACCACATGTGGTAAAAAAACTAGTAAGCTAATTTCACCCACCCATACCCAATCAAATCTAGTTTTATATGATTCTAACCACTCAAAGACCCATTTCAGATTTTTTGAAGCATACCTTGACCTGCTAGCACTAGTGTAAATTAGTTTATCACTAATTAGATCATTTTTAATATATTTTTCTAGCAAGCTTTCTTGTATTCATTTTAGTACCTTTTGATTATTGATACAAGTACCTTCTTTACATCTTTATCAACTTAATTATTTAAAATTTGTGGATTGATAGCCCCTAAGGAAGCTCTCACTTCAAGGATCTAACTATCACTAAGCAATCCACCCAACTATCTGTCTAACAAACAAGTTTGCTTTAGTGATTTCTTATCTGTATGTGTTCATCCCAAGCCAAATAAGATCTCTTCACAATATTCTAATTTAACACATGCACAAACAACAAGTTTTTTAACCATACCTGTATCGAGTTTCTTTTATCTCTTTCTTTCAAACTTAAGTGGAAATTTACATGGAACATTTTGGCACACTCGATGGGACCTAGAGTCTTTACTCACATTTTCTTTACATTTGTATGCTTTCCTCTCTATCTATGCTCATAGTTCAAACTAAAATTTATTTTAAGCTTAAAATCAAAAACATCCATTGCTTTTTAACATTAGTTCACTTTGAATTAAAGCACAATAATCTTATCATAGCATCACCTTTGTTACACACACTAGCCAGACCACTTTCATCAATCAAACATCAAAACAATTTGAGACAAGGCCCGACAGGGATTTCATCACCTAGCAATCACCTTACTCATTCTTGACAATCCTAATTAGAGGTCATTACCAAGGGGAGAACCAACTTAGCTCTCTGGTTGACTATAAACTCTAAACATCAATATATATTGGCTAAGCACCCAACACCCTTATCATTGTGGGACTGTGAAGTGAGGTGGTAGGCCCTAATACCAAGCTACACATTGATTCTAATATAGATTATTTTGAGCACCTAAATAACCCAAAACCAACCATAGACTACTTTTATAGTTCTTGATCTACAAGCCAATTACTATCACACATTCTCATAAACTAAGGCATAAGCTAAAAGTGAGATTGAATCTAACCTCTAGGCTTAACATACTTCATAGTGTGTGTCTTGATTGCCTTGATCATTTTCTTGTTTGAGTGGTGAGTGTATTCTTGTTTTCTCTCCCCTTTTTCTTGTATGGTTCTCTCTCATCAGTAGCAAAGAGACCTAGTAGAACAAAACCCATCACTTAAATCAACTTCTTCTACCTCCTCATCTATGGAGTACATCTCTGAGGTAGAAGATTCACCTCATCCATTGGGAATCCCTACTTTCCCCAAGGAGACATGGATTTTACCACAATTTTGGACAACAATCCAATTGCCCTTCAACATTATGTTAACACCTCTTCTCACCATATCCTTGTTTCAATATCACCTCATATTCTCATTACAACATGCCATCCCACCTAATGAAGGGTATCCATATTTCTGTGATCACCACCCAACCTTTGACCACCCAAGAATCTTTGTCTACTAACCCCTTTGATGCTATAGCTAAAAACCAACTTATCCAACTAGTTATTACCCTAACACCTTCCACCCCTACTAATAACTCCTCTACTTTTGGGATAATCCAACCATTAACACATCATGCTCCACTTGTAGCTGGAGCACCCACCACTAGCACTACCAACCTCCCTTCTATCAAACCTAACCCATCGATCAATACCCATTTACTAAGCTTAGGGGTATTTATCCCTTCTACTTTACCACCCATTAACACAAAGGTCACTACCTCACCTCTTGTCACCATCCCAACTACTACCCATGCCTAATCCACAAGGACTCCTTAGTAGTTACCTATTATACCCAATCTAGGATACATCCCTAACCCATAAGGGTATGTACCTACTACCCAACCACCATCATCCACCTACCCTACCCAACATCTAGAATCCACATTTTAATATGTGGTAGCCTCTCAACTACCAAATAATTACTAATATGTTGCCCAACCTCAACCACAATATCAGCCTTACAATCCTTTTGGTGCACCACCTCAAACTGACCTAATGAAAATAATCATGGACAAGATGACCAACTTGAGTAATCTATTTCAGGGGCTCATAACATCATATCCTATGATCAAGTTTGTAATGAACTTATTCATCATTCTGTCCCCATCAGACCTTACCCTCCTTCAATGGGAACTTCTAAAATTTACCAAATTTCAAATCAAGGAGGACCCCAAATAAACACCTTAGGGATTTCAAGCATGCATGTTAAATGATTTATTGTGATGATTCCCTTCTCCTTTGACTGGTATAGTGCCCTCACCAAGCATTCCATCTTCTCTTTCACCAAACTGGCATAGGTCTTTTTAGAGCACTTTTCCATTAACATTTCCAAGAAGGTCTCTATCATGGACCTCTATTCTATCAAGCATTTCAATGATGATTACATTTCTAATTTTTTCACCCATTGGAGAATCTTGATTAATCAGCTTTCATTTTCCCTACCTCAACCTAAAATTATATAACTTTTTGCTCAAGCCTATGCCAAACATATATCTTCTACACTGCGCATTCAAAGCTTTAAAACATTGTTTGAGGATTTTACCATGGCATGTAAACTAGAAAATTGAGCCATAGATGAGGGTAAATTGAAGTTACAAAACAATAACTCTACCTTCAAGACCAATGAAACCTCTTCCTCTAAACTAGGCAACCAAGCCAATACCAGAACTAAGACCAGGGGAACTATGAATACCATCATCTTTAAAACTACCCCTCCACCCAATGTCAATCAAAAAAATTCTCCCATTACCTCCAACCAAAATACAAGGAACCCAAACTAAATCAACCAAAAAAAATTTACTCCACTTGGAAAATCTTATACCTCAATTCTAGATAAGCTATTAAAAGTTAACCTTATACAACTTCCACCCATCAAACCTCCCTAATAGTTTCATTCTTCTCATCCAGCACTTGTTTGGTATAATGAGAATGATCTCTATGATTTTCATCAGGTAATTGGACATGATTTTAGTTGATGTAATACTTTCAAAAATTTTGTTCAGAGTCTTATTGATAAAGGGGAACTTATGTTGGATAATCCTAATGCCCCTCAAAATCAAGTTCTTGACATCTTTAGGAAACCTTTTCCCAAGCATGACCCTATCAAAGCTAAGGAAAAACAAGATAAATATTCTCATGATTCCCACATGATCAATAGGGTCTTTGATGCACCTGTCATCCAACCTACTTGCTTTCCCCCCACTTCCTCTACCAAGGTGATGAAGTCACTTTCCTTCCTTCAGAGGCCCAAACCAAGGGGGTTCATTTTTCCTTAGCTTCACTCATAGAGGATTTAGATTCATCAATCACCCCTTTGGATAGCCAACTTGAACAAATATCCATTCCTATCCCACCATATACCCTAAATACAAACCAAGCCACAACTAAAGACATCATGCCTAGGGGAGTGAATTTTTCACATAAACCCCTCATAAAATGGCCACCCAACCTAAACTTACCTCCTTTGATTAAGGAAATGAAAGAGGATATCAACCCTCCTCAACTTGTAGGTGGCTCCTTGACATATGATACCCTAGAGGCTAGACCACTATACAAACCTTTTTCCAAACTCATTTAAAAGATAGGTATCGCTACAAAATTGGACATGGATCAAACCACCTTCTGGCAATAGTTAGGACTTCTTCCCATCAGCAAAAATGAACCCTATATCAAGACCTAAACAGCCAATCCATCATATCTCTACCACCTCTTAAACCAATCCAAACTTATACCAACCCCCCACCTCCTCAATCAACCAAAACCTTTTAAAACTCTTGGTGCCTTCCTTACTCAGAGTTTGGTTAATGGATCCTTGAAAGTAGACTTAACTTCACCCAATCCTATACCCAAGTCTCAACCCACACCAACCAAGAGGATGAAAACATTGAACGGATGCATGACTAAGCCTCTACCTCCCTCTACCTTACCCTCTATCTTAGGGCCTCATCCTTCCACTTTGCTTAAAAAATAACCCCCCTTCAACATATGTCACCCACTGCCATTGATTACACCAACACATTTATTATCTAATGCACTGGTCCTTCCCAGATTAAAAATAGTTAGATCATCAAAATTAACCACCCTAACTACCAACATACCTATACCAAAACCATCAACTAGAAAAACCACCCTACCTAAACCATCTCTCACCAAACCTATTGCCACCAACATACCCATCTTACCAACCCAAACTATGAGCCCTAAAATTTTCTTACCTCTAGCACAATCCTATATGACCATTATTCAAAGATTATTGCAGACATTTGACTTCACATTACCTCCTATTAAACCTTTCAATCCTCTCAATTCAAAGCCAACCTGGTATAATGATTATCAAATTTACTCTTATCATAGGACACCTAGGCATGAAATGAAGAATTATAAAGCTCTCTAAGACATTATCCACCAACTCTATGATGCGGATGATATTTTTGTAGGTGAATTTCTATCCATTACTCCACCACTACACCCAATAACTAGTCACCGACATATTCCCCAATCCCCCACTCTCACCTCAGAGTGATAGAGAATCCACCCAACCCCCATCACACCTTGCCCCTCTATCTATACCATTAATGTGGTCACACGATCACAAAAAAAGGATAAGGGGAAGGCTAAAGTGCCCATTATATGGACATACCCACCAACTAACCTACACTAAACCAGATCCAAACCTCCACATTTGTAACTAAGCCCAAAGTCACCATATGAGGCACTCCAGTGGCTAACCCCTCTGACTCCATCAAGAGGGTCATCCTTAAAAAACTTCACTAGCACCTAGCTAAAATGAGCCTCTATGAGCTCATTTCCACCTCACCTCACCATCTTTAGGGCATGATCAAGGCTATGCAAGCCATTAAGGTTAGACCAGGAGACTCCCAGCCTATAGAGGCATTCATCAACACTCTCCATCTCTCCACCCTTGTTACCTTCAAGGACTTAGAGATACCTTCTATCCACCCCAAAGAACTAGATCCCCCTATTTTTATTACAACCCACATCAACAAAACCTACATCAAATGCATTATTATTGATGGGGGAGCCAGTATCAACATTATCTCTTCCCATGCCTTTGAGCAACTCAAGCTACTAGACAATGTCATGTCTGAAAATTTAACCATATTTAGATCCTTTAATGATACCATGACCACTACCTTGGGAATCATAATCCTTCATATTTTTTTAGGACCTCACATGCTCCTCAAACTCTTTTATATGGTCAAAGGTGAATTCTAGTTTAATGTTTTGCTAGAGAGACCTTAGATCTAGGCCATGGGTTGTGTACCTTCCACCCTCCATCATTGTGTCAAGTTTGAACACAAAGGTCAAGTCATTACCATAAAATCTGACCCTATCCCTTTTACAACATTCAATATAAGCTACCGACCTATTAACATTCTCCTACCTCTATTGAAAGTACTACAAACAACCACCATCAAGCCCTCACCCATGGAAGCTGAAGCCATTACTTTTTCCCCTTCCACTAAGGCATCTACCAGTTCATCTATCCCTATAGACTATATACCCATCACTAATCCTTTAGAACCTACCTTATAACACCTTAACCTTGGATAATACCATCTCCTCACCCTTGATGCCTTCCAAACCCCTCAAGAATATGGAAAGCTCAACCATCAACCATGTTATATCCCAACATTGGAGCCATTGTTCCTTTGGGACCTAGTTTTCAAACCCACTTTATCTATGGGGGAATTGATAAACTAATTAATTATACTAACACCCCCTCTTCACCTCAACCACCTTCTCCTATTTGGATAACCCAAACTTCACCAAACTATACCTTCATGGGTGTACCTAGAATGGATTTGGTTTGGGATGATATGAGCACAACCCAAACATGTTGACCTTAATTAAGACATAAAATCCTCACAAGAATCATGGCCTTGACTTCATTATACCCAATATGAAGAAAACCTAACAACCTATCGTTACCATTGTTGAAGAAAACACCCCTTCCTCACCAATAACCCCTCCACCTGAGTGTGAGGATGAGGACATCATCCCACCTAACTTTTTTTTTTCATCCACTTGATAAATCTTAGCTCCCTAACTTATCAAAATGAAGGGTCACATATATCCATCCATTTAACCCATCCTAAACTGGTGGGATAAGACTCTCCTACCATTTACATTGTCCAGTGCCAAAATGATGATTATATTCTCACCTACCTTTGTGCACCTGATTCTTCCATCCAAAAATCCTTACCTCTAGAGACCTCCACCATGTTGAATGAACCTACCATATACATTGACATAGGACCTTTGGAAAACCCCCATGTCATCAAACTTAGCCAAACTCTCACCTCTAAGGAACTACATAACTTCTCTACCTTCCTCCAAGACTATAGTATTGCATTCACCTAGTCATATGCTAACATGCCTGGTATTGACCTAACCATTGCCACCCATAACATCATAACCAATTGTGATGCAAAACTTGTCAGACAAAAACTTCACTGAATACATCCTCACATATCCCTCCTTATCAAAGAAGAGCTTTAACACCTCCTTTCTATCAACTTTATTCAACCCATTGATTATCCCCAATGGGTTTTGAACATCATGCCTATCACTAAAGCCACATGGGGACTATGTATCTATGTGGAATTTTATGACCTCAACCTCACCTACCCAAAAGATGAATTTCCTCTACCTAGAATTAACTAACTTGTTCATCTTACAATAGGCTACGAGATGTTGTCACTCATCGATAGATTCTCAAGTTATAATCATATTTTAATTGCCTCTAAAGATCAACATAAAATAACCTTTCTCACCTCATGGCATACTTTCTATTATAGAGTCATGCCCTTCGGTCTTAATAATGCTAGAATAACCTACCAAGATGCCATTGTTAGGTTGTGGAGCTAAAAGCTTCAACCTTTGCAAACTGAGGAACAGATGGTTGCTGAGTTCTACAGGAACCGGCGTCGGCAGCAGGACCGACGTCGACAGAGTCCAGTGCAGAAGGCCACCGGCGACGGCAGTAAGTCGGCCGACGTCGGCAGAACCAGACAAGCAGGGACCGACGTCGGTCGCCTGTGTGTTCCAGAACTGCTCGTTTCACAGACAGTTAGTTAAGTGAACGAAGAGTTTGCATGTTGAGACCAGTTAGAGTCTTGTGCTGCGAGGACTATTGTCTAAATTAAGAGTCTAAGTTATTGTTTGAGTTAGGGATCTATTTATAGACCCATTGGCATGTACTGTATAAGGCATGAGATAGAAAGGAAGAGTTCCTTCTAGTTGTAAGATCTGTGAGTTGCAGGTTGTTGCAAGCTCATTGGGGATCTACATGTAAGTTTGGTCTTTGAATTGCAAGTTGCAGGTTCATGAGAGATTAGCTTGAAGTGCTATAGAGTGCTTGATGTACCGGCAGGGTTATTACTGACTGGTTGGTGAGGTGAACACCAATTCTGTGTGTGAGTTGGTTGTTGGGACCATTTTTTGTGTAGGAGAGTGTGTGTGAGAAGAATTACTGAACACTTGAGGTGTGGCGAATCTCTGTAAGGTGAAAGAGTGTGGCGGCTCTTTGTTGTATTCTTTTCTGTCAGTGTTAATACAAGATAGTGTATTGTCTCTCATATTCTGTGCTATTGGTGAATTCTAGTTACTTGTGTTTCTGGTTATTTCTGCATATTCAATTGCTTATACTTGGTAATCATACTGTGCTTTTTCTGAGAAGCAAGATCCCAACTAGTGGCATCAGAGCATGTTTGTTGTTCTAGATTCCTGACAACTGGTATCAGAGCCTTGGTTGTAAGTTCTTAAGCTTGATACCATCAATCGGTATCAGAGCTTTTGGTTGGGATACTAACAGATTGGTGTAGATCTGGGTAGTGTGTTTTGATTACAGGTTACTCACAGGGTTTCTATTTGAGTGGGAGTTGAGCAATGACAGAAAGTAGTCAACTACGAATGGAGAAGTTCAATGGCAAGAACTACCAATTATGGAGGATGCAGATTGAGGACTATCTGTATCAGAAAGATTTGTACTTACCGTTGGGTGGGGTTGCTAGCAAACCCTTGGATATGAAAGATGAAGAATGGGAGGTTCTTGATCGGAAGGCTCTGGGATCTGTTAGATTGAGTCTTGCATCATCTGTGATTTCCAGCTTATCACAGTGTAAGACAACGGTGGAGTTGATGGAATCTTTGGCAAATTTATATGAAAAACCCTCAGCTTCGAATAAGGTATTTCTTATGAAGCGTTTATTTAATTTGCAAATGTTGGAAGGTGGATCTGTTCATAGCCATCTTAGTGATTTCCATGGTTTAGTAAACCAGTTAAGTTCAGTCAATATTGTATTTGATGATGAAATAAGAGCTCTCTTAATCTTGTGTTCATTACCTGAAAGTTGGGAAGGTATGGTAATGGCAGTTTCTAATACTGTGTCTCCTTCAAAAGTCTTAAAAGTGGATGATATTGTGAGTGTAATCTTGAACGAAGAGATACGCAGGAAAAGCACAGGTGAATCATCTGGAGATGCTTTGAGTGTTGAAGGAAGAGGAAGGCCAAGAGAGAAGATAGAGCGTGGGAGATCAAGGTCGAAGACGGGCAAGAGATCCAAGTCCAGGTATGGCAGAATAACCTGCTGGAAATGTGGAAAGCAAGGGCACTTAAAGAGAGATTGCAGATCGGGTACAGATCAGCATGAAGAACATGAAGAAGAAGCAGATGCTGCAGGTTACATTGCACAGGATGCTCTGGTATGTTCTTTGGATAAAGTAGAATCTTGGGTATTAGATTCTGGTGCCTCTTTTCATGCATCCCCACATAGGGAATTTTTTCATGAGTATGTCCAGGGAGATTTTGGAGAAATTTGTGTAGGGAATGGTAAGTCTTGTCAGATTGTTGGCAAAGGCAAAGTGAAGCTGAAACTGCAGACAGGTAACACATGGGTGTTAAAGGAGGTCATGCACGTCCCAGTTCTGAAGCGGAATCTAATTTCTGTTAGAAGTTTGGGTGAAGAGGGTTGCACAGTAACTCTCATAGCGGACTCTTGGAAGGTTACCAAGGGTACACTTGTTATAGCTAGAGGTAAGAAAGTAGGTACGCTTTATCTATCTACTTGTTTTACTGATTCTTCTTCTGGGTTATCTACTTCAGCTGTAGATTCGGAGATGTGGCTTGATAGGCTTGGTCACATAGATATGAAGGAGATGCTGGTTCTTGAGTCAAAGGATATGCTTTCGGATTTGGAAGGCATGGATCGTGGTTTCTGTATGCAGAAGAAGAAGGTGAGATTTCTTGAGGAATCCGATGTTAGTGACAAGAACAGGAAAGCCTTGGTTTTCAAGGAGAAAGTGACGGACAGAGTTCAGCACAAGGTGCAGGGGAATTCTAAGCAGAGCAAGGGTGTTTTGGACAAGGGTTTGATCCAAAAGGAGCTCGCGGGAAAAATTCAGGTCTCACAAGAAAAACACAGAGACCGACGTCGGCAGGAAAACTGGCGTCGGTGTCTAGACAGGGACCGATGTCGGCTATGTGCAGCCCGACGTCGGTGACTCGGGGCAGACAGAGACCGGCGTCGGCCAGAGGAAAACGACGTCGGCGGAGAGGCAGTCGCAGGGAACCGACATCGGTCGGCTGTAGACTGAGATGTGACTGGCATCGGTCACTGAGACGAATTTTGGGTGGACAGCAAGCTGTCATGGAGTCTCAAGCGCCCATATGGAGGACTGAAGGTGTAAGTAAGTTCTTAAATTCGTCATTTCCCTTCTTTACACTACTTGTTGCTCACTTATGGCATAGGACCAGGGAGTTATTGAAGAAGCAGAACAGGTAGATCCAAGAAACAGTGGGAGCTAGGCTTGAATGAGGATGTGATTCCTTGGAGGAGAACCAAACAGGTGTTTTGGGTAGTGTTGCCAGCTGGAAGTAAACACTGAGAGACGAATGGATGTTAAGGATGAAGAAGAGCGGAAATAGATACGTGAGATGGAAGATCAGGGTATTTGATCTTGTATCAGCTGCAGGGCAATGGAGGTTTGTTCATTGTGTTTCTCTTTACCAGGTTGGATAGTATTAGCTACACTATCCTATTTTCTGTATGATGTGCTTGTTGCAGGGTTACATATACAGGTATTGCTGAACTAAAGGTAAAGCTAGTTCAGGTGTTTGTCATGGAGGATCTGGGAGCAGCAAGATTCTTGGCAAGAGTGTGTTCTAGAGACATGGAAGGTCATGTGTTGACTTTGTTTCAGGATGATTGTGTGGAACCGGTTAGCACACTGATGGTTAGACAGTTCATAGAATAGGTGTCTTGATTCACATAATGAGGTTGAGTGCATGGTATGTACTAAACCTGAGTTTTCCCAAGCAGTGGGAGTTGTCACAAGTTAGGAGCCAATTCGGGAGAGAACCATTAGAGGACAGTTCAGTGGATTCTTACAGGGACTAGTAGCAGGTGCACATGCTATGCAAGTTCAGGCTTATTTCTACATGGTTGTAGATGTGGATGTGGCAGATAATTTGGATGACAGGTTTTGCACCACGGATTTTGTGGTGGTTGGTCTTCAAGGATGATTTTGAAGATGGATACATTGCCAAGGTAACAAACTAGACGGTGTACAGGTACATGTACAGGTTGCAGCTGTTTATCTCCAAGTGGGAGATTGTTAGGTTATGGAGCTAAAAGCTTCAACCTTTGCAAACTAAGGAATAGATGGTTGCTGAGTTCTACAGGAACCAGCGTCGGCAGTAGGACCGACGTCGGCAGAGTCCAGTGCAGAAGGCCACCGGCGACGGCAGTAAGTCGGCCGACGTCGGCAGAACCAGACAAGCAGGGACCGACGTCGGTCGCCTGTGTGTTCCAGAACTGCTCGTTTCACAGACAGTTAGTTAAGTGAACGAAGAGTTTGCATGTTGAGACCAGTTAGAGTCTTGTGCTGCGAGGACTATTGTCTAAATTAAGAGTCTAAGTTATTGTTTGAGTTAGGGATCTATTTATAGACCCATTGGCATGTACTGTATAAGGCATGAGATAGAAAGGAAGAGTTCCTTCTAGTTGTAAGATCTGTGAGTTGCAGGTTGTTGCAAGCTCATTGGGGATCTACATGTAAGTTTGGTCTTTGAATTGCAAGTTGCAGGTTCATGAGAGATCAGCTTGAAGTGCTATAGAGTGCTTGATGTACCGGTAGGGTTATTACTGACTGGTTGGTGAGGTGAACACCAATTCTGTGTGTGAGTTGGTTGTTGGGACCGTTTTTTGTGTAGGAGAGTGTGTGTGAGAAGAATTACTGAACACTTGAGGTGTGGCGAATCTCTGTAAGGTGAAAGAGTGTGGCGGCTCTTTGTTGTATTCTTTTCTGTCAGTGTTAATACAAGATAGTGTATTGTCTCTCATATTCTGTGCTATTGGTGAATTCTAGTTACTTGTGTTTCTGGTTATTTCCGCATATTCAATTGCTTATACTTGGTAATCATACTGTGCTTTTTCTGAGAAGCAAGATCCCAACTAGTGGCATCAGAGCATGTTTGTTGTTCTAGATTCCTGACAGCCATGACCTATATTTTTCATGACCTTATTCATACATTTATCGAAGGCTATGTAGATGACCTTCTTAGGAAGTCCAAGCTTTGTAAACACCATTTAGCCATTCTCAAAATTATCTTTGAGTGACTTGTCCACGATCATGTCTACCTAAATCCCAAGAAATGTATTTTTGGAGTCTTGTTAGGAAAACTTCTTAGCTTCATCATTTCCCTTCAAGGAATCAAGGTGTAGACACTGAAATAGTGTCTAACCCTTGGTCACCTTCCCCCTTGGTCCATTCTTAACCCATTCTTAAAACATGCACTTACTAATTTAAAAATAATAATTTATTATTAATATTCTCCCCTTTGACACCCTGCCTGACACCTCGCCTTGGACTATTTCCCACCCTATAACTCACCCAAGACCTATTCTTACTTCTCTCTAACCACCGAACCAACTCTCGTGCATATTTAGCCCAACCTTTTGACATTCTCCAACGGATAGTGCACTTGGTGGATGAAAAATGGGCTTGGTGACTCTTTTTCCCATTCTGCACCTGCTGACGTCGGTCAAATGTCGGTCGATGCCAGCGGAATCGCCGACGTCGGTTATACTTAAACAAATTTTATAACCCTTTGACGGATCCCAATCACAAATCGATTAATCTCTGGAGCTAATCATGAAATCTCGAATCTTCTTTCGGCGAAACAAAGTTCTTGTGCTTTTGCTTTTTAGTGTTTTGGGCCTCTTGGTGTTCTTGTAGGGATCAGCATTCTTGACAACACTTTATAGGCACTAAGGTCTTGCATCAGACATTCTGCATAGGGATTGCACGATATCTCCATCACCAGCAACAACTGAAACACAGCTTCTGCATCTTTGCCAATTCGTATCACAGCTAAGTATTTGTATTGTTTTCATTTCAGTGTCATTTACAATATATTAGCATTCTGTCTATTGTCTATTCCAAGCATCATTGACCCAACCTTCCCTGTTCTTCCCAGAGAGGCTAAAAAGCCTTCTCTCACCCCTTATTCCCTTTTCTTTACCTCTAACACTCCCTTAGTCTCTCTTCAGACAACACCCTCTGTCTAATCAATTTAGCACAAGTTATCAAAGACTTACAGACCATCTTAAGACCAATCTAATCAACCTGATTAAATTGCTTTACGGAAAGGTTGAAAGGCCTTTTTCCTGCCCCTTACCCCTTTTCTTGACAATATTCCCAGTCCCTTAGACCCCAAACAGTCCCTCTAAATCCCTCATAGACCCTCAGACTCATAGACAAGACCACAGTCCATCTTGTAAACCAAAAACTAGACCTATAACCTGTCCTTGGCCATTACCCCGACCGACCTCGTCCACTTCCCCTACTGACGTCGGCAGTCTAACCGTCATCGGCGACCTTCCTGACCAACGCTGGCAATATAACTGACATCGGTGACTATGTTAAGCAGATTACAGCTTATCAGGTACGCATTTGCTTTTAGTTCTTTCTTTTCAAATCTTTTATTATTTCTCTTTTCTATCTCTGTCATATTCTGTTTTAAACAGTGGATTGTCATCCTCCAAGAAGCCTTAGCACTTCTAGGACCAAGCTTTTGCTTGGCAATCCACCCTCTTATCAACTAACATTTTTTGTGTTTTAGTGTCTATCTCTTTTAGGTGTCATCCTCCACAACCAAAGAGGAGTTCTCACAACGTCTGGATTACAGTGCGCAGACTACATCCAGGTACATACAAGCCTTGACCATTTCCTTAAGTTTCTCATTTTCTCTCTTTGAATGTGAAAGCGAAATAACATAGAAACATTCTGGCACGCCCGGTGGGACCCTTAGGGCCTTCCTTGGGTTCCTTTCCTTATTTTTTTCATTTAGGTGCATTAGGTTTCTCCCTTTTTACCTCTTTCTTCTTTTCTAAAAGACATCATAAGCAGGAATAAAAAGAACTTTTTCTTTCTTTTCTTGCATTTCTAGACTAGTCAAAAATCATTTTCTTCAACCCTTTCTCAACTTGTTTTCATTCCAACTTAACATTTCGATTTGGGGCTTTAAAATATATTGCATTCCATTTCTGCTTGCTTGCATTTCTTAGTCCACACTTATTAATTAATAAACCGCATATTGAATAAATCATAGATCACTTGATGTTACACAACCAAACCACGTGCACTAAATTAAACATCAAACTCACTTGAGACAAGGCCCGACTGGGATTTCATCACCCAGCAGATACCTTACCCATCCCAGTGATCCTACTTGGATTTCACCACCAAGGGGAAAGCCCACTCTGTTCTCTGGTAGAGTCTAATCTATAGGGAAAGTATATTTTGGCTAAGCGAGACCAGCTCACCACTGGAATCGTGAAGTGAGGGGAGCTTGCTCCTTAGCACCAGGCCATGTACGAAACCTAACACAGACTTTTGAGTGCCTAAACATACCTGAAACCATCTTTAGACTACTTATTCTAGGACCCTTATAACAGCCAACCTCCTCAAACATCACTTTAAGGCATAAGCCACACGATCCTAATAAAATTATTTCTAGGGATTTAACGCTAGGATCTGCCTGTCCTCATCTTATTTTCTATTTTTATCTATTTTTTTTGAGATGGTAAGGACATCTTCTTCATTTCCAAAAACTTTTTTTTCTGAGTTTCTGGAAAACACAGTAACCGACATCGGTTCTGTAACCGACATCGGCAACTTTCCTCAACCGGCATTAGTTATCTAACCGACATTGGCAGACTTCTTCACTGACATCAGTTTTTATACCGACGTCGGTCACTGTCCAATTTCTTTTTTTTAAAAACATCAAGCTTAAAATCCAACTTTCCTGCTGTCTAAACATTCATTCTGGTTTTCTGAGACAGAAAAAATACAGTTTTCTGAAACCTGACCCTTTTTTGCCTTGAATGGTTTTGACACGCAGTCAAACCAAGGCTCTTCTTGACCACGCTAGACAACAACTGCTTCCACCTTCACCATCCATAACCAGTCCTATAATGGAGTTCCACTCAGAGACTAAAAGAACTCCTACTCGCCCAACCCCGCCTTAGACTCCTATTGTCCCAGAAGGAGACCAAGATTTTGCATGATTCTTGGACCTTAACATCAAAGCCTTGCAGCACTATCTCACACATAGCCAAACACGAGACTCCATAGGCAACCCAATCTATGGGATGCTGACTTCCTTAGTCAAAACAAGGATCACATCAACAACACCTACAATTCAGCCTCTAGACAATCAAGCCAACACTTCCACTAATAACCCAACCGTGTCTTACCTCCAAAATTTAACCTCTCCTTCTAAACCTACTTCCATGGGGGTTCCGGTACCCCCTCAACCTCAAACCACTCAGCCAAATCCCACACCTTTCCAAAACCTATTGGTCTCTATCCCCCCTACTCTTGCACCTATCAACACAAGAGTAACTGTCTACCCTTCAACAAGTGTGGCCACTCCTCAAGCATCCTTGACGGCCCCTATCCCACTTGTGCCTACCAACCCCATAACACAAGTGCATTTAGCTTCAACTTTCGCTCCAATAACCAGCTACCCATATGTTGCGTCTATGCAACCAACCACATCATATGCCCCTCCCAATATCTTTCAAGCGCCTTATAATCTAGGGGGTGCTCCACCTGTCAATCCGTCAGCAGATATCATCAAAATGTTGATGGACAAGATGTCTAGCCTAGAGACCTCTATTTTTGGCTCACGCAATGCCCTCTCATATGAGCAAATTTGCAATGAGCCCATTCATCCTTATGTCCCGATTAGATCATACCCCAACTAGTGGGAGCTTCCCAAATTTTCTTGCTTTCAAAGCAAGGAAGACCCATAGCAGCACTTATGGGCATTCAGACATGCCTGCTACCTTATTGCCCATGACGATGCATTACTCTTGTGCACATTTCCTATGTCCCTTTCTGGCGCTGCGCTTGACTGGTATATCTCTATTGCCAGCCATTCCCTCTTCACCTTTACATAGCTGGCCCAACTCTTTCTTGATCACTTCTCTATCAACATCACCAAGAAGGTCTCGATCACGGACCTCTATACTATCCGCCAATTCGAGGATGAATCTATAGCTGACTTCATTGCTCGATGGAGAGGCCTCATCAATCAACTCTCCTTTTCCTTACCTCAACCTGAACTTATTGAACTTTTCTCCTGAGCCTGTGCTAAACATATTTCTTCCACCTTACGGGTTCAAACTTTCCACACCTTCGACGAAGCCTTCACGATGGCCCACAAACTTGAATTACGTGCCATCGAGGAGAATAAAGTCAAGTTACGGAGCAAGAATCCCAACTCTAAGACTAATGACTCTTCTTCTTCTAAACCTTCATCATCTAATCCTAAGTCTAAAGCTTTAGCTAATGCTGTGGTCATTAGACCTTCGTCCTCTTTAACCAATCAGCCTGAGCCATCCACATCTTAAAGTGCCACCCGTCAATTCCAGCAGAGATACATACAATGACAATATACTCCTCTTGGAGAATCATACGCATCTATACTAGAAAAACTTGTTAGACAAGGGGTTCTCAATCTCCCCCAGATCTGACCACCTCCACAATTTAATCCCTCACGCGCCATCCCTGCGTGGTATAGGGAAAATGAATTCTACAATTACCACCGTGTCAAAGGTCATGACACGGGAAATTGCAAAACCTTTAAAAACATAATTCAAGACATGTTTGAAAAGGGTGACCTCGTTCTAGATAATCCCAATGCACCTCCTAATCAGGGCATCGACATCTTCAAGCAACCATTCCCTAATCATCCACCGACCCAAAATAATGTCCAGACATTGATTGACAACACTCATGAACATGACATTCGAACAGTCAATACGGTCTCGCCCTTCATCCCCGACCAACCTCAAGAGGTTAGTCTATCTATCAGTTCATCACGTGTGGATGAACCTCTTTCCCCAGTTAGTTCTCTGTCAACCTCTCTCATCTTGGAGGATGCCTCAACCTTATCGGCACCACCGGTCTTACCATCCTCCTTCCTACTGCCTATGGAGGACCTGACCTTACCTACTCCTCGACCGCAAGTGGAGGGCACCATAATCCCTACCCTTTACCTGCTTGAGGATTCACATTCTTTAGTTCCTTCTCCACCAAGAGAAGAACTTGACTCTCCATCTTCTTCGATCAATGACAATCCAGTTATAACTCCCACACAACTTGGGTCTGAGACTACTACCACACCTAACACATCTTCTCAAAGACCCAAACCTCATCCAACATCTTCTCAACCATTTTCCCAACTAGTGGAGAAAATCAAACTTCTCCCTTCAAGGAAAGTGGAGCATCAGGGATTGTGGGAGCATCTTAAAAGCTCTTCAACATCCCCATGCCATCTCATCTCATGCTGCCACTCCTCCCAAGGTAGAATCTCCCAAGACTCTCAACAAAGACCAGACTCCTGCTTCTAAACCTACATCTACCCCATCTAAACCAATCAAGTCACTTGGCGTTCACCCTGTCTCTACCCTCACTCACCTGCAAGTGAAGGTGGACTTAGACCAGACCTCAACCAATAGTAGTCTTCCAACCAAGTCGAAGAAGACTGCCAGACCACAGAAGTGAACCCCTCCTCCACCATCAACATTACCCTCCATTTTAGGCCCTCATCCTTCTACCCTAATTGGAGTGCTCCCTACTCTGACTCTTAACCAACACAAATTACCTCCATTACTTCCTTTGCCAACCAGAAGTCTACCCCCTCCCAAAAATTTGGCACCTCTCACAAAGAAAGTGCCGTCTTCACATGTGGCCGCACCACCAACCCAAAAGGTGGTACAAAAACCTTCTTCAACATCCCCCAAGCAAAATTCATCAGCGCGTCATGCATCAACAAGCACGGACCCCTTATTAGGTTCATATGCTTTGATATTATGCCAACTTTTGCAGACTTCTAGCATAACCCTTCCATCTATCAAGCCATTCCAACCCCTCAGGTCAAAACCTTCCTGGTTCGACGATACGAAGATCTGCTTATACCATCGTACACCAGGACACGATATCGAGACCTACTGTGCCCTCAAGGCAATCATTCACCACTATATGGAGAAAGACACTCTTCTCTTTGAGGACACTCTTGATCGACCTCGACACCTTCCCATCCAACCTCTTCAACCACATCAACATCTCACCAGCAGGCCATGACCCCTTCTTCACCTCTTATCTTTGAAATCAATGCTATCCACATAACCACTAGGTCATAAAAGGACAAGGCAAAAGAAAAAGTTGTTATTCCTTGGACCTATCCTTTTGTACAGTCACCTCAACCACCAAAACCCAATATTTTTATCTTAGGTGCATCTCAACCCCCTTCTTCAGAGGCAATCAAAGACTCTATGATAAAACAACTTCACCAAACGCCTGTGAAGATGACTTTATATGACCTTATCCAAAGCTCCCCCCAGCATTGTCAGGCTCTAATCAAAGCCTTACAGGCAGCTGAGGTCTAACCTGAAGACCCTCAACCACTAGCTGCCCTAGTCCATTCTTTATCCCCCGTCTCCTCTATCACTTTCAGTGATTCTGAAATTCCTACCTCTACCTTGGAAGATCAAGACGTTGCTCTTTTCATCACAGCCTACGTTGATCGAACCCATATTAAATGAGTTATGATTGATGGGGGTGCCATCATTAATATCATTTCCACCCACGCCTTTGATCAATTGGCTCTTCCCAAGAATTGCATATCAAAAATTGATGCAATCCTTAGATCCTTTAATGACACCACCACTAACACTATTGGCACTATTGTCCTCCATATTTGCGTTGGTCCATGCATAATCCTAGAGCTCTTCTACATCATTGAGGGAGAATTCCAATATAACATGCTATTAGGATGACCTTGGATCCATGCCATGGCTTGCATTCCTTCAGCACTTCACCGTTGTGTCAAATTTGAACACGATAAACAAGTCCATGTCATTCCTGCTGATCCATCCCCTTTTAAAACTTGTAACACAACTTATCGACCAAATGACGTTCTTATCGCTCTCAAGGCACCAACCCAAACATCGTCTCCATCTGTAGAAGCATCAACTAGTACACAAACAGTGCTTGCCACCACATCACCTTCTCAATTAACAACCAAGGACCCCATGGATGATATCTTTCAAAGACTTTCACTTGGGGAATATCACCTACTTACTTTAGACATGTTCCAAAATCCTCAAGAGTATGGACAGCTTCATCAAAATCCAAGCTATGACCGTCGGATCAGAATGGTCATTCCTTATGGTCCTCCTAGCCTTCGAACCAATCTCGTCTATGGGGGGCTGGATCAAGCTCCTACTAAATCAAATCCTTCCTCCTCACCTCAAATATTCACATCCAATTTCTCCTTTCTTGGCAATCCCACCTTTGCACATACCTACCTTTATAGGTGTGCATGGAAGGGTTTTGGCTTTGGGCGCTACGAACAAGGCTCCCATCGACCCATCAAACCACCCAATGACAATAATGCAAAGAAACGGTATGGATTGGGTTTCCAAGAACCCACTGAGGCTTCCGCAAACCTTTGTCCCGAACCAACCATCGACTAATCTTTTCTAGACTCGGCTATTCTTCCATCCTCACCTACAGAGTCGGTGGTTTCCATCCCTCCTAGTTTTTTTTTTCATAAACACCATCCGCTTGGAACCCCTAACCTATTAGCTCAACGGGGTTCCCAAGTCTCTCCCTATCATTTATCCTAGCATGATAGACGATGAATCAACAACCATCAAAACTGTCCACTGCATAGACGATGATGCCATTCTTACCTATATGGGTACCGATGATTCTTTCATTCAGTGCTCCCTCCCTTCTGAAACACAAGTTATGTTAAATGAATCAACCATTGACATTAACCTTTCATCTTCTAGTGTTCCTCAAGTCTTAAAGATTGGTCAATCTTTAGACACCCAGGAGTAGATCGACTATACCACATTTCTCTCAGACAATCCCAAAGCCTTTGCCTGGACCTATGCTGACATGCCTGGCATCAACCCTAACATTGCCACTCATAACATTGTCACAAACCTAGAGGCTAAGCCTGTTAGGCAAAAGCTTTGCAAAATACATCCTCATGTTGCACTTCTTGTCAAAGAAGAGCTTCAGTGCCTTCTTTCTATCTCCTTCATCCAACCCATTGATTATCCGTAGTGGGTCTCTAACATCGTTCCTATCACCAAGGCGACTGGGGGGATCTGGATTTGTACAGACTATCACGACCTTAACCTAGCTTGTCCCAAGGATGACTTTCCTCTTCCAAACATTGACCAACTTATTGATCTTATGGCTGGCCATGAGATGTTATCACTCATGGATGAATTTTCAGGATATAACCAAATCTTGATTGTACCGAAAGATCAGCACAAAACCACCTTCATTACACCATGGGGAACTTTTTGCTATCGGGTCATGCCTTTTGGTCTGAAAAATGTAGGTGCCACATATCAACGTGCCATGACTTACATCTTTCACGATCTCCTCCATAAAATCATGGAGGACTATGTAGATGACCTGCTTGGCAAGTCTAAGCTTCGTTGTGACCATTTGACTATCCTCAAGATCATCTTCTCTCACCTTCTTTAGTACCATGTCCGTCTTAACCCCAAGAAATGCATCTTTGGGGTTCTCTCAGGAAAACTCCTAGGATTCATTGTCTCTCTTCATGGCATCGAGATAGATCCTACCAAAATTCATGCTATCTTCAAAATGCCACCTCCAACTAATCTCAAGCAACTTCACAGTCTACAAGGAAAGCTCCAATCCATCCGATGCTTCATTTTGCAGCTTTCTGACCATTGCCAACCCTTTCATCACCTTCTCAAGAAGGACATCTCCTTTAAATGGGATAAAGATTGCCAAGAGGCTTTTAAAGCCCTCAAACGCTATTTGGTTTCTCCACCAGTCCTTATTCCACCAAAAGATGACCAGCCCTTCTACCTCTACATCTCAACAACCAATCATTTTTTAGGTGCCATGATTGCGCATCGAGATGAGCAACACCGTGAGCAAGCAGTCTACTACATAAGTAGAACACTTGTCGATTACAAAACTCGGTATACTCATACCGAGAAACTCTGTTTGGCATTAGTCTTTGCCACTACCAAGCTCTGTCACTATCTTCTCAATCACAAAACCTTTGTCGTCACTTACACTGACCCTCTTAAATACATGCATTCTAAGCCATACCAAAACCAGCGTATGGCTCGTTGGCTCATGCTTCTTGCTGAATTTGACTTAGAATTTGTCTAGCAAAAATCTATAAAGGGGCAAACAATCACTGACCAACTAGCAGATGCCCCACTTCTCGACAATCAACCTTCTCAGTGCGAGTTTCCCGATGAATCTATTGCCACTCTCTCGACTGATGACACATTCTACCAGATGATGATTTTCTTCGATGGCTCTAAATGTCAACTTGGTAGGGGTGCAGGAGTCATCCTCATCCCACATGAAGGTGAACCCATGCCCCTATCTTTCAAAATTGACTTTGAATGTACCAATAATATGGCTGAATACGAAGCCTTAATTTTGGGACTTCAAACTGCCCTTTCTTTAAACATCAAGACCATCAACATCTTCAGTGACTCATAACTTGTCGTCAATCAAATCAATGGTTCATATCTTTGTAAAAATGAAATTTTACAAAGGTATAAGCACCGTGTTGACATTCTTCTAGCATCTTTCAACCATCACTTATTACAGACTATCCCTCGATCTAGGAATAAGTTTGCTGACACCATGGCTTCCCCCGCCTCGCATATTCCTTCTTCTTCATCATCCTCATCAAGAATTTATGTCATGGTACATTATGTACCATTGCCTTCATACATTTCCACTGACATCAACCCCGTCCACACCATAGACTATAGTTCACAAGATGTATGGTATAAACAACTTGAGGACTACTTGGCTCATTCTATCATTCCTCCTAACCTCTCTAGCAATGCACGACGGGCTTTCATCAAGTGCACCGCTCGCTATACCATGCTAGGGGGCCTTCTCTATAAAAGAGGTTTTGATGGCCTTCTTCTTCGCTATTTAAACTCCACTGAAGCCTCTCATACTATTAAACAAGCCCATGATGGGATTTGTGGCAGACACTTTAGTGGTAACTTAGTTGCCAAGAGCATCCTTCGCCTGGGTTATTATTGGCCCACTCTTCATCAAGACTATAGAGATTATGTTCGGCGTTGCATCAAGTGTCAGCAGCATGTTAACTTGCTTCATCTCCCTAGTCACGCTTTACAAGTCGCTCAAGACTTCTGGCCTTTTTCACAATGGGGCTTAGATCTCATCGGTGAGATTAACCCTCATTCGTCTCTTCATCATCAGTCCATCATCACTGCCACTGAGTATTTCACTAAATGGGTGGAAGCTATTCCTCTCATCTCCATAAAAGCTGACAAAATTGTCGACTTCATCAACAGCCACATCATCTGTCGTTTCGGTGTACCTCATAAAATCATCACCGATAACAGAAAGTCATTTAAAAACAAAATTGTCCAGAAACTTTGTGACTCCTTTGGCATTAAACTCAGCTTTTCTTTGCCTTACTACCCACAAGCAAATGGGCAGGCCGAGGCTTCTAATAAAATCTTAACTAAAATTCTCATGAAGGTGGTCAATGACACTGGAAGGGATTGGCACATTCATATTCCCTTCGCTTTGTGGGCGTACCGCACTAGCATCTGAACCTCTATAGGTGCTACCCCTTTCTCTCTAGTGTACAGAACAGAGGTTGTCTTACCTCTCAAAGTACAGATCCCGTCTCTTCACATTTCACTCCATGACATTCTTTCTAACGATGACTTTTGTCAATATCGATTAGCTCAACTTGAGTTACTCGACGAGCATCGTCTTGCTGCCCTCAACCATCTCCATGTCTATCAAAATCACATCAAATGAGCCTATAACAAAACTCTGTGAGAATGAGATTTCAATATCAAAGACCTCATCCTCAAAGAGAACCAACATGTGACCAATATGGAACGGAGTAAATGAGGCAAATTTGCTCCTAATTGGCTCAAACCTTATATCATCACACACAAGTATGGATCAGGGACTTATCGTATGTCTTCTCTTGAAGGCCGACCAGAACCTGAGCCCCTTAATGCTTTGCATCTACGACCATTCTACTGTTAGTCGAGTACTCATCCACTTGACATTTAACTTGAGCTCGTCCCTTAAGCAATCTCTATCCTTTTAATCCTCAATCCATTCCACCCTTTTTCCCTTAACAAAATCCTCTACAACCCTTTTATGACGTATGGATGCTTCGTCCTAATAAAAGGGAGCCCTTGACCTTCTATAAGTCTTGTCCATGACTCAACATTCTGTCAAAACTAAATCAAGATGTCAAAATATCCAAGGTCACAAAATCAAATCCAAAAGCAGACTGCTCCCTCGAAGGATAGCTGTAATATCATTGTTGTAGCTAATAGACTGCTCCCTCGAAGGACAGCTATTCAAAAGCCCTTAAATCTATAAAGCAAAATATAGACCACTCCCTTGAAGGATGGCTATGACTAAATCTTGCTACAAACAACACTTTCTTAGAAGCTTCCCACATCGATCAGCTTCACAAATGACCACAAAACAAGTGACATCTCTATGTGGACTTCCCGCATTGATCAGTCTGCTCTAAAAAAAAAAAAAAAAAAGGGGTCATGGACTTGACTTGTAGTTGTCTCAGGGTCTCCTATAAAAAGGGGCAAAGTTATCCCTACTCTAAAACAAGTTACCCTTTCCTCCCATCATATCACTTACTCAAGGGACTTCGAGCTCACTTTAATGTCAAAGTGATTCGATTACCGCTCTAACATAACTCATGGTCAACGATGCAACACATAAATGGGGCTCTTGGTTCTAACAACTCCTATCTATGTTGTCATTTTGGTCCTTGTCAATAAAAGGGTGCTTATGCCTTTTACTTTCTACCTACACTTTGGTCATGTTTAACCACATCATTTGTCAAAACAATTTAATTTGACTCTTTTTAAACCACTCACATAACCTACTTATTCTGGTTTCCATAGACAACAACACACATGGAAACTATCAACCACACAATTTATGTCAAGCATAAACCATTACTTGCTGAAACATAAATTGACCTGCAATTCATTTTTATCAAACATCCATCACGAATATGGATAGTTACTAGGGATGAAAAACCCTGACCAATGTTACAGCTTACACCATTTGGAAAAGGCTATAACATCATCTCCTCCTTGTCATTTCAAGCATGTACCCTCAGACATATGGGAAATGCTATATCCTTATCATAACCAAAATCAACCACTTCGCTCTTTTTCCTCCCTCTTGGGAGAACTACATTGGCCTGAGGCCCTAACGACAGGGGCTATGTAGGCAACACTCAGTTGACATGGGGTCTTTTGGGGTTAGCTCGGCCATTCCTTCATCGCATTTCTTCCATCAAATTCTTTTATCACCTGCCAATCACATCATAAACAATCACATATTTTCATAATCATTAACATTAATCATTTTCATCCATATCATTAATCATTAATCTTAATCATACATCCATCATCATATAAACACCATAATCTCATCATCATAATCCTAAACATATATCAAATCAAAATAACATACAAACACATCCACAACATTTTTCATAAACACATCCATGATCAAATATCTCATCATATATATATATATATATATATCAATAGTTTTTACAATGACACAATCTGTGTCTCTGTCTCTCTCTCTCAACAAAATATATATATATATCTCGCATCATCAGCTTGCAGGCCAATATATACATAGTAGCAAGGTCTGCCCTCAAGGCTGTGGCTGTGGTGGTGGCAGCAGTGGCCTGGAAGATGCTGTATCATCTCCCCCCTTTGATTTATGCCTCCTGCATGACTCAGTAGTAGTCATCCGTGACCTAGACCACTATCGGCTCTACTCTGCCCTCATATTAGAGTACCGCTGTATTTGAGGAAACCCCCTAATGGCTCCCTCATAATAGGCAATCTCATCCAACACATTATGGTATCTAACTATAGATACCATCTATGGTGGACCCATCTGACCTACAGCTGTGCCCTACACTGAACCCTACAACTGTGAGAACACTAGCTACACTGACACTGACTGTGTGGGCTCCTAAGCTGGCTGTTGAGGTGGATGCTACATCGGGTCCTGCCCCCCAAAAACCTATCCTACTACTGCCTGTGCCTGGGCTACGGTGAGCTATCCCTATAGCAGTGTGACCTGACCCATCAACCTGTCACTCAACTCATCATCTCTGTCAGCTACCCTGTAACCCCTACCAGCTGTCCCTACAAAACTGTGACCTGGGCCTGCGCCACATCCCTCTCCTGCCATGCAGTGTCCCTCTCCTCATGGGTTGTATCCCACTCCCTGGTAATGCCCTGTGGATCTGGCTGTGGCCCTACCTATAAACCTATGTACTGCCCTACCCACCATGCCGTGTACACCTCTAAACAACCTGGGTTAGCCACCCTAGGTCCTGCTGGCAACTCCTCAAAATTTGGGCCCTCTGTCTCCTCTGGTAGTGGGAGCGGTGCCTTAATGTCATCTTATCTATACAGTGGGAATGTGGGAGGTACATCCTGTAGCATCCCATACTGGCACCGCACTCTCTCTACTATCACTCTCTCGAGCTCACCGACTCACCTACCCCTGACCCATCTCAGGCTCTACACACCAACCAACTACTCTCCCTGGTCTCTGAACGCTGGATAAACCAAGTATGGTCCCCAGATGATGTCTGCAGGAATCAGGGCCTCCATTACCCCTCTGTAGTGGTCAATGTCTCTGACCACTCTGTCTACCTGCGTCTGTGCCATCAGCTCATGCCACCACCTAAATTCGACCCTGAAGCTGGCCAAAATTGCCACTGAGAGGCCAAGAGGATGGGTAACCACTATATGCTCATAGGCCCAGCAATGTAGTAGGTGGCCCACGCACAAGCTGTATCACCACCGCCGACTAATACCCCACAGCTCTCTATATACTTGGGCCAAAAAGACAAGTGCCCAAGCAAACACTGTCTGTTGCTCTATCATTTCAAGCAAAACTCCAGTCATAGTGACTGGAAACTTGCCACCCTCTGCATCTGGCAACGCGTACACCATGATGCCTATCATCATCAACACTGCTAACTGATGTGCATCTTCATCTGCAACGTATAAAGGCTCATACACAAAACTCACTGAGTGGTAGCTCATCTCAGTGACATGCTCTCCAAATAGTGTAACCATATGAATATCGTGCACCTCTCTCGAGCACGCATAAAGGTCTGCTCCATGTACTATCAACCACAAAATTTAGTACACATCCTTGACTGTGACCATCATCTCTCCCGTGGACAGATGGAAAGTGTTGGTGGAATGATCCCACCGCTCGATCAGCACCACCATCAAGCTCACATCTTGCGCCACTCTGCAGTAGTGTCACAGCCCACCGAGTCCAACTACGCTCATCTGTGCCCACTCATCGACTGTCACCCCTCTGTGCATCTGCATCAGCAATGTTAGGAGGTGATCCTACAACATCAAAGTCAGCCTCGCCTGCATCCACCCAAGTCAATCTCATGTTAAAATTTTTCACTATTTCACTATCTATGCCTGACCCAACACTCGAGAAGCCCTTAGCATAGCTTTGACCCCTCGACTTAAACATTTTTCATCCCTCTTTTGACCAGGCATCTAATCAACATTGGTTAGCGTGCTAGTGATGGCACTCACCTAACTGACATCGGTCACTTAGTGATCGATGTCGGTAGGTTAGAGATTGACATCGATTGCTGGTTGGCCAATGTTGGTGAACCCACCAACGTCGGTGACTGGTTGGACCCTAGGGCCAAACGGGGTGAGCCCTAAAATTAGGGCTTCCCCTTTTAAACCCCCCAAATTCTTCCTAGAAGACTCCTAACCTCTCCTAGACCTATTCCCCACCCTCCTAGCTACCCTCCCCCCTCGATTTCTACCTAAAACAATCAAAAATTCAAAAATCAAATCAAATTCAAACAACAACCAAATAGGGTTCAGAGACCCTCCTACCTCGTCCTGGCATCACCGGCGTGGTGGCACGATGGGTGCCACTAGTGGTGGACCTCTCACCAATTCTCTGCTATCCTCTGCCATCTCGTCAGTGCCCAAATCTCTACAAACTCCTGCTGGCCCACAGCTGACTCTTCAACCTCCAATCCAACTCCAATTCACTCCCTCTCTCCACCAATCTCACTTTGCCACCTCACACCACTAATTCGCTCACTACCAGTCACTTTCACTCCTAAAACCTAGAGCACCTTTTTTCTCTCAGTCAAATAATCACAAATGACTTTTGGTGGGCTGCCAATCCGGTTTTGTCAAATTTGGCAGGCCACCGACATCGGCATCAGCATCCCCTAATCTACCGATGTCGACCGACCTCTACCGACGTCGACCATTTTTGGCTACCGACGTTGGTTTTTATCATCGACGTCAGCATCCTTCCAACCTCCTTTTTTTTCATTGCCCCAAAATCATGCCCCCAATCAGTCAGTCCTCTAGACCACGTTATCTTTGCCCCCTGGGGCACCCTGGAGACCACCTTTTGCCTCCATCCATCGACCACCAGACCTTGGAGATAATGACCATCTCCTCTAACCGCAACTACTTCCAAAGCGATTTTGCCTTGGTTATTTTTGCATGTATTCTACCTCATGATTGGTTAGCAAAATTGTGCGCAAACTTTTGACCTTCACAAGTATAAGATCGCAAGCCAGTTGATCCGCACTACTTGTGACATTTTTGTGTTTTCAGGAGCACTTCCTGAGCCTGATATACTTGGAACACGACGACCATTGGAGCTATAACTTAGATTGAATAACCTAATCAGTAGACTACTAAATGCTAGGGCCCAATTATTTCAATTTTGGCACTCCTCAACCCTCGACCTATGACAATTTGACCTAACCATCCTCGTGAAGTGGTGTACGTGTAATCACAACTTTTGCAGTGTTCTCACTCTATCTTCACCCTTTTCATCCACTCTCTGTCAAATCAGCACCCAATTTCAGGTTCCTTTCCCTCAACTCCTACTTTGAGGGGGAATACCTCATCCATAATCGGGGCAACCAACTCGCCTATTTTTGTCTTGCAGTTCACTTGAATAACCAACAAGATGAAATTAACCTTATCCCATACCTGGGGCAACCGACTCCTATTTTTGTCTTGCAGTTCATTTAGAGCAACCAACAAGACAAAAAGGGGCAAATGTAGACACCGAAATAGTGTCTAACCCTTGGTCACCTTCCCCCTTGGTCCATTCTTAACCCATTCTTAAAACATGCACTTACTAATTTAAAAATAATAATTTATTATTAATATTCTCCCCTTTGACACCTCGCCTTGGACTATTTCCCACCCTATAACTCACCCAAGACCTATTCTTACTTCTCTCTAATCGCCTAACCAACTCTCGTGCGTATTTAGCCCAACCTTTTGACATTCTCCAATGGATAGTGCACTTGGCGGATGAAAAATGGGCTTGGTGGCTCTTTTTCTCATTCTGCACCTGTCGACGTCAGTCAAATGTTGACCGACGCCAGTGGAATCACCAATGTCAGTTATACTTAAACAAATTTTCTAACCCTTTGATGGATCCCAATCACAAATTGGTTAATCTCTGGAGCTAATCACAAAATCTCGAATCTTCTTTTGGTGAAAAAAAGTTCTCATGCTTTTGCTTTTCAGTGTTCTAGGCCTCTTGGTGTTCTTGCAGGGATCAACATTCTTGACAACACTTTCTAGGCACTAAGGTCTTGCATCAGACATTCTGCACAGGGATTGCACGATATCTCCATCACCAGCAACAACCAAAACACAGCGTTTGCATCTTTGCCAATTCATATCACAGCTAAGTATTTGTACTATTTTCATTTTAGTGTCATTTACAATATATTAGCATTCTATCTATTGTCTATTCCAAGCATCCTTGACCCAACCTTCCCTGTTCTTCTCGGAGAGGCTGAAAAGCCTTCTCTCACTCCTTATTCCCTTTTCTTTGCCTCTGACACTCCCTTAGTCTCTCTTCAGACAACACCCTCTGTCCAATCAATTCAGCACAAGTTATCAAAGACTTACAAACCATCTTAAGACCAATCTAATCAACCTGACTAAATTGCTTTATAGAAAGGCTGAAAGGCCTTTTTCTTGCCCCTTACCCCTTTTCCTAACAACATTCCCAGTCCCTTAGACCCCATGCAGTCCCTCTAAATCCCTCATAGACCCTCAGACTCACAGACAAGACCACAATCCATCTTGCAAACCAGAAACTAGACTTGTAACCCGTCCTTGGCCATTACCCCGACCAACCTTGTCTACTTCCCCTACCGATGTTGGCAGTCTAACCGTCGTTGGTGACCTTCCTGACCGACATCGGCAATATAATGACATCGGCGACTGTGTTAAGCAGATTGCAGCTTATCAGGTACGCATTTGCTTTTAGTTCTTTCTTTTCAAATCTTTTATTATTTCTCTTTTTTGTCTCTGTCATATTCTATTTTAAACAGTGGATTGTCATCCTCCAAGAAGCCTTAGCACTTCTAGGACCAAGCTTTTGCTTGGCAATCCACCCTCTTATCAACTAACATTTTTCGTGTTTTAGTGTCTGTCTCTTTCAGGTGTCATCCTCCACAACCAAAGAGGAGTTTTCACAATGTCTAGATTACGGTGCACAGACTACATCCAGGTACATACAAGCCTTGACCATTTCCTCAAGTTTCTCATTTTCTCTCTTTGAATGTGAAAGCGAAATAGCATAGAAACACAAGGTTTATCCAACCAAAATTAAATCCATTCTCAAAATGATACCTCTAAACAATCTTAAACAACTCTACAGCTTACAGGGGAAGTTTCAATCCATTCATCACTTCATCTCACATCTTTATGATCGGTTTCAACCCTTCCATCACCTTTTTGAAAAGGACATCTATTTCAAGTGGAATGCCAATTGTTAAAAGGCCTTTGATGCACTTAAAGAGAACCTAATATTTCCACCTGTCCTTACACCTCCTAAGGATGACCAACATTTCTACCTCTATGTCTCTACCACAGACCATTCCCTAGGGGTGATGCTTGCCCATTGGGATGAAAAACATAAGCAGTAAGCCATTTATGACATTAGCCACACACTTGTCAAATATGAGACTTGATACACACATATAAAGAAACTATGTTTGGCTCTAGTCTTCGTGGCCACCAAACTTTGCCACTACCTTCTTAACCATAATTTTTTTGTCATAACTAATACTGACCCCCTCAAGTATATTCACTCCAAACCATACCAAAACCAGCATATGGCTAAGTGGATCATTCTTTTAGCTAAGTTTGACCTTGAGTTCCTCTAATAGAAATCAATCAAATGGAAAGTCATTATCGACCAATTGGCTGATGCACCCCTAATAGACACCCAACCTCTCCCTCTTAAATTTCTAGATGAGTTAATCACAAGTCTATCTCAAGTGGATTTCACCAATCATGTAACCATCTTTTTTGATGGTTCCAAATGTCAACATGGTGGGGGGGGGGGCGGGGGTTGGTATCATCCTTATCCCCCTTATCAGTGAACCACTTCCTTTATCATTTAAACTTGACTTCAAATGCACCAATAATGTGGCTAAAGTATGAATCCATAATAATAGGTCTTCATATTGCCTTAACCTTAGGATTTATAACAATCAATATCTTTGGTGATTCCCAAATTGTGATCAATGAAGTTAATGACATTTACCAGTGTAAGAATGAAATGATATAAATATATAGATAACTAGTTATAGAACTCCTAACCTCATTTAAACACTACCATATTCAAACTACCTCACAATCCACCAATAAATTTGCTAATACCATGGCTTCTCTTATCTCTCAGACCCTATCAACACCCTTGGACTATAGACTATCAGTAATTATCCATCACCTCACCAAACCTTCCTACACCAAATCAGACACTCCAACCATATTTAGTGTGAAAGGGATTCTACCTAACCTTTGGTATCAACAAACCTTCAACTACCTTCACCTTGGCATAGTTCCCTTTGGCCTCTCTAGGAATGCCCATTAAGCATTTATTTAGAGCACCTCCCATTAAATCATTATGGGAGGAATTATTTACAAATATGGTTTTGATGGCCTCCTATTCTATTACCTTCGTGATCCAGAAGCCTCTCACACTATCAAGGAGACACATGAGGGTATCTATGGGGGGCACTTTAGTGGACTCACTATGGATAAGCACATCCTCCACCTAAACTATTACTAGCCCACCCTTAACCAAGATTATTGTGATTGTGAAAAAGTGTGTCAAGTGTCAACAACATGTTAATTTACATCATGTACCTATAAATAGTCTTTGTATTTATGTAGACTTTTGGCCCTTTTCATAATGGGGTCTAGACCTTATCGATGAAATCAACCCCCACTCTTCTTAATGACATCATTCTATCATTACCATGACTGAATATTTTACCAAATGGGTAGAAACTATTCCTCTTATCTTAATAAAAGCTAGAAAGATCATTGAATTTATTACCCATCACATTATCTATCATTTTGGTATTCCCCATAAGATCATCACTGATAATGGCAAATACTTAATAAAAAATAAGTTTAGGGCCTTTGTGATGTATTTGGTATTAAACTTATATTTTCATCACCTTATCACACACAAGAAAATGGACAATTCGAAGCCTCTAACAAAACCCTTAACAACATGATTACCAAAATGGTTAATTCCTTGGGTAAGGATTGACACTCGCACATCCCTTTCACCTTATGGACATATCATACTAGTATCTGAACCCCTATAGGTGATACACCTTTTTATTGAAGCCGAGGTTGTATTGCCTCTTGAAGTCCAAATACATTTTCTTCACACATATTTACATGATCTTATCTCAGAGGATGATTATCATCAAGAAAACGTAGCTCAACTTGAGCTACTTGATGAGCATCATTTGGCCACTTTTTCCCATCTCCATGTCTATCAAGAATGAATCAAATGTGCCTATAACAAACACTTAAAATTCCAAGAATTCAAAAGGAAAACCAACATGTAACTAATATGGAGAAAAGCAAAAGGGGAAAATTTGCTTTCAATTAGCTTGGACCCTAGATCATTACCCATAAGTATGGTTCATGAGGTTATCATTTATCCTCTCTCAAAGGCAAACTAGAACTTGAGCCTCTTGATGCTTCACATTTTCATCCCTTTTATTATTAGATAGGGATCACAATCATCATTTATCTAACTTAAGAACATCCCTTGCAACCACATTCATTTCCCTCTTTTTAGGGGCAATCAACTAAAATTGAATCATGTGATTATCCATCATAATTATAGCTTAATTTTGAACTATGGATACCATGTCTCTATCCATGGTATGATTCTCATAGTACTTCCCTTCTCTATAAGATTAGTTTTTATGGTCATTATCACCTATACCTATTTTTCACCTATTGAACCTTCATGTCAGCTTAGTTTTGCCTTCATAAAGGTAATCCATTGAGCATGTATGAGCAAGTCCATATCAAGATAAATCAAAAAAAAATAAAAGGCAATATCAAAAATCAAAAAACAAATCATGGGTCATTATTGGCATTCGTATTCTACTCCCTTGAAGGACAACTATTGAAAACTTATTTGAAATTGTAAAACATAAGGTGGACTACTCCTTTGAAGGAAAACTATGAAAAAAATTTATATTAAGAACATAAACTTAGACCACTCCCTTGAAGGAGGGCTGAGTAAAACATTTGTCAAAGCTAACAATTTCTTGGAAGCTTTTTACATCGATTAGCTTCCTCGACCCTTAAGCAAAAGCAAAAGCAAAAGTAAGAGAAAAATTAATTTTGAAAGCCACGATAAACTTTCTTAAACACAATAATCTTGGAAATCCAAAATTGGCTTTCCTTAGTAGACTTCATGCATTGATCAGTCTACACTTTATATATGAACATAGACTTTTTTATACTACCTCTTTGGACACCTACAGAAAAGGCATACTAGTCTCCCTAAAGGTTCCAGTTTCACCCATTCTCCCTCCATATGCCACATGCATGGGATTATGACCTTACTTAACATAATGTAATTAGGATCCCTATCTCTCAACCTAAGCATGCTAATGTGAAGCTTTGGAAAGGTTTGCTAATAAAACCCTTAACAACATGCTTATCAAAATGGTTAATGCCTCAGGTTGGGATTGGCACTTGCACATCCCTTTCACCTTATGGGCATATCATAGTAGCATATGAACTCCTACATGTGCTACACCTTTTTATCTAATATTTGGAGCTAAGGCTATATTGTCTCTTGAAGACCAAATACCTTCTCTTTTCATATCTTTGCACAATCTTATCTCAGAGGATGATTATCATCAAGAATGCTTAGCTCAACTTAAGCTACTTGATGAGCATCATTTGGCTACCCTTTCCCATCTTTGTGTCTCTCAAAAATGAATCAAACATGCTTATAACAAACACCTAAAATTCTAAGAATTCAATATTGGAGATCTTATCCTCAAGGAAAACCAACATGTAACTAATATAGATTAAAAAAAAAGGATAAATTTTATTTCAATTGGCTTAAACCCTACATCATTACCCATAAGCACAGATCAGGAGCTTATCATTTGTCCTATTTTGAATGCAAACCAAAACTTTAACCTCTCAATGCTTTGCATTTGCATCCCCTTTATTGTTATATAGGGATCATAATCATCAATTGTCTAACTTAAGCTCATCCCTTGTAACCACATTCATTTCCATATTTTAGAGGCAACTGACTAAAATTGAATCATATGATTATCCATCATAATTATAGCCTAATCTTGAAATGTGGATACCACGGCTCTATCCAAGGCATGATTCTCATAATACTTCCCATCTCTCTAAGATTAGTCCCTATGGTCATTATCACCTATACCTTTTTTTCACTTACTAAACCTTCATGTCAGCTTGGTTTTGCCTTCATAAAGGTAATCTATTGAGCATGTATGAGCAAGTCTATGTCAAGCTAAATCAAACAAAAGCAAAAGGCAATATCAAAAATAAAAAAATGAATCATGGGTCATTCTTGGCATTCACAGATGCTCCCTTGAAAGACAACTATTGAAAACTTATTCAAAATTGCAAAACAAAAGGTGGACTACTCCCTTGAAGGAAAACTATCAAAAACATTTGCATTAAACACATAAATTTAGACCACTCCCTTGAAGGAGGGCTAAGGAAAGCATTTGTTAAATCTAGTAATTTCTTGGAAGCTTCCTGCATCAATTAGCTTCCTTGACCCTCAAGTAAAAGCAAAAGCAAGAGAAAAATCAATTTTGAAAGGCGTAATCAGCTTTCATAAATGTAATAATCTTGGAAAGCCATAATCAGCTCTCTTTTGTAGAATTCTTGCATCGATCAGTATACACTTTATATATGAACATAGACTTATTTATACTACCTCTTTAGACACCTAAAAAAAAGGCAAACTAGTCTCCCTAAAGGTCCTAGTTTCACCCATTTTCCCTCCACATGTCACATGCATGGGACTATGAGCTTACTTGACATAATTTAATTAAGATCCCTATCTATCAACCTAAGTATGCTAATGTGAAGCTTTGGAAAGGCTTAGTTTCACTAACACAATCCAAATTTGGGTTTTGTGTTGATCTTTACTAAATAAAATTCATCATGTTCATTTTCTTACCTTTTATTGGTTTATGTAAACCTATCACTATGTGAACAAACAATAAACATCACATCAAAAGCATGCACATCATGAACTATGTCAACAAGCAACAACATTTATCCATCAATGAGTCAAACACCATGCAAACATATCAAAGCAAACCATGAACATCAATCACATTGTATTAGCCTATAAGCATGTCATTACACCATCACATTCATAAACCAAATCACTAAGCAAAACATCAGAGCATATACCATTTCCTGTTTCACCCATATAGCCATGAATAAAGCCATAAGATGTATCCATCTATAACATATTCTATCATAACCATGAGCATAATCAGATCATCATAACCAACTTTCTAGAGTCACATACCTAAGATACTAAGTGAAACACCATAAGCATGAACTGAAACCATAAGCCATAATCATAAACCATAAGCATCCATCATACATAAACATCAAAAAACATACATCATATACATTGAATCATCAAAAAATCATACATATAACAATGTATGAGCTCTCTTAAAATAATATACATGTCGCTACATCAATGTGCATGCCAATATCTAAATAATACATCATAATAGCATATCTGACCATAATCATGGGCCTACACCACTATCATTGGCCCCATCTACACCTATACCTAGTGTTAGTCCCCCTAGGACCCTTATCTATCCCATTGTAGAAGCCCACTGACCTAGAGTAGCTATTAATGGCCCACCAACCAAGCTTATTATATACTCTACATACCTCATAGCTTGAGGTAGATGGTATAATATCATCATCTCATAATATTTGAGCTCTACCACAGTAGCTAGATAACATGCTCAGGGCACTGTGTCTGATGGCCCTCATACTAGTACTATACCAACCCTAGCCCTCTATTTGAGTATATCTCTCTCACCTATAATGTTGGTGAGTTGACCTTATAATGCCTAAATTTGGCCCTATAATGTGGCCACCTATCCCTATAGATCTTGTACCCAAGCTTAGGTCATGGGCAATGCTACCCTTGCCTATCCACCCTAGCTAACTAGATCTATAGCCATATATGCCACCCCCTTATCATCTCCACCCATATTTTTAGTTGTATAGATAGGATGGTACCAAGCCATATATCCACCTATATACCCTACATCATCTATGGGAGCCCTAATAAGAAGCTCCTCAAAGCCATGAACCAAAATTGTCTACACAGGTTAGGGCCTTAGTAACTAAACCTCTAAGTCTTGCCTCCTATACCATGGATGTGGACCCAGTACACCATGTAATAAGTCTAACTGGCACCACACTCAATTGAAGGGAATCAACTTAACCTCACCCTCTCGATGACCCACTATCCACATGTAGCTCTGTATACTGAGGGTCTCCCTTTTATAGCCTGGCCAAATAGTGAACTGTAGGTATGGTCTCCATAGCTACCAATCCACCTAAGGTATCCCTAAACCACTCAATATCATGTGCTCTACCTTTGGCCCCTGATGTAGCATAGTCATCCCTCTGCCTCATAAATCCAACAAGGAACTCTAGATGTGTGTATCCCATTCATGATAATCCTATAGGCTTTATGACTTGGATGTGCTCATAAGCCCAATAATGCATAACCATGCCCATATTAATTCCATACCTCCTATGGTATCTGAATCCCCACAGCTCTTGGTAAATCTGGACTAATAGCACTAGGACCCACCTAAATACTAACCTCCTAAGCAATAACTCAACTAAAATAGCTAGTAATACATAGGATAATCTCCCACTACTAGACTATGTAACCCCAAAGTAAGTAACCATGATCATCAACATCATCATAAGTCTTCTCTCCTTGAGAACCCTCTCATATAGTGTTATATAACTAAATCCTCTAGAGTGCTAGTGGACCTGGTTGCTATCATCTCTATATAGATACTCAACATACTCATCCTGCTCCTCCTACTCAATTTGGTAGATCACCTAACCACATAGTGGGAGTTGAATGATCCTATAGACATCCTTTAGGAGAATATTCATCTCCCCAGTTGGTAATAATAAGGTGTTAGTAGTAGGATCCCATCTCTTAATGAGTGCTACTATCATAGATGCATCTCTAGGCACATGTTGATAGTACCTCATCCCTCTCAACCTTACTACCTCCATATGTGCCTAATGATCAGTATTCATCCCCTTGAGAAGTTTAGGGTAGATCCATGACACATGATCATGCATCTGTATCTACTCCTCAACCTATAATAAATCAAATTGCTTGGCTTAGACCTTAACTAGTCTAGTCTAACCTATCTCTAAAATTTACCCCTAACCCTAGCCTCTTGGACCTAACCATAAAAACCAACCCATTTGATCAAATTTTGAACCTAATCCCCGACCCTAACTTTAACCATTAATTAATTTGCCCTATACTATCCTCAAGCAAGCCCTCAACACTAAGACATTTTTACCAAAGTCTAGATTATCCTAGCTAACTATTGATGGTCATGCTAACCACCAATTATTTGGGACCCCTAGTTTATAAGGTGTCAACTATCAATGATCAAACTTGACCATTGATGATCACCTATGGGTATTCCATGGCTAGATTACCCAAGCCTACCAAGACCCTAATCAAAGAACTAATTCAATATACAACTAGCCTAAGTGCTCTAAAAGCTAACCTACTACTTAATCACCCACCCACCCCATCAATTTTATGTTCTACCCATCCCATTTTCCCAAAACCCTTGAAACCCTACCTAGGGCATACATGCCCAAATCATAAATTTATAGACCTACCTCCCCATGCAAACACAAGTAAATGAGAATCAAATATATTTACCAATTTAGTGCACCCCCTACCTCATTTCATGACCTCCTCTATGGTCTGAGCCCCTGAGTAGGTGCCTAACCACATCCTCATGCTCCCTACATCTTAGACCCATAGAATCTACCATGTGCCTCTAGCCCATGAGCAACATGCACCTCAACATGCACCTTCCCCACAAAGCATAGAAATTACCTAGAGCTTAGTAAAACAAAGCCCAATAGTTAAAGTGATAAATTACTTTTTGTTTTTTACTTTTACCCCCTAGAATTTTAAGGTTTCCTTTGACCATCGATGGTCAGGGTGACCATTGATGGTCACCTTCTAAGGACCCTGATCATTGATGATTAGGATACCTTTGAAACCCAATTTCACCTTTTACCTATAACTTCTACATTTCAAGCAATTTACCTTAAGATCTTGCCTAATTTTTGAGATGAATTTCTCCCACCAACCAAACCACCTCATCACCTCATCGTTGGTCTCTTTTGGCCCATATAGCATGCAATTTTACAATACTTATTACCTAGTCTTTTGACTATAGTGACAAGATTTCCATGTTGACCCTTTTGCATTTTTTACTACCTTATGTATACTAACCCACTTGTGTCTCACTAGGATCACTTCCTACCTCAAATACCCATGACACTTGACCCATTTATGTTTTCCCTAGGATCACTTCCTACCTTGGATACCCATAGGATACATAATGATCACTTAGAAGACTTATATTTATGAGTGTTCCTAGTTTCCACCTATAGACAGTCACATGATTCACTCATCACTTATCCTTCTTAGCACCAACCATAAATTTTCCAAACATTAGCAACTTAGTCTATGCGTGATCTTAGCTATCACTCTTTTTTGTCACATTCTATGCACACATTTACATCTCAAATGCCTGACCTCATGTCACCACCTAATGACTCACCATCTACCACTTATCAAACTTGTACTCACTTTAGCTTCACCTCATCAAATTTTTATTTGAGAAAGAACACCTCCTTCCACTCTTAGGGTAACCAGACCCTTGACCCATACTCTATTTTTATTTGGTAGCTTCTTCACATAAGCTGCACAACAAAAAAGGGAAAAATGTAAACACTAAAAATCTACACAACTATGATTTCAAATGTCAAAGTAGGCCTGAAAGTACCCTTGGACCCTCTTAGGACCAACCTACACTTATCAAGCCTAAACCAACTAGTCTGCACTTAGTTTTACCTAGATGAATAATCTTGTCCTTCAAGACCCTACCCCTATAGACATTGACCATTGACGATGAGGGTGACCATCAACGATCAACCTTGGGGACCCCTGACCATCGACAGTCATGATCTACCTTCTCACCAAGAGCATGCAACCTCTACCAACCCTTTTATAAATATAACTTGTCTAATTTATGTCATGGGCCTTTACATGCACAAATTATATTTAGATGACCTAGTTACACCTTCACTTCTACCTCTTACTTATGATTATAAGAGAGAGAGGCCTAGGAGGTCAAATCTATCTATAATAATTATCAAGAGCTTAGGAAATCAAGTGTTTTATTTTTTAGGTCAATCAAGTCAATCAACATCATCAACATTATCAACCATATTATTAAGAGATAACTCACCATCACCTCTCAACCAAGCTTTTAGGTACCATTACTCTGTTGGAATCAAGCTAGATTCCACCAACAAGCTAACTATACAACCCACTTTCCAACCAACTTCTGGTAAGACAAGTGCTTATTTTTTAATATTCACATTCATTTATTCCATTTTCTAATCAATCTATCCCTTGTCTAATTCTTAAAATCCATTTGTGGAATCTCATCATCTTTTATTAATCAAACCTAAAAATACATAGTCAACTACCAATGATCACATCAAAACCATCAACGGTCAGGTATAACCACTGATAGTTACCCCAATCATCAATGGTCACCTATGGTAGAAAAACTAGCAAGCTAATTTCACCCACCCACACCCAATCAAATTAACTTTTATATATTTCCAACCACTCATAAACCCCTTTCATATTTTTTGAAGCATACCCCAACCTATTAGCACTAGTATTGATTAATTTATCATTTATTAGAGCATTTTTAGTCTATTTTTCTAGCAAGCTTTCTTGTATTCATTTTAGTACTTTTTGATTATTGATACAAGTACCTTCTTTTCAACATTATCAACTTGACTATTTAAAATGTGTCGATTGACAACCCCTAAGGAAGATCTTGCTTCCAAGATCTAGTTATTACTAGGTAATCCAACCAACTATCTATTTAACAAACAAGTTTTCTTTAGTGCTTTCTTATCTACAAGTCTTCCTTCTAAGCCAAAGAGGAGCTCTTCAAAATCTTTTGATTCAACATGCACACAAAAAATAGGGTTTTCAACCATACCCTATCGAGTTTCTTTTCTCTCTTTCTTTCAAACTTAAGTGAAATTTACATGAAATAGATAGGGTGAATGATATAGAAATGATATGGTATAAGGGTGAATATCAAATCTATAATATACCAATTAATGTGCTAAACTGAGATGTGCCATATGTAAAATTTATCAAACTGAGATAGGCTATTAATGGAAAGTACAACTATGTTAGATATATAAATGACATAAAAAAATTACTTATCTATTTCTAATGATAATGTTGATTTGGATTTGATACAAGTAGAAAGTAGGTAAGAAGATATTTTTAAATCAATTACTAGTTTTTATATCTGGTGCCTCTAGCTCTCTAGATAGTTGCATCAACCTAGGATAGTTGTATCGATGCTAGTTTTTGGGTTAAATTCTAGTATATTATATTGAATATCAACTAAAACATGATGTAACCACACACACACACACACACACACACACACATATATATATATATATATATGGGTTTAGCCTCACCTTTGCTCTGGTGTATTCAAATCTAGGTTATGGATTATCGCTTCTAGTGAAATGGTAAAACCCTAACTTTTCATCTTCAATGTGACCTTGATGGAAAATGGGTTAGTAGGTACATAGTGTTGAACTGACCTACAATTATCTCTATATCAAAAGGTGATGCCTACATAGCTAATACTCTAAAATATGGCCTCATACTCATGTAGTTATCCCTACGTGTTGTCTTGTGTGTGAATTATGCAATGTGTGTAAAGCAACTATAATAATGACATAGCTTGTAACATAGAAAACATGACCTTATGGCTACTCCTTTAGTACTTCAAACCTATAGCTAGGCCATTATTATGATTGATATTAGAATAAGGTAGAATATGAAAGATTTTGATAACATGAGTACTTATTGAGTTCCCTTTTGATCTGATTGATAGGTGTTCCCTAGGTAAAGAATGAATGAGGGTTGATATTATATTTATACCAATGTTATGGGGGGATAAATCACATTAAATCACTTAGTCTAAACATTTTAATAAACTTCATTTATAAATTGGATGACTTTAGGGCATTGGACACTTACATCACATAAAGATAATAATGTTGACTCCATTATCTATCCTAAGCATTGGTGTCTAGGGAGAAAGAGAGTATTCACACGTTCAAAACTTATAGAGGTGTAAGATAAGTAAATTTTATGAATTTTGGGTAAGGTGGGATGTATGTGTCATGAATATAAGGCTAGTCAGACTAAGAGATAGGCTAAGGGGCACAATATAAAGCAGATGTGAGGCTTACAAAAGTAAGGCATGTGTAGAACTAAGAAGAACAACTAGGGTTTGAGTTTTCTAAGTGAAAAATACTAAGGTGTTACATAATCATAAAATATCATCTAAATTTACATATGTAACTAGAGGTGTTGTTATAAGAATATAAGTAATAGTGGAAACTAAGATACCTAAAGTGGAAGTATTAGCTTGATTAATATTATGAAAGTGGTCATATTTTTATCCTAATGTAGAAGCTTGAGCCAATTTATTTTTTTCATCTCTTTCAATGTATACTAAATGCATCAATATTATGTGGATTGAAATTAAGATATTCAATTAATTATCTATCATTAAATTCATCAAATTACCCTATATTACTTTTATTAGCTTTGATAGTCATGAAAAGTCCATTAGAAAGGTGCATGGTATGCATTATAAAATCCATAGAGACAGTAGGAGGGATCAAATGAATCATGTGTGTTTTTTAAAATATGGTGATGGCAGGGAGTATCTTAGAGTGGATATTGCAACAATATGAATTGAATAAGGCTTGAAATTATACCTTATTTATTTTATCACTTTTTTAATATTTGAGTTTGATGCATGCCAATAATAATGGATACAAATAAAATCTCATATTTTAACACAATTTATGATAATGAACCTTACGATCCAGATCAAGAGATAGAAGCAAAATTCATTTAGTATAACCAAGATTTGATTATGAAACCTTGAATTTCCAAATAAATTAGGGGTCTAACTAAAAAGGTTGTGTTTGATTTGTAGGATCTTGGATATACTAATATTATTCATAAATAGTGAACAAGGCCCAAAAGAGCACTAACTATGAAGGATTCCACCATCCCATAGCCACAATATCCCATCTTTAATGTATGTTGAGAGTAACTTACTAGGGCTAATTGCTTACCAGTGCCCTATAGAACTAAATGAATAAAAATAAAAAAAATCTTATGAATCTATGATATACCATGAGGTATGTGAAAGCTAAATTTCATATATAGTTGGTTTAATGGCTTGAGTAGTGGAGTGGTACCCCACACCATAAATTATGTAAAACCTATGACCAAAGAATGATAACTCTTATGAGTTTTACAATTATCATAACTTAGTTATAGAAATCAATAAAAATGAAAACCAATAGAAGGAAAAAAACCATACATCAAAATTAGGTATTAAATTTGAAACCCCTATGTCAAATAGAAATCCTAGAGCATTGCTCAATCAAATCCTAAAAAGGATGATCAAATTTCTCTTTAGTGTTTGATGCATGTCAGGTTCACCAATATGTTTTACCCTAATTTTGATTTAATAATGTTTAATAGATAAAAAAATATTGAAATATTATTTAGATCCTAATATATGAAATTTAGGCATAAATTTAAATGTAAAGGTTGAATTGATAATTAAAATCAAGTGGCATATATTACAAATATTAAGTAAAACCAAGAGTAAGATCATGTTTTCTAGTTTTCGATTGACTATGGCAATTGTTTGACAGTATGAAATAGGATAAAATAAGATTATGAAAGCTTATATCTGGGAATTGAGTCTACAACCATGTCTAGAAAAATCTATGCTCCCTATATAGCTTTATAGTGTGACCTTATCTGCTTTGAAAATGATGAAACTATAATTGTTCAACTGTATGTGTGTATGTCTACTAATAGAGTTGAGATATTTTGAATATGATAATGTTGCACATAAACCTAATTTTCCTTATATTTACTTTGAAAACCATAGGTGTACTTGTAAGAGCTAGAGACCTACAAAAAATAAGGGGAGGCGTAATGTGTTGAGATGGCCCCAATCACCCTTATTGATGATTAACTGCTACCTACATATCTATATACTTTGAGGAGGAAATCAAGTCCCATGTAGTTCTCCCACTTAGTGTGATTTTGAAATTATGATTCTTGAATATATATATGTAATTGGAAAATTGGGTCTGATACTTGACAATGTTAGCTATTGAATTGATTTGGAATGCTTCAGAATTGATTTGAGACTAATCTTAGTGATTGATATTGAAGATAGGTAAAATAGGGTAGATTTTCTCAATGTGCAATAATGTAATAGATAGATAACAAGGCCTATTGAAATGAGGTTTTTAAATAATTTCCTTTAGTTAACTTTTGAAATGTTCAAGATGACACAAATGAATATTTAGAATTTTGGAAACTAGTTAATAAATAGTGTGGGAATAAAGTCACACTAAGTGCATAAGTCCATAGTAGTAGACCTCTCTGCCTAACACATACCTATCCCAAAAAAGTATAGACAACTATCCTAAGGTTATAAGTAGTCTTAAAGTGATATAAATAATTTTAAACATTAACTTGAAAATTCTTTTTTAGTAGTGATGGTGAAAAGAGGGGTTAAGCCCACATATAGATAAATGATTAGCAAAATGATGAATATGATTCATATATATTTTTTTTAAGTCAATTAGTTCAAGTTAGGTCAATAATTAACATTTTCAAGTACCTATGACTAGATTTAGGTATCTACAAGAGGAAGGCCACACACCACATAACACTAGGATTTTGTATGCTACTAAAAATTATTTTAATTATGATTTTAGATATTTATTTTACTTAGGGGCTTGAAAAATATCAAGATAATTTTATTATTAGTTGGTTTATCAAATTCACCAAAATACTTTTTATTTTCCTTAAGGTCCTAGGTATTATTTTTCATCTAGGGTAAGGACAATAAATTTGTTTTACAAGTGTTTTGTTGGTGTAGGCTTTTTAACACTACATGGTTTTATCTACACAATCTAGTTAGCTTACGTAGGTGTCACTTAGGTGTTTAATAAAGGTCATTGGGAAGATAATCCCACATTCATGAGGATGTGAGGACACATTTATATGTAACCTATATAATGAACATTCTTATTTACTTTTGGCTAACTAATCAGTAATGTTATTGCATTTGAGTGATTTTGCACATTGGGGAGTTTCTTCCTCTCATGTGTTCATGATTTCACTACTCCTTATAGTTTCACCTTCGTGCATTCAATCTTATCCAGTTATTGATCCTCAAGTGTTTTCCTTTCTAACATGGTATTAGAGTGGTGCTAGTAGATGAATTTTATAGATTCTATTGTGATCTTACTTATGTTCTAGCTTCTTTTTGGTGTTCTTCATGATCTTGACTATTTCAAGGGTTTGGTGGGGTTTTATATAAATATATGCAAATTATATTGTTAAAGTATCTAGATGAAAAATGGACATTATCATTGGATTTAGAATATGTAAAAACCATAGGAATAGTTGTAAACATGACCTATTTTTGTTACTATTTTGGAGGGTTTAAAGGTATTTTTTGGGTTTTGCACATATCTATACCATTTGTTACTCAAATAATAATTTTTTTTATAGGTTTTACTTGGTATTTCCATAAAACTAAAGGGTATTTGTATTTTTAGAGGAAGTCATACTGGTTTTTATAGATATGAGTTTTTTGTGTATAGGTTTAGTGTTTTGGTGGGTTATGCAACTCAAATATTTTTTTCTATTCATTGGTTTGGCCACTGATTGTACCCATTCATGACTTTGATCTCAGACTATACCCTTATATATCTTACAATATACTGGTTATGACCTACTATCTATTAGTTAAAACTTTTGTTAGTGATTTGTCCATGACCTACTAGCACATTTTTGTACATAATATACTGCACCTATCCATAATAGTTTACATGATATGAAATACACATTCATGTACCCACCAACTATACCCAGTCATGACTCTATCTATAACACCTATGGATTGTAACTTGTAAGAGGGCATCAAATTCAATCGATTGAAGCACAACACTATTCACGTTTAATTTAGAAGAATTTGTTGAGTTACATCACTCTCCCATCAATCAAGAGGGGAACACTCATCCTCATCTTTAGCCCTTGGTCATATGGTAATTTAATCCCTTGGTCACAATCAACCTAAGGGGGCATATATTTTCATTGAAAAGTTGAGTCAAATATTTTTCAAGCCTAAAATAATAATTTTGCGAGGTGATTTTTTATATAATTTTAAACTCACATAATTTTCAGCCTATAGCTCCTTTTTAGGTGTAATTTTTTTGAAAGTGTTAGTTTTTTCAAGTTCTATGTATTTATTCTATTCTTGATCCTTGTAAAATTGATCATTTATAATTTCATTGGTGTTGCATTTCTTCTCTTTTGCATTCTTTTGTTGCTTCTATATATGTGTGATTGTATACACAAATGTGTTGATTGTATATACACTCAAATATAAAGTGCCAACCTATGTAATATTAGGGAAATTTGGTGACTATTACATATTGTTCATTTGGATGCTTTTTTTGGTTGAGTCTGACATTGATAACATTGAATATGCATGGTTACTTGTGGTCATGTCAACTCACTTGTCTCTAATAGTGAGATATTAGATGAGGATAACTAATTCTACTCTAGTGTTTCTTCTTTTATAGACAAACTATGCTTCATGATAGATGTACATTGAATGCTTTCTCATATAATATGACCTTATTCCATTCCTATATGGATAAATTACTGTCCCCACTAACCCTTGTCAATATAATGGCTAGGCTAACTCTTGTGACTATGTCTATGGTCACTTATTGATGCATGTTTTATGGGATATACATCGTCATATGGATCACATAAAGTGTCCCTCCACTATTTAGATAACTCTTCATACTATTTTTTAAGATCTTGCTAAAATTTATATTATTCCTCTTCATCATCTTTTTATTATCTCTTTAGAGATTATTTTACTCTCTCCTCCTATTTCTTGTGATGACACAATCCTGATGGATGATGTTCTTCCTTATGTTTAAACATAACTATGGGATGATATTATGCCTAACCTTAGCTGACCTATTATATAATCCATATCTATTCTTATACAGAATTGCTCTTCTAGAGCCATCATAGATTTTCACTTTGGAGGAGTATACTAGGGAGAGTACACCTATTGAGAGCATCTATGACTCATCTCTTCCTATGGATACTCATTTCATAGATTCGTGTGCTTCATTTATAGTATATTATTCATTTTTGAGAGTTATTAATCTATGATCCACACTTTTCATGGACTTTATTTTAGTGAATGTTCCATTCCCTTCTTCTGATTGGTTCACTTTAGTGGCATTACATTCAATTCTTGTGCATGATCTTACCAGACTTATGCCACACTTCATTTTTGTACCACACTCAGAGATATTCATATTTCCACCTTCTTATTCCATTAAGGAATGGAAAAACTTTTAGTACACTCATCATGTTATTCCTCTATCAAAGGGAAGAATTTTTTTTTGATGGAGATAGAGTTTTTACAAATTTTAGGCATAGGATCTCATCATCAACCTTGGTCATTTTACGAGCTCTAATGTAGACAACTTCAACATATTTTATGGAGACTTCTTAGTTATCTATTTTCTATGTACTTGGGTACCTCATCAGAACTTTATGGCAGGACTTAATTCTTCTACCCGCATAAGCTACATGTAGTCATATAAAATGCACAATTTGGTAACTTGAGTATGACTAATGACACCCAATCCATAGGTCCATCTTACTTGCTCTTATGAACCTCATATGCATGTTTTCACTGATTCTTAGTCATCCATAGCCTCCTAAATTGAACCCTTATAGAACCAAATTATTATTTCCATGTTTAATCTATCCCCCCCAAGTCCCATCAGCCATGGACAACAATACCCAAACTTGGACTACAATGCTGAAACTCAGGGTGTCTTGTTTCTAGCACTATTGTCCAAATGCATTTTGGCTTCTAATGGTCATATTATTTTGAATCCTTATCATAATTCATGTCAGCCTAATATGAATTCATTTAGCCCATGATCATTAAATACCCTATAAAAGGTCATTCAAAGTCTATTTAGAAGGGTTGACACTCATTTACAAGAGAGAAGAAAGAATACAAGCAAGATTACTCAAGCACTCTTCCCTATTCTATACATACAACCATACAATAGTATTTCAAATGTATTCAAACCTTTATACTAGTCTCTAGTCATTCTAAGCACACCCAATTTTGTATTTACTTATATTTTCATCACACTATTATTCCAAGCACTTCAATGGGAGAACTGCATATAGTTTGATCCCTCCTCAGAGTATTGGTATGTAGGTAGTGTGCCCACACATGGGGTGTGAAGTGCATCTAGTGTATCCTTTACACACTAACTCCTTTTCCCTATTTATCAAAATTTCATTTAATTACATAAAAGATACAAGCACATGAAGAATCATATTTATAAGGAGTTTTATTTACAGTAAGGATCTAAAATTTGGTACAGAGGCTCAAATAGACATGGTGAACAAAACCTAAAAAAATTAGATCTTTGTGAGTAGCTTGGATAATAGCAGCAAGACCAGAACTATAGTGCTAAACACATACCATCCTATTTTTGGTGGTCTTATCTAATCACAAAATGAAGTCTAGATACCAGTTTATGATAGTGTCCCAATCATGTTCTTCTAGTATCAAACTTTGTCTCAACTATAATAGCCCAGAATAAGCTAAGTCATATTTTCTCTCACTTATTACTATTTTTAGAAAAGGCAAAATATAGATTGTTTACACAAATTAGTGGCTTAACTCTTACATATTATTTATTAATATATTAATATCAAAAGTGTTTATTATTTAGGAATTAAACATCTAATTTCCCAAAAATAATAAATCATTTGGTGAACCTGACTTATTTCAAATTTTGCATAAAAACCTTAGAAACCCTAGGGTAAATTCCTAACTAATTTTTCCCATTAATTTTTTATTTTTTTCTTGAATATTAAAATAAAAAATTCCTATCAAATTTTAAAATTTTATAGTAAATTTTAAAGTAAATTTATTTCAAACCCTAGTTGCATCAACTAGCTCCAATTAATTTTCTAATCATTTTTTGAATTTTTAATTGCATATTAAAATTAAAAAAATTAATTTCAATTTCAAAAATTCATAGTATTTTTCAAAAATATTTTTTAAAAATACCTAGTTGCATATACTAACTCTTATTTTACTTCTTGAGGTATCACCTTACATGTTTGTGCACTTTGTATCCTTTTCATGCAATTTTTAGTTAACTATTTTTAAGATTTTATATTTCCTATATTTAGTATTTTCCTTTTCTATCACTTGGCCTATAACAAATTATTGCAAAAAATTCAAACACTTCTCAAATTGTTTTCCTACTTTAACAATGGCCCAATACATCGGTTTTGATGAAATTGAAAAGAGAACTTCAAGAAATCTTAACCAAACACCTTGACATGCAAGATGCAATGCTTAAAATATTACAAGAATAACAATAAAGAATAAACAATGGTCAATCTTCTCAAACTATAGAGCAACCAATTGAAAATAATACTACAAGGGCAATTATGTCTCAACAACCCCCTATAACATCCCAACTTGCCTCTATGCCACTAGTTATAGCTAGTACATCCCTATCTCTTGATGTGGCAGGCCTTATGCAAGAGATAAGATATCTTCAATCCAAAGTGCTACATCTTAAGCAAGGTGACACTACACCTACGCATGCTTTGGATTCTTTTACTCTTCTGCATACACCATTGATATGTCACATTACTTTTACACCCTCACCACAAGGTTTTGTTCAACCTAAGATCACTCTTTATGATGGCAAGGGTAATCCAGAGATACATTTGAGAGATGTTCATGAAATATGCTTGGATTATATGCCAAATGATTGGTTACTTACCAAGCTATTTCCACAGAGCGTAAAGGAATATGCTTTACAATGGTTCTATAGTCTACCAAATTAGTTGGTCAATACATTCAATCTTTTAGCTGACATGTTCCTAGCACATTTCAGTATCAACATTGGTGACAAGGTCTCTTATGCACAAATTGCACAATAGAAACAAAAATCAAATGAGCATCTCACAGACTATGTGCTTCAATAAAAGACCATCTTGGCTAAGATGACTATCCCCATGGCAGATAGAGAGTTACATTATCTCTTCAAATAGAGCCTTCTACCAGCATTACATGAATCTATTATGTTCAAAATATTCTCTTCCTTCATTGAATTGTGTCATACACTAAAGGAAAGATAAGTAAAACTCATTTCAATGGGCAAAGCCAAGTATACAAGCATCTTAGACACAACAAACAAGAGTAATATAAAATTCCTAAATAAGGTCAAAGTTAATGATAACAAGAATCAAAATCAACCAACAATCAATGCAGCTTCAAATCCCCCTAATCATGTTATTTTATTAGCACCTCTTTAGCGTTCATTTACCAATTTGCCAGTTTCTCTAGCTAGAGTTTTACAATAGTTATTAGAATGTAACATCATCAATCTCCCTCTTATTCTAGAAGTTGACCCAAAAAATCCTCTTCCATAGGGATATGATTAACATGCATTTTGTGATTTTCACAAGGTACTAAGCCACAATACAAACAGATGGATCAATTAGAGACATAGGATACAAGACTTGACAGATGACAACCTACTTGATATTAGAACTACAGTTGAGCCTCCATAGGATAAAGCTTTGAAAATCTTCTCAAATCCATTTCCACAACATTCTAAATAATCGAAAGGGGACAAATCAAGTGTTCACCACACATATCATGCACATCCTCCACCAGTTACATACCAAGCATATTGAGTTGAGTCATAACCTTTGAGTGGTGTGATAGGTGTGTATGAGTATAGGGTTCCAATTAGACCTTCAATATCATTCTCAGATTAGGAGATTGTCAAGGATAATTTAGATTATAATGCACTCTTTATTAGAGCACATGTTCGTAATCAACCCATTCATAGTGTTCTCATTGATAATGGTTCCAATGTCAACATGTGTACCATTACATAATTGTAGTATTTAGACTATTCATAGAAAGATATAACTCCAATCGATATAATTATTAGCATATTTAATGGACACATATAGAGTTAATTGGGTAAGATTGTACTTCCTTTATAGACTGGTCCAACACATGTGACCACACATTTCACCATAGTTCCCAGTGTAGGAGTTTTTGATATGTTACTTGGTCACCCATAGATTCAAAAAATTTGAGTAGTACCATCTATAGTTCATAGATGCATGAAATTCATTCACACTAATCAAGTTATTATAGTTGGTGGAGTTCCATATGAGTTACCACTCCCCTCTTCAAAGCCATCTCCTTTGTAGTCACCAGTTCTAGTTTCTCCATTAGTTTTAGTTTCCCCACCAGTTATAGTTCTTCCTCTGGTATATATTTAGACACAATTGAGGCACCCATCACCAATACAAAGGGTTCATACACCTCCATATCTTTTATATTCTAGTTATCTTCTAGCTACAACATTCACACCTAGAGTAGTTTCATTGAGATCTCATGCATCTACAAATAGAGAACATGCTCAAGGATCTTCTCCTAATTCTAGATGGGTCCTTAAGAGCCCTATAGTTGCATCCACTTCTCAGAGTTATAAAGGGACCCCACAATAATTTTCTACTTTAAATATTTTATAACATTTACAATGCACACAACTTTCAAAGTCACATTCTCAACCTTTCCATCATGCTTCACGATCACACACAATACATTTGTTTGATACGAGACACCATGATAAGGAGCCTCATCTAAGTCTCATCAATTAGTATCATTTTATTCTCAATATCTCCTATATATAGCTTATTTTAATTAAAAAAACAATATAACATTTCAAAATCTAAAAAAAATCAAATATATCCAAAAATATAAAAATCTTTCAATTGTATGCAGTATCGATGCTTTACATTGCTACTACTATGCTAGGACTTACATTTTTTATTTCATGCTATTGTATGTCAATTTATCTACAATACCATGCTTCAATTGATCTTATTAAAGTGTGTGAAATGACATCCAAATCCTTGATTGATTTACTCTACCCATTTAGGGGGCATCCTTCTTCTACATTCAAGATACACTTCAATATAGACATCCATTGGGGGCATCTTATATATGACTACACCATCTAGGTTATGTCATTCCTACACTACACACTCCAAGTTATCATGTTGATATACATTACTTATTAGATTACTATATTGACATTTCACTAGTATCTTGCACTTTTATATCTCTTGGCATATACCTAGTCTCGTACTAAACATGTCTTGCATACTTTCACTCTTACTTTGATTAGTTAGATGCAATTATATCTTTTTAGTTATTACATTCTTTCTCTTCTTTCTTATCATAGCTTTTTGGATTGTATTTATAGTTCTTGCTTGCTTCATATGTGTTTTATGACATTTTCCAATGTTCTTTACTTCTATTCATGTGTGTGCCTTAAGATATTTGCCAATGTCCTTTGCCTATACTCCTCTATGTGATTTTGGCTTCCACGCTAACTTGATTATTTCAATTGTATGTGTATGTGGAATTTGAACATTCCTTGTATGCTTGATTTCTAGTTTGAGTGACATGTACCCATGTCCCTTGATTTCTTCACCCCTTGGCCACTCTTGTATGCTTCTTACTTTGTATGCTTGTTTCCTTGATTACTTTTCTTGTTTGTAATACCATGATCCATATCATGAATTTCCTTGATTTCTTGGATGTCATGATGGACATCATGATCCATCCCTCCTTGCTAAAAACTAAAAACTAACACTTTTGATTCTAGTTTAGTGTATTACATATGTCATTACATTGTTATATCTATCTAGGCATATCCTTGTTGATCTAACAATCTTTCAATACAAACCATGCTATATCTTGAGATATATTATAGATTATCATTGCTATAACATGTATATTTCTAGCTTAACACACTTACAGGGATCTTTTTTCTAATGGAAGTCATTGAAATGTCTCCATTCCTACCCACAAAAGAGGGGACAATAAACAAGGGTTTTGTCATAGAGATCAGAGCTCCTAATGATCAAAAAAGCATTTTTCAGAACACTCAAAATAAAATTTAGACATTAGACTAGGTAGAACAGACTAGATAGATAATAGAGAATCTACAACATTTACTAGATTTAGCCTTGGGCAATAGTGCCAAAGTTGGACTACAAGACTAGAAATCGGGTGTCCTATTTTTGGCACTCTTATCTAGATAACAAAAAATTAGGTTTTCTAGAAACAAATAAAAGAGTGAGTTTAGTCACAAGTTTATCAATATAGTATAGTCTAGATTCAACATGTTTTAGTATAATTTTTGCTCAAATAATCTAGATATAAGGGGCATCATGTGTGGCCTGATGGCTCTCACTTCCAATTTTATATTAGGTAGTTGATATAACTTCTAGATCAAAATCCATTTTCCTAACACTAGTGATTAGGGGCAATGTGTACAGCACATTGATCCTCCCCTTTTTTTGAGTTCAATTTTTTTCCAAGCATTTTTTAGTAGTTGCATGCCTTACTCCATATGTAGGTGGTTAGCATCCTTTTTCAAGTTTGGATTTCATGCAAGCTTAACTTCTTGAGTACCTGAGTTCTTGAGTTGGCTTCTACATAAGCCTATTGCACTAGTTTTGAAGTAGCTTTAATACACACCTAATCTCCATCTTTTGAAATGGCCAAGAGTGGCTTAGTTTTACCATACATTCAGCTATCCACACTAACATTATCATATCATAATACATTCATGGGCTTCATGATCCATCTCATATGACATCTATTCCATACCAGTATTACTTCATATCTTCACTTCATAGGGTAATAATGGAGCCAAAGGTCTATATAGCCTTTGTATTCTTGAGCCACTTATTCAGAAGGATTGGACACACAGTCCAAACATTGATTGGCACATGCATAATTTGTTAAATTCACTTAGTAGGTGACAATGGAGCCAAAGGGCTTGCCTTTGCATTCTTGAGCCACTTCTAGGAAACTGAGCACTCATCTATATTCATAATATTACTTTTGGTATAGCACACACCCAACACAATCCAACATCATAACAAATTTTATATTGGTTTGCATACTCGATAAGGTGTATTCATTCCTTTCTTTTCCTCTTTTTCTTACCTAGATTTTGTATGTTATTATTTTAGATATAGTGTATCTAGTAAGGACTGATCTAATCTATGTTTTTCATTGTAGATTCACACTTCACACCATGCTCTCTCTATGCACATCCAACATCATACAACTTCATGAGCTTCACCTTTACATGTAAGTTTAGGCATGCTTTCTATTTTTCCTTTATCCTAGTATTTCACTTTGTTGCATCACTAGAATAAGGCGGGGGGGGCAATGTATTAATATAAAATTTGAAATTTAGTAACTTCAGTATGGATAATGACACCCAATCCATAGATCCATATTGCTTGCTCTCATGGCCCTCATATGCATGTTTTCACTGATTCATAGTCATTTGTAGCCTCCCAAAATAAACCCTTATAGACCCAAATTTCTATTTCCATCTTTAATCTATCCCCCTAAGTCCCATCAGCCATGGATAATAGTGCCTAAACTTAGACTATAATGCTAAAACCTAAGGTGTCCTATTTTTGGCAATATTGTCTAAGTGCATTTTGGCTTCTAATGGTCATATTATTTCAAATCCTTATCGTAATTCATGTTATCCTAATGCCAATTCATTTAACTTATGATAATTAAATCCCCTATAAAAAGCCATTCAAAGTCCATTTAGAAGGGATGACACTCATTTACAAGAGAGAAACAAGAATACAAGCAAGACTACTCAAGCACTCTTCCCTATTCTCTGCATACAACCATCCAATAGTATTTCAAGCTTATTCAAACCTTTATACCACTCCCTAATTATTCCAAGTACACATATTTTTGCATTTACTTAAATTTTCATTACACTATTTCAATAAGTACTTCAATAGGAGAACTACATATATCTTGATCCCTCATCAGAGTATTGCTATGTAGGCAATGTACCCATACATGAAGTGTGAAGTGCATCTGGCGTATCCTTTACACACTAACCCCTTTTCCCTATTTGCCAAAGTTTTATTTAATTGCATAAAAGATATAGACACATGAAGAATCATATTTATATGGAGTTTAATTGATAGTGAGGATATAAAATTAGGCATATAGGCTCACACAGATGTGTCAAACAAAACCTAGAAAAATTAGATCTTTGTGAGTAGTTTAGACAATGGCAAGACCAGGACTATAGTGCCAAACACATACCATCCTATTTTTGGTGGTCCTAGCCAATCACAAAACAAATTCCAAATATTTGTTTGTGACAGTGTCCTAGTCTTGTTCCTTCAATATCAGACTCTATCTCAACCATAATAACCTAGAATAAGCTAAGTCATATTTTCTCTCACTTATTACTATTTTTAGAAAAGGCAAAAATATGGTTTGTTTTCACAAATTAGTGGCTTAATTATTGCATATTATTTATTGATTTATTAATCTTAGACCCATTTATTATTTAGGAATTAAACATATAATTTTTCAAAAATAATTAAATGACTACACTTGAGGGGGTGTTGGTGTAGGCTTTTCCCCACTATGTGGTTTTGCCTACATGGTCTAGTTAGCTTATTTAGGTTTTATTAAGGTGTTTAATAAAGGTCATTGGGGGAATATAATCCCACATTCATAAGGATGTGAGGACATGTTTATCTTTTACTTATATAATGAACTTTCTTATGTACTTTTAGCTAAACAACCAATAATATTAATGCATTTGAATGATTTTACACATTGTTTAGTTTCTTCCTCTCATGTGTTCATGATTTCACTACTCCATATAGTTTCACCTTCGTGCATTAAATCTTATCTAATTATCTATCCTAAAGTGTGGCCCACTTTGACATGTTTTACCCTATTTTTGATAAAATAATAAATACTATGTTATTTAATAGGTGTAGAAATAGATAAATATCATAATGCTAAAGATGTAAAATTAATAAATAATTCTGATTTTGATAATTGATAAATATAGAAAACTATTATTTTTTGTAAAACATAGCTTAAACATATATTTCTATTGACTATTCCAGATGTTTAAAAGTGGAAAATATAAAAAAGGTGACTATGCATGCTCAAGATTAGGAATAGATTTTAAAATTGATTTTGGACAAGTCATTCCTGGCTAGACTATAACATGGAAACACTTCAGTTCAATGACCAAGAACTTGTCCTAGTTGACTATGACTAGTGACTAAAAGATAAAACAAGATTTTGATAGTGATAAATCAAAAAATATATCAAAGAGTATTCTAGGTTGCTACCACTATAAGTGGACAATAACATGACAATGTTCAATTCCATTGAGCATGGATTTATCCCTAATGACTTTGACAAAAAACTAACTATTTCACCTTTTTTACCTATGTTTTTTTAGATAATTTGGTATATTTTGATTCAGATTATGCTACATCAAATTTGTTGTTTTATTTATTTTATCTTTGAAACCCTAAGGGCACTTTGAGAGCTTAAAAATTTGTAAAAAAGAGGGGATTATAATGGGCTGACCTAACCTTAATCATCCCTTTGATGATTGATTATTGATTATGTATCTAATACTCCAAGGAGGGAAATCAAGCCCATATAGTTGTCCCACCCAAAGTGATTATGCTTCTAGACTACATATGTAGCTATAAAATGGCTTTGATACTGGTCATTAATATCTCTTGACTTTTTTTTAGATGATCTAGACTTGGCTTGTGGTTGTTCCTTGTGAGTGATAATCAATTCAAAAAGAATAAGGTAGATTTACAATAGTGTGTGAGATAACAACCAAGTGAGAATAATTGGAGTTAATAAAGGAGTTTTGTTGTGTATTTATAGATAAACATTTTGAAATTTTCCTTTAGATGACCTTATGAAACATGTATTAAGACCCAAAATATTGATTCAAAATTAAGAAACTAGTTTAATTTTGGGCCTACCGCTCTCATGTCTACTTACCATGGACCTGTCTTAAAAGATCAATGACAATTGAAATAATAGGAAGGTAATTTTAGGGTGATATTAAGTAGCTTAAGCATTTGATCTTTGAAATTTCTATGTAGTAGTACTATAAACAAAGGGTTAAGTCTAGATATAGATATATGACTTGGACGAATGGTGAATAAGAGTCTTATATTTGTGTGCAAGTCATGTAGTTTAGGATGTGTCAAGAATTAACTTTGTCAAATACCTATGACTAGGTTTATGTGTCTACATTCCCCCTTCCCCCCTTCATTATAGTATTTAAATTTCTAGAGTAAAGAATAAAAAATAAACTTGATTGTGTATAATACACTTTATATTTAAGATAGTATTTCAATTATGCATAGCACTAAAATTTACCCTAAAACAACACATGAAGTAGTTATTTTCCCATTTTTAAATTTTAAAAAAAGAGAAAATAAGGAGTACACATGTATTTAGGTGAAATAAAATTACCCTATAACTTATAATTGATGATGCAAAATTTTATTCCCTTGTTGAATCACTTGGATAATTTGAACCAATGGTGAATTTAAGATGATCAAGTCTTAATTTTGAATTAAGAATAATACCAAATGTACTCATCCAAAAAGGTGGAACCATAATGGGTTAGCTAAAAGTGATGTCAAGGCCATTGATGTCACTAGAATTGAATGTACATCACCCATAATAGAAGATGGAACCACACAAATGGGTTCTATAGAAGTAATGCCATGGCCATTTAGCGTCATTGAATATCAATGTACATTATTTATAAAAAATAAAATCACATTGCTACAAACAAAGATAGATTTTATTTTTGCATGATAAAAAGAGAATGAATAATATTCATGCCCCAATAATAAACACATTGCCAATATATTTGAATTGAAATAATTTTTTTACTTTTGAAACTGTAACTTTGAACTTTGAAAATGTGCATGAACAAACATAATGCCTTTGAAACTTTAAGATTTTGAACTTTGAAACTTTGAACTTTGAAAATGTGAATGAATAAGCATCATGTAATTGAAACTTAAACTTTTGAAAAGTGCATTAAAAAGCATCATTCCACTTGTATTTATGCCAAGTGATATATAATGCCATGCATCTATATGCTTAATTTTAAATGTTTTTTTTAATCTATAACTTTGATCTTGTAACTTTTTTGCATATGCCCATGCCTATGAATTCAAGGGTGGATAAATTTATAATTTGAGTATTTGAAAATTTGAGTTCATACGCATATCATATGCTCCTAAAATCTATATTAATGTTCCAATATCTATCTTTTTTGTTTAATTACTTTGAATCATTGAAAACCTATACTCTATTATAGAATATGAGTTTGCATTACTTTGATTCTTTAAAAATATATATTTTGTATATTTGAATCTTTCACTTTATCCCAAATCTGATTTTTATATGTTCATACAGGTTTCAATCTCTAAGAAAATCCCACTTTGATGCCCCCCTTTTGAGATGAGGGATGTATCTTGTAAGTCATTAATCTCAAAATATGAGTTAACTATATCATATGATAAATATATAATCATGTAGTATTATGTCAAAATGTGGAAAATATGTAATCATAGTAATGTAGTTGTCATTGAGGCATGTATGTAACATATTGAAAGTAAGGCATATAATTTTCATATATAGATAGATTTTATCAATGAATCATGTAGAAAAGAAAACATTTTTCAATTAGACTACGTTTTTCAATTAGACTACGTAGTAAAAGTGCATGATATGTATCATGGCACCATTTATTAAATTTAATAAGCACAATAAGCTAACACACAATGACATATAATAAGGCTAAGGGTAACAAACAATAGACATGAATATGTTTCAAACAAAAAAACCAAGGGTTACACATAAGGGACATTAATAATGTCACAAATAAGGGACATGTTTAAATATCATGCAAAACATAAGGCCAAGGGCCACAAGTAATGGTAATGCTTAAATAACACACATACCAAGCTCAAATCTCATAGACATGTTCAATAAATTTACACACAAGGCCCAAGGGCCACACATAATAAGCAAGCAATGTCTAACCAATCATACAAGAATATAAACAACATCAAAGGAGCATAGAAGCAAGTGAAAACCAATCTATTCCATCCATATGTATTAGTGTCATATCATAACAAAGTAATAGATACATGTTGCACAAGCCACAATTTAAAATATGAAAAAATAACAATACTTTTGTAAGATATGTATCTTGACATGGTAGAGATGTCATAGAAAGATATAACATGTTATAGTGTAACATTTATAATTATATGCCCCCAACATAGGCATGTAATTTAGGTAGAATAAAATCCAACATCTAAGATTCCCTACATAATGTAAGTCTTAAATCACACATATACCTCATGAAATACATGTATGTATATAAAATAATATGTTATCTACCAAAGTGTGTGATAAGTAACATATATAAAGAAGTAAACTAGTATCTCATGTCATGCTTAGGTCTTGAATTTTTTATTTTTTTAGAATATTTTGAATGTTTTTGTATTTTTAAAATATTTCATTTCATTTATTTTATTTTATTAAAATAAACTAACCATGATCCCATTTATGGGAGGACCATGGTGTGTTTTTGTATCATATATGTTTAAGGTCAAATTTTATAGGTAAAAAGTGCCACATGTAGATGAATCTAAATTTGAGAAGGCATCAAGTGTTTTAAAATAACTATCTTGATCACTACTCATATACTCTTTTTTAGAATGTATAACTTGATAAGGTGCAAGACTTGATGGCATTTTTTTATAGTAGGTTATGGTATCATTGCTTGCACTCATTTTGGAACATGTTGAATTATCTGAGGTATTACCTTAAGATGTGCTATGAAAGATTTTTATTTCTTTGAATCTTGAGCAATTATTTGATATAAAGCTGGTTGTTTAGGAGAGTGTACCACTTTACTTTTAATTGAATGTATAAAAGGATTCTATATAGGTGTAACAAATGAATTTGAACTATTCTCTTAAATGGGTGCCATAATTAACTTTGTATTGTGCTTTTGATTAGGTGCCACAACTAACTACAATGGCAGTGGGCAAGGAGGGGGAGTTACTATTGAATGTATAGGGCACTTATATTGAATGCCTTAAACATGGTTCACTTGATTAAAATATATGAATTTGAGGCATATTTGTACTATATATGGTATCATGCATAACTTTTATATCTAAGGGTGTCTTAATAACATATCCAAGACCCTTGTACTTGGTAAGACTAGAAATGAAGTGGAAAATGTTGTTGAACCAACCTAAAGAGGTATCACTATATGCCCAAGACTTTTTTTTATATGATTATCAAATGATTTGAATACTTTTGATGTAGTTTGTAAATCTTGTTCAGTATACCCAAGAGTGTGAAGGAGTGTTATTGTGCATGTGTTTTAACTTGACCCATTGTCAACCATGACATTGATAATCTAACTAACTAGGAATCATATATGATTTAACCACTTTGATGGAAATTAAATATGTTCCCCATATCTATATATACCTTTGAGATTATATACATACCTCTATATTTTTAAAGAGAGTTGTAACTATATTAGTTACTTGTAACACTTGTTGTTGATACTATTGATATCTTCAAAGTATCTATTACATGTTCATATATTTGATTTGAGTTTTGGTTCTTTTGCTTTAGTATATAATTTTGTTTAACTTGAGATGTACATTTATCATGGGCCATAATGTCCTTAATTTTTATTACATGGCTTTAATATGTCACCAAATCACCTTAAAAAGTAAAAGATAAATTAGTGTTATACTTATTCACTATAACATTTATTTTTTGCAACCATGCTTGTCCCAAAACTACATGTATCTATTGAATAGTATAATTTACAACCAATAATGTGCTCATTATCTTGATTCCCAAAGTGATTAGTAAGAAAACATGTCCCACATGAGATCCATGTGGATGTTGTAAATCTTGTATTGTATATCCCATACTTTGAATAAATTATTTTGTACATGTATTATGTTGATATGTATTATCGATAATAATATTTAATTTATGTGTACTATTTACATGCACTTGAATAATCATTGGTTATTTTTAAGGTACTATTATTTTGGTAGAGGAAGATGTATGAGTTTATTTTGTTACCCTATTATCAAAATTTGAATATGTGATAATCCATTTATCTGAAAGTTGTGATATTTTTTCACATAATGCATACAATCATTACTTAGTATTTGTTTATAACATGGTAAGTGAAAAATGGATTGTATTTACATAATCATGATGATTATGAGAAGGATAATAATTATGAGGAAGAGTGATTAACATTTTATCCAATAGTTTATGTAGAATATCATGTGATCAATCTCTGAATCTATCAAACTAAAATGGTTGCCTCTTACTGAAAGTAGATTTATTCACTTTAGAAGGCACTTTGTAAATTGGTTCTTTCCATTTATTGATAACTTTAACTTTTTATTCATTAGTTTTAGTTGTTTCCATTGACTCACATATCTTATGAGTGACTTAAACTACATTATTTATTTTAGATGTTAAAATTATATTCTTTCTCTTAGAAGTTAAATCTAATTTTACCCTTTTATTGATAGCTTATTGCTTGTGTGAAGATGGTCCTGACTCATTAGCATTTCATGTTGAATTGAGATCACATGTATATATGAAAATGTCTACATATAATTTTTAATGTGTGTGTGTGTGTGTGTGTGTGTGTGTGTGTGTGTGTGTGTGTGTGTGTGTGTGTGTGTGTGTGTGTGTGTGTGTGTGTGTGTACGCGCGCACGCACGCCCGCGCGCTTAGCTCTTTATTTGAGTGGAGATAAGAGACCTGTACTAAAGACAATTTTATTTTTCAAATCTAAGAGTTGATAAGTTAAATACAATGTATTTTTGAATTTTAAGATGTAATCTTTGATAATCATCATGACCTTATCAAAAACATTGTAGATGTTTTAATTTGAAATTATGTACCATGTGTTTATGATAAGATAATAAAAATGCATCTTCTAACATTTTAAAGTTAGGTAAAGAGCCAATAGGTAAACTGTAAAACCAATCTGAAGCATCTTTCTTTAGGTAAAGGTATATTGAGTTAAATGAGTAAAAGGATCTCCACAACTATCGAATAAGGGTAGTATAGGCATAAAAAAATATTTTGGATTTAAATATTCATATATAGTTCATATAAGGGATTATCCTAGGATAGCATTATCCTTAAAAAATTGATTTTGTAGGTCACCAATAACATGCAACATGAATATAATATGACAAGTAGGAATAATAGTGGTTTGGAAAGGCTCACTTATGGGTTGTAATTGATCATTTATTTTAAATATTGGTATGAGAGGACCATGAAAAATTCACTACATGGATTATCAATGCATTATAAGATATAATTAGTACAAACTTTGGAATCATTATTTATCTTATCATATTGGATTTGTATGGGATTAGAGACAGCACATGGCTCTTTATTTTATTTTATTGTTTTAAGAGAGGAGAAAGAGTCATAATAATGACTATTATCACAAGACTTTCATTCTATGGATTTATGAATATTATCTCGAGAATAGTTTCATACTATGTCATGATCATCACTTTGTAAATATAAAGAAATAATATCACTTTTTTTTTGTATTTCACATTCATTTATATCCTTTGTTATTTCAAGAGAAAGGGAAGGAGTATTATTAAATATCATAACCTTATTTTTAATTTCTAAGGGAGGAAAAAGAGTTTCACAATATTGTATATCATTATTCATGACTAAAGGAGAGTTTATGATTTTATATACATTTGCATCATCTACCTTTTTTAAAGAGGAAGAGGTAATAACACACTCATTCATATCATTTACCATTTCTATGTAAGAGCTATGCTTTTATAATTTATTTTGATTAATGTGATGTTGTACAATAAAAAACTTAAAAGTAAGCAAAGTTCACTAATTATTTATTCATCACACTTTGATCCTTGTGAGAGATTGAGGGTAAGAAAATATTAATTATTAATATGCTCTTTTTGTTCTAATTTATGAAAAGATGAATACAAGGGAGGAAAAGAGAAAATTGTTTTTTCCACTTCTAACTTAGTATGCTCACTTTATTATTCATTATATTCTTCACTATTGTACCAGTCATCTTGATTTGCATAATCATAGTCATAACTATCACACTCATATTATTCATTAATGTAAGAATAATACAAAGTATACAAATTTTATCATTAGTCCATTCATTATCATACACATAAGGTGTAACATTGTTAAAGAAGATTAGATTTAAAAGTTGAAAACCATTAGGCATTTCATATTTAGAAGCCATTTTATATTTTTTGAACCATAATATAGAAAATATGACAAACACCAAGCTTAATTTTAGTAAAGACTTGATAATGTGATAAAAGAGAGAATGTTAAAAGGTGGAACTAGGAAACTTATATTTACTTTGTCAGCTCTCAGATATATTGATTCTAATCATGAAATAGTGAACACATCTCAAAGGGAACTAATCATAGAATATTCTACGATCCCTATTTGTATTATCTCATCTTTAGGGTAAGGTGAGAATAACTTTTTAGGTTTAACCACTTATCGGTGTACTACAAGAACAAATGATTAAAGGCTTCTTATGGCTGAAAAACAAAACTTAGACATTTCTAATATATCATGAAGTATGTAGAAAATATAATCCATATACAGTGTTATCTAATGGATTGAGTATTGGAGTATTACCCCTCACACCATGGCTCAAGTAAAACTGAAGACCACTTTGCCTATAACAACAACTCTTATGATTTTTAAAACTACGAGAACATAATTTTTAGCAAACAAGAAAGAAAAATTAATTGAAATCCAGTTACAAGCAAATATTTTTTTACAAGAAAATTAGGAATTTTGAATCCCCAAGGTCAAAGATAAAAATCCTAGTGTAATGCTCAATCAAATCCAATAAAGGATGATCATATTTATTTTTAGTGTTTGGATATTATAAATTTAGCAAAAATCTTAGAATAAAAAATATAAAAATAAAACATTGCTTGAAAATGTACGGGTTCACCAATATGTTTTACCCTTTTTTTAATGAAACAATAAATATTATGTTGTTTAATAGATGTAAAACTAGATAGATATTAAAATGCTAAAGATATATAATAATCATTAATTCTGATTTTGATAATTGATAAATATGAGAAAATAATATATTTGGAAAACACTAAGAAGAAATATACTTATGTCAAACATATATTTTTGTTGACTATTTTATATGTCTAAAAATAGAAATAACAAAAGAGGTGATTATGTACGCTTAAAATTTGTAACATAATCTAAAATTAATTCTAGATAGGCCTACCCTAGTTAGATAATGTGATAGTGCTCGAGTCCATTGATAGCAGACTTATATCAATTGACTATGATGTGTGGCTAATAAAAAAAAGATAGAGAAAACATGATTTTGATAGTGATAGATCAATAATATGATCATACAATATTTTAAGATGCAACTGTTGTAAGTGGATAATAGTGTGGTAGCATTCGCAATCATTGACTGTGGACTTATCCATGTTGATTATGATGAAGGATTGACTGTTGCACATTTTGTGCTTATGTCTATTGGATAAGTTGAGTTAATTTAATTATAATATCCATTATGTTTTAACCTATGTGATCTTATTATCATCATGTGTTTGCCTATCTTGATGAGCCTTTAAATGTGTAAAAATTTAAATGTTATTCCCTCCCTTATTTTGAAATCTTTACTTATTAAAATATAATTTGAACAATCTCTTTTTATTTAAATCATAATCCAATAAATATTTAAATCCACATAAATCACAAGGAATTTTATAATGGATTTTACTAGCAACATGTTCCTAGCCTCTCTAGAAAGGCTAAAGGAGTTAAGTTAAGACCTAGAGTAGGGTGAGTGGATGTGCATGTGGGGTGTGCATTTGGACAATGTAAGATAAGTTATTATTGAGTGTAAGGGACTTGTTTGACCTTATACTAATATTGTTTACTTGGATAGGTAAGCCTAGATGGACTTGTAAGGTCATTAAGATAAGGTATATACTTGTAAGAAGAGATGTGATTCTTGTAAGAAAAGTACCCTCCCATTTATTAGGTTGGGTAAAAAATTCTTATGATAATAAATTTAGAAATTCCTTTTATTCATACACTTATTCTTGTTTTTAGGGGTTTTCATTATTTTAGTGGTGCTTGGGAGAGTTTGGAAGGAGGAGGAGAATCTTGATGGAGTTTTGAAGTTTGGGAGCTTGTTGGAAGCTTGAGAAGATATTCATGGAGCCATGGGAACATAAGTTCTTTCAATGAAAATGAAGGGGATGTAGGCCTCTTATATCATTCTCTTTGATAAAAATCAAATAAATTTTTAATTAGAATTTTAAATAGAAATTTTCCATGTTTAATTGAATGTTGCTTGACTAGAAAAAATGATCTCCCTCAACCTCTCTCCTTTACTCTCTTCTAACACCTTGAATTTTAAATAAAATGGATAAAAAAATATGTTTTTTTGGAAATCTTATTATTATGAAATTATAGATTATATGGATAATTAATATAATGAATATATTTCTTCTCTTAAACTCTTCAATTGAATCAATATTAGAGATTAAAAAAATGTTTTTAGGTGTTGTTTAGTTTATGTAAGAGAAACAAATTTTCTTCCTGTGGTATGAATTTTGAGAAAATTGATTAAACTATGCAATTTAAATCCAAAATATCAAACTACCTAGTATGAGAGATTATGGAAGCAAATCAAAATCAAATAGACAAGTCTTATCAATTCCTTGCTTCAACTAGCCTCCCTCAGATATTTAAATAAATTATTGATTATAGATTGCCATGGACTCTAGAATTTTGGCTTTATGATTGCTTGATTTATGGATTTAGATAAATTAGTTGATAAAATGGACATGAAGACTCTATGGATTCAATGGATTCTTGTGATTTCTAGCTGATCATATAGACATGAAGATTTTATGGTTTCCTAAATTGGTTGTCTTCAATGGAGGAGTGGTTTGTTTATATAATCCATGGGATGGAAAATCAATAGCTCATGTTTTATCTTGATCTATTGAGATCAATGGTTAGGGAATTTTCAAATAATTTTTAATTCCTTGAAAAATTCTAGAATAGAGGATTCTCGAGGGGGAACACTAAGTTAGAGGAGATTCTAGAATTCTCCAATTCTAGAATCTCCATTAGGGAGTAGGGGTGTAGTAAAGGCTAGTTTAGTAGGGTGGTAGATGGGTAGGTGAATAAAAGGAATTTTAAATTGTCAAGTGGGCTAATAGATAGATTAATAGGTAATTAGGATTAGTTAATGGGTTAATGAATGTGATTAATTGGTTGTAAGGGTGGAGTAAGGTTCATGGGATGTGGGGGATTTTATGTAGGAACTAAGATATAAATTAATTAGCTAGGGAATATGATTATAAGTTAAATTAGGAAAATTAGTAGAATTATTAAAGCAATAAAATTTAGTTGGATACATTTTTCCCATTTTTGAAAGGGTATTACTAGTGAATAGGATATAAAGAGTAATGGTCTTTCAAATAAAACCATGGTCATGAGTGGAAATGGTATTAGTAGGTATGGTTCCCCCTCGAGGGAGCATGCAAGGAGAAATGACATAGATTGTCAATTGAATAGAAGTCTCGAGGTGGGATAAAACTAGGATGATTATAAGATAGGTTAGGATGCCCCAAGTAATGATATAGTATGATTTAGATGCCCCAAGTATAGATACGAGGAGATAAAGTATCTTAGTCTCAAGAGATGGGTCCTAGATAAATGATCAATGTCTATAAAGAAGACTTGATTGATAAGATGACATTCCCAAGATGAAGATATTATTTGGGAAATAAAGAGATGGGATAATATATTAGTTGGTGATGATTCCCATAACAAGGATATATGTTAGGAAGAGCTTAAAATCCTATATGGAGATTGGATGAGTTGATTAATGATAAGAATCCACTTTGCATGAGATGCATAGCTTAAAGGGATGTAATATCATTGAGTGATTAATCTAGTATGGGATGATGATTGGGGGTTAATAGTGGTTGATCTATCCTTGGGCACAAGATCATGGCTAAGTGATACCTACATAGTCTTAAGAGACCTCAGGTTGATGTAGTTTTGATTAAATGATAAACTACGAGAGAGACTAGATGATTATGATGATGGATTTTAGACATGTGAGTGGTTCAATAGAGGATGTGACTTAGATGAAGATAAATTATTTTGGAGATGATATGTTAGATGTTGATGACTAGAGAGATGAGAGATAAAGGATAGATTAGATATTATACAAATGGGATAGGATGATCGACTTAATGATGGGATAAGGATGATGATGCGATTAGATAAATGATCATGTAGATGATCAAGCCATCAAAAATATAATAAGGCTCATCATATTCTAAGAAATATAAGAAATATGACACTTGACAGTATGCCTCATGATATAAGTATGACCAAGAGGGCCAAAGTGTGTGGGCAAATAACAAACTTTGCATCATCGAGGGAACTTATAAGCATTATTATAGCTTTAGTGAACTCATAGCATCCTCATTCATTTCCCAATAAAAAAAAAGAGTTATGATGCAACATAGACTTAAAAGATAAAGACAATCAAATATTTACATAATAAAAGACATGCAAACAAGCCAAACAAAACAAGCAACACACACAAGTATCTACATGCAATGTCAAAATGTCTTGTCTAATGATGGGATGCGTGATTAAGTGATGGGCTAGACTAGGATGAACATGATGTGAGTATGGACTTAGGATAGACTTATATTAGGATTAGGACTAAGGTAAAGATATATATTTTGAACTAGATGAGGGACTTGGATGAGGATTTGATTAAGATAAGGATGTGGAGATTTAGATGAGAGACATAAGACTGATCAGGCAAAAGTGAGATAGGTCAATGTGAGCTCGATATAGACTATATTTTCCCCTAGTTTAGAATAAGAGGATGGATGAAATGATTGTGAAAGTGAAGGGTATGGAGATGGATGTGATGAGGAGAAAAGGCATAAGATAAGACACCATGGATTGATTTTTTTTGCTTTTTAAATTTTATGATTTTTTGGGGTTTTTTGGAATATTTCACCTTTTAGGGCTTTTTCAGAATATGTATGTACACTATACAAATGGGGTTACTAGTAAAGGGAATACCAACCCTAATAACTAGGACAAAGATGAATGAATGAAATAATGGATGGGATGACAAAAGGGTGATGGTGATTCATAAAAGGGGATGAGGACTAAATAAGAATGGATTAGGGATTGCTAATGACCTTATTGTAAAAGAATAAAATATGTAATTGCCTGAGTGTCCATTGGAGGCTATGCCAAGATGATTTGAAAACATTTTTCAAGACATCTTCCACTCCCTTACGAAGGTCAAGACTAGAATAAAAGAGGGACACAATAGGATGCATGTTATGGATAAAGGAATACAAAATGGATGGGATTAACAAGGGATGGGTTTGATGGATGAAAATGATGGATTTTCCCCCCAAATTTCAAGGTTAAATGTGGATAATATATTATTTTACCATGATGATAGAAACTATTTTTCATCATGGTACTTTCCCAAGGTGCCAGAAGATTGGCTCTCACCATTGGATGAATGATTTTTTATTTTATTTATTATTTATTTGATCGTTTTTTTTTTTTTTGGGTATCTTGGCAAGATACAAGAATTTTGATATTATATGGATCTTCAACCAACACCTGTTTTAGAGATATGGGATGCTAGGACCATGTGATGGATTCTAGATTTTTGGATGTCCTAGTGGAATTGACTCTTGATTTAACATCTTCCAAACATCTCAACCAAGTGTCTTTGTAACCCCTATGAGTGACAATGTTTCCTAGGGATTTGAGATAGGGTATGGATGGGAGTATGTCATGATTATGTTTATGGGATGTAGGATGTGAATAAGGTATATGATCATGATGGACAATATGATGAGATGGGGAGTGGAAATGGGGTTTAATAGTTGTATACATCATTGGATATGGTAGAGGGGATTCATTATATTAGTACCATAATAATAAGGGATCCAAGACCTTTTGATTTTTTGGTCCAAACACTAAGAGTATAGTTGACCATATGATTATTACTTTTGACATTATTTTGATATGCTGATTTTGAATTTGGTTGCCTCCTGGTGCTTGATTGGGGGATTCACTAGAGGAAAGTGACTTTTGATTGGGTAAATGATTTTAATTTAGAGATACCCCTAACACTTCAAGGATATTTGTACTAGGGAATGATTCTTTGTGACTTGGCTGATTATAAGACTCATCTTGACTTTGATTAATTAGATTTGGATCATAGTGGGCTTGATTTTTTAATGGAATTAAATGATTATGGGCTTAGATCCTTGTATATTTGACACATGATATTTCATGAAAAGGGGAATACAATGATGCATGTTCCTATTTATCCCATTCATATTATGGAGGAGAGGTGGATGATTAATGATGTGTGGTGGATTAAGGGGGAAATGGGTAGCATTGTCCTCATAAAGGTCACTAGGAGCCCTAGCCTCAACATCAAAGAAAGTATCCTCAATAATATCAAAAGGATCACTAAGAATTTTTGGGGAATTAGCATATAAATCCAATTCATATGCGTATTGATGATATTTAATTGATAGAGCATCCAATAATTGTGATTTAATTTCATCATTCTAAGATGGATCAAGAGCCATGCCTTTTGACTGGTCGATAGTAGAGACATATTCAAAGAGATAAGTGTCGACATGACCTTCATAATCTATAAGGGATGATTATTATGACATGATTTTTGATTTAGATGTTGTTTTTGAACATGATCCTAACCATTATGTTAAGGTGTGGAGCTATAAGCTTCACCAAAGGAGCATTTTGTAAAGTTGCCGGAGTCACACAATCACCGACGTCGATCAAGAGTGACCAACGTCGGTCAGGAGCAGTTCAAGAGATGCCAGCATTGGCAGGGATCGGCCAACATTGGTCATAAGCAAATAGGTAGGAACCGATGTCGGTTACCTGTGCGTCCAGAAAGCTATTTTTGAGGACAGAACTGAGTGTTTGCATGTTAAGATTAAGTGATAGTCTTAAGTCTGCATCTCTATTATTAGTAGGACTATTTTAGAGCCCTTGTTTAAGAGGCATAACTATTGGTTGTAAATGCATGCTCATGTTTCCTAATTATTATATAATAGGATAGATCTTCTTAGCTTATTATAATGTATGTTGAATAGAACAATATAGAATTGTATGTGTGAATCAATCCAGGTTGTTGGAGTTGATTGTACTTGAGAGAGAGAGCTCTTGAGGGAAAGAGATCTAGAGAGAGATATGTACATCTGAGAGAGGTGTGGAAGAAAAGAAGTTTATTCAATTTTATTCCTTTTGTAAAGAGTTTAATACAAGTTTTCAGGGTGGTTTCTTGTATCTCTTATTCTTTGCTATTTTTGATTCTAGTTACGTATCATTCTGGTTAATTCCACATTTAATTGCTTTCATAGTGTAATCAACATTGTTGGTTGATCCCCAACAAGTGGTATTAGAGCTCAGGTTGACTAAGAGGTGTTTCAGATCTGGTTAGTGTGTATTGATTACAGGGTACTCACAGGGTTTCTGTAGGGATTTTTGTTTGAGTGGGAGAAGCAATGGTAGAAGAAAGTAAACTGAGAATGGAGAAGTTTAATGGCAAGAACTATCAACATTGGAGAATGCAGATAGAGGATTATCTGTATCAGAAAGATCTATACTTACCATTAGGTGGGATTGCAAAGAAGCCCACAGACATGGATGATGAAGAATGGGAAGTTCTTGATAGAAAGGCTCTGGGGTCTATAAGACTGAGTCTGGCATCTACTGTGATATCTAATTTATCACAGGCAAAGTCTATGGTAGAGTTAATGACTACTTTAAAAAATTTGTATGAAAAACCCTCAGCTTCTAATAAGGTATATCTTATGAAGCAGTTATTTAATTTGTGTATGCAGGAAGGTGGATCTATATCTAATCATCTAAATGATTTCCATGGAATTGTAAATCAATTAAGTTTAGTCAAAATAGTGTTTGATGATGAAATTAAAGCTCTTTTAATATTATGTTCTTTGCCTAAAATCTAGCATAGCTTAGTAATGGCAGTTAGTAATACTGCATCTACTTCAAATATTTTAAAAGTAGAGGATGTTGTTAGTGTGATCTTGAATGAAGAAATTCACAAGAAAAGCATAGAGGAAACATCAGGGAATGCTTTAAGTTTTGAGAGCAAGGGAAGGCAAAAAGAGAAGAGCAAGAAAGGGAGATCAAGGTCTAAGTCAAAGGTGAGAGGTAGATCCAAATCCAGAAATGGCAGGAAGCCACAATGTTGGAATTGTGGAAAGATTGGGCACATAAGCAGAGATTGCTAGTCAAAGCCTAAGGAGGACAATCAACATGAAGGAAAAGAAGAAGAAAAGGTTGTAGGTATTGCACAAGATGCTTTAATATTCTCTTTGCATAATAATATAGAATCTTGGTTTTTAGATTCTGGTGCATCTTTTCATGCTACCCCTAATAGAGAATATTTTAGTGACTATGTCCATGGAGATTTTGAAATAGTGTATTTAGGGGATGATGAGCCTTGTAAAATTATTGGCAAAGGAAAAGTGCAGCTGAAAATGTAGAATGGCAACATATGGGTGTTGAGAGACGTCATGCATGTTCCCAGCTTGAAGAGGAATTTGATTTTTGCAGGAAAGTTAGGGGATGAGGATTGTACAGTAACTCTCATAGCTGAATCTTGGAAGGTGACCAAGGGTGCACTTGTAATGGCTAGAGGTAAGAGAGTAGGTAATCTCTATTTATGTAATTGTGTTACTAACAATTCTCCTTCTGTATTATCTACTTCAGATGTAGATGCAAAATTGTGGCACTCTAGGCTCGGCCACATGAGTGAGAAGGGAATGTCCATTCTTAAGTCAAAAGGTAAGCTTTCAGATTTGAAAAGCATAGATCTGGATTTTTGTGAGCACTATGTTTTTGGGAAACAAAAGAGAGTGAGTTTTCTCAAGACTGGGTCAACAAAGAAGAAGCATAAGTTGCAGCTTGTTCACACAGATGTGTGGGGACCAGCTCAGGTTGCTTCTATTGGAAGATCACAGTACTATGTTTTTTTCATAGATGATGCCACAAGAAAGGTATGGGTCTATTGTATTAAGAAGAAATCTGATGTATTTGAGACTTTTAAGATTTGGAAAGCTATGGTTGAGAATGAAACATGCAGAAGATTGAAGTGCCTGAGATTTGACAATGGTGGTGAGTTCTACAGCTAAGTTCAACTGGTATTGTTATATGCATGGAATCTGTAGGCAAAGGATGGTTCTAAGGACACCTCAGCAAAATGGAGTTATTAAAAGGATAAACATAACAATAATGGAGTGTGCAAGGTGCATGAGATTGCATGCTAGTTTGCCCTTAGAGTTTTGGGTAGAAGCTGTTGATACTGTAGTGTACCTGATTAACAGAGGACCCTCTATAGCTCTGGATGGTGGAATTCTAGAAGAAGCATGGATAGGTAAAAAGGTAGATCTCTCATTTCTCAAAGTTTTTGGTTGTGAAGCCTTTGTGTACGTTGATAAGGAAAATAGAAAGAAGCTGGATGCTAAGTCTATGAGGTGCACATTTATTGGCTATGGCTCTAATGATTTCGGATTCAGGTTTTGGAATCTAGGAACTAACAAGATAATTAGGAGCTGTGATGTTGTTTTCAATGAAAAAGTGATGTATAGTGATCAGCTAAAGAAGCTAAATCAATATGGGCAGAGCAATGAAGAATTGGATGAGGTGACGGTCCAAAATGAGCTCACAAGAAAAATTAATCATAGAAAGGAAAACACAGAGACCGACGTCAGCCAGGCAGGAACTGATGTTGGCAGGACAAAAACCGATGTTGGTCATATAATGACCAACATCAACCAGGAAGGAACCAATGTCAGTCAAGCAGAATTGACGTCGGCCAGTTACAAGCTTGGAAGTGACTGAGGTCGGTCACTGTCAGAGAATTTGGGCAGATAGCGTGTTGTGAATGAGTCTTAGATGCCCATCAGGAGGTCAAAAAGGGTAAGTAAACCTCCAATTTGATATTCCCCTTCATTATTCTATATATTGCTTACTGATGGTGGAGAACTAGAGAGTTTTGATGAAGCAATACAGGTGGAATCCAAGAATCAGTTAGAGCATGGCATGGTTGAGGAAATAGAGTCCTTAAAAGAGAACCAAACATGGGATTTGGTTGAGTTGTCAGCTGGTAAGAAGACACTGAAGAATAGATGGACCTACAGATTGAAGGAAGGTGAGAATGGACATATGAGATATAAGGCTAGGTTGGTAGTGAAAGGATTTGCATAAAAGCCAAGTATTGATTTTGGTGAGATTTTTTCTCCTATTGTTAAAATGACTTCTATACAGACTGTATTGTCTTTAGTTGTTATTGAGAATTTAAATCTTGAGCAGCTTGATGTTAAGATAGCATTTTTTCATGGATATTTGGATGAGGAAATATATATGGAACAACCAGAAGGATTTGAGGTCAAAGGTAAGGAGAAGTTAGTGTGCAGATTGAAGAAAAGCTTGTATGGCCTCAAGCAAGCTCTTAGACAGTGGTATTTGAGATTTGACAGGTTTATGACTGAGCATGGCTACAGTAGGTGTCAATCTGACCATTGTGTGTATTTTAAGAGATTGAATAATTGTAGATATATTATTCTATTATTGTATGTAGATGATATGATGGTTGCAGGATCACACATGCAAGATATCTCTGAGCTTAAGGTGAAATTAGCTCACACGTTTTCCATGAAGGATTTAGGAGCAGTAAAGAAAATCCTTGGCATGAGCATTAAGAGAGTCAGGAAAAATCACAAGTTGATTTTGTCTCAAGAGGATTATGTGAACAAGGTGTTGAAACGGTTTAATATGCAGGATACAAAACCGACTGAATATTGCCCAAGCAATGGGAGTTGTAAGTATATGGCCAATCTAGGAAAGGAGCACTGGAAAGTAGTTCAGTGGATCCTTAGATATTTGAGAGGAACCAATAGTAGGCATTTGTGCTATGGAGGTTTAGATACTTCTCTACATGGTTATGTAGATTCAGATATGGCAGGTGATTTGGATGGCAGGAGGAGCACCACAAGATATATTTTCACTATTGGTGGAATGGCGGTTAGCTAGATATCAAAGTTGCAGAAGGTTGTTGCCTTGTCAACTATAGAAGTAGAGTATATTGCAGTCACAGAGGCTAGCAAAGAAATGATATGGATGACACGGTTCATGGAAGAGCTTGGAAAGGAGCAAGAGAGTTGCAAATTATACAGTGATAGTCAGAGTGCAATTCATTTGGCTAAGAATTCAGCCTTTCATTCAAGAACAAAGCATATACAGCTTAGGTACCAGTTCATAAGATAGGTATTGGAGGATGGTGAGTTGAAGCTGGAGAAGATCCATATAGATAAGAACCTTGCTGATATGTTAACCAAGTCGGTTACAAAGGAGAAGTTGAATCTTCATTCAACTTCTATTGGTCTTCATGATTGAGTTGAAGATGGAGGAGCTAGAAGATATTGCTGTACAGGTGCTGGTGCAGCTGTTTATCTCCAAGTGTGAGATGTTTAAGGTGTGGAGCTAAAAGCTTTACCAAAGGAGCATTTTTCAAAGTTACAGGAGTCACACAGTCACCGATGTTAGTCAAGAGCAACCGATGTCAGTCAGGAGCAGTTCAGGAGATGTCGGCGTCGACAGGGATCGGCCGATGTTGGTCACAGGTAAATAGGTAGGAACTAATGTCGATTACCTGTGCATCTAGAAAGCTATTTCTGAGGACAAAATTGAGTGTTTGCATGTTAGGATTAAGTGATAGTCTTAAGTTCGCATCTCTATTATTAGTAAGACTATTTTAGAGCCCTTGTTTAAGAGGCATAACTATTGGTTGTAAATGCATGCTCATGTTTCCTAATTATTATATAATAAGATAGATATTCTTAGCTTATTATAATGTATGTTGAATAGAACAGTACAGAATTGTATGTGTGAATCAATCCAGGTTGTTAGAGTTGATTGTACTTGAGAGAGATAGCTCTTGAGGGAAAGAGATCTAGAGAGAGATCTGTACATCTGAGAGAGGTGTGGAAGAAAAGAAGTTTCTTCAATTATATTCCTTCTGTAAAGAGTTTAATACAAGTTTTCAGGGTGGTTTCTTGTATCTCTTGTTCTTTGTTATTTCTGATTCTAGTTACTTATCATTCTGGTTAATTCTGCATTTAATTGCTTTCATAGTGTAATCAACATTGTTGGTTGATCCCCAACACATTCTGATGTGAATTCCAATGAGGTGATGTAGCCCATATATTATTTTTTAGTAGGAACTATATGATTGTTCACAAGTACCTCTTTCATATTGGGTTTGTGAAGGGATGATTTAGGATTAATGGATTTATGAATATGGGGGATATAATGTGAATGGGTCATAGGGATGGATTAATCAAGGATTATTGTGGGATGAGTGGGAATGAATGCATGACCTTGGTTAGGGAGGGGAGAAGATTGATCATATTCATGAAGTAATTTTTGGCATACCCCCTTTTACACACTCATATGTTTGGATGGATTGGATTCACCCTTAATTTCAATGTCACTATTATAAATTCAATTTGAACCCTTAAAGAGGGTTCTTCAGGCCCTTTCCAATTGAGATATAATATTGGGACAACCCTAGGCTGTGGGTAACCTATGATGGGGTTGAACCTCTAGAGAAGGTTGTATTTATATTGATGCTCACCTAAACTAATGTTTTTCATAGGGAAAAAGGTTAGAAAGGGTATAAAGACTCCTAATAAAGTTAACTAGGCAATGCACCAAACTTAAATGGACACTCACATGAGCTTAAACCCACACTAGATCAACATAAGACAATTATAACTCACATAATCACCATAACCTCACTAATTTCATAAGTATTTCATAGAGGAGGTTCAAACAGAACACTCATCTAGATGTACAATAGCTTGAAAATACCTTAAAAGAGGCAAGCAGAAGGACAATGAACTAGGAAGATTCTCCTTCACAAATTCATCATTCACACACATACTAAGCACTAATAAAAGGGAAAGAGATAGGTAAAGAATCAATATTATACCTTTAAGAGGTAGTTCTTAAAATATTTTGATAGTGTTTAGCCTTATCAAACAAGCACTCTTTTATAATAGTCTCAATGGGTATCTTTGTCTCCCAAAAAAGATGAAATTTCTAAATCTGAGAACCCTTTCAATGAAGAATAGAATAGGACATATAGGAGAAGGAAGAGATATTAAGAGTGTGGTAGTACACCAGTAGAGAGTTAATGAATTAACTACCACCTTGCCCTAATGAATGATCCACCACCTTTTTTATCAATCAAGACACATTTTGTTACTTACCAAGTTGAAAAAGTTCCATAAGGTTTTGAGAATGCATTGAATGCTCCTAGCTACAATTCCCAACACTAGACCTTTTCTTTGATCCTTCATGTGATATCTCACTTGAAGACAAAAATTCATTCTCATGGATATGATAAGAACATGGATATGTCTATTTTAGGTGGCTTTTTATCAAACATATGGCTATTTTGAAGGATGAGGAGCCTCTTCAATATCACATATATCTACCCTTGATCAAATCTAGACCTAGATTTTTACTATAGATGAAAACCAATCTCCTTTATTGGTTCTCCTATAGTCACTTATATCAATGCATTCCTATAGAATGCATAACTCTATTCTTAATTTACATTAGGTTTAAAACTTACTTTTTCCTTTAAGGATTTATAAAAACTAAGAACTCACCACGTACAGGTCTTTTCACAAGAATGGTGAACATGATCCTAGAACAAACCCTACATGATATAAATCTTCCAACCAGAGGTCTATATCTAACTTTAATGGCATCATGACTTCATCATTAATCATCATGACTATATCACTATGGTCTTTTAATGGTACTTGAGCAAGGTTGAATGGTGTCACATGCCCTTTGAAATGATTTCCCTAGTTCAATCTCGGTCATGTGTTTGATATCCATGAAGTCCCTTAGCTTTTTGACCTTTAATTTCATTGGTCATCGATACTGGCTTTGCCAATCAAACTATGCCAAACTATCTTCTCTTGATTGGTCCCATAGGCTATGATGACTTCTTGAATTCACTCATATCATTAGATCAAAATATAAAAATGAACATGAGCCCCTGATCTAGATCCTATGACTCTTTGACCTACCCATATGTTGTATATCTTTGATGTACGATTGAACATGAGCCTTTGATCTTGTTGGGACCCACTATTTGAACTCAAATGGCTAATTCATGAGGCCCAAATTTGATGTCTACATGCCCTTATTTGATGTCTACATGAACATATTTGACATTTTCATGACCATCATTAGGATTTTTAAGCCCCAATGGTTATTTTACATAGCTTAAATTTGACATCTATGTGCCCATCATTTGATGTTTGTGAGCCCATCATTAATGTTCATGAGCCCATCACATTTTAAACCCCAATGGTTATTTTATATGATTAAAATTGACATATATGTGCTCATCATTTGACATTCACATGAATGTCTAAGGATTTTTAAATCCAAATGCTTATTTGTCGGGGCTTAATTTTGACATTAGCATGAACGTTTCACTCTACAAGTCTATCTTTTCATGCTTATAACTTGAACTAGAGAAATAACCAAGGCATGAAACTTTTAGAGGATGATATATGCATGAAGGAATCTATGACAGTCCAATATTTTAGCTCGTGAGGCTTTTGGAACAAAATTTATAAAATTAACAAGTGAACTAATCTACTCATTTTTGCATGACATCCTAGGGATGGTATGGTCTTTTAAATTGTGCTAGCAACTACTTGTTTAGAATTCTAAGGCTCAAATGAACCTCTGAGGCTTGTGAAAACTTGATTCATATTCTTACATGTTATGATCATCATGTAAACCTAATTTCCCAAATTTTAACAAACTACACTTTAAGTTTACTTAAATTGTTTCAAAGACACTTTACAAGCTATATGAGACCCTTGGACCACTCATTCCATCTAGCACTTTGTTCAGTCATCTATTATGTCATAATCTTGTATGTAGGCCAAATTGGCCAATTTTTGGTGACATCTTAGGGTTTCATTCCTATAATTTAAGATACTAATGGCCTTAAAACTGATCCATTAGGCATCTAGAGTCCCAAGTCTTTCTCTATGCTCTGACCATGAAGATAAAACAAGGCTATCCCTATCTAGAACCTCTCTTGAAATAACAAGGACAAGATAACAAAATAAAAAAGTTCCCAAAGCACTTATTGAAGGGGAAAAACACAATAGAAAATAAATGTGTACAAGGCACTTGGAGGAAAACATGAAAAGCTACTCTAATATGTACAATATGTTATAATAGATGCATTGCTTCTAATAAAAAGGCTTCAAATGAATGTCATTGACTAGGATGGGTAATACTTCTCCATCTAGTTGAGCAAGCTAAAAAGCATTATGTTCCTTGCATCCATGAATCAAATAAGGACCACTCTACAGACTATCAAACTTAGCATGGTTGCTTGGCTTTTGCCTTATATGAGTTTCAATTGAGGACTAGGTCCCCTTCCTTGAAGTACCTTGTTATAGCTCTCTTTTCAAAGGATTTTTTGACTTGATCTTGATGTGAATCTAATGCCTTCATTGCAAGGTCCTTGGTTTCTTCTAGCTCCATAATCTCTATCATCCTTATGCTCATGAGCTCACTCTCCATAAACTCAAGTTGATGGGCTAACTCTAATACAGGTAGTTCAAGAGAAATGGGCAATTTGGCTTCCCTTTCATATATAAGGGCATATAGAGAATTTCCAATGGTAGTTTTGGGAGTCACTTTGTCATCCCATAAGGCTATCCTTAGCTTTGTATTCCACACTCTTTGATTCTCTTCCATGGTCTTATTGATAATCCTTATCTAGTTCTTATTGGTGGACTCTACCATTCCATTGTCTTGGAGGTATTAGTTGGAGGATGTGCCAAGGTAGATGCCTAACTTAAGTTACCATTAATTTTTCTTCATGCCAACAAATTATAATCCATTATATATGATTATAGTAGCTATGACCCCAAACCTGGTCACTATGTTGTCATAAAAGTCTAATACTAATGTTCCATTGGCTTCATTCAAAGCAATTGTTTCCACCCACCTAGTGAAGTATTCAGTTGTAGTGAGCACCCATTTATGACCTACACTTGAAGGTGGATTTATCATCCCTATAAATTCTAAACCCCATTTCATGAAGGGTTTCTCTACCTAGATTGGGTTGAGTGGAATAACACCAGTATTTATTTTACTGTAAAGAGAACACACTTTTGACATTTTCAAACCCATGCATAGGCATATTTGAATAGGTTGGGCTAGTAATAACCATCTCTCATTACCTTTACTACTATTGTTCTTGGAGAAAAATGGCCTCTTATAGGTCTATTATGAAACTGCTCTAAAAGCTTTACCACTTGGTCATCATCTATGCACCTAAGGAGTACTTAATTAAGGTCCCTTCTGAAAAGAACACCATCAATTAATACATAAGGTAGGTACTGAAGCTTGAAATACCTTCTTTTTACTCTATCCAAACCTTGACGAAATTCTCCTATCATCAATAAATGGGTCACATCTTTGAGCCAACTATTTTGAAGAGGAGGTGCATCTAATTATGAGTTGTCTTAAGCCACCAAAACAACATCTTTATCTTATTGAAGGTCATCCACCATATTCTCACACAAGCCTTTGCCTCTTACCAACTTTATGGATTTTATCTCCACATCATACTCCATGACCTTGGTAATCCAACATGCTCTTTTCTCATTCAAATCCTTGTTGAGGAGAAAGTCCCTCACTCCAAGAGGAGACACCATAAGATGAACCTTACTATTGCAGAGCATTAGTCTAAACTTATTTAGTATCCTCACATCTTCAAGAACCTACTTTTATATGAAGGTATACCTTACCTCATATCCCTCTAGCCCTTAACTAAAAAAGGCAGCCATTTTCTCAAGTCCTTCACAATTATTTTGCATCAGCATAGCTGATATGTTGTCAATATTGACAAAGGTGTATAATATAAAATATTTTGAGAAGTTAGGATTTATGAACAAGGGTGCTTGGGTAATGGCCTACTTGATGGCCTCAAATCGTACCGTTTCTTCATTTGACCAAGCAAATACTTGGCTCTTTTTTAGCATGGTGGTGATGGGTTTGACTAGGTTTGCAAAACTAGGTATAAACCTTCTCACAAAGTTTATTTTCCTAAGGAATCTCTAGATTATTTTCTTGTGCTTGGGTGGAGATAGTGATAAGATAAAACTTATTCTATCAGGGTTAATGGATAATCCCTCCTTTAAGATAATATGACCCAAAAATTTACCTTCATGGATGGAAAACACACATTTTTTGGGATTTAAAGAGATCTCATACTCTCTACATCTTTTAAAGATAATCCTTAGATGGTCCATGTGCTCACTAGCCTTCTTAGAGAAAATTATAATATCGTCCAAGTAGACCAACACCATTTGATTTAGTAACCCTTAAAAATCCATGTCCATGGCTCTTTAAAAAGTTGCCCCAACATTTAACAATCCAAAAGACATATTTTGGTAAGCATGTGTGCCCCACTTTATGGTGAAGGCAGTCTTATATTGGTCTTCTTCTCTTACCATTACCTACTTGTAATCTAAATATCTATCCAAGAGGGAGAAGTGTTCTAAACTAGTAACTACCTAAAGGAATTACTCCATAGATGGTAAAGGATAATGATCTTTCAAAGAGACCCTATTTAGATCCTTGAAGTCAACACATAATCTGATCTCCCCACTCTTCTTCCTAATAGGTACCAAATTAGCTACCCATGAGGAGTGATTAATGGGAAAGATGATCTTGGATTGAATCATCTTGGTCAATTATTTCCTCATAAGATCTTTTATTTTGGGGTTTATAGGCCTCTACTTTTACCTGACAGGATTGGCATTAGCCTCTAGCTCTATAGTGTGTTGGGCCAACTTGGGATCAAATATTCTTACATCACTATATTCCCAAGAAAATATGTCTACATATTCCTTATAGAGTTATATGAAAGCATGCCTTTTAGATTTAGTGCTCACCTTTCCAAGCTTGAGGAGCCTATCATTGAAGATAAGGACTCTTTCATAGTTCTCTTCATTGTTTGGCGTCACTGCCTTGTCTTTTATCATATGATCTCCCTCATGTAAAATACCTTCAAGGGTGACAAGCCCTTTAGGAAGCTTATTATATCTCAACCAAACTATTTGCTCTTCATATTGATGTTGAAACTTTTCATGGTTCATTGAAGATAATTTTACTTCCTACTATAAGAAACAAGTAATTTGCTTATCATTTTCAAAGCCCTACTAATGAGCTTCATTATATGGTACAGATGGTCTCACCACCACTTTAACATGTGGTTGCACCTTGGTCTTTTTCAAATCATTGGGGATATCAAATTGAGCTCCCACAACTGCCAACCTAGCAGCATGTTGATTCTAGTTTCTTGGTATGGCTTGGATGTTGAAGGCCTCAAAATCCTCAATTAGGTCCCACACCCTATTTTTATAAGACCTCATCAAGGGATTCTTGATAACATTCTACATTCTAACGTAGTGCACTATTAACTCATTGTCCCCATAAATTTACAGCTACTTGATTCCTCTCTTATTAGCCCATTGAAAGCCATGTATGAGACCTTAATATTCTATTGTATTATAATGGAAACTAAATTGGAACATGTAAGAAGAGAAATATTTGTCACTTGAGGGGGATAACAACATTTCACCTATACCCACTCCATGTTTTCTCCTTAAGCCATCAAAGAATAATTTCTATAAGTTACTCGTATCTTATTTAGGTCCAATGAGGGATAACATGGACTGATTCTCTTCATGCAAGTAGTAGACTCCCATATCCCTCTCTTTAACTCCTTCCAAGGGATTAGTTGACTAATGTTCATTCCATACCTCATCCAAGAACATGTTTGGTAGCTCCTCAGGGTGAGTGTTGAACTCTTGACCCACCACATGTTCATCTTCATCTAGGATGGTTTAATTGAGGCTTATGTTGTCTAGCCCATAAGGCTCTATGTGGAAATGGGAAATTGGCTTAGCTTTAATAGATACATTGGTCCTATATCTTGTTTTGAATACCATGTATGACCATTTTATTTCAAGATAACCTCCAATATTTGTAGTGAATTCCCTGGATAGGCATAGTACAAAACAAGGAGACACATTAAGGATCAACACATATTGGACCATCATGACATTAAGACAAGCATGCAAGATTAAGTTGAGGTTTTTGATTATGACATGGCTTGGTGTAAGATCCATCTAGATGCAACACTCCTTTAGATTGGGGCTCAGACTTTAGACTAAGTTGGTCTACTATGTACTTTGGCATTACTAAGGTGTTGGCCTTACTGTCTACCAAGCAATTGTGTACCAAAGAGTAGGCCTAATAGTTAGGGGTATGCCTAAAATATATTGGGATATTATCCTAAGTATTTTGGAACCTTGTATTGAAATCTTGCATGACCTCATGAGGGGCTCTTTTTATTACAATAATTGCTTTACAAGTGATAAATGGTCACTTTTGTCCTCAAATATTTTACACAAAGCCTCTCCTAATTGGTCCCATGTGGAAATGGAATTAGCAACAAGGCTTCTATACAATTCTAAGGCCTTACCATTGAAAGATATGGCCAATAATCTAATTGATACATTTTCCTCATTAATATCATGAATGTTGCAAAAGTTGGCTATATCCATGAGGTGCTTAGAAGGGGTTGTAGCTTGGTCTCCTATGAAATAAGGGACACTTTTGAGTGATGATACTAGAATAGGATCATAGTGAGGGAGGGTCAAAGGAAATTAGACCTTAAAATCCATAAAATCTCTAGGGACTACCAAGGCTATGATGGGGTTTAACAAAGGTCTTCTTGCAAGGGTAGGCCTTGAAAATGATTTAGGGACAAAGTTGCCTTTATATGGGTGTGTGTTAGCAAACCTTAATTTTTTGACTAAATTTAAAGGCAATTCAATAAATTCAAAGGGAATATCTCTTAAAGCTAACCTTGTTGTCACCTTTATCATGAGAGATAACTACTGCTCTACACCAGAGTATTGATTATTTTTTTAGAGTCACCAGATGTTGCTATGTGAAGTTATAACTATTATAAACTGATCAAACCAGCATCAAACTTGATCAATATTTTCTTCAATTTGTATCCCATATGGCATGCCAAAAACTATTATAGCTTCAATTTTTACCCTTGGAGAGGGTTCTTCAGGTCCTTGCCATTTGAGCTATAATATTGGCACAACCCCAGGCTGTGGGTAACCTATGATGAGTTTGAACCTCCAGAGAAGGATGACTTCCTCTTGATTCTCACCTAAACTAATTTTTTTCATAGGGAAAAGGGTTAGAAAGGTGATAAGGCTCTTAAGAAAGTTAACTAAGTGATTCATCAAACTTAAATGGACACTCACATGAGCTTGAACCCACACTAGATCAGTATAAGACAACTATAACTCACATAATCCCCATAACCTCACTAATTGCATAAGTATTTCATAGAGGAGGTTTAGACAAAACACTCATCTAGACCTATAATAGCTTTAAAATACATTAAAAGAGGCAAGCAGAAGGATAATGAACTAGGAAAATTCTCCTTCATAAGTTCATCATGCACAAGCATAATAAGCACTAATCAAAGGGCAAGAGATAGGTAAAGATTCAATATTATTACTTAAAGAGTTAGTTCTTACAATATTTTGATAGGGTTTATCCTTATCAAATGAGCACCATTTTTCAAGAGTCTTAATGGGTATCCTTGTCTCCTAGAAAGATGAAAATTCTAAAATCTAAGAACCCTTTCAATGGAGAAGAAAATAAGATATATAGGATAAGGGAGAGATAGCAAGAGTGTGGGAGCACACTATTAGAGACTCAATGAATGAACTACCACCTTTCCCCAATGAATGATCCACCACCTTTTTTATCATTTAGGACATAGTTTGTGGCTTATTAAGTTGAAAAAGTTTTGTAAGGTTCCAAGAATGAATTAAATGATCCTAGCTACAATTCTCAACATTAGACCTTTTCTTTGATCCTCCACACCATCTCTCACTTGAATACAAAACTTCATGCTCATGGATCTGATAGAAACATGGCCATATCTATTTTAGGTAGTTGTTTTTCAAAGATATGTGTTATGTCAAAGGATGAGGAGCCTCTTCAATATCATGGATATCTACCCTTGATCAAATTTAGACCCAGATATTTACTATAGATGAAAACCAATCTCCTTTATTGGTTTTACTAAAATCACTTATATTGATGTATACCTATATACTTCATAGCTTTTTATTAATTTACATTAGGTCTAAAACTTACTTTTACCTTTGAGCATTCATAGAAACTAAGAACTCACCACGTGCAGTTATTTCCATAATAATGGTGAACATGGTCCCAAAATGAACCATGCATGATATAAATCTTCAAACTAGAGGTATATATTTAGATTTAATGGCATCAAGACTTCATTATTTATCACCTTGATTGCATCATTATGGTCTTTTAATGTTACTCGATCGAGCTTCAATGGTAGCACATGCCTTTTGAAACACTTACCCTGGTTCAACCTTGGTCATGTGTTCAATCTCCATGAAGTCCCTTAGATTTTTGACCTTTAATTTCATTGGTCATTGATATTGGCTTGGGCTAATAAAATTATGCAAAACTATCTTCTCCTAATTTGTCCTATAGGATATACTAACTTCTTAACTTCCCTCACATTGTTAGATCAAAATGTATGAATGAATACGGTGCCATGATCTAGATCCTCTGACTCTTTGACCTGCCCACATGCCATATATCTTTGATGTAAAATTTAATGTGAGCCCTTGAACTTGCTGGGACCCACTATTTGAACTCAAATGACTAATTCATGAGGCCCAAATTTGACATTTCCATGCCCATATTTGATGTCTGTATGAACATCTTTGACATCTACATGACTATCATTAGGATTTTTGAACCCTAATGATTATTTGTTGTAGCTTAAATTTGATGTATGTGTTACCATTATTTGATTTCTACAAGATCATTATTGACATTCATGATCTTGTCACATTTTAAACCCTAATGGTTATTTACTATGATTAATATTTACATATATTTGCCGATCATTTCATGTTCATGTGAACATCTTTGACATCTACATGAATGTCTAAGGATTTTTAAATCCAAGTAGTTATCTATTGGGGATCAAATTTGATTTTATTGATAACATTTCAATCTACAAGTCTATATTTGCATTCTTATAATTTGAACTAGAGAACTTTCCAAGGCATGAAAATTTTACAGGATGATCTAGGTATGGACTCTATGGCATTACAATCTTTTGGCTCATGAAGCTTCCTGAGAAAAATTTATAAAATACACAAGTGAATTGGTCTACTCATTTATACATGATGTCTTGGGGATGGTTTGGTACTTTAACTTGTGTTATCAATTGTTTGTTTGGATTTCTAAGGTTCGAATGAACCTCTTAAGCTTATGAAAACCTGCTTCATGTTTCTACATGCGATGACCATCATGGAAACCTACTTTCCCAAATTTTGACAAACCACACTTTAAGTTTAATTAAAGTGTTTCAAAAAAAAAATTCAAGCTATATAAGACCCTTAGACCACTCATTCCATCTAGCACTCTATTCAATCATCTATTATGGTAGAAGCTTGTATGTAGGCCAAAATTAGCCACAGTCACCATTATCAATTAACTTTTGTATATAATATCTAAATGGGTGACATATATTAATGGAATGCCTAGGTAATTTATGGTATATATAAAATCGTTAAGTTTTATACCATGAGGGCACATGCTTGGACAAATCTAGAGATCATGTTTGAGGGTGGATAATTATGCCTATAGACTTCAATTTCCAAAATAGGGCTTCCATAGAGATGGGGATAGGGGTGTACAGCTTGTCCTTGACTTTAGATGTGGAAGTATTCAATTGAGATATGGAATAATGTGATGGTGATGTCATGACATTGGGGTTTGATGAGGTTATCAAGCTAAGCTTCACTTTTCTAGTAGGACAGGGGATTAGAGATGGACTATGACTAGTAGATGGAGGATTTGATTATGGATAGGTATGAACTGGGGGTAAGGTGAGTTAGTTGGGGTCAATACTTTTGAGAAGTTTGGTACCCATTTCAAGGAGCCATAAGTGGATTTCCCCCTTATTTTCAACAATATACTTATTAAACAAGGAAATTTGTGAACTGGGAAGGTCATGACTAGGATTAAGACAAGTGGATGGTGGAATGGAATAGGATGGGGATGAGGGTTAATGAGGGACTTGATTGGGAGATGACCTTAGGATTAGGGGATCAAAATCACCAAGAAGGTAAGCACCCATATCCAATATCCATAAGAGGACTTCATCTCTATTAACAAAGATGTAATCAATAAATAGGGAAACTTTATCACTTATATATTAAGGGATGTGAGGACTATAATTATGATGAATGGATAATGGTTTTGATCATGGTGAGATAGGGGATTATGTATGGGGAATAATATGGGATATTGGTTTGGGTTTGATGGGATTGAGGTCTAAGGGTAAATGGGCACCCATCTCTAGGGCTCACAAAAAGATCTTATCCTTATTGGCAAATGGGTATTGGTCCACAAAGATAGGGTCCAAATCTATGGGGATAAATGGTGAAGGTAGATTTAGGAATTATATAGGTGATTGGTCAAAGCAAGGCTAAATTATTGAGATAATTATGATAAGTTATGGTGAGGACAAGATGGATGAAATGTGATTGAGATGATGTAGGACTACGATCAGATTTTAGTTCGATAGTATAATAAATACTAATAATCTATCAACAATGCCTAGTTTTTAAGCTAGCAAAAGGATTAGGGATTTGATGGTTCCTTAGATTCAAACTAGAAATAAGAGGAATATATGGGTGATATTTATGAATAGGCAAGATGGTTGGTTTAGATATTACTATATTATTGATTGATTAGATGCTAGATTGAAATTGATAAAGTGATAAGATGATATTAGGTCATCAATTAGGTATGAGATCTGACCAAGTGATGAGTGATAGTGGACTAGAATGATATGGATGGATAAGAGGACTAGCTCAAGCCTTATATTAATTTTCTTAAGGTGGGATGGAACTATGTGATGAAGGATAGATGGAGGGATTGAGGATTGATGATGAGAGTGGTGATGTAATTATAGTGAGTATGATTTGGACAAGGGTGTGACCTAAAGAGCTAACTAGATGTGTTGTGGTATAATATAGGACTAGGTTAGACTAGATGGGGATGATAAGATAATTATGCATAAGATAGGGTGATAAGATGCACTAGATAAGAAAGATTATATAAGATATGATGACTTATAAAGGAGATGAGGATATACAAGAAGACTATGGATGTACAAGATAGATAATAAGGATATATAAGATGATGATATAGAGAGATTAGATAATTGTGTATAGGTTTGGGGTGAAAGTTTGACTTATTTCAAAAATAACATAGGTCTAACACAACATACACCCAAGCAAGCAGACCACAATCCTAAGAGTATTAAATCGATGGGTGTGTAACTTGATGACCATACCATCTAATAGTTTCATGGGTGAAGCTATAGGTTGGTGACCTATTATGGTACAACCAAACCCTCTAAACCCCATCTACACATGATAGTCACTTAGGAGCTAAGATTGACTCTAGTAGTGGATTGCCTATTATGGTTGAGAGGTCCTGTGCTAGGCTAAATGGGATCTCTAGGGGAGTCCTTGATACATACTAGGTACAGTGGGGACCAAGTCCACATAGTGTGCTATCTAATGTCTAGTTCAGAGAATGAAATCTTCCCATTCATAGATGACCTATATGGGGTCAACTGCTTAGCCTAATGATAACTGTCCTTGATATTTATACTCCACTGAAATAGAGAGTATGGATTAATGCATGGTGAAATCCATAGTCACTATCCCCCTAAGACTATGACAAGTGTGTGGGTGTTAATTCCACATCATGTTTATCTTAAAAAATAAAATGGGAGGTTTTTTGGTCCTCCAAGAATCACTGTAAGTATGAAAAAAGGAGAGCATACACCATCTTAACCCTCAAGTGACAGACAAGTAGACCAAAAGAGATTCATTGATCAATTAATTAAATAAATGATATATACAAAATGATTAAAAAAATTTAGACAAAGTGATTAAAAGGATTAATATTATCTAAATGAAATGATTTTAATATGCCAAAATGTCTTTGATAGGTAGCCTACAAGACAAATGGTTAGTATTTTCAATTGGCAAGTTTGGAGAGATAACCTGCAAAGCAAATGTTAGTATATATCAATTTATTGTATCAGATGAATGATTAAAAATGATGTTTTATCTGATTTTGAGATTGGTTGTTCTACAAAACAAAAGGATTAGTAACCTGATCAATTGTAACCTTCGACTAGTCACCCTATTGAGCACACAAGTTAATAGTTTTGACCCTTTAGTGATTTAGGATTTTGAAGAGTGACCCACAAAAATAACATTATTAGTTTGATAATTTCAATAGGCAACTTACAAAGAGAAAATTTAGTTTTGATAATTTTAGTATTTTCATGTATTTATAAAAATCCACCTACTTATATAATTTTATTTTATGTTGCTAATGACTAAAAAGATATGTTACATATACATGTTTTTAAGAACATCTATATACATGGAATCAAACCTACAAAGTTATTTTTTTTCTTTGACTAAGACAACCTTTTTATTAGGTTTTTATGTTATTATATAAAAAAAGAAAATTAAGAGCTAATATAATGCAAATCTAATAAAATGCTAAAGGAAGATTCCTAGTGATGGTCTTGTTAGGAATAAACACATAAATTAATGCTGAAAATTTTCATAAAATCACAATAATAGATATGATTAGAGATGCATAAATAAAAAAATAAACATGCACAATAAGAAGACTAGATTTAACATGGTTCACTCAATGTGGGATACATCTACCAAGAAACACTTACTCAAATTTTATTACAAGCCACCAGAGTACAATCACTCTTAGATCTGTGTTCACAATTACAATGTATAAATATTGTTTGGAACTACACTCAACAAACCCTCCTAAATTTTCACTTGAATTCACACACTCTATTCTTTCTTCTCAAACCCTTGTTCTCATGATGTATTACCTATGAAATATCTATATATACATAAGACATCAACAAAGTGATATGATAAAACAATGGGTACCAAAACCATGGGCCAATTCAACTAAAAAATTGGTTTCCCATTAAAGGGGGTCTAAATTTTTTTCAGGGGATACCACCCCTAAACCCCCACTTGTCAGGAGCTGCCACCCCCAAACCCCAACTTTTTGGGGGTTGCCACCCCTGAACCCCTACTCAGGGCCTAGCTTGGCCTGGCCTTGAACCCTAATGAGAATACATAAAGAGTGTACAATATATTTTAATGTATATTATTTAAAATACATTTTAATTAATAAATAGGCACCAAAACACAATAATCTCCCACTTGGAGACTAATTTCCTCTGAGCGGGCTTCTCAACCCTTCACTATCAACTATGAAGGCCAACTAAAATTGAACATAGCCTCAATTTCTCCCTTGTGACCACTTTAGTCATCATGTTAGTAATATTATGACTAGTATTAATCTTATTTAGCTTCAAATTCTCTTCCTCTAAAGTTGTCTTGATGAAATGGTACCTCAACTATATATGCCTCATCCTAGGTGAAAATTAGAGTTCTTTAATAGATGTATATCACTCTAACTATCACTATATAGCTTCCCTTTCTCCTACTTATGCCCCAAATATTCAAGCAACTAATGTAACCAAATCATTTATTTACTTGTCTCTATGGCATCAACATACTCAACCTCTATAGTTGACAAAGCCAAAAGTTTATATAGTCATGAAATCTAGCTTATCGTTGTGTCACCTATAATAAATACATATCATATTGTATTCCTCCTACTATCTAAATATCCAGCCATGTCCAAATCTACATAACTATGCAAAGTGGTGTCTAATCCACCATAGCTTAAAACTATCCCCATGGTCCCTCTTCAATACCGAAGGATCCACTTCATTGCCTTCTAGTGTTCTCTACCTGGATCACTCATGTACCTGCTCATTGCTCCCACTACATGGGCAATATCTAGCCTAGTACACACCATGACATACATTAAGTTACCAATAGCTAATGAGTATGGTACATATGGCATCTGGATTCTCTCCTCCTCTATTTGGGGACACTAATCCTTTGATAACTTGAAATGACTTTCCAAAGGAGTCCCAACTAGTTTAGCATTCTGCATACTAAACCTCTCTAAGACCTTTTTGTTGTACTCTTCCTAGGATAAATTCAACTTTTTTTCCTTCCTATCTTGATTTATTCTCATACCAAAGATTTGTTTTACTGCTCCTAAATCCTTCATAACAAAGGAATTACTAAGTTATTCCTTGAGTACCTTTATTTTTTGCATGTTCTTACCTGCAATTAATATGTCATCCACATACAAAAAAAGGATAATGTAATCACCATCATCAAGCTTATTGATATATATGCAATGGTTTGAATGACACTTGGAGTATCCCTACTCCATCATAAAATTGTCAAAATTCTTGTACCACTGTCATGGAGCTTGTTTTAGAACATACAAGCTCTTATTTAGTTTGTACACCATTTTATTCTTTCCCATGACCTCATATCCCTATGGTTGCTCCATATACAAGTCCTTCTCTAAATCACCATGAAGGAACATTATATTCACATCCAGCTACTCTAAGTGCAAGTCTTCCACTACCACTATCCCAAGAATAGTCCTAATAGAAGTCATCTTTACCTTTGGGGAAAAATCTCATCAAAATTAATTCCCTTCTTCTATGCAAACCCCTTTACCATCAACCAGGACTTGTACCTTTTCTTTCCTCCATCATCTTCTTTAACTCTATACACCCACATGTTCTATAATAATATCTTACCTTTAGGTGGGGTTACCAAATCCCAAGTCTAATTTTCTATGAGAGATTGATCCTCCTCATCCATAACTTGCTCTCACTTCTTCCTGAAATATACCTACATTACTTCTTCAAAGCACTCTGGCTCTCCATTATCAGTGAGTACTAAATAATTAAGATATGGAGAAAATTTTTCAAGTTCCCTTCTTACCCTAGAAGAACCTTCTCACCATTGTAGTTTGGGGTTCTTGTAGATTAGGTGCCTAAACTGGTTGCTTGGACACTTTATCATCTACAATGTCCTCCAGTATTGTGTACTCTTTTTATAGAATCCTCTTTTTGATCCTAAAATTGTTGTTTATACATGACTTTTTAATTAAAAAAATATCCCTAGACCTAAATATTTTCTTGTCCTTAAGACCCCAAATCCAGAAACCAAAGTCATCCTCGCCATAACCAATAAAGGTGCATTTTTCAGACTTAGCCTCTAACTTGGTCCTATCATCCTTATCAATATGAATGAAGTTTTCACATCCAAATATTATAAGAAAGGAATAATCAACCTTCTTACCAGACTAAGATTCTTTAGGTATGCCTCCATCCAAATTAGATGAAGGACCTCTATTTATCAAATATACAACTATGTTTACTCCTTTTGCCCAAAACTAAAGATGCAATCCTGCATACAACCTCATACTCCTAACACATTCCATGATAGTCCTATTTATCCTTTTTGACACTCCATTATTCTATGGAGTTCTTGGAACCATCCTCTATCTACAAATTATATTCCTTGAACAGTAATAAAAAATATATTTCTATAATATTCCCCACCATTATCTAACTTGAGACATTTTAACTTGAGTCTTGTTCATTCTCAACCAAGGCTTTCCATCTTTTAAACATATCAAACATATCATATTTTCTCCTAATGCCATACACCCAAACTTTCCTAGTTTCATCATCATTAAAAGAAACATAATAAGATGAATCACTAATAAAAGATACCTGAGATAACCCCCATATATCTAAATGAACCAACTCTAACTTATTCTCCTTCCTCAGAGGTCAAACCTTGAAAAAATTTACCCTTTTCTATTTTCCATACACACAATCTTCATAAAAATCAAAATCATATCCTTTCAATCCAGGCAACTGATACTTAAAAATTTGCATACCCTTTTGGCTCATGTGATTGAGCCTATTGTGCCACAAATTTGCATCTGCATCTACAATAACTAAATTATAATAATCAACACTATTTAATAAATACAAGGTACCAAACTTCTTACCTCTTACTACCACAAGAGCACCCTTGGTTACCTTTTAAAAATATACTATAAATGTCACCATACAACCTTCACTGCCTAACTATCCTATGGATACCAAATTCCATCTCAACTTAGGCACATGCCTAACATCCTTTAGTAGCCAAGTGTTCCCATTCTACATTTAATTTAAACACTTCCTTTTCCTAATATGATGTAAGGCTCATCATCACCAAAGTAAACATGTCCAAAATCCCCTTAAACATAATCAATAAAGTAATGCCTATATGGTATAACATGAAAAGAAGCCCCTGAATCTAAAACCCAAGATTTAGTAATATTATCAATGGAGAGAATTAATACATCCTAACAAACATTACCTATTTCCACATTCACCTCCTTGGTATCTTCCTAATTTTTATTCTTGTTATAAAGAGACCAAAAATCCTTCTTCGCATGCCCAGTCTTTCCATAGTGCCAACATACCATCTTGGCCCTTGATTTTGACCTTCCAAGACCATTTGATTTTTCATGCTTTCCTTTTCCTCTAAATTTGTATCTCCCTCTACTATCCATCACCAAAGCATCACCTAAAGTAGAATTCTCCTCAGATATTTTTCATCACATTTTCTCACTAAGGATTACTCCTATGACATCCTCAAACTTCAACTTGGCATTATTAGAGACCGAGTTGCTCATAACCGTTACTAGGCTATTCTAACTCTCTGGTAAGGAACAAAAAATAAACAAAGCCCTAACTTCATCATCAAAATCTATTAAATATAATTCAACATACTCACAACCGTATTGAATTAATTTAGATGATCAACAACTAAACCATTTTTAGACATCTTCATATTAAATAACCTTTTCATTAAAATATTTTATTAGAAGTTGAGGGTTTCTCATATAAATTTCTTAATGAATTAATGAAACCTTTTGTGTTCTTCTCCTATGATATATTAAATGAAACTAAAGATGTAAGGCATAACTTTATGGCCCCAAGTGCTTTCCTATCAAGTAACTCCCAAGCCTCATCTGTCATACTCATTGGTTTCTTTACTTTTCCTCCTAGCAGAGTATGGAGGTCCTTCTAATAGAGGTGATCCTCCATCTGCATCGTCCATAGACTAAAGTTCTATCCATTAAAATTTTAAACCTTTTAATAACCCATATTTCCCACTTGAACTAGTAACCCTTCCTACGATTCAACACTTCAACAAATACAAATTAAAGTTCTGATACTAGTTGTTAGGAATAAATACAAAAATTGATGTTAAAAAAATTCATAAAATCACAATAATAGATATGATTAGAGATGTATAAAGAACAAAAATAAACATGCACAATAAGAAGACCAAATTTAATGTGGTTCACCCAATGTGGGCTACATACACTAAGAAACACTTGCTTAGATTTTATTATAAGCCACTAGAGTATAATCACTCTCAGATCTATCTTCATAATTATAATGCACAAATATTATTTGGAGCTACATTCAACAAACCCTCCTGAATTTGCACTTAAATTCACACTCTCTATTATTTTTTCTTAGACCCATGTTCTCATGATGTATTACCTACGAAAAATCTATCTATACATAATACATCAACAAAGCAGTATTATAAAATAATGGGTACTAAAACCATGGGCCAAGTCAACCTAAAAAACCAATTTTCCATTAAAGGGGGTTTATAATTTTTTTGAGGGATAACACTATCAAACCCCCATTATTTGGGGCTACCACCCCTGAAACCCCATTTGGGGGATGTTACCCCCAAACCCCTACTTTTTAGGGGCTACCACCTCTAAAGCCTGACGAGAATACCTAAAGAGTGTATAGTATATTTTAATGTACAATATTTGAAATATATCATAATTAAGAAATAGGCCCCATAACACAAGTTTGATGATCTGGTAGCTTAGAAGTGTCCAAGTGGTTTGTATGCTTGTTCAAGAAGTTTCTGATAGTCTTTTCATGAAAATCAATGGTGCATAAAATGGACCCAATAAGAGAGGGAAAATCAAGGGTGAGAGAGAGGATACATTGAAGGATCGAAGACAAAAGAGTAGAGATGAAGAGATCAATAAAACATGGCTTGAGGAAGAGCATATTTCAATTGGAGAGGAAACTCAGTGCTAGAGGTAAACTATAGATAAAACTATGCTATGAGGAAAAGAGAGGAGAATGGTGATGCGAATAAAGGAGTAGGAATTGGTCTACAGAACTTGGCAATGCTAAGGGTAAACACAACTCACACACAGAGGTATTTTCCAGCCAAGGTCTTCTCTATCGAAGGCTATGATGTGGGCTAAAAAATATGGATGACCATCTATTTATTGCCATGCATAATGTGGAGCTCAAAAATTAGCTATGCAGGTAACTCAGATCTATCAATGCCAAGCTAGTGAATGTTGAATAAGTTGGGGTTAGTGGAGGATAGGGGTTTAACTAGGTAGAAGGAGTGAATGCAGTCAGGTGGGTGAAGATATATAGCTATTTCCTAAACTATTTAACAAAATGTCTCAAAGAAATGTTGTCTCATTATGGTTTTAAGGCATGCACACAATGAGCATCTTATCAAGGCAAGGAAATTCTAAAGACAATAAAATTTTCAAGTGTAAAACATCATTTGACTACCTCAAGAGGTAAATATAAATGATCTTTTATATTGTATATTAACTTATGGATACATATCTCTTACTAGATAACACATTCTAAACAACCATTGATAGAGGATCATGATCATTATTTCTTGTATCAATTATAGAGAGGACTTAATCACATACATTCAATTATTATTCTTCATTAAGACTTAAAAACTAATAATTTGTTTCTCAGTGTGAATTAAAAAATATGGAATTTTGGGATTATGATGATTACATCATTAGCATTGAGTACCAAAACTCAGGAAAGGTACCAAAACTCATTGTATTTTATAGCAGGCTAAAGATCAGGAAAGTGGGAAAATCATTGGACAAGAAGGTTGTTCAGGACTAAGATCACTAATTTTATGGAAACAAAATTGCTATGTGAAATGTATGCTAGATAGTGATAGTATAGAAGTAAATGTACATAGACAATTTCAAGTTTTATGGGGACCTGTATAGATCAAAAGACCATACAAGGACAAAATAAATTATAGATTAACCATCCATCAAATAAAATTAGTTATAATTAATCTAAGCATATATTTTGACTAATAAATAAACTATTCAAACCAAAAATCTTAGCCAAAAAAAGAGATAAGAGTAAGATCCGATCAAATTATAACAATCTAGGAGTCAATCAAAATATAAATTTGGCCTAAGAAAATCATCAAATACATATCTATCTATACCATACTCAAGATCACCATCATACTATGTATGCAGAAAGGGAACAAAATCAAAATGTGTAATTCAACCAAAATTCCTTTACAATATCAAAAATTTTGAAATTTTGGGCTGCCAATTCTCCTTCTTCAGACCTACAAGCTTGTCATCATACACTCATAACTCCATCATGTTAAAATCAAGAGGCTCCTCGCATTATGGTTGCTAAAATGTATATTGTAATTTTGAGAAGATGAATAAAAACTACCAAAACATAGGAATTTTACCCAAAATGCATAATACACTCAATATGAGAGATTTTGATCAATGGATTAAACTATGCAATTTAAACCCAAAATATAAAACTACCTAGAAGGAGAGATTATGGAATAAAATTAAATCAAATAGACAAGTCTTACCAATTCCTTGCTTTAGCTAGCCTCCCTCCAAGATCTTCAAGTGGATTGTTGATTGTAAATTGTCATAGACTCAGAATTTTAGCATTATGATTGCTTGATTTATGGATAGTTTATCAAATAGACATGAAGACTCTATGGATTCAATATATTCTTGTGATTACTATTTGATCATATGGATGTGAAGATTTTATGGATTCTTGAATTGGTTGTCTTCATTAGAGGAGTGGCTTATTTATATAAGCCATGGGAGGGAAAATCATTGGCTCATGTTTAATGTTGAGCTATTGAGATCAATGGTTAGGGAGTTTCCTAGGAATTTTTAATTCCTTAGAAACCTATAGAATAGAGGCTTTTAGAGGGGGAAGGTTAAGTTAGAGGAGATTATAAAATTCTCTAATTCTATAATCTCCATTAGGGAGTAGGGGTGTAGTAAATGCCAATTTAGTAGGGTGGTAGATGGGTAGGTGAATAAAAGGAATTTTAAATTGGAAAGAGGGCTAATAGGTAGATTAGTAGGTAAGTAGGATTAGTTAACTAGTTAATGAGGATGATTAATTGGTTATAAGGGTGGAGTAAGTTTCATGGGATGTGGGGGATTTTATGTAGGAACTAGGATGTAAATTAATTGGTTAGGGAATATGATTATAGGTTAAATTAGCAAAATTAGTAGAATTATTAGGGCGAGCATATTTAGGTGCATACACTTCCCCTTATCCATTTCTAAAATGAACTTATAAAAAGAAAAAAGATTGTAAAAATTTTACTTTTTTGTACTAACATGTTATGAAATAAATAGATAATGTTATTTAAGTTGTTCCAAATCAAAAGTGTAAGCCAATACATTGAAAGATATGTATATTGTGTAAATAAATGAATGTAATATACTTGTCTCTTTCTCTCTATCATATAATCTTAAACATATATTTACTTATTTATACGAAAGTGAAAATAAAGATTAAAAAATAAAAATCAGCCATCTATTGAAGTTGTGTGAAGTTAATTTATATTAAATGAATTTAATAATCCTATCATTATTTCTCTCTCTCTAACACACACACATGTTTATTATCTTGTTGAATTTGAATATTATAGAATTTTAATAGTAAATGAAAATTATTTTTTAAAATAAATTAAATTTTTAAATAGTAGTAGTAGTAGTAGTAGTAGTAGTAGTAGTAGTAGTAGTAGTAGTAGTAGTAGTAGTAAAATAAATAAATACAAAAGAGGGGAAAATATTATTTTAATTTTTTTTTACAAAAAATATAAGTGAAAATTGTTTAAAATTGTGATTTAATTCACTTGATAAATTTGAAATGTGAATCTCTTTTCAATACCTCTCTTTTGGTTTAAAAATAAAATATAATAAAATTGGGTTATCTAAAATTTATGTATTGTAAAACAAAGTGTAAAGATTATTAGGTTTGAACTTTCATGAGAAATGACTTCAAAATTAAATATCTTGATAAAGACTTGTACCCAGAAAAAAATTATTAAATAAATTTATGATACTTTAAACTCAATAGCATATATTCATTTTCATATATCTTAACCAATAATTAAATCAAATTATTTTAAAAATAAATAAAAAATAGTGTGTGTGTGTGTGTGTGTGTGTGTGTTTTTATGGATATGAGTTTATAATAAAAATAAACATATAAAATTATATATTAAAAAAATTAATAAATTAAAAATAAAAATAAAATATTATTTAAGGGGGTGGGTTGGCCCAACCGGCCACCCACCCACCCAAACTTTGGGGTGGGGATGGCGGCTGCCAGCCAACTACCCCAAATCTCACATATTGGGGGTAAGGAGGGCTGGGGAGAGGGAGGTAGTGATGGCTGGGCAACTAGCTGCCCATCCCATAGAAGGGGCGATGGCTTCACAACCATCGCATGAAGTTATTTTAAAAAAATAAAAAATTGAATAAAAATAAAAATAAATAAATAGATCTATGTGTAAAAAATATATATATAATTAATAATATAGATATATAAATATATATGTATATACATTAAACAAAAAATATATACACATATAACATTGTTATACACATTCACACACACACACACACATTTTGAATGTGTGTGTGTGTGTGTGTGTGTAGAAGGGGCGATGGCTTCACAACCATCGCATGAAGTTATTTTTAAAAAATAAAAAATTAAATAAAAATAAAAATAAATAAATAGATCTATGTGTAAAATATATATATATATAATTAATAATATAGATATATAAATATATATGTATATACTTAAAACAAAATATATATACACATATAACATTGTTATACACGTTCACACACACACTCATTTTGAAAGTGTGTGTGTGGGTGGGTGAGTGGGCAGGTGTGTGTGTGGGTGTGGGTGTGGGTGTGGGTGTGTGTGTGTGTGTGTGTTGGGGCGGGGGGGGGGCGGGGGCGGGGGTGGGCGGGGGCGGGGTAGGGGAGGTGGGGGGAATGAACTTAAAATTTAGAGTTCTCTATTTGTAGCTCCATCTTCAACCTACAAAAAAAAATAGAAGAGAGAAATGAAAGTAAAATGAAAGAAGTAGACTTTTATCCTTCCAAAGAGAATTTTAGGGCAACATTGAGGGAACCCTAAATCAAGTGGTGGTGATCCACCCAATCTAAGGGTGTATATTTAAATCTCATTTCAAGTGGGAATTTTATTGTTTCTTTTATATTAAATTATGTTTAATCCATTGTTTAACTTTGACTTATGTGTAGACTTTAATTTTATTTTTCCTTTTAATAATCTTAAAATATATTCCACCCTGTTACAATTTTAAGACAATAATTAATTCCTCAAAAATAAATTTTAGATGGAAAATAAGGAAGAGCTATTAATAATCTAGATGGAACCTGGATGTAAGACCAAATCCATTTTAATCTGGCAATTAGTTAATTTCAATTTTATTTTAGACCCTTTTAAATAGGTTTACCCTTGTAAATTTTAATTGTGTAAAATACTTAAACTACGAGTTTGCCAAAACTAAATTTCATGTATGATTAATTTAGGTAGTGGAATATACCACCAACCATTAAGTAATTAACCTCTTTAGTAATAATTCTTTGTGACCACTTCTAGAGGCTCTTTGCAGAAATAAAACCAACTTTGATTTCTAGCCCCAAAGTTCATTTATAATCGATATGTTTAAAATACCAAAGAATGACATTTTTCAAATATGTAAGTTGTAAGCAAATTATTATAGCTTTAGATTATCATCAAAAGAATAAAATATATTTTACTATTAAATCACTATTTTTACTTTGGTGATTCCATAACCTATTTACTTAGAATTTTGAGGGGCAAGTTTCTATAAAATTAAAGTCACTTTGGAATAGTTATTAAGTCATGATATTTCTCATTATAAAAATATTTTGTTTCCTGAAACACAATATTTATATCTTAGATAATTAATTTTGTGAAAATAAAAATTTATACTCTTATATTAGATTTAAATTAAAGGTACTTTTGTACCTAATTACTATTGTGAAAATTAGTGTGCTTTATCTCATTGGAAAGGGATTATGATTACAACGGTTGTTTTAATGCCTTTAAACATTTATAATTTGAGTTTTAGCTACTCCACACTATTTTTTTCCTTTTTATACTTGTTACCTTAGTTTGAATTTTAGACCTTAACTATAAATGTTGTGTCTAACCTTAGTTGTCAGTGGGTGAATCTAGGATAGGGCCTAATTGAAATCCTTTTGATTTTTAATCTTAGAATGAGTCTTGAATTATGTATTCAACCTTATTTTTGTGTACGTGCATATTTCCTATGTGTAAGTAGGTACTTGTAACTCATAGTAGTGTCTAGTTGCATTTGGGTCAACTAGTGGCTATAGGGTCACCTGTAAGGGGTAACAATGTTTGCTTAGTCATGTAGGTGATTGGTGAAGACTAATTATATTCACATCTAAACTAACATTCATTTAATAACATGTGAACTATAGCTAACACTGATTCTACTAGTGATGCAATCATCACAGATATGTAGGTAGTTTGAGGAGTGGGTGTGGGCTTAGCATACTAACCCTTAAAGCACCCCTTTGTGTGGGTATTATCAACTAACTTGAGAATTTTCTTGGATAACATGCTTAGGAAACTAACCCTTATGATATCCTTCTAGTGTGGTCAATTGACAACTAATCTTAGTGTATTATTAGAACACATGCTTAAAGTATATAACTCTTAGTGTGCTTATTTAATCACAAATTGTATGATACTCTTCCTTGTGCATGTGTTTATCATCAGTGTTAACAACATGGTTTTCTTATTTAACCATGTTTATGGATATTGACTACTACTAATTATTGATATTTGAGCTTGTTCTCTCCTATATTAACCTTAGACACCTTTTAAAATTTGTTTGAGAGATGAAGTTTCTCTAAGCAATGTAATTCAAGTATTGTAGTGTTAATAAATGCTTTATAATAAGAGAATATAAGTTTTTAATCACCCATTATTCTTAGTGAGATGTTAAGGGAAAGTGTTTGGGTAAGCACTTGCACCTTGTGATGTCATAGATAGTGATTGATGACCTTAAGTCGTGTCATTTATTAAAATAGATGACTAGAGTTTTAGAAGCTCACCTAAGTGACATACTAATTCCCTTATTGATTTAGACCAGAAAATACTATTTGGTGATGATGTCTCATGGATGAGGTCATCACAAGTGTAAGGAGAACTATATCAAACCTTGATTTCATAAATTGGATATGTAGATTGCCCAAGTTAAGGTGGGGGCATCAGGTCTATGTTAGGGGTGTTTGTCATCTTCCTTCATGTTGTGTTTATACATCTTTGGTTGGATATATATATTTAATTTTAATTTAAGTTTAATTTTATCTTTGTGTGGTTGTTTTCAACCATTTCACTTTATATTGGTAGGTTTCCTTATCTTGAGTACCTCAAGAGTAGAGTGTATAGTGTTAGATGACTCTCCTTTAGTGAACCTTAAAGTGATAATTCTATGTTAATTAATTATTTTTCAAGATATTTTAATTTACCTTAGATGTTGATTGGGTTATATGCAAATAAATTTGTGATCCTTTAAATACAAAAATTATAATTCAGTACTTCTTAATATTATGATTTGTCTCACTTCCTTAATCAAGTATTACTTATTGATTTGATTTTAACCTCTTACGCTTGTGATCTAATATTAGATACGACTCATGGTGGAAATCAAAGGCATTAAATAAATTTTTTAATAATTATTTATGTTACACTCCAATTATAACTTGATCAAAGAGAAAAAAATTACATGGATTTTGGGACAATTTTTTTTGGGCATTACAATAATTTAGATTGTGTGGTGTCAATTTTATTGTTTTAATTCTTCTATTTTTGAAACATTAAGGGCAGTTTAAAATATTTAAAACCTAAAAAATAGAGGGGATTATAATGGGATAAACTAGCCTTAATCACTCCCTTAATGATTGATTAATACCAACATATTCAATACTCTAAGGATGGAAATAAATCCCACCCAGTATGATTATGCAATTATTCTCCTTGACTATGCATATGCAACTAGAAAAATGGATTTGATACTTGAAAATAATATATTTTGACTTGATTTGAGATGTTCTAGACTTGGCTTATGGCTTCTCCTTGTGAATGATCTTAAATTTGGAAAAAGTGGGGTAAATTTTCAATAATATGCATGATATCAATCAAGTGGTATCTAGTCAAGTTAATGAATGACCTTTGATGTGTATTTATAGACAAACCTTTTGACAAATTATTTTAGATAAATTTATACAATGTGAAAGAAGACCCAAAATATTGATTTAAAATTCTTAGACTAGTCATTATTTATCATAAGATGCAACTGCCATATGTGGATAAGAGTGTCAGTGCAAACCTATCTTAATAGATCAAAAATAGCTATCATGAGCTAGAAATAGTTTGAGGGTGATATCAAGAAACTTGAGAATTTTAATTTTAAAATTTATGTGTAGCAGTGCTGACAAACAAAGGGTTGAACCCACATATAGATAAATGGATTAGAGGAATGACAAATAAGAGTAATGTATTTATGTGCAAGTCATGTGGTTTAATATATGTTAAGAATTAGCTTTGTTAAGTACCTATGATTATATTTATGTGTCTATAACAAGTCATAGGATTTATAGTAAAAAAAATAAGAGAAGTTATTGGAGATTAAAAAAACCAGGTGAATGCAGTCATCAAATTATTGTGAGGCTACATATCACTAATCGAGAGCATCATTATTGCTTTGGACATTATTTTATTATCACTACAAAAATGTAAGGTTAGAGTCATCTTGACTCTAATATGTATTTTTAGCTTCAAATTTAAGTGATGGGTCATCTAGAACATTCTACATCAATTCCAAGGTAGATTATTTTTACATCACATGGAATATATAATTAAGCATTCCCAACACATAAGAGTCATAGTGTAAGAACTAGACCAAGGTTATTTCATATCAAGTCTAGGTAAGTGTAATCATTAAATTATTTCCATCTTATTTTTCCTTCATTCAGATCATCATTAACATTTTAGACACTATCAAGAGTAGGAATCACTCTCCTATGATACTTCTTTGTTTATTGCCAAATTTCTTGGAAAAGTCATTGTCACTTCTAGGCATGCATTTTTATTGTCAAATCCTAAATATTGTCACTCAATCTCATGATAAAAAAAAATATCTAAGTATTTCATGTCCACCTTTCTCTGGTTTTGAAATTAATTAGTTAGCTTTATATTATTATCTTACACATGTCATTTGGCCTAATTAAAAATGATCAAGTATTTATATCATAATTTAATATATATTCATATACATTTTGGTAAACTTATGCTCTCTTACACATTCTCTAGGGTTATATCTTGCTTAAATTTTAGGAAAAAAATGAATTTATCTCATTTTCTATGGTTAATTGCATTGCATGCTCCAACATCTAATAGTCCTAGCTTCATTTTTATTGATTTTCTTGATCTTAATCCTTAGGTTAAATGTTTTAATTTTTTAGCATTTATCAAACCTTTGTGTGTTTATAATGTATCACCCTTTAGATGTGTGTTTTCAATATGTTGTAAATTTTTATTTGAATGCTATGTCTTTTCAAAATGATGTGAAATATGTTGTTTATTATGAAATTTTGTATGAATAGTGAGGATGCCATTAATTATATGTTATAAAAAAATAAGTTTTACTGGATTAGGTCTAGGTGCATATATAAATGTCATGGGCGATTTTTCTATTTATATAGATAACATGTGTGAATTTGGTATGTGTAAAAATTACATGGGTGTATTTGGTATTGGTTCTTTTAGATATACTCTCATTATTATGGAAATTCAAATTTTGATAGGAGATAAATAATTAGTAATGGAAAAGGAGTTGCCTCGCACAAAATAAGATAGAGAAATATGATTTGGACTTAGACCCTACACCAAATAATTTATCCCAAATTGATTGATTCATTTGTATAACATGAGAGAACTATAACACAAACTATATGAGGTAATGTAAAATTAAATTCATGTTATTATTAAGAGACCTATGTTTCTTCTTTGAAAGCCAATGATTTAACAATGTGAATGTTAATAAATCTCAAGATGATTATTGGAATGAAAATGAATAATATATTGATAAAGAAGCTTACTTAGAAGAAAAAGGTAGAGTTGAAAATATTGAAAACTTTAAAAAATGTCACAGAAAACCTTGATGATATCTCTAAAATCATGAATGTATTGAAATAAGTTACATACCTACTCATGGAGTCATTTCTCAAATTTATTCTTATATTACTCAATTTTATATTATTTCTAATGTCATTTATATTATTTATTTCATTTCTAAAAATGATATTTCTTCTAAAATTCTTTCAATTTACAACATGTTTTTGTAGACACCTAATTTTGGTATGAAACCCTTTTCCATTGTATCTTTATCATGTTTTATCACACTTGGTCCATGTGCACACTATAACATCATGAAATAAATGTTAGATTTATTAGTAGAAATCAAAACTCAAATTTGAAATGCTACCAATAACTTAGGCATGTGTCCTCAAATTGAGTAAGACTAAGAAGAATGAAATTCAAAAGAGAAAACAACATAATTTTAATACCTTCTTGTAATTCCATTTCCAAATTAGTGAGGTGATCGGATGTATGGATATAGTTTCAAGATTCTTGATGGATGTGCATGATAAAATAACCAATATATCCCCGTGTAAATGGAAAATTTAGATTGATAAATGATGGGCTTGAGTTATGAGTGGCTTTCCAAAATGGTAACACTTGATTATGTTATCAAGACTTGTTAAGACTGGAGGGAAATACCTTCATTTATAGATTTTTTGAATGGATGTGGACCTTCGATCTTGGAGAAAGATATATAGTTTATAATTAGTCCTCTTCCTCATAAATAAGGGAGGTGAAGTGTGTAATAAGAGGTATGGATTGTGTAAAAGGAGGAATTGATGAGGCATGGGCTTATGACATGCCTTATTGAAAAATGGATTACATGGATATTTTAAATTAATTAACAATTCATTTGTGGGAGAATGTGAGGAAAACATGATTTATTGATTTATGAAAATAAGGATACTACAAATTACATGGATTTTCCCATTAGAATAATATTAGATAATCAATTGAGATTAATTAACTAATATGAAGTGATGTGAATTTTATGGGAAAGGATGTGATCATGGAATAAATAATTAATTTCTTAATGGGGATGGAGAATGATTGGAATAGAGATGTTAATTCAAATAGGATACTGATTAAACAATTTAGGATGCTGTTAGCATGGATTATTAAGATATTTAAAATCAACATGAAGTGTCCAATTTTAAGTATCTACACACATTTCGATATTTTATATACACTTTCCCCTTGTATTGGGCCTTGTATCTTCATCCATTGACTTATGCTCTCCTTTCATTTTGACTTTCTATTCACCTTAGGTTGGTCTTAATACCTTCATTTAAACTAGAATATATAAAAATCTAAAGATCAATTATTCATTTTCTCTTATAACCTTAGATATTCCAAATAATTCTAAAACATTATGTAGGATCTTTTCCTCAATCTTAGTCAATCCATGATGATGTCCCCTTGACTTGTGGGTCCTTTATGTCTTTATCATCACCTTTTACTATTGTCTAGGATCAGCCTATAAATACAAATATAACCTTAACCATTTTATTATTAATTCATATCATCAAGGTTTCTTACAAGTTAAGTCTCTCATTATTTTTTATTAAGTATTATCAAGAGGTCTTCACATTTTCCAAAAGTAATCTACATATTGATCCAATTTTGCCCTCATCCATCTTACACCAACATAAAATATCAAAAGAAGGTCATAATGAAGCATGCAATTGCATTTTATTATCCAGGGAGAGAAGGTGAATCCCTATCTCTCCCTTGGGTTGGGATTACAGTCACAAAACACAATAACTACATTGTCTTTGATACAAGTGTATAGAATATGTAGTTGTAACTCATTAAGAGGTTACACGAGCCAACTAAATTACACAAACTTATTATTAAAAAATTTTCAAGGATTATTTCAAGACTATATGAAAAGTAATTAAACACATTTTCACTTTTAATTTTAAAAAGTGAAGCCACAACCTTGTTTGTCATTAGTATATGAAGCATACCCAAAAAATTCAGGACCTAAAATTGAGTGGAGGACACAATCGATGCCCAATTATTAAATCTTCATTAATAATGGGTCAAAATTGGTAGTTTATCGATTCTAATCAAGACACAATCAACACTTGGTTGATTCTAACTCTATTTTGAAATTTTTTCATTTGTGAAATGATTTCTAGGTTATGTTTGTCATATTATTTGGACCTATTTTCATAATTGTGACATCCTATAAAAATGCACATGTAAGTTAACAATATTTTTTTTTTACATCCATTATTTGTCTAGTTTAGAATATTTTATTATTTATTTTATTACATTTTAGATTCATATGCATGATTATATTTACATAATATTGTGTTGTGTAATACTTTTAATGTGTTGTGCATAATGTAGTTACCATTGTTTACAAAATAGTTAAAATATTTTGGTGAACCCAATATTCTTATACAACCTTCTAAGATTATATAGTTGGCTCTTAGGGTCTAATTTTACACCTTAGATATAAATTTTTAGACCTTGGTTATTCTCCTTGATCATTTTCAACTCTATATGTTTGTACCCTTTCACCTCTTAAATATACTCCTTAGATTTTAGTGATCCTCACCACTTGTGAACATATCAACATTGGGGTTTCATGTTTTATTTCCCTTTATGGTTTTATATTTTGAATGTTTCAGATATAATTTATCCATGGTTTTAATTTCTTATTGCAATATGATTATCCCTAGTCTTTTGCGTATAAATATCAAACCCTAGTTTACATATGATGGATCATTCCTTTGATCTAATGTTTCCAAATTATGCAAATATTTATCTTCATTATGTTTTAAATAATAATATTTATGATTGGAATGATGATGAATATTATTATTATGATAACTAGAATGAAAAATTAGAACAACTTAGTTCCAACCCTATAAAAACATGTGAAAATTTAAATGATATGAATTTTTTGGGTGTTGGTTATCTTTATTTGATACCTCATGAGTATAGAAATTCCAAGTTTTATTAAACAAAGTATCTTGGATCAATTTGGATTTAAACCTTAATGTATGTGATATAATATTAAATATTGTGTATAATATCATGTAAATGTTCTTATTCTTTCTTTAATTACATATTTTTTAAATTATTATGTTTCAATTTTATCATTGAATGCAAATGTCAAAATTAATACAAATGTTGAAAATGATTATCTTCATCCTTTGAGTCTGAATGTCAAAAATGATTATTTGAATGCAAATGTAAAACATGATTGCCTTTATACTAATTCCTTGAATGCTTAGAATGGTGTTTTTTTTTGAAAATATTAAACATGTCTTAGAAAATCCTTATTCCTTTGCTCGAGTTATGAAAATAGTAAAATAATTAGATAGTGTTAATTCTCATGTGATTGATGATTCTCATATACTTGATAGTGGTTGTTTTCCTTATACTTTTACCTCTAATCCCCCTAGTGATCCTATGTTTGAAACCAACTATCAAATCAGACCCTTAAATGAACAAATTCATACTTCTATTTTGACAACTCAGGAGATTATCACTATGATGCAAGCAATAGGTTAGTGATAAAAACAAGTACAAGCTTTATATCTAGATTTTATTGCATCTAATTATGGGGCTCATTCTACTGCTATATATGGCCAACCTATAGTGTATAATATTCTTGATTCTTCTATCCCATGCGATTCTAAAATTCAAAAGTTTTACTTATTCAATGGGTATAGAGATCCCTACTTACATCTTAAGTAGTTTTGTGATTATCATGATAAATATGGCGCCAATGATATATTATTGATCAACACATTTCTTATAAGCTTAATGAGTCATGAATTAGATTAGTTTCAAATTCTACCTAAAGGTTCCCATCACACCTTACTTAAATTGAAAAATGCTTTCCTATCACAATCTATCAATAATAAGGAACCACATGTTACATTTCAGTGTATTCTATTTTATCTTCTAAAGTAGAAAATATAACTCCTAAGATTAAAAATCCTAAACATAAAAATGTGTTAGTCATGTTTTCCAATGATATTGTAGAGATTCATCTTTCATATACAAAGCCTTTGTTCATTTTTAATTTTATAAAAGGAAATCAAGTACATGACATCATGATATATGATTGATTTTCTATTAATTTTTACACTATCAATTTACTTAAGACACTTGGATATGATTTAGATAATTTGAATCAAATATTACTGTATTAGCCTAAAGATGTAGCTAAGACATTGTGTCATATTACACTACCTATCACAATTAGTCCACTCACATTTCCTAAATTATTTCTTGTGATGCCTATTACAATGTTTTGCAATGTTATATTGGGAATCACATAGTTACAATATATGAAGGCACTACTTAATACTACACATAAACATATTAATTTAGAATATCAAGGTAATATATTAAAAATCCAAAGAGATATAACCTTTAAAGCATCTTAAGGTGGAATTTATTACATATAAAAAATAACTTAAGTAGGTAACTAATAAAAAATTCCATCAAGATAAAAATTAACTAGAAAAGGAACAATCATATACTAATACACTTCCAAGGAAAACTAAATTCAGTTATACATATCATTATGACATAGAAATTAGATTAAGACACAATGATTTAATTTTTTAAAATGCATTAAATATATCTCATTGTATTATCCATATTGACCCTTCATAAATTGATAGTTTCATTAATTAACTTTGCTAACATGTTTTGTGCTTCAATTCTTTATTCTTGATTCACCTAATCGATAGACTTACATTATATACCTATGATGATGGAATTATAATTAGCTTCAAGGAAATTTTGTTGGCATTTCATTTTCCATATTACATTGATTTGAATTCTAATTTATAGGCCAGTCGTTTTTGTTTGACTTGATGAATTTTCATGCCTTATTTTCATTGGATTTAGTTTTTTACTTTTAATTATTCCTCCTAGGATTTTACTTTCTTGACATTCTATTTTCATATTTTTTATTTTAAAATGCACACACTTTATCTTAATTTCCCTTCTTTAATTGGTTTCCACATATCCTCAAACCATTTATTTTCCATGATTTATTGTAGATACTAAAATATGGTCTTTGATACTTGACAATGACAAGCTTGACACACATATACCATGTATGAATTAAGCACACAAATAAGGTCTTAATCTATGATTTTCTCAAATTCACATGTTATATTATGATTCAACCCTTATGTTTTCCTTTTATATACCTACATGAAACTCATTGTATCTTTTGAACCTGCTAAATATCTTACATAGACATATATTGAATTTTAATTTAGTCAACCTATACATAGGTCAATTCTACTAGATTTGGTTAGTATCACTAGTTGATACTAACCTAATCTGGTCAGTACTGAACCACTCCCAAGAACAACTACTTTTCAAAATCAAACCCTTCCTTAGGGTTGGCTAATTTTCTTGGTGTGTTAGTGGCATGAGAAATTACCCAATTGGATTCATATATAAACAAATGAATCTCTCATTAAAAAGGGACTTGTTACTTATCTAAAACACATATATACACTATTAAACATTGATAAAATCTACCATATTCTTCCCAAATTTAAAACCTATCACTAGGAGTATTCATAAGACAAATTCTAAATGCACTAAAGCCAATTCAAAGCAAGAATTGTCAAATCAAATCTAAATCATTTGTTGTATAAATATAGCAAAGGAGCACAACTATAAAATAACACTAGGTGGGATAAATATATGTGGATTGATTTCCCTCCTTTGATTATCAAATACATAATAAATGGTTAATCATAAAATGAGAATGATTTGGGTTAGTTCATCCCATTACACTTTTCTAGTTTTTGTAGGTTTATAAACATCATAAGCACACCTAGGGTTTCATGGTAAATGAGACTAATTTATGGAGTTGTGTGCATTATTAATGTTTTGGATAAAAAATATCAAGTAAACAAAGATAGGCTCAAATGACAATATATTAATTACTCCTCATTTTTACATAGGTTAGTAATAGCCAGAATAGGATAGTATCGATCGACAATAGTGATCCAAATCAATAGAACTAACCTTGCTTAAATAGAGAATAAATTCCATAACTAAATGAACCACATGCCTAATTTATCTTGATTTTCACCTTCAAAATATAATTATAACCATATAGTCAATAAGAAAAATTAAATACTCATCCCTTTGTTGTAGTTATTATATCTAGCATATGCACTTATGGAATCATTGGAATTAGTTCCAATATTTTATATTTATATGTATGATGGAATGCCATATATTAATATATAAATTATTATACCAAATTATATATTAATTATATTAATTAATTCATCTTAATCTAAATTAGGGTAAAACATATTGGTGATCCCATACACATATTCAATAGTGAGAACCCCTAGGTTTTTCTTAGGGATTCATCCTTCCAAGTTTTCAGATTTTATGTCTTAGGGTTTCAAAATCTCATTTCTAATTTCCATACACAAAATTATTTTTTAGATTTTTGTCTTATGGATTCATGATCTGATATTTTATTTTGATACACAAATAGTTTTTTCATGTTCGATGATCTACATTAATCCTTCATCCTTCTAAGGTTTTAAATTTCCAACCCTAGGGTTTTATTTTTAGACCTAATTTCTAATTATTCCTTGATAATACATATTAATCATGGCCATATTGAACATTATTGGTTAATTTAGGTAATGAAGTTACTCTTTTCATATTGTTATAAATGGGCAGTGCATCTTATTTGGATTAATTATTAAACAAATGGGTCAAAAAGATAAAATGTAAGAACATTAATAAGGTTAAACTTACCAATGAATAATCATAATCCTTCCTCCAATCCTAATGTTGTAACATCCAATTTTATATGCCCATTATTACTACTATATACCAAGGGGTTTTTATGACCTCATTTTTTCTTCCCACTATAGATTATACAACACATACTATCCACCCTATTGATGGACTTATCACGAATGTTGAGACCGATAATAAACTACTAAAGATCAACTAAATGCCATGGACAATAAATAATTCCCTAAATATCTTAACATAAATCCATATCATATTGATGCAATATTATATATAACAAGAGATGATCATAAAAAGTTGGCCCAAGCTACCACACCAAGTGTTCAAACCTCTATTATTGATACTTTCCCTACCCTTACACCTTTAGTAACCTATGTGACATCCACCTAAGGTTTAGGGGAAACATGAGGCCTCTAATAGATCTACACACCTATTCCTACACTAAGAAACTTTACCCCTCCCATCGTGACTACACATGTTTCATTACCAACCTCACTTACTACATGTTCCTTTGATCATAATGTCACAAATCTATATGTTAAGGTATTGTGGCTAGATCCAAGTGCATATAGAGTTATTCATTCCATGTATTTACACACCTTGATACCTAACCCATTGTCCATTGAGATCATAACCTATCCTTTACCAACAAGATTTTTAGCTCCCAAGCTTTCACTATATGAAGCTAAAGGTGATCTTGAGAAACACCTTAGATCATTTCATGTAGCATGTTTGGACTATACATATACTAACAAACTATTGACTAAGTTATTACTAAGAAGTATTAAGGACTATGTATTGTTATGGTTATATGATTTTCCCATCATATTTGTAAGAGAATTCAAACCCTTGGTCGACCAATTCTTAGCACATTTTTCCATAGACATTGATGAGAAGCTATACTATACATAAATTTCTAAGATCAAACAAGGGTCCGATGAGACCAAGTAGTGATTATGTACTTTAGTATATGATTATGCTAGCCAACATGACCAATGCTACTGATAAAAATGAATTACTATATATATTCAATTAAATCTTACTAACACTGCTCCATGAGTCAATTATATTAAATAGATTAAAATCATTTAATGAACTATGCCATACATTGAGGGAGAGAGAAGTTAAGTTAATAGCTTTAAACAAACTCAAATATACTTCCACTCCCACAAATACTTAAATAATTATTTTTTAAATAAATAAAATTTATTATGTCAAATCAAATGATAACAAGAATGAGGTGAAGATTATAGTTGATGTGGTGTCTCAACTTACAAACCAGTTACAATTGATAGCTCTACCAAAGAGGCAATTTTTAATACTATCATCACCTCCTTCTATACTATTGAATAAGTTGATTGAGTGAAACCTTATCAAAATCCTTCTTCCATTATATTTTGATCCAAATAGGCCTAAACTAAGGAACTATGATGGAATGGATATTTTGATTATCATCAAATTGTGTGAATTTAATGAATAAATGTTTCAAACTGAGACATAAGATCCATGAGCTTATAGATGACAACATTATCGATTTATGAACCCATCCAAAGGAGTATAGATTGTAAAATAATGGAAATTTAAATTTAAATATTTTAATGATCCATTTCATAAACATGAGATAATAAAAACTAAGGACACTTTATAGGCAAATTATGCATACAACATATATCCTCCACCAACAATATATGACCATCCAATTGATGTTATTATTGGTACACTTAGTTATAATTCAACACAATAGCCCATGATCACATTCAATGATAATTATATAATTGATATGATTCATATTTTCATGTACTCTTCATATGAACCTATATCAATAAATAACCCATACAGAATGTCATGATTGACAATGTTTAAGGGAGAATGTTTGCACAATGACACTTCTCTAATCCCTTGGGTACACATGAAAGGATTCACAAGATACATAATAATTAGTTAAGGGATTATATGGATAGAAATAAATTCCTTAGGATGCATAGTATTACCTCTTTAGGTAGGCTCAACCATATTAGTCACAACATTATTGGTTCTATAGAGTAACAAAGTTTTTGACATGTTGTTAGGATATCCTTGGATGAAAGCACAACATGCAATAACATATAAAATGATCTTATGCCTAGATTGAGTAAATTTCAATAGTATAGTCATATTTATAGGTGTATAACATGAGTATCCTTGATATCTAATGGTATCTCTTCCTCTAGCCCCACCATCATCATGATTGGTTATTTCACCTATTTAGGATCATTAAAAAAATATTATTGGTACACACCTATTCAAGATAATTTTATAGATGTAGTTGTCACACATATACAAGATCTGTATTTTCTTAATTTTTTTTGTGGGAACACACTTTATTTTATTTTTCTTTCTTTGATTGGTTGTCACATGTCCTCAAACCCTTTATTTTCCGTGATTTATATGGAATAAGTTTTTCCATATATTGTCATGATACACATAATACATCTATAGATGACATACGATTCAAATGCTTACATTTGAATATATATTGTCTACATTTAGGACATATTATCATTGTATTCACATTGGACACATATTTCCTACATAAGGGGTGAGATTCTTATAGAGAATCATAAGATGCAAAAACATTGAAAATTATTATTACTATTTTATTTAGCTTTATCTTTTTTTATGGATACATATCACGTTTATCTATCTATGTTAATATGTGTTTATCATGGTACTATTTGAATGGGTGACATGTAGGGTATTGTAGACTCCCAAGTTTGGTTAAAGCTCATATTTAATGTATTTTACTATAACTTTGTACATATAGACTATTGATGACAAATAAAGTATATATTGATAAATTTATTTGTGTCTTTATCTATATTTCATTCATATGTCCATATATATTAGTCATATTTATAATCCTTTTATCCTTTTTAGTGCTTTCAAGACAATTATAATGTTTTTGGATAGGTCTAAGCATGAAAACCTATCCATGAAGAGCAGATTTGTCTAAGAATAATTTGAAGAGTTTTTTTTGAGTCAAGTTTCATTTGAATCCTCTTTTTTGTTTGTTTGAGTCTTTTTGGGTTGGATTTTTCACACCAATAGGTCATAATTTGAAATAAAAATATCTATAAATACAAAGACACTCTAAGACATTAAGGACAACATTCCACACTCTTAAAATCAATACAAATATTACATGTTTTATCTATATAATTTCTAAAGTTAGATTCAAATCTTACAAAGGATATATTCACATTTTCATGCTTATGCCAAAGGTTAAATATGATAAGGAGAATATATAATTGCATTCACAATTTCACATATACACATCAATGGGAGAATTACATTTGAGATTAAACACTATTCAGAGTATTAGAAATGCAATGCAATGTTTAGTCATTCAATAGGGATTGATAAATTTTAACCCAACTCAATCTATTTCACTTAAAACCCCCTATTTGATATCAATTTGGTTTTTATGCATGAACTATGGTTTTATATTATAAGTATATCCACATTATATTTTAGATCTTAAGTACATCAAAATTCTTAGTCAACACAAGCACAAGTGATTAAAAAATCAACTTTCCATCATAGTCAACGTAGATAAAATTGCAGTCAATAAAAATAGATGACCTAAATTGTTATCCAAAAAGGGTAAACCTATCCATGAATATATAAATATTATATTATTTATTATGAGATATAATATTTCCATCTTAATATACTTTTCATTGTTAGACATCAGTCACAGTCAATGTGAACAAGTTTTCAGTCAACTGACACAACCAACCTGTGTTGTTATTTAGGGAGAGTGGACCTTTTTAGACATAGTCAAAGTATTTGTCCCTAGTCCTAAGCTATCATATTCCTTAATTAATTATTTTAATATAAGTGTTCCTAATCTCAAGCAACTAGAAACCTAAATCTAAGTTATCTTCTTCCTAGTGTTTTTCAAAAAAAACTTATTACTATATTTAGCAAGTTGCAATCATAATTATTGATAAATTATATAACTTAGCATTATGATTTATTTAATAGTTTTATGCTCATAAGATTCACATAATAAAAAATAAGGTAAAACATATTGGTGAACTTGACAATTTTTCAAGCATTACTTCTTTCAATTTTTGTTCTAGGGTTTTAGTTAAATTCATGATTTCCAGAAATAAAATAGAAATTTGATTGTCCTTTAATGGATTTGATTGAAAATTGTTCTAGGATTTATCTTTGGCCTTATGGTTTCCTATTTAATCAATAATTTAATGCAAAAAAATATTTTCTTTTGTGTAATTTCATTTTATTTTATTTTTCTTTCTTGCTTTTTTAGAATTGTGTTATGGTAGTTATAAAACTCATATATGTTATCATTCTGGGCAAAGTGATATTCAATTTTACCTGTGGAATGGTGTGAGGGGTATTGATCCAATGTTTAATACATTATATATAACTATATATAGACTTTAGTTTCCATGTACCTCATAATATATTGGAAACACACAAGTTTTTACTTTTTCAACCATAGGAAGCCTTCATCTATTTGGCTTTGTAGTGCACTAGTAAGCAATTATCCCTAGGATATTTCTCTAAATTTACCTTAAACATAGGATAATATGTATAAAATATGATGTAATCCTCCATAATTAGTTCCCTTTGGGCCTTGTTCACTATTTATAATTGGGATAAATATATATGAGACCTTACAAATCAAACACACCTTGTCTAGTCACACCCATTAATATATTTTATTTATGGGATGATTATTTATTTATCACTAGGCTTGGAGTTTGTCATATTTTATTTATTTTAGGTCAACAAATTAATTCTAAATATGAATCCCCTATTGGTGTTCACCCTTTGGATTGCCGCCTCTCTAATAATGTTATACTTTATGCTTATGATAATGAATGGACTAATACCCACACTATACATGTAATGATGCTTCTTATATCAATGAGGAATATGAATTTGATAAATATGATTATTATTATGAGTATTATACCAAAAATTCAATATAATTGGTATAATAGCAAAGAGAAAAATGGTCAAACTAATTCAAAAATTGAAAAGCCAATTTCCTCTATTCCTCCTTTATATTCATCTTTTCATAAATTTAAATAAAAATAACATACTCATAATGATTATATTATTTCCATTAATTTCTCATAGGTTTCTAAATATTAAGAATATATCATTAACACACCTTGTTTACCTCTTAAATTTGCTACTACAGTACACCTGATTAATCAACATAAACTAAAAATCATATCCATTGCATAGAAATGGAAAATAGTATGGACGAGAGTATTAATCCCTCTCTTTCTATAAAAAAAGGTAGATGATGAAAATACATATGATATACATCATTATCATTTGGGTATGGGTAAGATATACAAGATTGTATTTTTTTTGTTATTTCCCATCTTTTTCTCAAAAAGATAGACGATGTAAATGTATATGATATTCCACATTATCATTTAAACATGGATCATGATATGCAAGATTTTGATAATCAAAATATTCCCTTGGAAATGAAAAATAATGTTATAACATCTCATGATACTTATTTCCATTCTTTTAAAATATCAAAAGATAGAAATGAATGTGATGAACTATCTTCAAAAAGTGATATTATTGCTTTAGATGCACAAATTGATGATAATTAAATATTATGCAAAGATTCCAAAGTTAATGATTATGTATCCATATAATGTGATTTTAATGATAACATCAATTGTGATGACTCTCACTCTTATCCTAAGTTAAAATAATATAATGAGATGCAATGTGATGTTCTTCCTTCATGTAGGAACATCCAAGGGTTCATGTGATATTACATCAACCAAAAATAAAGTTTGGTGTGTTTTATTTTATTTTTGGGTTATGGCCTTCAATGCCACACTGCATCGACTTATAGAGAGTTACAGGTTGGAAACATAGATTTCACAAGTAACCAATAATCTAAGAATGATATATCAAGTTATTTGATTGAGTAAGCACTAAAGGAGCATGAGCTAATTTTCCAGTTTATCAAATTGGCTTTTTGGAGATGATAGACTGAACTTAGGCAAAATTGAGCTACCCTATAGGATGAGTTGACACTATCCCTATTATATCTCAATAATGCTAAGACAACAAATTACAATGACACTTTTTACATTGGTAGTGAAAAACTAAGTTTGCATGGTTTCATTTAAATCCACTTCACACATAGGCTATAATTATAAAGAGTACAACCATTAATTTTCTATAGACTAGAAAATCTAACAAATATGAATTTTTTAAATATGAATCAGACAATAATAATGGAAAAAATTGCATTCTTTCTAGAATTTTTTTATTCTTCCATAACCATTCTAACCATTCAGTATGAGCGTGGTAAATTAAAACAACACCTACTTAACAACTCAATAGTCTGGCATTACTAACATGCCACTTTATTCCAATGTCTCTTTTCTCCTCTTCTAGCTTCTCTTCCCTATTACCCCTCTCCTTAAGTACTATGCTTTTTCTCCCTTTCAAGATAATGGATTTTTGTTTTTTATCTATTTTATCTTTTTGTTTTTCTATTTTTAGTTTCTAACTTATCATTTATTATATTTTTTTAATTCTCTTTTTTTGTGTTTTTCTACTTTCTAAAGTAATTTCCATTTTTTCTAATATTAAATGCTAAAAATCCTTGATTTAATAAATCAATAAATATTCACAATTAAATATCAATTTCATAATTATCAATAATCCAAATTTTAAATTTATTTTTTCCAATAATATTCCTACCAATATTAATGACAAAACATGTCAAATACGTAAAATAATTCATTATGATATTACCTATACTGGCAACCATAGAAAGCAACACCCCAAATCAAGAAATAAATACACCATAAGCAAACTATTTTTAATGCATTTCTACCATGTATTGATTACTATGGCGTGTGCAAGGTTTTTTCCAGATCTTTGTTGACCTCTAACGTCTCCATCTATGTCATCCTCTCTGATGATGCTCTCCCTTTGGCATGCTCTAAGGGATGAGTTCTCCTACATCCATCTCACAACACATAGACAATTAACTCATATCACATGGTAAAAATTTAGCATAAAATATAACTAAAAAACACAATAATATGCTAAAAATGTAAATGCATATATTAACCAACTCACAATAAAGCAATCATGTGCCATCATGTATCTAAGCAAGATTCTACTATCCCATAATAGCATAAATCTCAATATTAGTTAAAAATATAACCAATATCAAATGTGTTCACTCTATATATCCATGAATAGTCAAATAATTTTCTTAATAAGGAATCAAGATGCAACATCCTTCCCCCCTAAAGCTAGTCATCATCCTGAATGACTCTTATTTAAACATAGATTCTGAATTAAAATCATAGTTCATCAAAGCAATAACATGGTATATAATATCAAATTAATCAAATAAATGTAAAATTACTTGTAGAACTCACCAAAGTTCCTTAAAATTACACTATTTTGGAGTATTGATCCCACAAGACCCTGCTCTATGACATCTCCCTATTATGCAAACATGATTCTGAGCATTACTTACTCTAATTAGTTTTGTCATGACCACCCCAAGGTCCAAATCCATCAATACAAGCCTATATACTATAGGGATGACCACTTTTATTTTCTTGAAGAGTCCCACGTATCTTAGTAAAATTTTCACTAACTTCACAAAAGCACATAATATCATCATACAAACCAAAAAATGACCAAGGAGGGTTCCACAAATTCTTCCAACCCCTTTAACTATCTCTCTAACCTACAAAGTGTTTTTCTCATTTTAGAGAAAATAAGTAAGAAACATGGTAATAATGATGTGCATAAGTTAATACTATTTCTACCCTGCATATCTCCTGATAAGTATAACATGTCAATACTATGACTACTCCATGGAGCTCCTAGAAAATACGATGATGAATAGGAACTAAAACTACTATATTTCTAATATATACAAAATTATGGAATAAATGTTTCATTGTATATGTGTGTATGGCCATATGATTGAATTTGATAAGTCCATTTGTCAAATCCTGATTTTGATAAGTCTATCTATCAAATTCAAACTCAGTAAATATTGAGTTATTGTGAGGCTAAGTAGGATACCATCCTATCACTCAAAACTCACATTCCTAATTCATCACTCTTTCCTTAGGTCTCCATGACCTAATGATCTCTAAAATTTGCACAATGTTCAATGAAACACAAATCCATACTAATAGATCATAGAAAGCAATATTACATGCTAAATAATTTCATATGTACTAACATACATCAAAAAAATCATGAAATCATTTTGTAATTATATTAATTTGTCACTAACCAAACATTACTAGTATTATATTTCACAGCTTAACCTATAGTGTTATATTCGTAGTTAAGAGAAAATAGTATTAAAATTTAACATAACACATAGAGGTCAAGGATCACACTGTCGTTACAACCTTATAAAGAAAACAAGTGAGACATTGTCTCCCTAATTTCTTGGCATAAATAAAACAAGTGAGACAAGAAGTGGAAGACATTCTCCCACAATCTTAAGGGAATATAGTCAAACAACATCAAGAAAAGAATAATCTTCTCAGGGGCTTAAAATGATGTTAAAGAAAAAATGAGGGAGTGATAACTCACCTTTATGCCCACTATGAGATATGACACCTCTTCCTAATCCACATAACATAAAGTTCCAAACCATAAACAAGCTCCTAACATAAAGTAATTTGTAACCCTAGACAGCAACACTCTACTACAATAAAAATCCCACTGGCCTAGGTGGTACTATCTAAAAACGGTCTTAAGATTTCACAATCCTAGGATTGGTGAATATAAGACATAAAAACTAAATCATTTATATTTAAATTAGAATTAAAAACTCACAACACCAAAACACAAATGGTAAAGGTGACTTGATTACTAAGAAGGATGTAATCACTCTCGAGGTGTTCGATCTAAGTGATCAAACTATGGTAGAAATATCTTGTTCACAACTCAAACACTATGCTACATGTTCACCTACCCAAACCTTATATATAACCATCACCTTTGGAACACTTTATAATCCAACCCTATATCAATTCTAAGAGGGTATAATTGCTTCTGAGGATGCACTCTCACCATACCACACACATTCCATGAATGTCACATACTTACAAAAGTCATCAATCCATACAAGAGGATGTATCAATTCTCAAAACTCCAATCATGGCGTAACATGGTTTCACACTAAGGCACCACAAATTCAAAATACTATTGCAATGCTTCATGTCACTAAATTCACATCGGTGAACATAAAGACATGAAAATGCTAATGGGCTCATTAAGTCTTAGAGTTCGAGCCATAGCTCTGATACCACATTTTAAACCCTATAAGGGTCAATTAGGAATATGTGATTTTTTTATTTTTTTATTTTAAAACATATACCAAAAATATATTACATAACAATAATCTATGGAAACATATGAAATACTCAAAGTGTGAAAATAGCAACAAGAATAATACAACACATATCACGGATCTCTAATGTCATGGGAGCACATCATAATGCAAGTATAGAAAGTAACTATATTAATTCAATGATAGTTGTACAAGTCCATATCCATTATTTTCAATATATAATAACAATTAATTATAAATCTCATGACAATAGTCAATAATAAATACAACATAATATAATGTATATATAAGATACATGGCTCCCCCAAAGCATAGTTCTCAAACTCAAGTATTTGTGGGAATCTCAAGTGTCATTTTGATAAGTAGTATTATTGTGGGGAGGGAGAGAATCATCCAAGAAATTTTTCACACCAACCATAGACCAATGAACCTCCATACTAATCCCATCAGAAAATAGCCCTCCCTTCATGAATGAATAGATAGTGATGGCATGAGAATCTAGAGAGACAAGCAAGTACCCTTGTAATGTATGATTTTTAAATTAAACATGAAATATATCATAAAAGACCATTATATTTCAAGATATCACACTAACATGTAAATCATACTCAATAAATGATAATGTCTCACTAAACATACTTTGGCCCAAAGTTTTATGAATAATAAATAATAACGATCTTTAGATCAATCAAATTCATACACACCACTTGATCAGACTGCCTTCATCTATCATTACAATGATAGTAAGTTAGTCAAGTCCATCTCGCTTCTTACTCTATAATAAATACAAATTTTTCAAATACAATTAAACCATAAGATTCATTTAAGTTACATCATACTAACAAACACATCACATAACATGTTAAACATAGGAGTAACCCAATCATATATTTAATTTGTCAAACTTATGAATAAATCTTACATTATTTTCTATTCCATTCTAGAAATAATGACTAAAATATATACCACCTAGGTCAATACACATTTAACTATAGATTTTTACTATCATAATTAGTTTCTAAACATACTACTCCTTATGATAACCCATATTACCATAGTCTAGTATTCTAAGATATAACTACTAGTTTTCCACAATCAATCATATAAGTAGTCTTAAATACATGAAAAACATAAGCTCATATTCAAGAAACTAGACATAACAATCAAGTCATATATTTTATTAAATAGTTAATCTTTCATCTTATCATATACTACACTCTCAAGGATTATGTGCATGCATACACAATCTTAGCAACTATTATGAACATGTTATTCATAGTAATAACCAGCATGCATTCATTAAATTAGTCAAATGTAGAGGTAAGTATAGACATAATAATTAAAGTATGTACCATTTTCATAAAACATACATTATATTATAGTACTCTATGATATCCCATACTATCATAGTGTATAACTATATAAAAAACTCACAACCCAACTTACGATTTCAAGAATCAAACAAACCACATAGATGTCAATAAGTAAGTAAGTATAAAATTATACTACCCAGGTATGCCCTAAGATTAAAATGCATATTAGCATTCCAAAGCAACATAACTAATAAGCATGCATTATAATGCACCAATATATACTAGATATAATCAAGCATTTACACAAATTAATACTCCTATAAAATGTACTGTGCACACAAGTATTCAATACTGAATACATATAACTAACAACCAATCAATAATTTATAGAGAAATAGAGAAATCATAACTATGATATACCTCAAATGGGCATAATTTAATAATTTATTACTCTAATAGGAAGTTGTATCCATGTACTTATATTTTTGGTCCTTTAGAATCCTATAACTTGTTAACTATCTATTACTATAGATATAGGCATATGACCCAATGTACATGTGCACCAAAAATTTTGGATTTAATTTATATTACTAATTTTAGTAACAAAAACCCAAAAACTTAATGACACTAATAAGAATAGATAAAAGAGATAAAATCAAAATAACAACCACATTCTTATCATTCTTTTTACCTCTTTACAACTCCATTCTAGGATTCACACTTGAATGATTAGACTCAGATTGACACTATGATGCTTGATTAGAGATGTTGATAATGGATGCTTGATTTAATGATTATTCTAGTATGGATTGGATATGATAATGCTTTTTGATGAGGATTAAATTAACATGATGATGTTATGGAAATTATTGTTAGTTTGTCATTGCCCAAGCATGGATTTTTATAGGATAATGGAGGGAAATTTTAGAGAATTTAAAATTATTTAGAAATCTCTAGTTTAAAGATTTATAGAGGCTTAGAGGAGCTTCTCCTTAGGTTTAGGTGATAATGAGGGGGATTATATAGGAATTAATGAGGATTAGGGCTCATAGGGTGTAGGAATAGATAAGGTGGTAGGGTAGCTAGGGTGGTAAGTGAATAAATATGAATTTTAAATTGTCAAGTTAGTTTAGGGGGTAGGTTAGTAGGTCATAGGATACATTAGAAGTTTTAATGGTGATATTAATTTATTTTAAGATAGGGTAAAGTTTATATGGGATATAGGAATGAGATATGAGTATTAGGCTAATAGTTAATATAGCTTAGGAAATATGAGAATTAGACTAAGTAGGAATTAGTGTAGTTAATGGGGTGAACACATTTTAGTGCATACATTTTTCCCCTCTTTGAAAAGGCATTACGAGTGGATGAATTATAGGTATTAATGGTATTTCAAAGAAAAACCATCAAATAAAAACCATGTCATGGATGAATGTTAGTAGATGATGATACAGGATATGATGCCCCTTCAAAGGGACATGTAGGGAAGAATGATCCAGATGGCCACTCAAAATAAAAAATGATGGGCAGGATGAGATGGATAGATGAGGGGATAGTATGTCATATGTGGGATATAAGATAAAGAATATGAGTTTTAATTAAGTAGTGAACTACATATTGATGATCCCCCTAGTAAGGACATATGCATAGGGAGGAAATATGATGGGTATCACAGTTTTAGACACATCCATAACATAATGATGATAGGATTAAAATATCATAAGCTTTAGACATATCCCAAGAAAGGACACATGCAAGGGAGAGCTATAGGCTAGGATAAGACTGATTTGATAAGATTGATGATGGGTGTAAATTGAAATTGATTGACATGATGTAGGTGATCATAAAGAAGAAATTATATCGAGTGACCAAAAGGATTGGGATGATGGCCCTAGCCAAGACACATGCAAGGGAGCAAGAAAATAGATATTAGTTGATCTATCCTTAGGCACTAAAAAATGGCCAAGTGTTGCCTACATAGTCTAGAAAGACTCAGGCCAATGTAGTTCTGACTAGAAGATGATGATTATGATGATTAATGATTATAAAGTGAATATGATGATGATTAGGATTGTTAGTGATTAGAGGATATGACTTATATGATGAGAGGAAGATGATAAGGATGCTATTTGGATGGGCCAAGAGGATTGGATCAATGATGGGAATAAGTATGATTATATGATTAAATGATTAAGCCATCACAAATGTCATAAATCTCATCATAGTCTAAGTAATCCCATAAATATGTCACTTGGAAGTATGCCCCATGATATAGATGTGACCAAGGGGAATTTGTGCCAAAGTGCATGGGAAAATAGAAAAATATACATCTTCAAGAGCAATTTTGGTGTCCTCGTAGCATCCTCACTCATTTCCCAATAGACAAAACGAGACATGACAAATAAAAACATAATGCAAACAAGATATATACATGATGAAAAATAAAACAAATAGCAGACAAACAATAGATAAGTATCTACATGTAATGTCACAATGTCTTATCTAATGATGGGATGAATTACTATATGATGGGTTAGATTAGGATGATCATGATGTGGTTGTATATTTAAGATGGACTTAGATTTGGATGGGATGATGATGATTAGGATGAAGATAAGGTATTACCCCTAGTTTAGGATAAAAGGATGGATGATGTGAGAAGGTCTTTGAATACTGATTTGGTCTTGAAATTGGATCAAATAGTGGCCTAGGATGGTTATTAGACAATTGATGACCAAGGATTACCAATAGATAAGGCCCTTAAAGAATCCAATCTAGTAAGGAAACTAGGAGATGATGGGATCAAATAGCTTTCTTACTAGAAAAGAGTGATTGGATGGGTTATAGGTACGAAGAGGCAATAATAATAATAGTGATGGGATCAAGTACCTTCCATAATATCAAAGGGTAATTATATGGGTGTGAAATATGAAAAGGCCTTGATAAGAAGTGATGGGTGCCAAATTAAATTCTTGATAGAGTGATGTGTGGCAATAATACCTAGGTCAAGGATGATAATAGAGATGGAGAGATGGAGATATGGGTGACCACTTCAATTTGGTGCCAATATTGGATGTTATATCCAAATATGTGGGATAAGAAAAGGCAAATGACATGGAAATTGATTGATGAGGGGACTAGGCAAAAGACAAGACATCATGGACTATTTTTGGCTTTTCCAAATTTTATGATTTTTAGTGTTTTTGACATTTTTTAGCTTTTATGGATTTTTGGCATATGTATATACATTGTAAAAATTGGGTTACTAACAAAGGGAATACCAAGCCTAGTAACTAGGAGAAGGATAGAGGGATGATGGATAGGATGATAAAGGATAACAATGGTGATGATGGGGACCAAGGCTAAATGGACTAGGGATAGCCAATGACCACATCATGAAGGAATTAGATGGTTATTTGCTTGAGTGTCCATTGGAGGATATGCCAAGATGGCTTGAGGAAATTTTTCAAGACACCTTCCACTTTTTTATGAAGGTCAAGATGGGAAGGAAGAAGAGATAAGATGCATGATATGATGGTGGATGATGGATAGGAACAATGGATCAAGGGATAAAATGATGGGTGAGTTAGACAAGGTAGATAAGAGATGTGACAAGTGGGATAGATGGATGAGGATAGTAAATGGATGGATTTTCCCCCAAGTGTTGAGGAACAATGTGAATAATAGATTATTCTACCCTAACACTAGAAACTAGTTTTCATCATGGTACTTGCACAAGGTGCCAAAAGACTGGTTTTCACTATTGGATGAATGAATTTTTTTAAACTTTTATGGGCATCTTGATTTATTAGATATGGGTACAATATGAAGGAATTTATATGCTAGACATAGATTTTATCCAACACCTATTTTGGGAAAAGTTGATGCTAAGATCATGTGATGGTGACCTTTATTAACTCTTGATTTAACATCCTCCAAATGTTTTAACCAGGTATCTTCATGACCCCTAAGAGGGACAATGCTATCAAGGGGTGTGAGATATTGTGTATATGAGGGTATGCCATTAATGTGATGATGGGATATAGGATGTAAAGGAGGAATATGATCGAGATGAGTGATGTGATGGGTGAAGAATGGAGAGGGGGTTTGACAGTCACATATATTGTTGTATATGGTGGAGGGGATTCTTTAGATTGGTACCAAGAGACTATAGGATCCAAGACCTTTTGATTTACTAATTCTTTAATCCAAACATTAAGAGGATGGTTAGTTGTATGATTTTTGACTATATTTCCCCCTAGTGCCATTTTTTGGGCTTCACCAGAGGAGATTGATTTTTGACTTGATAGATGATTATTTTGACTTTGATATACCCCTAGTGCCTGATATTTGGCTTCACTAGGGGGAGACATTGTTTGATTGGGCCAATGATTTGATTTTAATTGACATTGATTTATGGGATTAAATATGATTTGATTATGATTTATGATTTTTAGAATATGGTCTTAGAATTTTGTATTTGTGGCACATGATGTTAAATGTAGAGGGTAATCCAATGGTGCATGGTCTTGTTTGTTCCCTTCATGGAGTGGGATATGAGGATTATGGAGATAAGGTGGAGGATTACTAGGATGGGATGGCTTAAGGGGATAATGGGAAGCATAGTCCTCATAAATGTTACTAGGATCCCTAGCCTCAACATTGGAGAAAGTGTCCTCAAGAATCTCTAAAGGATCACTAATACATGCCTCTAAGGTAGGATCAGATCCACTCTAAAAATAATATAAAGCATTCAAGAACTTAGTTATGATGTCATCATCTTGAATGGGATCTTCAAAAGATTAGGAATTATGACCATCTGCTATAATACCAATAAGGGATGATGATTTTGATGAGGAATCTAATTCAAATCTTGGCATTGAACATGATCCTACTGAAGATAAGACTTCTGATGTTGACTTTGATGTAGGCTCTGATGTACAAATTGAAATGTTATTAATAGGAGATTCATTGTCCATAATTAAAATTTTAACATGGGATGTTTGATGTGTTGGGTGAGAGGGTTCATAAGAGATGGGAGGACTAGGATCATGTAGAATAAGCTTGGTTATGATGGAGTATTTTTCAAGGATGGGGGGATCATGTAGGATAGGTGTCATGTCTTGACCTTGGCTTGGTAGCAAAAGGGCTTAATCATGATTGGGAATGGAATCTTGGTATTCCTCTTCTTGTGCACCCATGGATGGAGACTCATTTGGTTCATCCTTGATTATTATATCACCATGATTGATGAGGTTTTGGACATAGTCTCAGAAGTTTGACATCATTTAATGGAATGCCCCTAAATGCAATGATATAGACAATATCAATTTGCTTTATACCAAAAGGGCTTAGGCTTGGTGGGATTGAGATGTGGTGTGGGTGGATAGACTGATCCAAAACTCAAAAACTTTGGTTGAAAGATAATTGAATAAATAAGAATAACACAATTCAAATAATCTTATCTCTAAGAAGAGATGTTTTATTGATCAAATTTGTAGACCCAAACATATGCCTATCTCTGAGAAGAGATGTCTAATTTCCATTTCAAGTTACATATTAATTTATACATGTTTTGAAGGTGGGAGGAAGATGTGGAAGGTCACCAATCTTGATGGAGATCAAGTGGTTTGACTTCCATGATTTACAACAATACAGAATTCGAGGAATTACTATTTTTAAAAACTTACTATTTTTAGACTACACTACTAAAATTATAATTTAGAGACTTCTATTAGGTTTTTGGGGGTCAAACATCATTTATCAAATCTCAATGCCATCTCACAACTTTCCCCTCATTATTATCTTTCCAAAGGTTCAAACGGTGAGTCAATTGGAGCTACGGTGCAAAAGTTATGGTTCCTGGAAGTTCTGTCATCAATTAGGGTGGACCTGTCACCCGAATTGTTGCCTGAATTGGTGTCTAAATCATTCCTCCCTCCTTGAGAATAAATGGTCCCCATTGCATCAATATTTCTCATCAAGTGTGGCAATTATGTTTTGATTTGATTCCTAATGCATACTTGAAATGGGTTGTGCTTTATGGAACTATGCAAGGCTCGATTGTTCACCATTTCTTTCTAACCATTAGTCTATGGATGGAAGGCCATGAACTTCTTCAGCTTGGTATCTATTTGATTCTATTGTTCTGTTGTTTGTGTAGTTAGGGCTACAACATTGGCCCTTTTGGATTCTTGTGGCTTGACCACCATGAGAACAAATTTCTTGGCACTAATCAGAGAGACAGATGTAGAAGGTGGTACCTCTAGTACCCTATAGTGTTGTGTTCCAAGAGTGAGAGTGATCCTTCAAGTTCTTGATTCATATATGCCATGTCTATCATACATAAATGGCTGACCAAAAAGTACATCATAAACATCTAGATTGACCACATCACATAAGACCTCATCTTGGAAAGGTTTTATTGCATATGAGAGAAGGTGTTGGTGGGTGACACAGAGGTTTCTCTCTGGACTCAACCATCCAATACTATATGGCTTTGGGTGAGGCTTCATGGATAGATTTAGGCTTCTCAAAACATTAGCAAAGATTAAATTATTTTGACTTCCACTATCAAGAATGAAATGCAGAGGCTTACCTCTCACCCATAACTTAGAGTGAAATAACCTTTCCTTGTCATTTAACCTCTCTTTGTGGGTCTATAATGAAGCAACAATGGTTTTAGGATCAGCATCTACAATTTATTCTTCAACCTCTTCAATTGCAGGGTCTGTATGAGGTAGAGCAATAGATGTTGAGGATTGTGACTCAAAAATTAGGGACTTGATGGATCGACATTCTTCTTTGGAGTGAGCTCTAGATTTGTGATAATCACACCACTTCCTAGTCTTTCCTTCCTTTTGCTTCCAATTTTGGCCTCATGTTTGACCTTCTTTGTCACTTTTCCATTTTGAAGTTTGATTCTTCATATTCATTCTTCCATGCTTCTACTCAATCTTCATTGTGAACTTGTATGCCTCACTGATGGTTTCCAAATTGAATAGTTCCATTTCTCCCTATATGTACCATTGTATTCCACCATGATATTTGAGAACCTTGTGTTTCTCACTTTCTTGAATGCCCAATCTCAAAGATAGAGAATGAAAAATGTCAGTGTAATCTTGAATAGATTATTCCTTACCTTGGCAAAGTTGTTGCCACTCTATATATAGATCATCATATGCTCCAATGGGGTAGTATTCTTCCTTTATAGCTTCTATGAAATCATCCCATGTAGGTTTCATCTCAAGGCCAATATCATATGCACTAAATCTCTTTTTATACACTTCCCACCAATTTTTGATAGGCAATGATGCTTTCAGAAGAGCAAAAGTAATCTTCTCTTTATCAGTGAATTTATTTATAAAAAAATAAGATGACAATTGATCTAACCAATTTTCTACTACATTAGAATTTATTTTGCCTTCAAATTTAGGGATATTAAAATTCACCTTAACCTTGAAGGGTATTGGGGCACTGAAAGGATGTGGGGGTGTAGATGAGGAGCTAGAATTTTCCATCAAGATTTGTTGGAGAATTTGAGAAAATTTTTGTAGCATCTATGCTTGCTACTATTAGAGGGCTTCATTCACCATTTCCTTTAAAGGATTGGATGTCTCAATTTTATCCACCATTTAAAGTCATTTGGAGCAAGTAGGTGGATAGTCTATTGGTTCTATTTTCCACCCAAGCTTCGTGTAATCTGACCTCATCCTTAGGATCATACACTCTAAAGACAAACCACTCTGATACCACTGATCCAAAACTTAAAATCTTTGGTTGAAAGATAATTGAATAATCATTAACAACACAATTCAAATAATTCTATCTTTGAGAAGAGATGTTTTATTGATCAAATTTGCAGGCCCAAACATATGCCTATCTCTAAGAAGAGATGTCGAATTTCCATTTCAGGTTACATCTTAATTTTTACATGTTTTTAAGGTGGGAGGAGGATTTATAAGGTCACCAATCTCAAGGGAGATCGATTGGTTCAACTTCCACAATTTACAACAATACAGAATTTGAGGAATTACTATTTTGAGAAACTTACTATTTTTAGACTACACTACTAAAATTAAAATTGAGAGCACTTCTATTGGGTTTTCTGGGGTCAAAATTTATTTATAAAATCTCAATTCCATCTCATAATTTTCCCCTCTATATTATATTTCCAACGGTTCAAACGGTGAGTCAATTGGAGCTACGGTGTAAAAGTTATGGCTCCCAAAAGTTCCATCATCAATTGGGGTGGACCCGTCACCCGAATTGTTGCCTGAATTGGTGCCCAGATCATAGACCATCATGTTAGCAGTGACAAATTGTTAGAAAAGGGATTCCAAGGATATAGTAAGGAAAGTATAAGTACCACTTTTCTTTGTGACTTTGATGTGGAAGGATTAGAATTATGATCAAATGATTGTTGACATGGTTGGGTGGATGGAATGGGAGTAGATGAGGTGGCCAAGATTGGATTCCCTTTGCTATTAGGGGAAAGGATAGATGGTTGGCTATGACTAATCAATGAGGAATTAGAAGGAGACTTACATGAAGGGTTTTGGGATAGAGTTGCAATAAGTTAAAGGGGGTCAACAACTTTAGAAAGTGGTACAGCCATCATAATGAATTATAAAAGAAACTCATATTTGTTGGTAGCTATGTATTGGTCTATGAAAGTGGGTTCTAATTTCATGGTGGTGTATGATAAATGTGATGGATTATTATTAGTATATGGAGGATTTAATTATATACATGTACGAATTAGGTCTAAGGTGTTTTGAATAGGGCTAGTAGATGGTGGAGGTGAATGGGATAAGGGTTGATGTTGGAATTTTTTAGGAGGTGACTTTAGCTCATGGGGTAAAAATAATTAGGAAAGCAAGCACCCATCTTTCATATTCATAAAATTAATTCATATTTATTCTCTGTGATGTATTAATTCATTAGGGTGACTACATCAAAGAAGGTTGAGACTGATTTTGAAGGGCTGTGCGATGGTGATTTGGGGAGAATGTGATCAAGGTATGAGGGTAGGTGAACACGTAGCTCTAGTTCTCACAAGAGGACTTCATCCTTTTTGGCTAGGATGTATTTGTCTACAAGAACTAGGTCTAAATCCATGGGAAAGATGGATGATGAATGATGGAAGTTGGAAGAGGTAGACTAAGGATTAAATATGACTTCTTGGAAAAAATAGATCAAGGAACTGACCTAGTATGATGATGGGTGATAAAGTGGATGAGATAATCTAATGGATTAAAGATTATGATCAAATTTTAGACCAAAAGTGAAATAAGTGTGAATAACTTATCAATAATGTCTAGTTATCAAGATATCAAAAGTATTAGGGATATGATGGGTGCTAAATTCAAAACTAGCAAAAGGATGATATGATGGGTGCTAGTAATGAATAAGGCAAGATGATTTGGAATAGAGACAATTGATAGTTGATGGATTTTTCTAGATTAAAACTGATAAGGTGATAAGATGCTAACAAGATATTGACTAGGTATGAATATCTTACTAAAGGATAAATGATAGTGGAGTATGATGATAGGATGATGTGGATGATAGGACTAGTTCAAAACCTTAGACTAATTTTCTCAAGATGGGATGGGGTAGGATTAGGTGATGAAGGTGATTAAGACAATGGAATAAGGATAAGTGTGATGATGAAATGATAAAGGGGTAATGAAATATGGATGGTTTAAACCTGTATGTGACCTAGAAGCCAACTAGGATAAGATGAGGTGATGACTAGATGGGTGATGAAGGCAAGGTCAAGACAAGTGATCAGGTATGGATTTAAGATAAAATGTGGATGATGAGGTATGATTAGGATGTGATTAGGGAATTACTAATGAAGTATGGTTCTAATGATAATATGTGATTAAAATGATGTACAAGAGAGTGAATTATGTATAAGAAGGTAAACCAAGGATATACAAGGTGATGGGATAAGGAGAGAAGATAGTATGGGGATGACTATGACTATGGATGAGGTGGACTTAGGATAGAATGTGGATAGTGAGACAAGATGGGATTAGGATAGGTGATGGGTTATGATCACATATGTAAGGGGGTGATGTCAATAATATAGGAATGATTAAGATTATGGTGTGATTGATGGATAAGGCAAGGTCAAAGTGAGGTGTGATTGATTATGTATGAGGTGGTATTATGACAAGGTGTGACTAATCTAAGATAGGAGATAAGATAATGAAAAGGATATACAAGGAAAGGATTACAAAGATATACAAGATGATGATTAGGCAAGGATCTAAAAGATGATGGTGTATGACTAAGATGGGATGAAGACAAGATAGTATGGGATATGTAAAAATATGTACAAAGATATGATATATATATACAAGGGGATGATGATGAGTATGTACAATATGAAAGGATATACACAAGAGAGTAATGAGGTAAATATATATAAGATGTTGGTGATAGGGTGATGGGTGAATATGTTTAAGACAAAATGGTGGGTGGGGTAAAGTATAAAAGGATGATATATATAAAGTGATAGTGAGATAAGTATGGACAAGATGATGATTAATATGGGTGATTGATGGATGAATTATAGGTGGGACTAGGATGGGATAGGACTAGTAGGATGTACAAAAGAGATCAAGATATATAATGGGGGGAGACAAGTATATACAATACAATGATTAGGATGTATGCGAGAGATGGGATGATGGTTAGATTAGGAAGAGATTAAGACAAAGATATGTACCAAAAGATGATGTGATAAGTATATATAATATGAGTCCAAAGTGATGTGTACAAAAATATATTTTTTGGATTTAATCTGTATTACTAATTTTAGTAACAAAACCCAAAAACTTAATGACATTAATAAGAATGGATAAAAGAGATAAAATTAGAATAACAACCACATTCTTACCATTCTTTTTACCTCTTTACAACTCCATTCTAGGATTTTCACTTTGAATGATTAGACTTAGATTGACACTATGATTCTTGATTAGAGATGTGGATAATAGATGCTTGATTCAATTATTATTTTGGCATGGATTGGATATGAGAATGATTGTTGATGAGGATCAAATTAGCATGATGATGTTATGAAAATTCTTGTTATTTTGTCATTGCCCAAGCATGGCTTTTTATAGGATAATGGAGGGAAATTTTAGAGAATTTACAATTATTTAGAAGTCTTTAGTTTAGATATTTCTAGAGGCTTGGATGAGCTTCTCCAATTCTAGAGGCTTCTCCATAGGTTTAGGGGATAATGAGGGGGAGTAGATAAGAATTAATGAGGATTAGGTCTCATAGGGATATAGGAATAGATAAGGTGGTAGGGTAGCTAGGGTGGTAGGTGAATAAATATGAATTTTAAATTATTGAGTTGGTTTAAGGGGTAGGTTAGTAGGTAATAGGATCTACTAAAGGTTTTAATGATGAGATTAATTGATTTTAAGATAGGATAAAGGTTATGTGAGATATAGGAATGAGATAAGGGTATTAGGATAATAATTAATATAGCTTAGGAAATATGGGAATTAAGCTAAGTTAGTAGGAATTAGTGTAATTAATGAGGTGAGAACATTTTAGTGCATACGGTACCTATATAAGTTATATAGTTATATGAATACCTAAGTCTACATATAGGTATATTTATATGTGAATACCCTCATACACATTGGTAGCATTCAACGGTACTTAGAAAAATACAAATATATTTGTGAAGTTCAAAAATCATTAAAATTTTGACCAATAACTTAACATGATTTCAATAGTCATTATAATCATACACTTAGGTTTAATAGTTTGGTTACTTCAATAAATTGGCTATATACCTATTCTACTTTGATCAAGTCAACTTGACATCAACACTCTTATGGATATGATTTAGAATTTATTCCACCCAAATATAACATCATACTGAACATACTTGAATATATAATTGATTTATATTTTTGGCTAAGATCATATTTCCATGGCTAAACTATAAATACCTCTCTCTTTGGTTTTATAACTGGCTTTATATTAGATTCGCCTTTCCATTTTAACCATTAAATTATGGAATCTCGATATGTTTTAGAATGTTTCTAGGTTTAATAATTTTACATGATAGATCTAATGCCAGCTAATTCAAATTAGGCTAGGCTTCATGACATGTGTTATCTTGAATTTATATATATCTCGATATGTCAATGTTCAACTACTACACCATATGGCCTAGTAATAAAGATATGAAAAAATATCAATCCTCCCATAAACACTTTTTATATTATTAAATTTAACTAATGTAGACCTATTCAAGTAGAGTGTAACCATATGATGGCCTTGATATATCCCATTATAATACATGTAACACCATCAAATTTCAAATTTCAACCGTATACTATGTTTTGCTACAATACTTAATACATTTGGGAATAACCAGATTTTTATAATACAAGTACTAGTATTTTAATATCAAAATTTCCACTAAAATCAATAAATATCTATTTACTAAGCTCCAATGATGAAGTTAGCTCAATTGAATAATATAAATAATATTATATACATATCATTGAAAACTCATACCTTCAGGTTAACATATAAATCAAATAGCTCCACTATGGGTATTAATATAACTAATCAAGTCACTCCACTATGGTTATTAATATAACTAATCAAGTTGCACCACTATGGTTATTATTATAAATAATAAAGTCATTTAAAATAACCAATCATATAATATCACTCAACAAATTGTTACACTTATAAGTATTAGAGATCAATAACATCAATAACTTATAAGTGTTTGTAATCAATAACAAAAATAATGACTCCCTAAAAAAAACCATCTCAATGCCACACCATATCTCTCTAATAATGATATGATGTTTCTCCTTAATACTAATGTAAAACGCTATATCATACCTATTAAAATGGTTACAAATAAGGTTAAACTATGTATATAGCTCTTTTATGATTTACTTATCAAACAGTATCTAATACGATAGGAACATTAAAATATTTATATAGTTCATGATATTATACATATAGTGATGCCCAAAATACATCCTTTTCCCCTATGGTGCATGATTTTTAACATTATGCTGGTATTTTAGGCTTCATGTTGAAATAGTCAGAAGTATTTAATAAATTAAGTCATTATACTTATGTAGATTTTAGATAGGGAGATTCCAAGTCGGCACCACACTACATCAAATTATATAGAGTTACAGGTTGGAAACACAAATTTCACAAGCAAACAATAATACAAGAAGGCTACAGTAGGCTATTTGATTAAGTGCTAAAAAAGCATGAGTTAATTGTCTAATTTAGCAAATTGGCTTTCTGGAGATGATAAATTAAACTTAGGCAAAACTAAGTTGCCCTATAGGATGAGTCAATGATATGCCTATTAGAGCTTAATGACACCAAGACAGTAAATTATAGTGATGATTTTTACACTGGCAGTGAAAATCTAAGTTTGCATGGTTTCATTTAAAGCCACTTCCCACATAGGTTGGAATTATCAAGAATATAGCCATTCATTTCCTATAGACTGGAAAATCTAACAAATATGAATTTTCTAAATATGAATCAGATAATAATAATGCATAAAATTTCATTCTTTCTACAATTTTTTTATTCTTCCATAACCATTTTAACCATTCAGTATGAACGTGGTAAATTCAAACAACACCTACTTGATAATTCAATAGTTTGGCCTTGCTAACATGCCACTTTCTTCTAATGCCTCTTCTCTCCTCTTCTAACTTCTCTTCCCTGCTACGCCTCTCCTTATATATATATATATATATATATATATATATTATGAATAAGTAAGACACTTTTTCTACCTTTTAAAAGAATGGCTTTTTTTATTCTATTTTATCTTTTTGTTTTTCTATTTTTAGTTTCTAACTTATCTTTTATTATATTTTTTTAATTCTCTATTTCTATTTTTTTTTGCTTTCTAAAGTAATTTTCATTTTTTCTAATATTAAATGCTAAAATTCCTTGATTTAATTAAATTAATAAACATTCATGAATATTATAGCATTTTAAATATCAATTTCATAATTACCAATAATTCAAATTTTAAATTTATTTTTGTCAATAATATTCCTACCAGTAGTAATGATAAAATGTGTCAAACAAGTGAAAGAATTCATTATGATATTACCTATATTGGAAACCATAGAAAGCAACACTCTAAATCAAGAAATAAACACAACATAAGCAAACTATTTTTAATTGATTCCTATCATGTACTAACTACTGTGGTGTGTGCAGGGTTTTTACTAAATTTTTATCGATCTCTGACATCTCCATCTACATCACTCTCTCTCTTTGATGATGTTCTCCCTCCATCACGCTCTGAGGGATGAGTTGTCATTCATCCATATTATAACACATAGGTAATTAAATCATATCACATGACAAACATTTAGCATAAAACATAAACACAGTAATATGCTAGAAATGTAAATGCATATATTAACCAACTCATAGTAAAGCAATCATGTGACATCATGTATCTAAGTAGTATTCTACTATCCCAAAATATCATAAATCTCAAGCTTAGTCAAAATTATAACCAATATCAAATGTGTCCATTAGATATATCCATGAATAGTCAAATAGTTTGTTTAGCAAGGAATAGAGATGCAATAGTAAGGAGCACTATGTGCCTCCTTCAATACCATGGTTCATAAACCACCAAGGTCTAGTATATAATCCTACCCTTGAATCTAAGGAGTCCCCCTCCTTTGATATGATAACCCTCATACCTATAATCCTAACTGTTAGCCTTTATAATAGTCTTAATCTAGTTATATAACTCATCTAATGGTAACTGACTCAAAATTTGTTCATGAAAAGTGTTCCTAACTATTTCCATGGTAGACATATATCTCCTTTAGCTAAGGGCATCTGCTACTCTATTTTCCTTACCCTTAATATATTCTATATCAAAATCATACTCACATAAAAATTATAACCAATGCCTTTATCATGTGTTAAGGTTAGGTTGAGTAAAAATATATTTCAACCCTAGGTTATCTATTCTGAGCTCAAATGGTTTTCTTAACAGAAAATGTTGCCACATAAGTAGAGTATGAACAATAGTTGCTATCTCTAAGTCATGGGACTTATATTTTAACTCATACATCTTGAGTTTCTTGGATTCATAGGCTACTACATGGCCATCCTACATCAATACACCCCTGAATCCTTCCTCAAATGCAAATATAATCATTGTAAAGTTGCCATTTGGTTCTAGAACCTTTAACACAATTGCAGATTTTAGATTCTCTTTCAAGATCTAAAATGCTTGGTCACACTTCTTTGTCCAAACAAACTTTTTGTTATTATTTTTTGAGGAAGTGATTGGGTTTCCTATCTTAGAAAATCCTTTCACAAATTTGTTTTAATATTCAACTAAGCCCATGAAACGATAGACTTCATGAACACTCTTAGGAGATGGCCATCCCATGATGGCTTAAAACTTTGTAGGTTCAATTGAAATACCCTCATATGAAATGATGTGTCCTAAATAATGCACCCCCTTTTAATATAAAATTCACTTGGAAAACTTGCCATAAATATTATGCTCTCTCAACCATTGCATCATTAACCTCAAATGTTGGACATGTTCCTCTTCATATTTTGAATAAATAAAAATGTCATCCAAAAATACCAAAATACTTTTTTCTAAATAGTCCTTGAATATGCTATTCATTAGGTTCATGACCCTCATTGGAGCATTTATAATTCCAAAGTGAAGAATTGTGAACTTGTAATGCCCATAACGAGTCCTAAAATTAGTTTTTGGAATGTCTCCTTCCTTAATTGAGGATAACCTAATCTCAAATCTATTTTAGAAACATTTTTATCCCTCACATTTGATCAAAGAGATCATCGATGCATGACAAGGGATATATATTCTTCAATTTTGCTTTATTAAGCATCATGTAGTCAATACAAAGCCTAAGGTTGTCATCCTTATTTTTAATAAAAACCACTAGATCACCTCAAGGAGATACACTCAGATGGATAAGACCTTTGGTTAATAGTTCTTGTAATTGAGACTTCAACTTGAATAACTCAGTTTTTGTCATTTAGTAAGGGTATTTTGACTTGGGTTCTAAACTAGGGATGATATCAATTGAAAAATCAAATTCTCTCTTATGTGGAAGCCTTGGTAGTTCATTAGGAAAAACATCACTAAAATCATGTAGAAAAGGGTAATCTTCTATCGTGTGTTCTTTTCCCTCTTATACTTCATCAAATTATATTGTAAAAATAATGTGCCCTTTTCACTTGGCCTTTTTCAATTGCATTGCATAAATTTTCCTTACAGTAACATCACATTTGACTCCTTTCACAATTCTAGAATAACCTTCATCATCTAGGCATGATATTATTTTTTCAAAGCAATCAAATTTAGCTCAATGCTTCCATAACCAGTTTACTCTAAGTATCACTTCATATTATCCTGGGGGGGCACATATAGGTCTATTATAGTAGTGAATCATAAAAGGTCTAACTCAGCTTCAAATAGACATTGCTCTACCTTTTTCACTACTCGATTTCCATACTATACTGAGCAAGAATTAGACATAAAACCATCATTTTCATTTATCTTTATAATAATCAAGAATTGAAAAATCAAATTCTCTCTTATGTGGAAGCCTTGGTAGTTCATTAGGAAAAACATCACTAAAATCATGTAGAAAAGGGTAATCTTATATCATGGGTTCTTTTCCCTCTTATACTTCATCAAATTATATTGTAAAAATAATGTGCCCTTTTCACTTGGCCTTTTTCAATTGCATTGCATAAATTTGCCTTACAGTAACATCACATTTGACTCCTTTCACAATTCTAGAGTAACCTTCATCATCTAGGCATGATATTATTTTTTCAAAGCAATCAAATTTAGCTCGATGCTTCCATAACCAGTTTACTCTAAGTATCACTTCATATGATCCTAGGGGGGCACATATAGGTCTATTATAGTAGTGAATCCTTAAAGTTCTAACTCAGCTTCAAATAGACATTGCTCAACCTTTTTCACTACTCAATTTCCATACTATACTGAGAAAGAATTAGACATAAAACCATCATTTTCATTTATCTTTATAAGAATCTCAAGATCTATAAAACACTTGGATGTTCTTGTGATAAGCACAATAATTAGATAGCCAAAAAGTTTACCTACTACCTCTACTAGTGTCACTTGAAAGTCTTCCTAGTGGTTATCTACTGCTATGGGAGTCCTATATCAAAAGAGTTATTATTGGCTTGAAATGGGTGACTTAGATTGAATATTATTAGATATGTGAGGATAGTGGTTAGCATAATGATCACCTCCACAATTAAATCATCTATCCACTGGGCCTTTCTTCTCTTGGGATTATCCCCCACTACTGAACTTCCCATTGTAGTTTTTTTTTTGTTTTTGTTGTTACCATTTCATCCCTTATATCCATTATTATATTTTCATGAATTTCCAAACTTGGAACTATTCCCAGAACCTATGTTTATTTTACTACCATTTTTATTGCCTTTCCAAAACTTCTTTCTAAAAGGAGGGGAGTTTTTTTGTTGAAATCCCTTCCCTTTGTTATAGAATTCCTTTTTAGTGGATGCAAAGGTCTTCAGTTTCTAATCCTATTTTATAGCTTTCTCAAAAAATTCATCCATGTTAGTGGGTCCATGGAGGTTGACATCAATGTCGATCTAAGGGTTCAAACTGAGAATAAACTTTCTAATCTGGAACCTATCATCACCTTGATACTATGACATATATTTCAAGAATCGAGTAAACTTCTCCCAATAAGCAATGACTGACATGTCTTCTTATCAAAGATTATGAAACTCTATCAACTTTTCATCAAATTAAAACTATGGCAACCATCTTTTTCTAAAATAGGACACAAATTATTCCCATGTGGTGGTTTCTAAAAACAATTTTCTTTCACATTTCAAGTTTTCCCACCAAGTCGATGCTTCACTTGAGAGCTGGTAGGTTACCCAAATATCTTTGGTTTGCTTTAAAAAATTTCAAAGTTTAAAATACTTATCCATTTAAATAATCCAATTTTATACCCCATCCCCAAGTACCCCATTGTACTTAGGTGGGGCTATCCACTTTAGGTCTCTTTCTAACTCGGTTTCAAATTGAGCCCACCTTGGTGGTGAATCATTGTGAATATTTCCATCAAGATTTTCTTTATTTTTCTCAACAACATTCTAGTCATTTTCATTTTTGATTTGATTTCTTATGTTTTCCTCATGACCCTCTCTATGAGTAAGGTAGTGTACTTGTTGTTCCATGATACCCATTTGTTCTTGAGTAATGATTACCATAGCCAATATCTAATCAAGCTTAACATGAAGTTATTCTCCATTTTGATCACTTCCCTCTTTGTTACATGTTCAAGCCATAGTAACCTAGAAGGATTGAAGAATTGTAACTTCTAAATGTAGAAATTTCATTAGGCTTGGGTGTTGAAGTTGGGCTCTGATACCACAATGTGACATCCCCTTCAGGGTAAAGTTAAACTAGTCATTAAAAATAAAATAGATTAACTTTCTAGCCAAAGGTTATATCACATAATCTATAACATTTTGAATTTTATTGAGCATTGGAGGAATAAATCATAATGATTAATTAATTTCATGCACTTATAATCAAGTACAAATAACTTGCATTAATCAAAAGTATATTACAATTTATTTTACATGCTTATTAAAGGAAATCAAGTACTCACATGCCATATATTTAATGGAAATTAAATGTAATTCACATCATAATGTCAACATTTGAAATATAAATAGTTAAGATAAATACTTATCTAAATAATCTATTCCATCAATTACAATCATTCACTATCACAGTGACTATGACATTTAGCTATACATTAAAATATTATATTACAATCCTTTCTATCCTTTCTGCTTAACTTGAATAGTCAATTATCATTTCAAATTTACAATGATATAAATCACACATATAGGATATAAATTTTGATTGCAACCACTATCCAACTAGGACTGAATTATATTACAAATGTCCTTAATAATTTATAATTTTGATAAACATACATCAATAGTGTACATCAGTAATTATAATAATCAATTTGTTCAACATTTGTTTCTTCTACCAACTGAGTAAGAAGAGGGTTTAACATAGACCAATAGTAGACCATGTCGATTTCAAGAGGGAGAGTATCATAAAGGGCTATTCCTCCAACCATATATTCTTTTGGATCCCTCGTACACCTCTCATCCACTGAGAGTGGCCCTACCCTTCATGAGTAAGATATATAAGGGTCCAAAAATTGAGAAAGAGATCATTGTGTAACTTGTCAACACCATAGCTATTCCACGTAGATTTTTATGAAATTGACTATGAATTGAAATAGGAATTAAAACATTCCCAATGTACACTACTTATAGTTGTAAGTTTTAGATTTGCTAAGTATCCCTTGTTAAATCTTAACTCATTATATAACTGAGTTACTATGTGGGCCTAACTAGGATATCCTCCCATCTCTTATACCACACATCTCGCATCCACTAATATTATCCCAAGGTCTCTCTGACCTAGACATCTTATAGTTACTAGTTCTAGATATTCCCTATTACCAATTGTTTGTTTTCTTAAGAATGTGTTTACAAGGCGATGTTTTACATGGGTATCCCATACCACCCATGTAACCCATCGACTTGTCTACACTATCAATTTTGGTATAAATAGGTTGATCCAAATAAAGGTTAATTCATGTATTAATCCTACATTTAAATTTCCAAAATTATATAAGTGACATTATTAGAGTAATGTTTTCTTTTTAGATTGATTTAATGACTCATTCATCAACATGAATACTAGTTACACAATTAAATGTTTCTGCATTTAATGTTCATTATAAACAAATGAGATGTTTTTAATGACCCTATAATCTCAACTTAACCTTATTTATAAATTATAGATGGAGATAAAATAATTAAACTGGACCTTAGAGGATATAATTTACGAAACTCATTTTTGTCGTGTTCTTACTCCATATGCAAAGAGAATAATAGACAACATATGGGCACTAAAATTAAGATAACTTCCCCATTTCTCTATGAAATTTTATGGTTCAAAAATTTATGGAAATATTATTTTGAGATGCATCAAACCTAGAAATTGTTTCATCAAAATCTATCCCACTTGAGACAAGCAAATATGTCTTTATATGAGTTTATTATTACAATTCTTTGTGGTCTCTAAAATGTGTTTAGATGTTTTATTCATTGCTATTTTATTTTACAATGCATATTATTTATTCTAATAATATTTTTCAATATTTAAAATTTTATCAAACTTATTACCGAATAAAGATTTCATTCATTTATAAATATATAAAAATATATATTTGTTTGGTCTATTAAACGTTTAAAATCTTTCATTCATTTATTCAATCATTATATTGATATAATTATAACTCAAAAGTTTTACTTAACTAAATAATTGGCATCCATGTTATCATATATTTATTTATTTCATATCATAAATATTACGGTAATAATTTATTGTTATTTACCAGATACGAAAAAGTTAATTAGATAAATCCTTAGCATGCATAGTGAGGCAACTTACTATGAAGGTAAAACCACTTAAGTGAAATGACATAATAGCATAAATAAAGGAAGTTAAATATATTTAGTTAAAGCGTAGTTGCTCACTAACTTAGGTAGATAACATAGATGAGTTTTTATTATTAAAGAAATTATCATAGCATCACCCAAAGGCACCTCTTCTTTTCTTTTTCTTTTTTTCTTTTGATTATTTGTTAGGTTAAACCATGTGTAAAAGTGGCACCACCTAATGCAAGATGTCTTAATGACGCTAAAATAGTAGCATCAAGTTTTATAAATAAAAAATTGATATTATTATTATCTAATATGGAGAAGGGTGCTACAGTTGGTTTATTGAAGCGCTAACTCAGAATTTGTGTTTTAAAACTTTAATTTATTGACCTCATAAAGAAAGTATCCATTATTGTGCCATATTAAATTTATATAATTTCACCATACTATCAATAATTACCATCTGGTTAAGTGGAAAGGAGGCATTTATTTTGAAAATGACTAGTTGGTTGCTAAAAATAAGACTACACTGCAATATATTTAAAGATAGCATAAAGATTTTATTTCCTAAAGTTTCATATTGGTTTTATACCTTGTTATCCTATTCATGGGTCTTTATTTGCATTTAATCTAAATTTTGATATTGACATATACTAATTTTTATTTAGTATGCCATACTCTGTGAAAAGTTTTTAAGGTCTGATAAATTATCATCTGTTAGAAAAAGTTTACAACTATAGATGATCAAGAGGAGAAGGGCAACTTTATACAAAATTACTCCCAATTCAAAGTTTGTTATAAAAGGCTTACATTAAAGGTTTTCATTTTTTTTGTCTTGAAATTACTAACCTTATGAATTTAGCATCCAATTTCTTTACTAAATAATGATTCTAATGTCTAATTTTATGACTTTAGGCTGAGTGACACTGATCCCAGAATCGTAGTAGCCTATAATAGGAGTCCAATTTATATCTAACCCTGATCTTGGTTATTTTTTTAATCTTATTTGTTTTCTTTTTATTATTATTTTCTTATTTATCATTTGTTTCCCAGATAGAGGGCATTGTTATCACTAAAAGAAAGCTTGAAACTAAGATACCCTTATACGAGAAAAAAAATCTTAAAAAGACATTTGACAACATAATTTACACCAAGTTTAAAAATTATAAATTTGTTTTAAATAATTACAAGTTATCAAAACGAAATTGGTGACTCACTATAGGCTTGCACCCATCTCCTTTGAGTATAAATGCATTCAGGTTTCAAAACATAAATCTCATCTACTAGATTCAAACCTCTATGTAAGACAGATTTCTACTACATGGTTTACCTTCACATGTAGAATCATTTATAATACTAGTATATCTTTTTAAAAATATATTACTCATGGCTTCATTTATGAATGTAAGTAAGGTAGATAATTTTTTTATGGTTTATTATTCTTATGATAAGTAGAGCATATACATTACTCAAAGGGTATACCATAAATGTATTAAATTATTGGTTCAATCAATAACCAATAGATCAAATCACTAGAATAACACAAATGATTACAACATCACATCCACGTATTAAAAATCCTTGATTTTGATGCTATTCTAGGAGCACTCTAACTTCCTCTACAAGTTTTTCTCTTTCCCAAATTTACTACTCCTTTTTTAAGAATAAATTCCTCTGTTTTAAAAATAATATACTTCATCTTCCATTTACCTATCTTCCTCCCCTTTGGTGTGTCCCCTTTACCTTCCAATAACATTTACTTATTTTCATCCTTCAACAACCACATTAAATTCCTTCTGTAGACTTTTATTTCTATGGAGGCTCATTAGGATCCAAGTTTGTAGTTGAATGCATTTAATTTTCAAAAGAACCAATTAGAAAACAAGCTCCTTTCTCTATGTGATAAAAAATATTTTCAACCAAAATCATTTAATGCCTCCTTCTAAATGGTTATTTATGTCCAAGGCTAAGTTGGAGTCCTTTCAAACCTAAAAAGTTATTAGACAAATTTATTATTATTATTATTATTATTATTATTATTATTATTATTATTATTATTATTATTATTATTATTATTATTATTATGTTTAAATAACTATTTATGGTCTAAAGATATGGTGAGCACCTCACTAATCATGCAACCATAAAATAGTCCTTCAATTATTACATAAGGGTAACCCTATTTAATTTAGCATACTAAGTTCATGCACACACGCAACCTGAATTGGTTGATTAAACAAAGCTAGCATACCAAAAGAGGGTCGGTCAAAAAGGTAAGAATTATAGGTAACCCATATATGGAATTATTATGGCATACTCTATTCACTCGATCAACACATCCTCTTTATTATTTCCTAACATCTTATCTATTCCAATTCTCCTCGATGATACTCTCCATCTCCACAGGGCCAGAGCAACCTCTGATGTAAACACACACTAAGACAAGACCCGTTAACATTTAATAACTCCAAATATATATTAACTATGCAAGTACAATAATGTTAAATCATTAACATATTCCTACATTACTTGAAAACCTATTTACTTGCCCTGCATAACTCAATGTTAAATTTATGTTATATCCATGTGCATATCATTAACCATTTTAAATACTAAAGTAGTAAAATTCATAATAATAATCATCTTAAAAATGTATTTATTTAGTTCCACATTGGATAAAAACACTCAATAGTAAATAAACATCACAAGTTTACCCAGATAAGTTTACGTGGCACACCACGTTGACATGAGTAAGTAATTATTACATGCACATAAAAATGGGATATGCAAGCGTCAAACTCAGACGCTAGCATCAATACAACTATCCTAGGCTAACATAATTGTCTAAAGAGCCAAAGGTGCCATATCTAGAATCTAATGATTGATCCATAATTATCTTCCCATCTATTTCTTGCTTGTACCAGATCTAGCACTGTATTAACATCAAAAATAGCTAAGTATTTTTTTATGTCATTTATATATCTAGCATAGTTATACTTTTCATTAATATAATATCTTATCATCATAAATTTAGTATACACTTATATCTAATTTTATCACATTAATTCACCTACCATAGATATGATATTCAACCATGTACCCTATCCTTTCTATATCCTTAACCCTATCTACCCAAGTAGGATTCCTCAATCCAAGTTAGGGTTAAACGTTTGGTGAACCCGATCTATCTAAATGCAATTTTTTTTATTCCTAGGATTTTAAACCAATTAGGTTTTTATATTGTTGTATTTTTTTCATTTTTTATTATTACTATTTTTTATGAAACCTAGGTGTAGCACTGGATTGGGAGGGGTGTCTATTAAATGTATTGAGCTTCCCCTCAACCCATCCAAGATGTCTCATACCTTGGATCATGATAATACCCATGTTGACAATGAAAAAATTTCATGATAGGGTTATCATATCCAAATATTTTGATAATGAAAATCCAAAAATAAATGACAATGACCAAGTGCATGCAATTGCAATGTTTCATGAGTGCATTTGACAAAACACTGAAGATCTTGATAAAATCTTAAATACTACACTTGAAGCTAAAAATGCAAAAAAATTAATGAATGCATCACTCCCCTTGAACACATTACAACTTAATAGATCTAATGGGCATATGTATTATGTGTTCTAACCTGTGTTCCCTGAAACTAATATAGATGCATCTATTATGAACTTACCCACTATTTCAACATAAATACCAGTTTTAATTCCTATTACTCCTCAAAATATGTTTCCAACCCCTTTAGTGACTACTCAAATTGCTAATCAAAATACCATTGGGCCTACAATTCAATATCTCCTTCAAGTCATAAAGACCTTGTAGGATAAGGTTACAAACATTGAACAAAAGGCTTCAAAGTCTTCACATGCTATAGATTCTCAAGATGTGTTGCATAAACCTTTTGCAATTGAGATCTCTTTGCACCATTTGACAACTAGATTTTTTTCACCTAATTTCACATTATATGATGGCAAGGGTGATCCTAAACAACACCTTCAAACCCTCTATATGGCATGCCTTGATTATGCTTATAATGATAAAGTTTTATGCAAATTATTTCCAAGGACCCTCAAGTACTACGATTTAAGTTGGATTTATGACTTACCTCTCTAATCTATGAAAGTATTCAAACCTCTTGTAGATCAATTTTTGGTACAATTTTCTATTAACATTACCAAAAAAGTTTCCTATGCTCAAATTGCCAAAATCAAATAAGGAACCAATGAACCTATCAATGAATATGTCTTGATATATAAGACAACGTGTCATGTCCCATTTTTAATTAATTTAATTTTGTGGTAAAAATTCCCATTCTAATATTTTCCATGGAATAAGGGAGGATTTGGGAATAATTTATTTAATATTTAATATTTTAGACCTACAGTTATTTTATAATTTTAAACTATTTAAGTGGGGCCAATTAAATATTAAATATATTTTAATGTTATTGGGAATTGAAAAGTATAATGTCTACAAGGAAACTTACCAATTGGGATGTGGTTTTCTTGGAGGAGATAATGATGAGATTTCAAAAAAACTTGCTAATTTTCTCTTGCTTTCTTATCTTCAAGATAAGTGGGTCAAATTCGAGAAAGTTTAGCAAATGGAAATAAAGAAGAAAGAGGCAAGATCTAAATGTTTTATGGGAAAGAGGATAAATATAGAATTAGTTGCCTTTTATAACTCATGTCATCTTCTCAAATCCATGATATTTGGATTTTGGTACCAACTTGGGGGCCTAATGTGTATTTATATTTTAGGATTTCTTTCTAGGCTATCATTTGCCATTTCAACAAATTCTTGGATTTTGCAGTTCAAATTTGCATAAGAGGACAAAAACATTTAAGTGAGGAGATCAGTAGATGAAAATTCATTTATTCAAATAGTCATAGGATGTATCCCCTTTAATTTAAGGAGGTTGTCTCATCCAGAGATTACATTGGAGATGATTAGTATTGTTTATGCAGATTTTGGTGAGTTATTTACATATTTACAGGTGTCTTTTGGTGTGTTTTGATTTCCATATTTTTTATGTTGTATTGGTTACTATTATAAGGCTTTTAGATAAGTTTTTTAATGTATTTTAAAGTTACAAGATGTCACATTTCATATTTGTGGGAAGTTTGATGTAATTTGGTGCCAAATTTTTAAAATTTGGGGCATTAAAAGCATCATCTTTGTTTGTTATTGTGTGGAATTATGGATTCAAGTTTGTAGGGGTGTATTTTGGTGGTTTTATTGGCTATGTATAAGTAACTTTATACTCCTAAATCCATCAAGGTTAGCTACAAAAATTGTGAATTTCATATTTCTATTTGGAGAAAAATATAATCATTACTGTGGTATTTTTTATGAGATTCTTGTGAGGAATAATTCAAAGTTAGTTTTAGTTTATGTTTGCTATCATATATGTTATTATTTAATTAATATTTTCCATTATAAAATCATATTATATTTTTAAAAATCAGACTTCATTAATATAAAAAGACCTGGAAGTTTTTATGCAAAAATTGTCAAATCCACGTTCTAGCTTGTGAAAAAATTGTTAATTCTATGTGGTTATCTAGTTATATTATCTCAAATTATGTGGAAAGAGTTTGAAAATTAATTTTATACTTCATATTTTCTATATTATAAATAAAATTTAAAAATATTTCATTTGGGGACATGACAAGGGTATCAGAACAAAGATCTTGCTAGCTTGTAGGATATTGACTTGTTTATGTGAATCATGAGAAGTTTATTTGAATCTATGTTTAAGAATGTACGTAGAGAAAATAAGAACAAGAGTATCCTATTAATAAATTTCATATACTCATATAATTTTTTCCATCTTATGTCTTTATATAATGAAGTGGGAAATATGGTTTATGCATTAAGAAAAGAGTTGGAGTTTTAGCATCAATCGAAAGATATTCTACTTAACAATTTAAAGGAAATAGAAGCTTATTTATCTAAGGTTGGCCAATCATATTGTGGAATTTTTAAATGGGATATAAATCCATTAATGTTTAATTTGGTCTAACCTAATTTTATGATACATTCTGATGAAGATGTGTCCCTTACAGTCACCTCTTGCCTTAGTAAAATCACAAGAATTATAGCTCCCAAAGTTCCTTACAAGGATGACATAATGAAGGAGGTATTTCAAACTAAGTTAACCCCCTATATATTTAAATTTTTTATATGCTCTTTATAAGTCATAAAATGGTCACATGGTCATTAGTGAAGTCACATAATATGTTTTACCCTGGTCATATTTGTCTTTTTGTCATAATATCCTTTTTTGGCCACCTTTTGGCTATTTAGATGAAATGTATCGATTTATCATAAAAGACAGGTTTTAAAATGAAGGATAATGTAAAATATGTTATGGAATGTCAGATAACTATTTTAAATTTGAAAAGGATGCAGGTTCAGCATGGAAAGAAGGATATCACTATAAAACAAGCAGTTTAAGGAAGTTATATAGATAGGGATAACCTATCTAGCATATGTGAGGCTTCATGGAGGTCTCTTCAAATCCATATAATTATTTTTAAGGCTTAAAAATATTATATGGGTCTAAAACTACCAAAAACTAGTCTATCTCTCTCATCACTCTTTTGGACAAAGTCAAATAGGTCAACTAGTTTACACTTGGTACAGACAGGAGGAGAGGAATTGAACTGAAAGCATTTGGGGGAATTCAATAGCCTTTATGGCCTTCCTTTCCATGGAAATAGTTTCTGGTTTGGTGGTATATTCTATATGAACAATCACTAAGATTGTTGATGCCTTCAAACTACTTACACATCCTCAATGGATTTGGTTTCCCATCTATTTGTATTGGTTTCTGTCAACCAAGCAGTGAAATGGTCTTTTAGAGAATGTACACTCCTTTAATGTTGTTTCCAACTGGTTCGGCATGTGTGAACATGTATATATAATAAATATCACTCCATTGTGATAGATATGTATAACCATCATGAGTTGTAGATAGCATTTTCATAGTTACAGTGTTTTGATCTTTTGTGAGTCTAGGTTAATGTAATGCATTGGTTTTCAATCCCCAAGAACAATTGTGATGTCTAGGAAATTCTATAGACCAAAGGAAATATCAAAGCTTTGAAACTAGGTGTAGTTAAAGATGGAACTCACATACACAATCAGACTTCAATATGACAGCCACCTATAGGACTATGTAGGAGTATTGAGATAGAGTGTTGAAAAGGCTTTGGAGGTGTTTGAACTCAATTAAGACCTTTAAGAAGGTCTAAGATCATAGAAAGTATCAAAATGATAGTGATCAAGCTATTACATATAATTAGAGTTAGAATCTTGCTAATGAGAATAATTACCTTAACTTCCCTAAATGAGGTTTTGCTCATACAATGTGTCATCTCATGGTGAAGTGTCTTGAGGTCTAAACAAGCCTAATGGTTTCTCTCTTGTAGCCTAGACCTAAGTGCCACATCTTGACATAATAAGGAGGTTTCTAGGTTAGGAGAAAATGATGGTAGAGTGGAGTTTCACCAGTTAGGTTCCCACTTGAAAAACTCAATAAGCATAATGCCAAAAAGCCACATGAACCTATAACTTGCAGTGATACATAGTAGGTTGATGGTAGAAGAATGATTCATAGTTTTAAGTTAAATATGAGTAAATTCAAGTGTGGGATGGTCCTCGGTGATCTCAAAAAAAGATGAAGGTGTGAGATATAATTTTAAAACACATATAGACACCTACAGGAATCCCATATGTCACTTGATTGTTTGAAAATGGCTTAGTAGTCCTTGACACATATGTCCTGACATGGGAAGATCAAAGTAAGATTAATACATTAAAATGAAGGCAATTTCAAGTAATTCAATGAAGAGCTCTACACTAACTTGAGTAAGGTGTTATGTTTCAGATTGACACATATTCATGACAACTTCCTAACCTCTTTTCCAACTCATTCTCTTGAATTTTAACTGATTTCCAAGCCTTGAACTTGACCTTGTGACTCTTGATCTTCACTTATTCTCTCTCCTCTCCTATGCTCTATATATGTAGGCCATTTTGGCATTTGTATCTAGTACACACCTAGTATTGTGAAGCCTTACTAGTTTGACATCTTATTTTGCTTTTGAATAAAGTTTTGAAGTTGATTTTATCTTTTCAACTCTTACCTAAGTATTTCAAATGGTGTATTTGGATGAAAATTGATGAATATTTTTTCTCCTTGCTTCCATTCTACTCTTGTTTGCATTATTTGAGTAACATCTCTTCTCACAGGTCTCATGAAGGGTATGTGTTTATTAAGTATGTTTTGAAAGTGAGAGAGACTAGCAGTGTCTAGTATTAGACCTTATTTTCACCCACCTCTAGATGTACATAGAAATTTACCTCTAAGAGAAATAATTACACTATAATAAAATTGAGTTGAGGTTAGTTTTGGCAGCCTTATTTCTTAGTTCAAATGCAAGTATGTTGGTGGACTTATCTTTGGTGTATCACCTCATTAGCATAGGTTATTTTTAATTTCCTTCTTCCCTTTTCACCCCAAAGAGTGATTGATATACTATAGTGTGTGAGCCTAAAATATAAATCAAGGGATATAGCCCTTTAATCTAGAGGTTTACATCTACTATAAGAAACCCATAGGCATAGAGGTAATCCCATGTTAGCCAAATGTGGAGAGGTCTAAACATTCTCATCTAAGGATGCAATATTTTGCTACAACAGTTTGATTTCCATATTTTTTATGTTGTGTTAGTTACTATTATAATGTCTTTAGACTTATCTAAAATGAATTATAAATTTATAAGATGTCACCTCTCATATTTTTGGGAAGTTTGATGTAATTTGGGGCCAAATTTGCCAATTATGGGGCATTAAAAGCATCATGTTTGTTGCCATTGTGTGGAGTTATGGATTTTAGTTTGTAGAGGTGTATTTTGGTGGTTGTATTGGATATGTATAATTAAATTTATACTCATCAAGGTTATCTACAAAAATTGTGGATTTCATATTTCTATTCAGAGTAAAATATAGTCATTATTGTGGTTTTTTTACAAGTTTCTTGTGAGGAATAATTTAGAGTTAGTTTTAGTTTATGTTTTTTATTGTATATGTTGTTATTTAATGAATATTTTCAATTATAAAATCATCTTAAATTTATAAAAATCATAATTCATTAATAAAAAAAGACTCGAAAGTTTTTGTGCAAAATTTGTCAAATTTGAGTTTTAGCTTGTGAAGAAATTATTAACTCTATGTGGTTATCTAGTTATATATCCCAAATTATGTGGAAAGGGTTTGAAAATTAATGTTACACTTCAAATTTTATATATTATAAATAAAATTTCAAAATATTTAGTTTGGGGACATGAAAATGGTATCATAACAGAGATCTTGCCAGCCTGAAGGATATTGACTTGTTTATGTGAATCATGGGAAGTTTATTTGAATCTATGTTTAAGAGTGTACATAGAGTAAATCAAAACAAGAGTCCCCTATCAATACATTTCATAAAATCATCAAATTTTATCCATCTTATTTCTTTATAGAATGAAAATGAAGTAGAAAATATGATTTATGCATTTGAAGTTTCAGCATCAATTGAAAGATGTTTTGCTTAACAATTTAAAGGAAATAGAAGCCTATTTATCTAAGGTTTGCCAATCAGATTTTGGAATTTTGAATGGGATATAAATCCATTAATGGTTTTTTAGGTCCAACCCAATTTTATGAGACATCTTGATGAAGATGTGATCCTTGCAGTCACATCTTGCCTTAGTGAAGTCACAAGAATTATAGCTCCTAAAGTTCCTTACAAGGATGACATAATGAAGGAGGTATTTTAGCTAATTTTGAAAAAAATTTGGGATTTGCATGATATGGTAAATCCATATTTTGATAAGAGGGTAAATATTTTATAAATTCTGATCAAAATTAGTTTTTATGTTGTGATGCTAGATCTTGATTGTGAAGATCTTATTCTTAAAATGTTTCAACATTTCTTGGTTGCTATTAGTATGAGCCATGATAAAATATTAAAAAAATTATGCAAACCATTATGGTTTAGACTCTAAGGGAGAGTGATGATATCTCCCATCCACTCATATCTATTATATTATATATTTTTAGACAATAACATAACATTTCTCTAGTTGCAATATGTTAGCAAGAAATGTCGTTAATCTATGTGAATAAAAATTGAAACCATATATGACAGTGGAGCATAGGGAAGAAGAATTGAAACTATTAGAGGAAGATTCAGAAGTTATATAAGTGGAGGACTAAAATAATAAGTTGGAACAAGAAGACTTTTAGAGTATCTTTTTAGAGTGTTAAATAGAGGAGCATACTAATTTTGGGAATGAAGCCAAGGAGAATGTTTGGGTTAACCCTAAGTTGGGAGCTTTAAGCTACAAAAATGAAGGTGTTGAGTATATCTTAGATATGTCTCTTATGTCAAAGGTGGATGAGAATTTTGATATAGACTAAGGTATTAATGTTTCCTATTATGTCACTAGAAGATCTTTTCATCATGGAAAGTTTTCTAAGAAGAAAGATAGGGACAAGGATATAATTTGCAACATAGAGCATGTAGGTTAATTAATTCAAAATTAAGATTATTTATACATATGGTACCTAAATGATATTATATTCAAAGGAAATGCATAAAGGGTATATCATTTTCCTAAAATTCAAATTTATTTATGCATGAGGTTATGGGACCTTGGTTCTTTATCCAAAGTACTACAATGGGAAGACATTTAGAAACACCTAAAGGCTGAAATTTTTGATGGGATAGAAAGTGATGATTTTTGTGTTGATGGGTTGGGAAAATTTGACATGGTTATGGATGTAGAAGGGCTTCATTCCATTTATGAGTTATTACAAATTCAAAAATCCATATAAATTAATTTTACATCTGAAGGAGAAAATGTAGTGTTTAGAGGTGTCTCTGATGGAACTTTAGGAACAGTCTCAAAAGAGGACTCCTTACAATTAAAACTTCTTGTGGGTAGAAATTTATTTGGTGATGAAGAGCATGCAAATTATTTTTTTCTCTAGTGAGAAATGTATTCCTTTTATTATTCAACTCCTTCCAAATCAATAAAGAATGGTGTTTATAAATATGTTCCTAGGATCATTATCAGAAAGGAGATTTCAGCATACCGTAGAATTTAAACTTGGTTGTGGACATACCAATTTTGATCCAAATTTATTAAGGATTGATTTAGCTATAATATTCCCTCATATATATATTTGTAAGGAGATTGTGTGTAGAACATTTAAATACTTTATTGAACACACGAACTTCAAGGTCTTGTCTCATAGTTTGACTTTCCAATTGATGGTGAATCAGGTAATAAATTTTGAATTGGTCTATGTTGATAAATTTTGTGTCTCAAAAAGACTTACGTAGATATTTGGGATTATTTGGAAATAGTTATAGGTGCAATTTAATAACATGATCTATTTTCCAAAGTGTCTACTTGGGTTAAGGCATACAGGAGGTTACAACACAAGAAGCATTGAAGGGGTTGTTAAGGTAGTCAACTAGTGTCATGTATTTATCATTTCATATTTCTCATAAGAATTTTATATAAGATGTGATGCTTCAAGAAAGGGAGTTTTTTTGTTACAATGCAAAGGTGAAAACCCATAAAAATTGATAGCTTGAAGTTCAAAGATTCAGAAGAGAGATTCTCTAGGTATGATGAGATATTTTCTATCATTTACGCTTTGAAATAATTTAGAAGTCATCTATTTATGGTAAAAATGTGATGGAGATATATTACATTAGATGGAAGTTCCTTTGGGTTCAACATAATTGGAGTGATGAGCCACAGAAATGTATAATTGGCAATATGGTTGCAGATGACTTTTTCAGAATGATTACATCATCATATCTTCTTATCACTCATTGAAATCAAAGGTTTCCAATTGTGATAGATTATGTTATAATTATATTTACCATAGTCATTTTTGAAATTGTGTTGGGTGGTCAGTATGTGTTATTGGTTGGACACAAAAAGTACATAATTTTTTTATCAAAATGTCTTATTGTTTGTAATTTTATTACCTAGAGTGTTTTGGTATGAATTTTGTTTTATATGATGATAATTTTTGTTCCTCTATTATATTCATGTTATCCTAGATCAATCCATGAAGCTAAAATTAACATCTATCAAGTTAAGGTAAATTTTGGGTCTATTAGTGTGTATTTCGACATTGTGGGGGTAAAGGTAATGATTATTTCTAGAATGTATATCTACTGTTATGGAGGATGTATTGATAGTTATAATAGCCCATTATGTTATAAAAATTAAATTCATATCATTATAAGAATTTTTTGGAGTTTCTAGTTTAAATTGTTTCATGTGAGTGCTTATACACAGGTGGGGAAATAAGTTGAAAAAAGGAGCTTATTGATGGAAGAGGATTTGATACATACTAAATACCAATGGGTAACATGGATAAATTGGCTATACCTTGAATATTGCTACAACCATGTCATCCAGTTCAAGTCCACTGCTTTGAGATTTACCAAAGTGCTAAGAAGGAAGTTGGATAAAGATATAATTGGAGAGTTTACAAAAGCTCTTTAGGAGAATGAAGATCAACTTAATAATTGGAGAGAAGAGATCATTATCCTACATATCAAATAATACATAATAGGTTGGTTATATTCATTACTTGATTGAAGTTGAGAATGGAAAGGTTTAATCATGCATTGCATTGTATATTTCCTTCTAAATTGTACCTATGATTTGGTAATTATTGCACATTTCTTTGATATACATTCTCATGAGAGCAATTTATTCTTCAAAGTGGTGGTTAAACTATATGACTTGTACAAGGATGATATGGATGATAGAGAGAATAGATTATGCAGTGCACTTTGGCTAGAAATGTCTCACTTGATAGGTACATGATTTAGACTTTGTGGACAATATGGTATGAGTCATCACATTGGCATGGTGATTCTTGAGTAGCTTAGGTTGTAATTGCTTGAGGACAAGCAATTTAGGGAAGGGCGGACTTGTCATGTCCCATTTTTAATTAATTTAATTTTGTGGGAAAAGATCCCATTCTAATATTTTCCATGGAATAAGGAATGAGTTAGGAAAATAATTTATTTAATATTTAATATTAAATATTTTGTACACATGATTATTTTATATTTTCAAACTATTTAAGTGGAGCCAATTAAATATTAAATATAGTTTAATGTTAAAGAGAATTGGCAAGTTGAATGTCTGCAAAGAAACTTACCAATTGGGGCATGGATTTCTAGGAGGAGATAATGATGATTTTCTAGGTAAACTTGCTAATTTTCTCTTACTTTCTTATCCTCAAGATAAGTGGGTCAAATTCAAAAAATTTTGGGAAATTAAAATAAAGGAGAAAGAGGCATGATCTAAATGTTTTATGAGCAAGAGGATAAAGATATAATTAGTTGTATTTTCTAACTCATGTCATCTTCTCAAATCATTTTTTTTGGGAATTTGGAACCAAATTTGGGACCTCATGTGTATTTATATGCTAAGATTTCCATTTGGACTATCTTTTTTCATTTTAACAAATTCTTGGAATTTGCAGTTCAAATTTGCATCTGATGATGAAAACATTCAAGTGAGGATATCGATGGAAAAAAACCCATTGATTTTAAGAGTCATAGGATGTAACCCCTTTGATTCAAGGAGGTGATCTCATCCAAAGATTGCATTGTAGCTGATTAGTATTGTTTATGCAAATTTTGGTGAGTTGTTTTCATATTTATAGGTGTCTTTTAGTGTGGTTTGATTTCCATATTTTGGATTTTGTGTTGGTTATTGTTATAATGGATATAAGTGTTTTTATGTATTATAAATTTACAAGATTTCACCTTTCATATTTGTGGGAATTTTGATTTAATTTGGTGCCAAATTTGCAAAATCCAGGGCATTGGAAGCATCATGTTTGCTGCCATTGTGTGGAGTTATGGATTTCAGCCTGTAGGGGTGTATTTTCGTGGTTGTATTAGATATGTACCAGTATTTTTATACTCCTCAATACATCAAGGTCAGATATAAAAATTTTGGAATTCATATTTCTATTTGGTGTAAAATATAGTCACTATTGTTGTGTTTTTTGTGAGTTTCTTATGCGGAATAATTCAGAGTTAGTTTCAATTTATGTTTGTTGTCATATATGTTGTTATTTATTTAATATTTTCCATTTTAACATCATCTTACATGTATAAAAATCAGACTTCATTAATATAAAAATAATTAAAAGTTTATGTGCAAAAATTCTCAAATTTGGGTTTTAGCTACTAAAGAAATTGTTAATTTTATGTGGTTATCTAGTTATATTATCCCAAATTATGTGGAAAGGGTTTAGAAATTAATGTTATGATTCATATTTTATATATTATAAATAAAATTTCAAAATATTTCTTTGGGGACATGACACAACACTAGTCAAAATGACCAATCTTATAGTAGACAAAGAGTTGCAAGATATATTCAAGCAAAGTTTGCTTGCTCCTTAACCTAATTCCATTATTTTTAAGAAGTTTAAATATTTTGATGACTTATACCATGTTATACATGACCATGAAATAAACATTATGTCATCGAATAAGCTTAAGTATGTAGCAATCACACCAATGGAATATGCATCTAGTATAAATGTTAGACCCCAAATTTTGTAGTACTATATTATGTGTTTTGGAGCCATAACATAGAGAAGCAAGGGCACAAGAATAATGCATAAGACTTTGGCATAGGACAAAATTATGTAGAAGAGAATGGTGTAGAAGAAAGATAATGAAGAACAATGTGGAATACCTTGGCATGGAAGTCTGGAAGACCTTGGCATGGAAGAGTGACTTGCAAAAGGCAAGGAAATGGAGAACAAGGCACATAAGATGCAAGACTTGAAAAATCATAGGACTAAGACAAGGGTGCAAGAATAAAATATGGTTACAAAGTAGTTCATAAAAGCATTAAATATTAATCAAGTGTGAATGTAACACTAGTTCATGAAGGACGAGGAGTATGAACACAAATATATAGCATAGAGAGAGTATATAGGGGTTATCAGGTCTTAATCAAAAGGGAATTAATTGTAACAACTCGTCATAACTTATTTCTATGAAATATTCATTGACTTGTCATCTATATTGTATTAATTATATAACCTGAGAGGGCTTATATTGTATATAAATACCCCTTAGCTTTGTTTACGAACTAGTTGTCAATATAGAGATATGAAGATATTGAGTGTTGTTTAAATACGTTTGCAATCTTTTAAAATGAAATCAATGGAACCACTACTTTATCTACGAATCTTGACGTGTTGATATTTTGGTGTTAAATATGTTTTTATGGTAATAGATAAGAAGTACATGGACTATGTAAATGAATAAAATATTTAACTCTAAAGTGATGTTTGTAATAATATTGACTAAATTTGCTAACCTATGTGCCTAAGTATAGATAGAGTTGTTTATCCACCACCACATGGCAATTTTGATAGGAACTAGTCTAGGCTACATGCCTTAGTGAGTGCATGAGGTTACTACTCACATGATGTGTCAGCATGCTAGTTTGTTAATTTATTCCTTTTTATAGGTACATAACTAATACTTAATCAAGAAAAACTAAGGATAAAAGACCCCAACATTTTGATTTCATTGTTGGGACCCATTATACTAGTTAGCGTGATGGTAAAAAGATGTTCAAGTAGTTCTCTTTGGGAAATGTCGAGTGTTGGGTTGGTATAGTAGAAGAGAAATTTTCACTTCATTATATTGAACTATGAGTTTCTACATACACATGGTAGATCAACATCTATATAATTCTTTAAATGAAACATTATTTCCATAGATACCCATTCACTTGCATGCTTGGATTTTGGCATATGTGCAAGATTGTTCAATAAATTATAAATATAAGGCTCCCTAGTTAGAAGAGTGTTGAATAGCCTTGGAAAATTTGAAAACTACTTGGACATGTACATTAGATGTTTGGTGGAAAGGAACGCTTAATAACCACATTTTGGAATACACCATCTCTACATATTCTTATTCGGAGGAAGCATAATTCAACTTCTCGAGGGAACTGTGCAAAAGGTATTTAAAATAATTTATTTTAGAAATTAAAAAACTTATGGTTAAGTCTAGACTTGAGAACTTCCTCATGCATGACTAAACTCTCTCATGTATAAGTATCATGATTAGTGGGTAAATGGGGGGTATATATTGGTAGTTCAGCATGGAATTTAGTTAGTGAGAACTATGAAAACATATGTATGATGAGTCCAAGCATAAGGCTATAAGATGTAATGATCCTAGGGTAAATGATAGGATTCTATAAGTTTCATGAGAATCCTTAGGAAGGTAGGGAGTCATAGTGAGTACTCCCTAACCATGGGTTTGTGCCCTTCATTGGAATAGGTATGTGCAGAAGAAGTAGGATAAGCATTGATGATAGTAGAACCTAATCCAAATAGGCCTAATTCCTCCACCATAATATATGTTCATACATTCGAGTTTGAAAAAATTATTGTAATAAATTAGGATACTAATACTATGGAATCTAAAGTTGAGTCCATAGAGGAATCTCTAGTAGTGTAAGTTTAAAATCATAGTTTACCATTAACCTTTACCTTTCTATTGCAAGTAAGACCTATGGCTCATCTTGGAATTCCATGTGGACCAAATATAAGTAGTGGGAATATTGTAGGTCCCACCATAATTAATCAACCTCCTTTATTGCCTAATCTTTCAGGTACTCTTGTTGTTGTAGGAGGTACAGGAGGCAGTATCAATGGTGGTTCCACTAGAGGTGTAGGAGGATTAGGAAATGGCTTGGGAGGAGTTGGTGGACCTCTTCCATAGGGTTTAGCAAGAAATAGAGGAGTGCCACTATAGAGTCCACTACAACCACCTAGTATACTTACAGTCTCCTATAAGATGACACTTCATCTACCTAAATATCAAGGTGTAAATAATGTAATTGAGCATGTTCACAAGGGTGAATTCATTTTCTAGGTGGGGGGCATAGTTTATACTAAGCAAAAGATTACTCAATTTTACACTACTTTGTTAGATTGCATGCACAAATTGTGTCAAAATTTTGATCCTCGACAAGTTTTTGTAAATTATGAACTATTAAAGAGTGTTTTTCTCTAAGAATTTGATATACCTAAGTTTGAGCAACAAAGTATTCCTACTTTGAAAGATATTAATAAAGATATCACTCAGAGTGTGTGTTCATATGATGCTCACTTTAAAACACTTCTTTTAAATTTATCTTTTAAAATTAATCCTATGCAATATGTTCAATGGTTTTTAGGAGGCTTATTACTTCCTTTTTGCTGAGCCTTATCCAATAAGACCTTTATTGAGTCATGTGAGGCACTAGATGTTTTCCTCCATGTTGAATCTATGAGAATTATAGATATGGGTATCATACCCTTCATGTAGGCTTATATTATTTATATGGATTAAAAAATAGAGAAGCTTATAACCAATAATGCTCATGACACATGTAGTGACATGTGGTGTGCTAACTATGAAGTGGAGGGTCATAATAGGAACAACTATCCACAAAGGAATGTTCATGATGTATTAAAATAGTATTTTGAGATATGTAAAGAATATCATGATGTAATTATTTATCCCTTGCTTCAGCATGCCACCCAAGCCAAAATGTCACTATACTATAAAATATGTGATGCATTAACATATGATACTAAGGACTAGTAGGTCATCAATGAAATTCATGAAACATGAGTATGAGGTATGTGCCAAGACTTTATAGATAATACACAAGATAATGGTGGGAGTCAATCTTTTAGAGTTAAATGGCATGGCAATCGATGAGGAGGTGATCACTTTCCACCTAGGACATGTTACAAGTGTGGATCTCCAAACCATGACTAGTAAGATTAGACGCCCTAACCAACTTGTGCCATTTGTAAAAATGAACATCAACTAGAATAATGTCTAGAATTTTATGCTACCATTTATAAATAATGGAATGAGAAGGGCATTAAGATGATACATATTTCAAAAACTCCAAATTCTCAATGGAGACCACACCCTACAACTCCACCAGTTAGACCTAAGGTAAATATTACTACTCGAAGTGGTGCTCATTCCCAACTTATTGTTTCAAATCCACTCAGTGAAAAGGTTTAGTGTGAATAACCTCATGCATAACACTATCCATATGCTCAACATAAAAAATAAGTGTTGCATGACATAATGGATTTGGTATGACAACTACAAGAAAAAACAAAGTCCTTAAAGTATAAGGATGCTACCATGTGTGCTAAGATGCAAAGAGATCTGGTACTCGTAGACTCAGGGCATGATGAGTTTAGAGAGATATGCAAGTTATTACTTAGTGAGGACATAATCCCCCTCTTGAATAATTGGTTGTGAAAATAGATGACAAAGCCTTCAGAATATTATCAATTAAACCATGCATAAGGACAAGAGACTCATATCCAACCAAATCTAGAATGTGATAAAGAGGTACTTGTCAATGCATCCATTGATGGTTGGATTATCTATGATATCTTAGTGGAAACTGATGTGGAGGTTAATTTTATAAAAAAATATTCTTGGAAAAATATGGCGAGCCCCACTTTGCATCCTTCCCCACCTGTTTTGTTCATAACTAATAAGATTCATGCGTTGCCCAGAAGCGTTCTTAAATATGCCACCATCAACATCTTGGTTGTTATATTCAAGGGTGACTTTTAGGTGATCTAGTTTGCTGAAGATGATGAATTCCCTACTCTCTTGGGTAGACCTTGGTGTTATGCCAATAATGTTGGCTTACATTTCAAGAAGTGTTATATCAACTTTGAGAATGACACTCAGCATGTAGTAATTCCTCTAAATAACAAATAAGGATCCCACTTCATGAAAACCACTGATGTTGATGAGGATGTCAACCTAATTTATAAAAACACTACATAAATAAATTAAAATGTGGATCCTACTCCTTACGGCATCTTGTGATGGGAAGATGCATAGTCTATTTCTAACACTACCAGTATAGCTTATAACCAATGGGATCAAGGTGCATATGATATTACAAGGTGTGTTTATGGTATCCTTGATAACCACCTAATTTATTTCCCCAAGTTATCTAAGTGCCACAAGAATGTTTACCTCACTAGTCTATGATCCTTCAGGTTGGACCATGTACCTCAGTTCTATGATCAACTTTAGGTCAGGGAATATTTGCAACACTAGAAAGACTATTATGTTAATGAGGATGAATGTTTAAATGCACTCAATTTTTTGTTTCAAGGAACCATTGTTTGATTGTGTTATACTCATTGATATTAGTTACACACATGCACTACCATGCATCATTATTTCTACCATGAAAACTGTATGCATGCTACCCTGAGTTATGATGGTATTACCTATCTATAAGACCATCTAACAGTCTATGAAAGACTTTAGAAAGATGAAGACACATTTTCACCAAAATATGTATATATTCATGCCTTTTATGGTACTCTACATGCTAGGGATAGAGTTTGGTACATCCATCAATAAAATAATAAGGAGATGGATACCTAGTAATGAATCATACATGGTTTGATCACAAAATTCTCATTTTCTTCTCCGTGAACAAATTTACATTTATCTTTGTAAGCAATATTTTAGGTAGTTGTAGGAGATCAGTCACCAGTCAAAGACTATATATGACACATGCATAGCACACCTAAGGACAACTTGGCTATATTTTAAGACCCTGATACTCCTACCATGACTCTGTTAGATTTTGACTCTCAATTTGAATATGCCCATCAAGAATAGATACATAAGGGAAAGCAAAATTTCATGTGCTAGATTGATGAAGGTACCAACTCTGATCCATCAGAACCAAGTTTTGACCACCTACACTTGTATATATATTATGGGGTACATGATGTTAGGGATATTATGCAGTCTGATCAAAAACCATATTCTATGCCACTAAAAATAATTTATCATAATATAGGGATGGAGGATGCACCTTAAATGGCCATATTAGGTAACTACTGGTCTGAGGTTGAGTTAACCTAAAAATTAACTCTTAGAGGAATATCAATACATTTTTCCATGGAACTACATAGAAAAGAAGGGAGTACATCTAGCATTAGTCAAGATGCATATCAAGTTGATTGAAATCACTCAACCAGTGAGGAAATGGCCATATCATATGAACCCTAATATGCACATTTGAGTTAAAAAAGAATTGATAACATGTTATGCATTGGAGTTATTACTCCCATTGATGAATCTGAGTGGGTTAATCCAAAGGTGATCAACATCAAGAAAGATGGTTGAATCCACATGTGTGTGGATTACAGGCTATGCAATGTTGTATATGTAACTGACCCTTTCCCAATGCCTTTCATAGAGGAATTTTGTAAGGTGTTGCTAGGTATGAGATCCACACATTCACTGATGGCTTTTTAGGTTATCATCACATATAAATTACTAATAAAGACAAGGCCAAAGTAACCTTTGCAACTAAATGGGGTTATTTTGCATATAATGTTATGCCTTTTGGCCTAAATAATGCATCGATAATGTTCTCACATATTTTGGTGGAAGCATTCAAGGATTTCATCCACAAATTCCTTCATGTATACCTAGATGACTAGAGCATGTATGATTTAGTGCATGACCATTGTGATAATTTGAACCTCATGCTCAAGCATTTCTGCCAAATTTAGATTTCATTAAATCTTAAGAATTGCATCTTTGCCACTCCGTTTAGAATCCTTCTAGGATAAATCATTTACCAAGATGGACTATTGGTATATCTAGCTAATATTGTGGTCATTGTTCAAATCCCAACTCCAACCACTCATCATGAGATCCATGCCTTCTTAGGTCACATAGGGTACTATCAAAGTTCATTCGAGGTAATGATAGCATAATGATGTTAATGGAATAACTACTCAAACACAAAGGCCTATTCCTATGGACCACTCAACACCAATAAGAATTTGAGGATATGAAGGAAAAAAATAGTAATTTCACCCATTTTCTAGTTCTTAATTTGGACCCAACCATTTCATGTTCATGTCAACACTTTGGACATGTCCATGGGAACTATACTTGCATAACCTAGTGAGGGCAACCTTGATCATCCTATTTATTTTGCTAGTTATAATCTCACACTAGATAAAAAGAACTACCATACAATAAACTATACGGCCTTGTCCATGGTTTATGCACTCCAAATTTTTTGTCAATACTTATTAGCCACTCTATGCATCTCCTATATGCATTGTGAAGCCCTCATATATTTGGTAAATAATCCAATATTGCATAGATGTATATGTCAATGGATTATCCTCTTTCAAGAGTTTTAGTTCTCTATGGTCATGAAACTAGGTAAGATTAATTTTGGACCAAACCACCTCTCATGTGTTCAATCTAGTGAACCATCACATGTAATAGAAGATGATTTACTAGATGTGTAATTCATTTAAGCTACATGCATACCTAAATAATTGGAAGAAATTGTAGGTTTTTACTATAGGATCAGCACCTAGCCACTTTAGGACCTAAGAGAAAAAGAAACTAGTTATCTATGCTACCCCTTTTTAGCTTATTGGAGGACACCTATACAAACTAGGATGGGATGAGGTAGTATGAAGGTGTGTAATGTATTAGGAATGCACTAAAGTCTTTCAGGAGGTTCATGAGGGTGGTGTAAGAGGACATTATGATGGTGACACAATGACAAAAAATGTTTTACTAGTTAGGTTATGGTGGCCCCCACTATTTAAAGATGCCAAAGCCTATGTATGTCAATGTGATATCTATTAGCACATAGGTAAACTAAATTAAAGGGATGATATGCCTCATCATCCAATGCTTACTCATGAACCATTTAAGAAATGGGATATTGATTTTGTTGGCCCCATTCTTCCTACTGTGAGATAAACGGGTGTACACTACATCATAACTATCATAGACTATCTCACACCTTGGGGTAAATCAGTGCCCACATGGGATTATACTATTTTTATGGGTAAATATTATCAAATAGATAATGGAAACCTAAAGATAATGATGCCAATAGAAAGGGATAGAAAAGGTAAATTAGAATGTAGTGTGCATGATTACCATCATTTTTACCATCTCATAGCTCTAATCCAACATTTTTATGCTTAAATATGATTGTTAGATTGCTTGGAGATGCTTGAAAATGGCTTGGATAGGCTTGATAGATGACTTGCTTGTGTTATGCTTTCACTTCTTCTTTATTCTATTTCTAATTCATTCATTTCTTCATTCATTCATTAACTTGAGCAAGTGAGGGTGTGTTACTTTTATAGATTCATGGAGGGAAGATCAAGGTCTAGGATGGAGGATTTTTCCATGGAATTTTTTAATTCCATAGAATCCTCTAGAATAGAGAATTATAGAGGAAGAGGGCTAGAATGGAGATATTTCTAGAATTCTTGAATTTTAGAGATCTCTTTATAGGGTTTTAGGGGTTTAAGAAAGTCTAGTGTAGGGTGGTGGGTGAGTAGGTAGATTATTTTAGAATATTTAATTGGAAAGTGGGATTTGGGGTAGGTTTTAGTGGGTAATAGGTTTTGTTTAGGGATTTAAATAATAGGATTAGGATTTCTAGTGATGTAGGAATACCTAAGGGATAGGTTAGTAGGTGGTTAGATGGGGTTATGGGAATTAAAAACTCACATATCATAGATAATTGGAATTGGATTAGGATAATGGTATATTAGAGGGAACTAATGGAATAATGGGATGGGCTAAGGTTAGTGAAATGTAGATTAATGGAAGGGGGTATTAGATTAATGGTTAGGAAGGGGAACTAGTTAGTGGAATAAAATTAGATGAATAGAATTAGTGTTGACTAATAGGAATATTATTCAACTATAATGGAGTGAGAAATTTTAGGTGTATACATTTTCCCTTCTTTGAAAGGGCATTGTGACTGGACAAAGCAGAAGGAGTAATGGTCTTTCAAAGAAAAACCATATCGTGGGTGATTGTTAGTAGTTGATATTAAGGGATATGATGCCCCCTCAAGGGGACATGCAAGGAAGAATGAGATGGATGGCCACTCAAAAGAAGAAACATGGGGTGGGATGTAATGGATACACAAGGGTTTGGGATGCCAGATGTGGGATAGAAGATTAAGAGGATGAGGTCGACATGAGCAATGAGATACAAATTGATAACAATGCCCCTAATAAGGACACATGCATATGGAATAGAGGTGATCGGTGTTATAGTTGTAGACACATCCTAAGCAAGGAAATGTGTATGGGAATTAACCATAACATGATGATGATATGATAGAAGGCCATAATATTTATATGTATCTGGAGCAAGGATGCATGAAAGGGAGAGAGATAGGCTAGGATAATATGATTTGATAAGATACGATAGGTGTAGCTCAAGGCTAAAATTGATCAATATGATGATGATGACAAGAAAGAGTAAGGGATGTGATCAAGTGACCAAAAAATTGGGATGATGTCCTGAGCAAATGAGCATGCAAGAGGGTGATAGGGGTTGGTTGGGATTAAAGAGGATTGGAATCCAATTTGGAATTAGGTAGATGGGAAGGTTGGCTAGGAGAGGGGGGATTTGATATAGGCCAATGGTGAAATTAGGAGGTTATTTGCATTCTTTGTTTGTAGAGATCTAGAGCTTGAGCTGAGAACCATGGACCGTATTCCTCAATCTTCATATCATAGTGAGTGAGTTCAAACATATCAATAGGAGCCTAAGGTAGGACCACTGATGAGTGTATCTCCCATTTTCTATTTTTTTTATTATTTTGGTCTTTTTAGGGTAGAAAAGAATTAGGGCACCATGAACTTATAATCCCATGACTATGAATTATGCTCACAGTCATATTATTGTAGACATGAGTAGTAAGATTGGGATAGAAGATAGTGGGATTACAATCTCGCATAGGGAGAGTAGCTAGATTACAATCTCACTAGGGATTATAATCTCACTACTAAGGAATCATGGGATTACAATCCCACTACTAGGGAATCGTAGGATTGTAATCTCATGAGAGGGGAATAGTGATACTATAATACCATGATTGAGAAATAGTCGTATTACAATACCACTACTAGGGGTTACTTAGAAATATCAGTGGGGTTGTGATATGGGATAGGTGGGGAAAAGGACTGGGGAGGACTAGTTAGGAAGTAGATTTCTTTGGTCAAGGAATTAGGCTAAGTAGGTAGATTAATGACAAGATGAGGTAAATAGGGAAAATGGGGAGATGAGTGGTCTGATTATGTGTTCATGATGTAGGAGTGCTTAGGCATATTGGCATTTTAATCGAGGCACCCAGAGGTACTACATGAGATGTAACAAGTGATGGATGACGAGTATAAGGTTTTAGAGTTGATAGGGCTACATGATGTAGTAACCATACCATAGATTCGAATTTACTGAGCATTGATCATGGCACTAGTGGAGCGGTGTCACTCAGAGACTAGTTCATTTTATTTTATGATCAAGGAGATGACCGTCACCTTGGAAGATGTTTATAGGATTTTTCATTTGTTTATAATTAGTGCTAAGATCTATTGGAGGTCACAGATGGTGATCTAGACATTATAGCAGCTAGGTGGTAGTTTACAGATCAGTGTACATGATGGATCAATTGAACTCGATCAATGTCAGTAGGATGGGTCTTTGGATAGACTAACACTAGTGATTATGGCTCTTATATCTAGCATTATACTATCAAATAAGAGTGAGAGATGATTTTATCTTAGCTTACGAGAGGTGGTGGTGGACATGGTTTATGATCAGCAAGTATTTTCATAGGGACCTATTGTGGTAGCTCACTTATATAGGGAGCTAATTCTTAGTGCTTACAGGGATGCATAGGGCTTTAGTCCATCATTATTGTTGTAGATATGGAGTTGGGAGCACATTACAATTCAGTTACCATTAGGGTTTCTCATTGATTTAGAGTCAGGATAGGTGATGGCATGTCAATGGCATGTGGTGGTCGGTGTGGCACAGGAGCATGTAGGGGACTTGCTCTTTTATAGGGAAACATTTGATAACTTGTGTCCTAAGTAGATTACTTAGATGTCATACTGAGGTATTGCATTTGGGAGAGGAGATGAGTTATTTACTTAGTTCATGTTGACCCCCTACTATATCATTGGGAGATGAGACTATGTGATTAAGAGATATAGACCAGATCAAGTCCATCACCAGTTTGGTTTTGTTCAAGATGTGCCTAATCTTGAGCATATTTTTTCATGGAGTGTGCAAGAGAGGCCACATTAGGGGAGGCCAATGGCAAGATTGGATGTTGTCTTTGATTATCAAAATTTGGCACCATTTTATTAAGATTTTGTGACATTTATACTAGATCCAAGGGTCATATCAAAGTATCTAGTCTGGCGGTAGGGATGAGTATTGAAGTGGTTGACTCAGCCTCTTGTGATGATGAGGAGAGTAGTATAGAGGGTTGTAAAAACATGAGCTTACATTCAAGAGTAGGCATGATAACAAAGATAGGGACCAGCCCAAGATGTGATGGATTTTGATGTGGGGGGTGATGGGTAGGGATAGGGTTCAGATCAACTGGTGGTATAGGTACCTAGACATCGATCTAGAGGAGTCGGACTATCTCATGCACCATAGATTATTTGGTAATCATCTAAAGGAGAGGGACCATCTTAGGCACCACAGATTTTTAGGTAGTTATCTAGAGGAGTGGGACCATCTCAAGCACCATAGATTTCTAGGCAGTCATCTAGAGGAGAAAGACCATCTCAGGCACCATAGATTCCCAGGCAGCCATCTAGAGGAATGGTACCATCTCACCCTAGTTGATCTATTGATGATGAGGCATTGATTTCTAGATTATAGGTAGAGCTCTAAGCTTTAGTGTTAGAGATTAGAGGTATTAGTCAGGAGTAAGATTAGCTTCATGCATAGTTACAGGTTGTGAAGGCATAGGAGGATGGGAGACTGACCTAGGCATAGGGATAGATTGGTGGCTTATAAGTGTAAGTGGCTCAGTGAGAGAGTGAGTTATCCTAGATATGGGTAGAGATAGTAGGTTTATAGAGTTAGATACGTTATTGGGATACCCAACTTGAGCAGGCACAATCACATATTACAACTTTACAAGGATAGGTGGATGGGTTCTTAGGACAGTTGGCATCACTTCATAGATGGATTCAGTCTTTGTAGGGGGGGCTAGCTATGGTTGAGAGGGTTCAAGATGCTATAGGTGTAGGCCTTCAAGGATAGGGGATGATGGGGATGATCGACAAGATCATGTTATTGAAATGAAAGGATCAGTATTACCAGACTCTTTATGAGGTCATAATACCTTTAGAGCATAGGGTAGGATCTTTTTGGGTGAGCTAGTCATTAATGAGATAACCCTTGAGGAGTAGGGGGTCGAGGCCACCATCATCACCTCATCCATGATGGATAATTTTGTGATGTTCCTAAAAGGACATTATTTTGTATATTGTATAGGAGACATTTTATATATATAATGTCTCCTATACAATATACAAAATAATGTCCTCGTAGGAACATCACAAAATTATCCATCATGGTTGAGGTGACGATGGTGGCCTCAACCCCCTACTCCTTGAGGGTTATCTCACTAATGACTAGCTCACCCAAAAAGATCCTACCCTATGCTCTAAAGGAGACATTATATATATATATATATATATATATATATATATGATGATTCATTCTTTTTAGATTCATTTACTATGGTAGTTATGTATATTGATGTGATTACATGATGACTCATGATGATTATGTTCTTTATATTAATGATGATTATCTCCTGCTTGTAATTATTTATGGTGATGTATATTATGATTTCATAATTATATTGTGATATTTTATGTTATTTTATGGTAAATGTAATGTGATGATGATGTGATTGTGAGATATTTATTGTGATGGTGCTTATGACATATTGATATGATGAGATTGAGTTTTTAATAGTTCATGTTATGAAATATGTGAGATGGGTTATATTAGTTATCATGTCTCATTGTCATCTTTAATGGATATGTTGTTGATTATGATGATGAATATGGGGATGTACTTGATTTTATTTACAATGTTATGCTATTATATGATATGGACCATGTGATGAGTGATGTGCATATTTTTGTGATTTTTGTTAAGATGCATATGATTATGATGGGTGCATATGATGGGATTTTATTAATTTATGTTTGTATAATGGATATGGATCTTATTTCATCATTGTCCTTTATGGTTTGGCACTCCTGCATCATTGTAGTGAAGGACTATAGGATGAGGATGGATAGGAAAGTTTTGGTTTATGGTTTTTAGGGGCATATGGCTTGGGATTGATTGGTAGGATTGAGGCTTGGGAAGATTGTCAAGCATCTATGCAATCCATGTTAAAGTCACATCTTTATGAGATATGCCAATGGTCTTGACAAGGCCATGACATTTATATTAAAGATGCATAGTAGGAACTCTATTTAAAATGGGATGATCAATTCGTAAGTATTTACTTTGATGGCCAACCCTAGCCATCCGTGTTCCTAAAATATAAAAACATATAAAAAAAAGTAAACTAATCAAAAGACAAAATTTCATCATGTTTACATCAATACAATAATCACACAAAACACACACACACACACATTTAAGCAGAAAACATTCATAATATTCTAAATGGGGATGGAAGCCAAGGGTGGGGATGATGAAGATATGGAAGTGATAGTGGTTGAGATATCCTTGAGCACAGAAATGTGACCAAGTGTTGCCTACATAGTCTGAAAGACCTCAGGCCGATGTAGTTCTAGTGAATGGATTATGATGATGATGATGAGGGGATTTGATTGATATAACATGAAGAAGATGATGATGAAGGTAGAGTTGTGATATTTAACCACTTGTATGGGAAATGGGAATGTATGACATATAGGCAAGGTTTAAATCACAAAGCCAAAAATAAAGGGGTGTGGACTATCTTGTCAGGAATCAAAGTCATAGTAACCCCATGTTCTATTGACCTTTGCTAATGATAGTGGTAATGCATGGTTCCATAAATGGCAATGATTTGACATGATGTGGCTAAGGCTAATAGGAGACATATCTATCATAGGAATATTGGCTAAAAGAGTGGATATAGATTGATGAGGTGATAGAGGATCTTGAGGATATGGATAATGTCTTCAAGGATAGGTAGATGATTTGAGAAGCTTTCTCTAATACATGCCCAAGAAGTAGCCCTTGTTTATTCTATGATAAAAGACACATGATTCCTTGTTATAGATTCCCACTTAGGTATACCAAGGCCAAGCTATCCTTACCATGGCACCGGGAATTGATTTTCACCAAGGTGTTAGTGAGCTAGTTTTCACCATTAGATGATTTTTTACTTATTTTTTTTTTTTTTTTAATAATATATGGATGGGATGGATGGGTTCTATAAATGGAGGATATAGATACTAGGCATAGAACCAATTGAGGTGCATTATGTTCATAGGATCATCCAATTCTTTTCCCTCAAGCGTGGCTAGCTTATATGCTCTAGAGCCAAATTTGGTAACAATGATGTATGGGCCCAACCAATTAGCTTTGAATTTTCCATTCTTGCCTCTTTCTGCATTAGTGTTCTTCTAATTTTCCTTAAAGACCAAGTCACCTACTTTAAACTCCTAAGCCTGAATCTTCTTGTGGTATTGTTTCTTGAGCTTATTTTGATATGCCCATAAGTGATTCAGGGCTTGCTATCATTTTTTGTCAAGGATTTCCAACTCTTATAGGCATTCTTGTTGGCAATTATGGTCATTAATTATGCCTCATAATGAGAGACAAAGGATGGGAGCTCTACTTTGATGGGTAATATTGCTTCAGATCCAAATACCAAGGCATAGGGGGTGGCCTCCAGATATCTAAGTTGGCCAATTGTGTAAGTTAGTGGCATGGATTCTACCCATTTTGTAAAATACTATGAAACTATGATAATAAACTTATGCCCATCTGAGGAAGTAAGATTAATCTTGTCGATTAGATCAAGGCCTCATATAGAGAAAGGCCATGGTCTCATGATAGGATGTAATTCTTATGTTGATGCATGGATAAGGTTTCCATGTCTTTGATAAGTTTCACATTCCCACACATATTGACAAGCATAATATTCTATGCTTGGCCAATAGTATCCAACTTAGAGGATCTTCTTAGCTAAGGCCATCCCACTGATGTGCCCTCCACAAATGCCAGCATGGACCTCCTCGATCACTTGAGCTACCTCTTCTGAGGTTAGACACCTTAACAAGGCTTCATCATAACCCCTTCGATAGAGCATGCTACCTAGAATAGTTTAATGAGTGGCTTGATGGAGAAAATATTTTTGTTGATGGTGAGTGAGATCAAGAGGTAAGATGTCATCATGGAGGTATTGGTAAATGGTGTGATACCAAGGGAGACTAGGATTATTAATGGTACAAATTTGTGTAGGAGGCAAAGAATGATGAGTTGGAGTGATCAATTGTTTAATCAAAAAATTTCCCTCTAAAACTCCTTCAAGGAGATCAATGAGGGATCCTAGAGTAGCCATAGGTCATCTACCTTGTTATTAGCTCGTGGCACTTGCTCAAATGTGATATTTTGAAAAGTGGTTTTTAATTGGTCAACTAGTTATTTGTACACTTCTCATCCTTTGTTTGGAACTCTTCATTTACCTATTTTATGATTAATTAAGAGTCCCCAAATACTTACAAATGCTGGATGTTCCACTGTATGGAAAGATGAAGTCCTACTATAAGGGCCTTGTATTCTGAGATATTGTTGGTACAAGGTAATGTGAGATGAAAAGCCTTAAAAATGAGATCACCTTGTGGGGATATTAGCAAGATTATTGCCCTTGGTCCATGAGTGGTGAAGGAGCCATCAAAATATAACTTCTAGCTTTTTGCCTATGAGGTGTTCATAAAAGATTCATCCAAAAAGGGAAAGATAAGTGGCTCAACCACTTCTAGTGGAGCTTCTTCTAGTTGATCTGCTATGACGTATCCTTTGATTAATTCTTGATGGACATATTCAATATCAAACTCACTAAGTAACATGATCCATTTTACCACATGACTTATTAGTGCTACTTTGGATAGGAGATACTTTAAAGGATCTATCTTTACAAGTAGGTGTACTTGATTGTTGAGCATATAATGCCAAAGTTTTTTGGAGGCAAAGACCATAGCTAAACATGCCCATTCAACTGACGTATAGTTTAACTCATATGCTATTAAGGTATGACTAAGATAATAAATGGCTCACTCCTTTCCCTCATCATTATGTTGTGTGAGTAAGGATCTAATGGTATAGGGAGTGGTGGATATATATAGCAACAATGGTTTGTTTGGAACTAATGGAGATAAGATAGGTGGATTTTCTAAGTATTGCGTAAGATTCTCGAAAGCCTTCTAACAATTTTCATCCCAATGAAAGGTTGATCCTTTCTTAAGTAAGTGAGTGAATGGATGACACATATTAGTGAGCTATGAGATAAAACACCTAATAGCTTAGAGCTTACCTTGAAGACCACAAAGTTGTTTAAGTTTTTGGGGAGGTGGCATCTTAGTGATTGCTTGAACTTTTATTAGATCTACCTCAATACATCTCTTGGAGACAATGAACCCTAGCAACTTTCTTGTTGTTACATTGAAGACACACTTTTTGGGGTTCAAGCATACCTTGTATTCTCATAGTCTTTCAAAGATATTACATAGGACCACAAGGTGCTCAGATCGTGAATGAGACTTTCTTAAGATATCATCAACATAATCTTCATTTAGTCATTACATGCATCATGTCATGGAAGATAACAGTCATTACTTGTTGATATGTTGCCCCTACATTCTTTAAGCCAAAAGGCTTGACCTAATAGAAAAATGTGCCCCATGGGGTGATAAATGTTGTTTTATTCTAGTCTTTTTGAGTGATTTTGATTTGGTTGTCTCCTAAAAATCCATCCATGAGAGATAAAATCTCATAACTAGTAATTAAATCTACAATCATATCAATATTAAGAAGTGGAAAATCATGTTTGGGGCATGCCTTATTGATGTCATAGAAATTAGTCCATATCTAAATCCTATGATGTGGTTTTGAGATATGGAATATATTAGATATCCAATCAGAATAGTCAAAAGGATGAATGAATCTTGCATCCAAAAATTTTTGCAATTCCTCCTTAACTAGCAATGCCACCTTTGGATGCACATTTTTTAATTTTTTATTGACTAGTTTAGCATTAGGATGGGCATCAACATGATGTACTAGTAGTGAAGGATCCAATCCAGGCATATCTTCATAGCTCTAGGCAAAGATATCAATAAATTCTTTGAGCAAGGCAATGAGAATTGCATGTTCTGGTTGCATAAGAGATGCCCCCAATTTCATAATCTTGGGTTTTTTTGTTGTTTCAATATTTATTTCAATGAGTGATGGAGATTATTTTGATAAATAAGGGGGTACTTGATTTTTTACATGTCATAGGTGGTAATGCCAAGCAACTTAATATCAACATCTAGATAATCTTCTCACTGAATGGGACTATCTGGAATGTCATCAAGTTTTATAGAAGATTCCCCTTCTATGTCAGATGTTTCATCATCAATTTGGGCACTTAGTGACTCTTGTTCTCCAAAATATGTTGATTCACAAAAATTTATGGAGAATCCCTTTTTATGGTCTCTAGATGGCATGAAAGTCCCTGCCCCTAGGTATTCAAGAATAGCTTCATCATTTTGAAATGTGTCAAAGGTAGGCTCCTATTTAGCATCCTAATTTATGAGGGAGGGATAAAGGAGGGAGAAGTCAATGGTGAAGATGGAGGTATTGGAGAAGAGGTTAGTGGAAGCCAACTCTTTGAATTCACTACAAATAGACTCTATTTTAGTATCCTCATCAGGGAGAGTTTGCTCTTTGGTCAAGAAAGAATCCACAATGACATTGAGAGGGTCATCACCACATGGTTTTTACCCTAGATCATAATAGGATGAGTTATCTTGAACATCAATAGGCTCTATCTGACCCTGCTCTTGCCTGCCTAGTCCTTTTCCTTTATAGTTCATGTTTTCCATCATGCGATAGATAATAAGATATTTTTTCTAGGGTGAGATGAAGGTATCATCATCAGGTAAGAGCCATGAATCATCACCATCTTCAATGTGTTCATATGATAAAAATCTTTCACTTTCAAAAGTCATGGGCCCAAATTGATACTTGGTGGTCTAAACTTCCTTCATCATGGGGGACCCATAGCTTTAGGGAGACAATGGGAGATGGCTAATGAAAAGGGTTTTGTACTCATATTGACCACAACCTATGGATGTGATTTTTAACTTGGTAATATTAGGTGTTGGGGTAGATGTGGTGGCTAATTTATTAGGAGAGACATATTCGGCAGCTATAAGACTGAGGATGGAATTCTCAATGCCTCAAGATAATGATGGAGAAGGGTTGATCCATTTGATAGTTGTGATGGTCAATAATCCTTGGGATGGTGACTTCCATTCCTAAATGGGGTAACTTAGGCACTGATGAAGAGTGGATGGGATAGCTTGCATTTCATGAATCCAAGATCTCCCAAGAAGCATATTCTATGGCAAGTCCATGTTGGCCACATGCAGCAATGTTTGATGGACTATGATCCCCAAAATGATGGGAATATAAATAGACCCAATGGATGGCCACTCATTATCATTTTATGCTTTGATCATGATGAGATTGGGACCCAATAATGATTTAGAGTACCCTAACTTCTTTAGGAAGTCCATATTACATAGGTTAAGTGTCGATCCTCCGTTTATAAGGACATGGGAGACATGATGATGGGAAATAAAAACCTTAATGTATAGTGGGTAGTTATGATGAGGGCCATCTAGTGGTAGATCCTGAGTGTTAAAGGTGAATTGTGGGGAGGGGGATAAATGAGCCACTAGCACTTAAAATTGATTTGGTGCCTAAGTTGCTAGGTACTTGTAGGTCATTAAGCACTTGATTTAATATTTCCCTATGCAAAGTAGATGTTTTTAGAAGCTCCATAAGGTAATTCTAGGTAGGAGTCTTTTCTAACTATTAAATAATGTCATATGACTTATCAGGCTTATTTGTGGCTTTGTTATAGGTATTCCCCCTTGACATAGTGGAAGAAGTGGATGGTTGTTGGGATGGTACTATTGGGATGGTGATTTTATTTCACCTAGTTGTAATAATACAATGAGAGGTGGCCAAAGTTATTTTTAAAACTAGAGAAGGAGGTTCTTTAGAGGTGGGAATTTGGTGAAACTTGATGGTATTAATATAATGATATGGCACATTTTGATAATCAGTACAATTAGAAGAGGATGTCTGACCTTGGTCCTTTGGGGGTCTCTAGTTCTTTTGTTCATGATTTGGAAGAGGATATTTATAAATTCCCAATTGTCCATTCCCTGATTGAGTAGGAGTGGGTTGTTCTTCCAACTTGATGTCACCTCTTTCAATCAAATCTTGTACATAGTGTTTAAATTGCATATAATTCTCAGTGTCATGGACCTTTACTTTGTGGAATTTATAGTATTCATCATCATGATACCAATCTAGTTTGGGTTGGTGATCATCAATAGGTCAAATATTAGGTAAATTAATCATATTGGTTACAATCAACTACTCTAATATAGTTTCCAAAGGGATACCCATACTTGTAAGAGGTTGCCTTCCCATATGGGGTCTTGAATTTCCCCTAGGAACCTTGATAGAAGAGACATGTGATTGTGGTGGGAGTGCCTTTATTTGAATATTTTGGACATGTTGCTCTTATGTTTTAGAATATGTTACCCCATCTCCAACAACATTCTTATTTTTGTTAAAGACCTTTGGCTTATTTGAGAATGAGATTCTTGAATTTACAGTGTTTCCATTATGAGAGAATGGCTTAATGGTTCCTTTTTCTATGAGAGCCTTTTCAATCTACATCCCCTTTTCTATAATCTCATCAAAAGTTTTTACACATTGTAGCTTTAACTGATATTTCAACTCTATATTGAGATTGTCCACAACTATTTTTATCATTTCCTTCTCAAGTATGGTGCATCATATTTTTACCATATCTTTGTTTTGTGTTATAGAGGTAAATAATAGACACATCATGTTCTATGTTGAAGGAGAAATGTCTAACAAATTTTTCTATTAATTCCCCAAAGTTTGAGATTGACCCTTTAAGAAGATACATGAACCACTCTAATGTTGGTCCTGTCAGACTTTTATGAAAAAGCCTTAATAGGTGGGCATCTTCTTGTGATACTTCATGGAAAGCAATGAATAATTCTTGCATGTGATCCCTCAGGTCTCCCTTTCCCCTATATTTCTCAAATTTTGTAATCTCAAAGTGCGAAGGGAATGGAACCTGTAGTACACTACTATCCAAAGGTGATGAACAAAAATCCTCATATTTGTATTTGAAGGCCTATGATCTAGGGTCCACTTGTTGTAGGGTCTCTTTCATCATCTTCCATACTTAGGAAAATGTAGGATCCCCAAGAGGATTGATCGTTTGGTTTTGAATTCCTTGTGGGATATGGGTATGATGGCTGTTATGAGTGGTATGATTGGTATGACTATTATTGTAGACAATATTTTTATTATCACATTGAGCTTGGAGGAGAAGGTTAATTTATTATGTGAGTTGGTCTAAGTGATCCTTAATAGTAGCTTGTCTCCTGTTAGCCTCAACATGTTGATTAATAAGGGGTGGTTGTGGGTCACCTTCATCTAAGAATCCATGGTAAACTTCTTAGTAATCATTGTGTCATGGGGTTAATGGACGGTCTACATTATTTAGGTGAGTTACCCTAATTTCCATATTTCAATTTTGTTGTACATATAGTTCTAGGAGTTGATAGACACCTTCATTATTAAGGAGGTTATGAAGAGGTATGGTGTTGTCATTTTCCTCTTGTGGTGTAGAGATGTCACTATGGAAGTCCTCATATTCCTGATTTGGGTTCATGAGTTGTCCCCTAGTTTGGTCTTCTTGATTGGAACCTTGTCCATGATAGAATTAGGCTCGGGTTTGGATAACCATGATGAAATAAGATAATGTCAGGATGAGGTGCTATTTAAGGTTGTTTGACTATTAAATTGTAGTTCAAAAAATGACACTACTAGTGGTTAAGAGAAAAGTTTGATGGATAGGATAACTAGAAATTATCAAGAGAACAATAGTTATTTTAAGAGCTCAAACTAGAAAGGATGATGATTGGAATAAATATCTTTGTTAACTAGCAAGTGGAAAGTTGATAGGTGCTAGAGACAAAAGACACTTGATAAGGATAAAAGATAATGATGGGTGTTAGCTTGATGTCTTATAAGGCTATGTTCAATAATATTTCAATTTGAGATGATGATATGTAGAAAGGAGAATGACCACCAATAGTTTGATCTTTTATCTTTAACCAAATAGTTAAGGGAAGAATGAGGATGGAATGTGATTAATAAGGTGTATGGATAAGGACCACTAATCAAGATGGTTGGATAGGGATGATGTAGATGTGATTAGGGAATTGGAAGAGCAATATGTGGATCCAAGATGAGGGTGACAGAAGTGGAGGGTAATATGGGGGATATGGACTAGGGACTAGGTGTTAATGATGGGTAATGAAGGACACTTTGTTGGATCACGAGGGGAATGGATCTTTGTGAGTGATAACCAAGTGGTACTAGGATATAGAATGGGTTAAGATGTTGATAATGATGATTATATGAGAGATGTGGGTGTCTAAGTACAAGGGGTGATGTTAATAAAAATGATATGGGAATGGTCAAGACTATGGTGTGATTAGTGGATAAGGCAAGGTCAAAGTGAGGTGTGATTGATTATGGATGAGGTAGTCTTATGACAAGTTGTGACTAATTTAAGATAGGAGAGGGGATAATAAAAAGGATATACAAGGAAAGGGTGACAAAGATATACAAGATGATGATTAGGTGAGGATGTACAAGATGATGGGGTATAACTAGGATGGGATGAAGACAAGATAATATGGGATATGTAAAAGGATGTAAAAAAATATGATGATATATATATACAAGGGGATAAGTAAATATAAGGATAATATAGGAGGATGATGGTTATGAAATATGGATTATGTGGATAAAATAATAAGAAGATAAATGGATGATAGACATGAAGGGTGGACTAAATGTAGATAGAATAGTATGGATGGAGGGATGAATAATAGATGTGGGAAATGGACTATATATGGAATAAAATATGATGACTTAAGGATATGATGGGTAAATTAATGGATATAGATGTGAGAAATGGAGTATATGGATAATAAAATATGATGACTTAAGGATACGATGGGTACATTAATGGATATAGATGTGAGAAATGGACTATATGGATAATAAAATAAGTGAGGAGATGAGATAGTATAAGTATAAGATGGGTGGATAAATGGAATATGGGTTATGGGTAACAAAATGTGATGTAAATGGGGATGTTATAAAATAGGGGAAATGAAAATTATATGTGGTTATGGATGAAGGTGAATACTAGGTGGATATAGGTATGAGATGAAAATGTGAAGGAAAATAGACGATGAGGAGTGGGTGGAAAGGGGATAATCACTATATGTGGAATGACACTAAGATTATGGGGAATGATTGTGCTATGAAGTGACTAAGATGTGGTCAAAGATATTAAATGGTACTGGATGTTATGGAAAATAGGAGAATGCTTGTGGGATGGATGAAAGTATGATAATGCTTACAAAGAAAGATGTGGAGAATGGTCGTGCTAAGTGAGATGAACCCTATGTGGTGGGGGTGACATAAGAAAGTGAAAATTATATAGACAAAAGGATATTGGGATGTGGGATGGTCCAAAAGGATATGACAAAAAAGATAGTGGATACTAAGTGTTATGGGATGGGTGGTGTTACTAATTGGATGTAGAATGATGGGATAGTATAGTGTGACTATGTAGAAGATAGGGTATATGATGGTCTAAAATTGGTCAAAATATACAAATGATCGAGGAGAAAGGAATGATATTAGGATGAGTGTGGAAAGTGATATGGAATGAAAAGAGGGTGGATTAAGGTAAAAATGTTATGGAGGGAAGAAGAAAGATGATGTGATATGGATAGTCAAGATGAGATAATGATGGAATGAGATAAATAAATGAATGATGGGGTAATGGAAGTGATCCTATAAGTTTTCTAAGGTATACACACAAAAGATATGGGTATGGTCAACTCAGATAATAAACAAAATGGGTCTTATCACAACACACACACACAGACAACTCATGCACATATACACCCTAATTAGTAAACCATATGGGAGTGTAACTCAATGTCCACACCATCTAATGGTTACACAAGTGAGGTTGTAGGCTGGTGACCCATTACAGAATTGATCGAACCCTCTCGACCTTACTTGCTCTTGATGGTCACTTGGGTGCTGATATTGACAACAACAGTGGAACACCTATTACATTCATAAGCTTCTATTATATGGTTTACACAAGGATCTAATGGATTCCCCTATATACATAAAGGTACGATGGGGCTTAAGTCTATATAGGATGTTGTCTAAGTGCCCTCAGTATATGAACTTAATCATCATTCACTCTATGGAACCCTTTATGGGGAATTCCACTTAGGCTATAATGACAATGCTCTCTTGATATTTATACTCCACCAAAACATGGAGTGTGGTTAGCACATGGTGGTGAAATCCATAATACTAACCCCTAAATACTAAGCCACACACATGGTGATGAAATCCATGTCACATTATATCCTAGGGAAGGTTTATACAAATAAGCAAACTCATGATACAATTAATTAACCATTTTAATTGCTATGTGAGATTCACACAATACGATGAATTATTTACACACACACCAATGAACAAAGTATATGTGCACACACACACAAGGATCAAGCAAAGTTAATGATTAACTATTAATGATAATATAATAATTATGAAAAATACTTAATCAATAATGATCCAAATGGGCACCCCTTTTCCTACAACACAAAGGTTAGAAATCCACTAAGGGTGCCTTAAGAGTCCATCAAGACTTGAAAAATGGTCAGAAAACTTGAAACTACAATAATGCTACTACACAAAGCAATACCACTAATAGAAAGACAATATCACTACTAAGAAAGTCATGGTATTGCACAACTTAATTTATGATCCTAAATTGATATAAAAAGTACTAGATTAGACTTTTATAGATTGAAAATGATTATAGGGCTTCATTTTTAATATAATTATTGATATCAAAATTATCTAAAATCCAAAATTAATTGCTAAAATAAAGATGTTCAATATCACTACTCTAGATAACAATCCTACTACTTTTAGGACAATCTTGCGACTATGAAAGTAGCAATATTGTTCAATTTGGACAAACTCCAGCAATCTTCCTTTGGATGTTATAGACCCTGCAAGGCCAAATCACCCTTAATTAATTTGGATGTTCTCTTTCATCTACAAAAATAGAACCTAAACAGAATGCCAGGGTAGAAAAAGACCAATAGGGAAGGGTTTTGACCTGTGTATACTAAAAACTCAATACCGCTACTACAAATTGCAATACCACTACTTATAGTGTAATACCACTAGTCTCAAAGTGGTAAGATTGTTCAAACTAGAATAAATTTCTTTCCCTCTTGATAATGTTCCTTAGTTGCTTCTCTCCTACAAAAAGGGTAGATAGAAAAACATAGAGAATCTATAGAAGCAACAAGTAGCTCAGAGTAACAAATTGTATATGAGGTAGGACCAAGGTGTACAATACCATGATTGAGATCAATAATACCACTATCTGTAAGACAATACCATGACTACAAAATTAGTAGGATTGTTGAAATGGATGTTGATGACCCTCTATTAGTTCTTCAGGGAGTAATATCTTTCTTACACACCACAAACAACACACCTAATGAAAATATAGGGTTAATTTGCTAGCTATCTAAATGTGAAAAACTTCAAGTTATAATATCGCTACTGGGAATAACAATATCGCTATTAGCATAATAATACCATGACTTATGAAGTAGCGGTATTGTTAAAATGTAACATCCTACTAAAATCTTGACCACTAACGGTTTAACCTACAATACCATGATTATTGTTAATGATATCGCTATTGTAATACCATGACATGCAGAGCAATACTGCTATTCTTAGAAACATGTGAAAACTACAAAATTTGTGATTGATTTCTCTTCCAATTGGCTCTGTAATCATCCAAAATTATTCTAGAAAGAGTGTTAGCCTAAATAAGGGAGGTTGGTCCCACCATGGTCACCAAAATGTGCACCAAATTTGGGATTCAAACAAAATATTTTCAAAGAGATAATGGAAACCCAAAGATAACGACACCAATAGGAAGGGATAGAAAAGGTAAATCAGAATGTAGTGTGCATGCTTACCATCATTTTTACCTTCTCATAACTCTGATCCAAGATTTTCATACTTGAATATGATTGTTGGATTGCTTGGAGATGCTTGACAATGGATTGGATAGGCTTGATAGATGACTTGCTTGTGTGATGCTTTCACTTCTTCTTTGTTCTATTTCTCATTCAATCATTCTTCATTCATTCATTAGCTTGAGAAAGTGAGGGTGTGTTCGTATTATAGATTCATGGAGGTAAGATCAAGGTCTAGGATGGAGGATTTTCCATGGAATTATTTAATTCCATGGAATCCTCTAGAATAGAGAATTCTAGAGGAAGAGGGCTAGAATGGAGAGATTTCTAGAACTCTTAAATTCTAGAGATCTCTTCATAGGGTTTTAGGGGTTTAAGAAAGGCTAGTGTAGGGTGGTGGGTGTGTAGGTAGATTATTTTGGAATTTTTAATTGGCATGTGGGATTAAGGGTAAGTTTAGTGGATAATAGGTTTTATTTAGGGATTTAAATAATAGGATTAGGATTCCTAGGGATGTAGGAATACCTAGGGGATAGGCTAGTAGGTGGTTAGATGGGGTTATGGGAATTAAAAACTCCCATATAATAGATAATTAGAATTGGATTAGGATAATTGTAGATTAGAGGGAATTAATGAAATAATGGGATGGGCTAGGGTTAGTGAAATGTAGATTAATGGAAGGGGATATTAGATTTATGGCTAAGAAGGGGAATTAGTTAGTGGAATAAAATTAGATGACCAGAATTAGTGTCAACTAATAAGAAAATTAGTCAGTTGTAATGGAGTGAGCAATTTTAGGTGTATACAGTTATCACTACTAGATTTATATGGGAGCATATCATCACATGATATAGATGCCTATTAACTCTAACTAGTGATTATGGCTCTCATTTTCTCAATGCAATAGTGGGTATCCTCCTAACTGAATTCATGATTATGCACCATAAGACCACACCCTATGTCCCTCAATCTAATGACATAACTGAAGCCTTCAACAAGGCCTTGGGTAATATACTAACCAATATTTTAAATATTAGGTATGTTGATTGGGATGATCATGTTTTAGTAGTTTTATGGGATTATTGGACCACATACAAAAGGTTGAACAAAAGTACTCCTTTTAACCTTGTCTTTGGCATTGAAGCAATTTTACCAATGGATTTCCTTGTGCTTTCCTTGTATATTTCACATATTGAAAGCTTAGATGAATAAAAATCTCTAAAAGATCAATTGGATGCTTTAATTTAGTTGAATTAAGTGTGTATTCTTGCACACAAGAATCAAGGGGTTGAAAAGCAAAAATAGAAACCCTGGCATGACCAACATATCAAAACCAAAGTTTTTCATCCTAGTAGACATGTCTTGGTTTATGACTCAAAGTTTTCACACCATTTAGGTAAACTATGGATCTGATGGAATGGTTATTTTATCATTCATATATCCATCCAACAAGCACCTATAAGTTAAAAAGATTAGATGTTCAATTCCTTCCAGGCAATTTTAATGGTAGTTGATTGCAGCCCTACCATTGTATGTAACTCTTATATTTAATACATAGGGAATATGCCAATAGTTTAGTTTAGGACTTATTTTTTAGTTTCAAATAATCATGGCATTATTTACATGCCTTTTTTAATTTGATTCTAGCACTTTTTGTACTCTTCGATATTCAGAAATCTATTCTATGTCACTTTCTTAACAAATTAATTTCACTAAGTTATGATGTAGGGGAGCATGCATATCTTTTAATATGGCGTAGGTTTGAAGGTGTATAATCTACGTAAGCTAAAGTGCATAAATAAAAGTTTGGGAGGAATCATGCATGATCGAAGAAAAGTTTAGGACAAGGAAGCATGCAAGTTATGGTGCATGAAGATGGTGCACAAAAGGAGGCACATGATAAAGGTGTGCAAAAGGTGGTACATAACCCAATAATATAGGATGAACATGTCAAAATAAACACCATCATAAATATGGGTTAAAATGAAAAGGTAGTTTCCATGAATAAAATGGTAAATTTGAATTTTTACAACTGGCATCCACCATAAGAAAGGTACAATAATTATCGAAGAAGGATGGGACATGCATTCATTAATGACATAATGGCATAAATAGCAAACATTTAAAATGGGTGCCAAGGCATGATCATTTGAGGTATTAATGTTTGAAGTGATGGATGATGATGTGGAGGGTATTTAATGTAAAACATTTGTTCCACCTATAAAATACCTAGAGGCCTTTCATTTTCATTTTTTAGTATTGAAAACTTAACAATTGTAGAGCTCAAACAATGACAAAAAAGACATTTTTATAGTATTTTGAGTGTCAAAAATAAAAGCAAAGATTGTGGTGAAGAGCATTCAATGAAAGGAGTGTCAAAGTGATAATAGGAGTGTGTGTGGGTGAGTTGCAGGTTGTATATGGTACATTCACGATTAGAGGAGATTAAAATAAGAAGCCAGAGTATTTTAAGTCTAGAAAAAAGAATCAAAATGTATTCATTTGGGATAATTGGTCAGTCATGCATTAACCATTAGGGACCCTGGTTGGTGATGTAGCCAAATAAAAAAGGATAAAGATATCCACTACCAATCATTCATGAAGTAGAGTGTGAGGGTACAGAAGAAGGAAGTCATATTTTTATCTAAGAAGAAGGATCTAGTATACGTGATGCATAAGGAAAATACCCAATAAAGTTGGTAGAAGAGACATATGGTATAAAGGCACCAAATATGGCACATTTAGCAAAGAAGGCAACCACCACATTACCTCCACCACTAATTTTGATTGAAAAAATACAATACTCTGACATAGTTTTGCACATAGATAATTAGGAATCCAAAGTTTCCACTTGTCAAGTATTAGACTAAAATCATCACCAATCTAGTAATGAAGGTGACTTATAGTGCAATTATTGGGTTGAACATCAAAACACGAGGAATGAGATCACTTATGATCTCACAGTTTACAACTTACTAGAGGATTCAAGTGTGCTCCAACTTTTCCAGCTGCCTTAATTTAGAAAACCCCACAAAATGGTTTAGTTCTTGATTTCACACATCCATGAAGATTATATCTACTTTGCAGGGCACAAAATAAAGATTACCCCTCAATATATCATCAAGTTAATTAGGTTGTTCTATCTTAGAAGTGATGTTAATGTGGATCTTAATTATCAGGCAGTGATTGAATAGATGGTGATGGTGTTGGAATACAAAAAAAGAAGGCCATACCATGTATTACAAGTCTTACAAATCCTACCATTCAAGAAGTTGCATGTTTGGCCATGACCAAGCTAGGGGGTATGGATAGGTGGAAGGAATTGAATATGGCCCACCTCTATGTTTCAATCCAAATGGCCAAGGGGACTAAGTTCAATTATTCCCAATTATTTCCTATGAAAATTGAATAAGATGTTACAAAGGTGTATCACCTACCCAACCACAAGTTTCCTTAAGGCACAATTTTACTTCTACTTATTTTTATGAGATTGACATCCAAAAATATTTTAATAAAGAATTGAATTTGTTTTACCCATCAGATCATAATTCCCCCATCGAGAGATTCAAACATTTCACATGTTCTAACACCATCACATCCTCCTACAAGGCAAAGATGAATGGTTGGTATGAGGGGACAAAGGAAGCCTTTGGGAATGAATGGTGTATGCCCAAGGATCTACCCGTGTGGATGAGAAGTTATGTTGATTTTATAGTGAAGCAACATTATTCAATCACGTAGATCTAGTTAGAGACCATTGATAACTTTTCAGGCTAGCTCAAGTTATTTTATGATTTAATTGCCAAATATTTCATGGAATTTATTAGTCACATTCTAGATGTATGCCTAGTGAATATTGATGTTGACAAGATTAACATTGAGATTCACACTCTTCACAATCTTTATGTCTATCAAGGAAGGGAAGCATATACAAAGTGGCATGAATTAGGTAAAACTAATATCAATCCCTTCAAAATAATCATGCAAGGTAAAATATGGTTGGTTTATTATATGCCTAGGCCATGGATTAAAACATCAGGAAGCTAGGAGGTAGAGAAGGAACCACTCTACCCAACCAAAAACATGCATAGAATAAAAATAATAAAAGAAGGAGAAAGGGCCAAGACCTAAGGCCATAGTAGGGCATAGGATCATCTTGGGATCATTCCCAAATGACAAAGGTAGGCCTCATCATCAATAAGATCCTAGGGGATACCTGTAGAAAAAAATGATGACATTGTTATGTCCCAACCAGCTTCCCAATTAGAGTCAAGATTGAAGCACCGGGAGTGGTGATTCCTAAACCATGTGAAGCATCTCTAGAAGCACAACCTAAAAAGGAGCCCACCCTTGAGCTTAATGAATAATAACCTATTGTTGAGCAATAAATTGACATTAGAAGTCCAAAACCTGAGGAAGAAGCAAGAAGAGGGGAAGCTCCCAATGTAGAGGACTTTGGTGTTGGTACTAATGAACAATGGGAAAAGAGTCCCAAAGTTATAAATCTATAATGTAACCCCCAAAAGGATAAGTAAACTATGCAAGAGGTAGAATAATAGTAAAATCAGTCAAATGTTGGTAATGAGGACCCTCTTGCTCGTGCCATGTTCCAACAAGATATACCAATCAATCAAGTGTATTTATGAGAGTATTTCCCTGAATGTGACTGCACTGAACAAACTCAGTGTGATTTATCTTTTGTAATAAAGGTATATCATGATGAAGGCTTCTTTAAGATCCTAAAAGATAGCACTGATATAATTTTGAACCTCGTAGATATTTTAGATGCGTTTTGGGTGGATCCTCTTAAATTATCTCTAGTTTAAGTAAGTGAAACCATCATAAAGTTTGCCCTATGGGTTTCTAGGCAAAAAATTCTCCATAGCCATGATGTTGGCCAACTTTTCCATAAGCATTAAGAGGTTGTTCAATGTATAAAGAAGAGCATGTGAAATAGTGTAAGCTCAAAGAAGAAATTGAAGATTTCAAGTGATAATAGGATGTAGTTGAGGCATCTCAACTTAGGACATTAGGCCTTTGTCAAAAAAATTGAGTAGTGAGCCAACACTTATGGATGGTATTCTTGTTATAGGTGACACCATCAATAAGTTAGAGATGCTTTTGGACCTCTTGTTCAAAAAATGCCAAAATCTGGTGAATCCTCAATAGGAGAAACTCTGGGCAATAGATTAGTTTACAGAGTCCATGTACATCTACTAGGATTTTTTGAATAAACTGAGCACCACTATTCCCATAATTGATGGGGTTTTTGTAAACTTGGCATGATCGAGTAAAATTTTGAAAGCACGATTGTTGCATGAGGATCAACAACATCAATAATTGGCTAAGAATGCATTGAATATCAAAGATAGTTCCCAGCACACAAAATTATTCTAAGACAAAGGAAATAGAAAAACAAATAAGTGTCCATTAGTAGGATCTTAATTTTAGCTTCTCAACATTTTAAGGGAAAGTTTTGGTGTAGGTCAGGTCACTTGCATATGCCCACAAAGTTGCAACTGCTTAGCTTTATATTTTGACAACTCAAATAGATAATTTTCTTGAGAAACCTAAGGAGATGAAACAATTGAGAGGTAAAGTTGAAGTCATTACTTCCAATCTTTAAACAACCCTCAACCAATGGGAATAGCCCAAATGCCAAGTGTAGTAGGCAGGACACAATTTTTTTGATATGAGTAAACTACAACATAGTCTAGGATGGACAACCAAATTAGTAAGGGATGATGTTAGACCTTAAATTTAATAGTAATATATTTTTTGTTTTGTATCTATAACACAGAGAAGCAAGGATGCAAGAACAATGTGAAAGACCTTGGCACAAGAGGGAATGATGCAGAAGAAAATGGCATAGAAGAGAGACATGGAAGAACAATGTGGAACACCTTAGCATGGAAGAGTGAGTTATATAAGGCAAGGAAATAGAGAATGAGGATCATAAAAAGCAAGACTCAAAAAATCACAAGAATAGGACAAGGACATAAAAAGCAAAGACAGTTATAAATCAGTTCATGAAAGCATCAGAGACTAATCAAGGAATCTAAAATTGATTAGTGAAGGAGGAGGAGCATGAACATCAATATCTAGCACAGAAAGAGTATATAGGGTTTGTTAGACCTGAATCAAAAGTGACTTAATTTAAACAGCTCACCATGACTTATGTCTTTGAAACAATCATTGGCTTGTCATCTTTATTGTATTAATGATGGAACTTGAGAGGTGTTATTTTATGTATAAATACCCCTTAGCTTTGCTTATGAACTAGTTGTCAATATAGAGATATGGAGAGATTGAGTAATGTTTAAATACCTTTTTAATATTTTAAAATTAAATCAATGGAACCACTATGAATCTTGAAGTGATGATCTTTTGGTGTTAAATATGTTTTTATGGCAATAGATAAAAAGTACGCAGACTATGTGAATGAATAAAATATTCAAATATAAATTATTTTTTGTAATAACAATGACTAAATGTGTTAACCCATGCACCTAAGTATAGATAGAGTTGTCTATCCACCACCACACAATAAAATCAATGGGAACTAGTTTGGGTTGTGGGCCTCAGGTGAGCATGTGAGGCCACTACTCATGTGATGTGATGAGTCACTAACTAATTGGTTTATTTCTTATTCTAGGTGCATGAATAATACTTAGTCGAGTGAAACTAAGGATAAAAGATCCCAACAACAAAGCTTATAATTAAGCCAAATTATAAGGTAAAACCTCCTAAGCCTAAAAAGGAAACAACCACCATGGTTAACATAGTTGTACAAGAACCTAATCAAATTTTCCTATCTAATGCACCAAGGAGATAATTTACATGTTTACCTCAACCTCATGATTCATTAATTTCATGTTTTCTAGAGTATCATCTTTTATATCTCCCTCCTCTTATAGAGGTTGATGTAGATATGATGCAAATGATTATTGTGACTATCACCAAGGCCCTTAGCATTATACAGATAGATGTTTTACCCTAAAACATAAGATCTAGGACCTCGTCGATACCAATAGATTGTATTTGATGATCCTTTAAAGGAATTTTGAACTAGGAATTTGACTAAGAGGAGATTAGTATGGTGTTAGTGAATAAAACCAAATCAAAAACACACTAAGCTAACATCTTCATTCTTAGTTGCTAAGGTGAGATTAGTAATAAAAATAAATGATAAACACAACTAAAAAGAAAGGGAAATAACAAGAATTCCTTCACCTTCCTTGGATGCTCCAAATGCCTTTGTAGTAGTGGCTTGCTCGGCTTTGTGCTCATGAAGTCCTTGGCAATGGAAGCTTGGCTACCTCTATCTCTCCTTGGCACCTTTGGATTATGGCTTGGATTGGCTTGGATTGGCTTGGAATCAATTTGGCATGGTAACACTAGTTTCATGAAGCTTTGTAATCAATTCTGCATTATAACTTTGCATAATCATGTGTTAAAATTCATGTGCTAAGGCCTAGTATTTATAGATTTTTACAAATGTCTAGAATCAACTTGAACCATCCATCTTAGGATGGAGATGTGTGGTTAAGGATTAATCTAATTATGAAATTAAATTTGATAAATAGGCTCATCAATATTTTGGATAGATGATCAATTAAGAGGTATGGAGGGCTTTGATGAAGCATGGGAGGCATGAATCTTGGTATTTATGGCCTAGGTATGTCTTCCCAAGAAATGAGGTCACCTAATGATGTAGATATTCAATATTAATTTCTAAAAATAAGTATTCAACAAGTTTCCATGGAATTCTTAATTAGGCTCTAATTTGGTTTAATTAGCTCTTAAGCATGATTAAGCACTTTGTGCACAAATTACTCAAATTGATCAGAATGCCTCATTATGGGTCCAAAAGTTGACTGGATTATAATTGTAAGGTAATGTCAGATGCATTGGATCCATTATCCCATTTAGGATGTTACCAATACCAAATAACAAAGGCACATGTCTTTTTCAAGAGATTTAATAGGAAAGAGCAATCTAGAGCACCCAAGTGCAAAATTGGTATTTTGACTCAAAATGAACTGATCAAAGTTAGCTAGACCATAAATTGCATTGCCCCATTTAGGGATAGCCTAGCCAAAATTGGCATTTAAATATGTTAGTTTCACATCATTTAGTGTATTTTAGTGTTTTTAGGCCAAATTGTGCATTTTAGGTAGAAATTGGTCAAAACCCTGGTTGGAGGTCATTGGTGGCCAGATTTAGGTATCTACAGGAATTAGGTTTACCACATGGTGATTACAATGCAAGACCATTCTAAAAAGGAACCATAAGTTCAAATGGTATATAATGCATATCATCCTCCATCATATTATAGACACCTACTATATGGGGTCATTGATACTTACACGAGACATATACCTCTTATGGTTCACAAACTTGCCATTTCTTTTGATGATAATGAAATTAAGGAAGATGGCATTGATCTTCATTATCTATTAATTAGAGCATACCTTGATAAACACCCTCTATGCAATGTTATGATTGAAAATGGTGTAAGTAAAAATGTTTGCACAATGACATTACTTATGCATTTGGGTTATACTCATCATGGCTTACACCCCTCTACTAGATTAGTCAGAGCATTTGATGGGGCCTCCTAAAATATTCTTGTTGAGATTGATCTACCTTTATAGGCCGATCCCACACATGTGGTTACTAATTTCTTAGTTATACATTTTATGGGTGTCTTTGACATGTTTTTGGGACAACCATGGATACATACTCTTCAAGTAGTACCTTCTATAGTGCATGGGTGTGTTAAATACATATAGGCTAATTAGGTAATTACAATTTTTGGTATTCCAAATGAGCATCCTCTTGAACAAGAAATTATTACCCAGGTAATTAATTATTAATCTTGTTAGGAATAATACATCACAAAAAGGTAAGCAACAATCAATCCCCTTTACTAGGTGGTCAGTACTTGAGAGACCATTACATCAGAGACAAACAGTGGGTTTCATGGAATCCTCATCTTCTATGCACTATATTTAAATATCCATAGAACCTAAACATGTTCTTATTATTTCTATTCCAAATAAACAAAAAAATACACATAGATGGGTTTCAGTAACCCCTATTCCTTTTATTGGTACTTCATGACCCCAGAGTCCTATTATACATATGCCAAGCATCACAGATACTACAGTGATAGATATTGCACCTATACATGCTCCTTGGCAATACCATCAATTTCTTGCACCATGTTTCAATTGGGGTGATACCTATGATCACCCTTTGGATGAGTTCATAAGATGATATTGTCTCTTTCAAAAAAATACCAAAAAAAATAAAAAATCTAAAAATCCAAAAACATTTTTGGTACCTACATGTTTTATTATCTCCTTGGCATTTATGTGTTAGTTTTATGTTGAGTACTAGCAAATAATTTACTCCTACATACACATACATAGGCATACACAGATTCATAAGATTCATAATACACTTATTCATGTTATCCTTTCCTTTTACTAATGTCACCAAGATGTTAGGGGCGTCTATATTCTATGATTTTGATACACACAAGTTATATTATTTGATGATCACTTTACACTATCATGTTTGAGCTTATATATGTACTTACACATGCTTGTTATCCATAATTATACATTACACAGGGTACTTGATATGCTATATACATGATGTTTTTTGCTGACACATTCGACCCATGAGCCACTATGATATGTTTATGTTGGTTTCTTATGATTTTCCTTTAGACACTTTTTTGAGTGTTTTGCCTTTCTATTATCTTGCTTTTTTGAGCATTTGAATATGCTCTATTGTATGCGACCCATGTACCTATATTTGATTTTTTGGACATTTGAACATGTCATTACTTTCTTCAACATTTGAATATGTCATTACATTATATATAAATTTTAATATCTCATTCTTTAATTTTGTGGGCATTTGACTAAGTCATGTCCATTCGATTTTGTAGCATGTGAAAATGTCCCTTGTTTGCACTCTCCTTGGACCATTGCATTTTGAATTGCTTTTGAGTGCTCTTGTGGGTGTGCTTGTTTACTTTTTGATATTGTATTGTTACTATCTATATGTTGCCATGATACTTATCATACATGTTAGGCTTGCAAGTGATCACATTAGTTCTATGCATTTCAATGATACATTTACCTATACATGGTTACATTCATAGATTTACAGTTGTCTTACCCTTTTGAGCTGACTATAAGGTACTATTTTTACCTCACCTCAAAGGGGGGGAATATTAGTTGGGGCATGTCAGGGTGACATGGATCCCACATTTTCACAATTTTTGAATTCAATTGGGTTATGATTTAGAATCATGTTCTCTACACTTACACAATATATGGTACTTAAACTAGTTTACAGATTTAGTGGGGGCATGTCATGATAACATGGCTTCCACACATTCACAACTTTTAAGATTCAGTGGGGGCATGCTTTGGAATCATGTTCTTCACATTCATTAAATATGATACTTATAATTCACATATTTAGTGGGGGCATGGTTTGGAAGCATGTTCTCCACACATAATCAGTATTCAACATCTCTAAATTATAGTGGGGACATGTTTTGGAAACATGTCCTCCACATGAGCACTTATATAAATTTTGGATTTCTCAATTATAGTGGGGGCATGCATTGGAAGCATGTCTTCCACACTTACACAATTTTCCAAATTAGCCAAAGCACATGGTTATATGATTTTGATATACATTTATGGTATAATTCTATACATGGTACCATTATTATATGTAATTTTAGTATGAGACAAATATAAGGTGCATATGTTATGCAATATGTTCCTAACATTATAAAATCTAAATCAAATTCATATTTCAAAACTATTACATATAGTAATACCCTATAGACTTTTATGGACTTTAGCGAGCCAATATATAGTAGTAGATGGTTCACCTTTGGGCATGGTTGGGGTGATTAAATCACTCAATCTTACTATGTTTTTAGTTTAGACTTGATCATCCAAACTCACTAGGTTATGAGTATCATTGGGTTGCACGATTGAGCTAATTTCAATTTCCAAATAGAAACTCACTTTTGCTCTAAAGTTGGGGGCATGTGCCTCTCTCTCTCTCTCTCTCTCTCTCTCTCTCTCTCTCTCTCTCTCTCTCTCTCTCTCTCTCTCAAAGCCTTCCAATGATACATATTTTACAAAAATAACTTATTTACAAACAAGGTAGTTACATCAACACATAGGTGTACTCTTAAACCATTCTCTTTCAATTTTAATCTATTTCAAGTACTTTTGACCTAGATTATATCCACTTATTATACAATATAATATGCTCTTGGTTTTAGGTTAGTCACCAACAAAGCACTCAAATCTTGCTACATCAAAGCACTCAAATTTAAATCAATCAAAGACAAGGTGTGTATACACACCCAAGTACTTATTTATTTTTCTTTAAATTAATAATTTCATTACTAAATTAAATTAGGGTAAATGTAGATGATATTTTGTGATTATGTATCACTTTAGTCTTGTACACTTGACAAACTTAGACCTTAGTTGTTCCTCTTAGTTCTACACATGCCTTGCTCCCATAAACCTCACATATGCTCTATCTTATGCCCTTGGGCCTATCTCTTAGTCTGACTAGCCTTATTTTGATGACATAGACATCCCATCTTACCTAAAATACTTAAAATATACTTATCTTATACCTCTATAAGTTCTAAGCATGTGCCTACTCTCCTTCTCTATGGACATTGACATCTGGGACAAACAATAGTGTCAACTTTACTATCCTAACCCAATGCAAGTGTCTAGTGCCATAAAGTCATATAATTTGAAAATGAAATGTATTAAAATGGTCAACCTAAGTGATTTATTTCAAGTTAACTCCTAATAGGATTGTGTAGTCATATAAAATGTCCAAATTGGTAGTTTGAGTGTGTCTTGCAACACCCCATTCATAAGTCCTTTTTGCATGCTCTTACTACCCTTTTATCACCTTTTTGCTTGTTACCAGTCATCTAGAACTTTATGAATAGTCATTCCACCTTAGCTAAATAGTATTCCCCATGCCAATCATGTTTCCCTAGGTCTCGAGCCTGTAGGATAGGATCACCTCATTTGGACTATCACATCAGACACTAAAATGTCCCATTTTCGATGGTCCTATCCATTTGCACTTTGAGCCCCAATGGTCATTTTCATTTGGTCCTTATCCTTAATTAGGTCAGCCTAGGATAAATACATTTGATCCATGACCAATTATTCCCTATAAAAGCTTACTCAAAGCTCATTTACAAAGGTGACAAATCTTACAAAGCAAGCAAGAATAAAACAAAGAATTAAGGCAAACTTCCCTATTCTTTACATACAGTTACCCAACATAGCTACAAACATACTCAAACCCTCATACCAGCCCCTAGCCACCTTAAGCACTCTCAATTTGGCATTTTTGCATCTGCATCACATTATTGCATAAAGCACATTAGGTGGGAGAATTACATACGGCTTGATCCCTCTTCAGATTATTGGTATGTAGGTAGTGTGCCCACACAAGGGGTGTGGATTACATGTTCAGTGTATCTTACACACTAACCCCCCTTTTTCTCAAGTGGTTCAAACCTCATTTTATCAAGCATGATAAAGGGTTAGGGTTTGAAGATTAAATCAGCTCTACAGTAAGTTTCATTGACAATTACCATTCAAGATTTCATAGGCAGGCTCACACAAGAACAACACAAAAACCTAGAAAGTTTTAGGTCTTTGTGACCAGTTTAGATAACAGTGGCAGGGGTAGATAATATCATCAAACCTCAAACTGTCCTATTTTTGGTGTTCATATCCTTTCACCAAATGAAACCTAGATTCATATTCATGACACTGTCCCAGTCCTGCATAGCCAAATTAATATTCATGACACTATCTTAGTCTTGCACAGCCAGTTTCAACCTTGATATCATTTGTCTCAATCTAATTTCAAGTGAAGTTATATTTCTCCTTATTTATTTCTATTTCTAGAAAGATAAAAATAAAAATAAAAAAAAATTATACAAATCAAGATTGTATTTCATTTATTAATCTAGAACCTTAACTAAAATAGGAATAAAACTCTATTATATCCAAATAAGTTAAATCATTTGGTGAACCCAACTTACTTCATTTACACACAAAAATCCTAGAAACCCTAGGGTAAATTGAATCAGCTCAAACCCTCATATCAATCCCTAGCCACCTCAAGCACTCTCAATTTGTCATTTTTACATCCACATCACACTATTACACAAAGTAGATTAAGTGGGAGAACTACATATGGCTTGGTCCCTCTTTAGAGTATTGGTATGTAGGTATCATGCCTAAACAAGAGGTGTGGATTACACATTTAGTGCATCTTACACACTAACCCCCCTTTTTCTCAAGTGGTTTAAACCTTATTTTATCAAGTATGATGGAGAGTCAAGATTTGAAGATTAAATCATCTCTACAGTGAGTTTTATTGATAATCATCATTCAATATTTCATAAGCAATCTCACATAGGAATAGCATAAAAACCCAAAATGTTTCAGGTCTTTGTGACCAGTTTAGACAACAACAACAAGAGTGGAAAACAATGTCTGACCCTAAAGTGTCATGTTTTAAACACTCCTACAGACACCATAAAAATGCACATGATAGTTCTAGTTGTTGAAATGCCTTAGGACCCCTATCAGACCTTGAGTCTAGTTGACCACCTAGTTAGCTAATTCACCAACTTACTAACTTAACCTTTTAACCAACCCTTTTTTTTAACTTACTTTGACCTTTTTTCCCTCAAACACTCAATCATTAATGGTTAACTTAATCATCGATAGTTAACTTGACCATCGATGGTCAAGTCTCCCCACCTCCTCACCTTCTTAACACATCACCAACTGTGTGTGAGATAATGAAACATAATTTAATATGTTCACCTTATGCAGTACTAAGGAACTTCCAATCATCATGATCAGCAACCTCACCCTCTAGGAAACCTTCCATCTTTCTTTGATTATAAAAGGAGGGGACTAGGAGGTGAAAATCATCCATGTTCAAGCTGTCAAATCTTCTTGCACACAATATTCAAGCCTCTAGCATCCAGTCTTTCTTTAGAAACTCAGCATCAAGAAAAGAGACCTAAACCTCTACCAAATTTACTTTTAAGGCCAAAGTACTGTTATTCTAGTGACAACTTTCAACCATCAACCAACTAGTAATCATAGGTATATCAGTACTTTAGCATTGTTATTTTAGATTTCTAACCTTCTTGGCCTGATCAAACCTGTCTACACCTTATTCTCTCCTTAACAAATCCTTAACAAAATCCTTATTTGACCATCTACCTATTCTACCACTCTTTTTTTATTACCTTCAGAAATACATAGGTAAATGTTGATGATTATCACAACTACCAATGGTCACTCCCAACCATTGATGGTTACCCAACTACTGACGGTCAACTAAACCGCTGATAGTCACTATGGCATAAAATAATAGCAAGTTATTTTCAGCCCCTTACCCCCAACCAAACCTAACTTTCTATGTTCCTACCTATTCACAAACTCTTTTCTAATTTTCTAAACTTGAATTCACCCACCTTAGCATAAGTATTGACTCATTTTTTATATATTTAGTCATTTTATTTAACAAACATTCTACTTTCCTTCTTGTATTACATTTCATTTACTTTATGCAAGCACATTTCTTTTATCATTTCCAAATTGATTTTTATCAATAATGGATTGATAGCCTCCTAGTAAGCACATGATTCTTAAATCTAGCTCACGTTAGGCATTCCACTTAACTATCTTACTAATAACCCCTTTTGTTAGTGCTTTCTTATTTGTGGTTTATTCCTTCCTAACCAAAGAGGAGTTCTCAACATTCATCTATATTATGCTCATCACCAACCAAGTATTTCTACCACACCCTTATTACTAGTTTCTTATCTTCTTCTAAAATTAAGAAATGAGTGGACATTAAGAGAAACATTTTGGCATGCCTAGTGGGACCCTAGCATCATCTAGGTGCCCTTTCTTTCTTCCTTTATTCTATGTTCATCAAATGAAATCTAAAATTTCTTTTGGCATAAAATAAACTCATTATATTCTATTGATTGCTTGCTTGTTTTAGTTTATCTAGTAACTTAAATTCAAAGTAATTAATCATAGTTTCACTCTTTTTATCACACACTCATCTAAACCACATAATCAATCAACACATCAAAACAAACTTGAGACAAGGCCTGACTAGGATTTCATCAACTAGTGGTAAATTTTACCCTTTTTCGGCAATCCTACTTGGAGGTCATTACACAGAGGAGAACCAAATCAACTCTCTAGTTGAGTATAAACTCTAAAATTTAGTATATCTTGGCTAAGCACCTGACACCATTATCATTATAGTGTGTGAATTGAAGGGGTAGGCCCCAATACCAAGCCACGTCCTGAAGTTCAATATAAATTCTCTCTTGAGCACCTAAATGTAACTTGAAACCAACCTTAGATTTCCTCCTTAGTACCTGATCTACAAACCAAATTTATTCTTCACACTTTTCAAGGCATAATCTAAAAGTGATCTACAAAAATCCTAAGTTTAAATGCACTTTCAATGTATGTTAGGATTACCTTGAGTTCTTTTCTTTTGCTTGTTTTTTGTTTGAGGTGTGATGTTTCATCATTTTTTTTCCATTTCTCTCATGGTCTTTACTAGAAAGTAATTGAGGAATCAAACCAAACAAAGACCACCTTCTTCTTCCTCATCCTCCTCTATGGAGTATACTTCAGATGTTGAGGGTTCTCCTCATCATTTTCCCCCTCCTACTATGCTATGGATAGTTGTTGAGAGTGATGTGGATTTTGCCACATTCCTTTATAACAACCCTGTAGCACTCCAACATTATCTCAACACCATAGCTTACTATCCCCCTACTGCTTTGATTCCTCCCATGAATCCACCCTTTAGTATGCCTCCCCCTCTTATGGTTGGTGTTATTTCTACCCAACCTTTCATCACCCAAGTCTCTTCTTCTACCAATATCTCATCACTACCACCACCAAAACCCAATCTAACATTCCAACCTATAACCAAACTCCTCCTATATGAACCAACACCTCTAATATAGGGGCAACCTTAATTTTTGTTACCTATGCCCCACCTACCATAGGGATATCTTCTACCCCTATTTCTACCATTCCTCTTATCACCACTAACCAACCAATCTCTACCCCACTTTAAAATTTGGTATTTTCCATACCTCCTACCCTTCAACCAATTAGCACAAGGGTCACCACTCAACCTCAACCTACCACTTCAACCATACCTCCAAACCAACCCATGTTAATCCCTCGACAAACACCCATGACCTCTTACCAATATGTTTCTAACCCACAAGGATACATGCCACCTTCTACACAAATTTTTGTGCCCACATACTAATATGGGGCATCATCCCAACCTTCCATGACCACATACCAATATGTGGCACCTTCTCAACCTCCCACCTCTTATCCATACATTATAGCCAACTAACCTCAACCGAACCTACTACCCAACTATGGAGCTCCCAAACCTCAAAAATATTTAGTTAAGATGTTAATGGATAAAATGTCGAATCTTGAATCATCTATTTCTAGGGTTCATAATCTTTTATCTTATGATAAAATCTGCAATAAACCCATTCACCCATCAATTCTAATCCAACCTGATCCTCCTCAATGGGAATTACCTAAGTTTTCCAGGTTCCAAAGCAAGGAAGACCCCCAATAACACTTGAGAGCATTCTACCATTCTTGTTATTTGATTGCATATTATGATGCTCTTCTCCTTCATAACTTCCCCATGTCCTTATCTGGGCCAACCTTAGATTGGTATAGTGCTCTCACCAAGCACTCTATTTTTTCCTTTTCTCAACTAGCTCAAATCTTTTTGGATCATTATTCATTCAATATATCAAAAAAGGTTTCCATTGTTGACCTTTACTCCATTAGGCAATAAGATGATGAATCAATTATTGATTTTGTAGCTAGATGGAGAGGTCTCATTAACCAACTTTTTTTCTCATTACCCCAACCTAAATTGGTTAAATGTTTTTCTCAAGGTTGTGCCAAAAATATTGCTCTAACTCTTTAGGTTCAGACTTTTAGAACCTTTGATGAGGAATTTACCATGGCACGTAAACTTGAAATTAGATCCATTGATGAAGGGAAATTAAAACTAAGAAACAAGAATTTTAGCTTTAAATCCAATGACCCTTCTTCAACCAAAACTACTAACCCATCCATCCATCCCAACACCAAGACAAAGGCAACTACAAACACAATTGTCTCAAAATCTATTCCACCTCCAATTATCAACCAACCTAATCAAGCAAATTCTTCCAACCCATCAAACTAATAAAATCATAACCAAAATTGAACCAATCCAAGAGAATATGCTTCCATATGGGAATCATATGCTTCAATTTTGGATAAACTGCTTAAAGCTAACCCACCCAACTTCCTCCCATCAAACCTCTCCAACAATTTGATGCCTCTTGCCCCAAACTTGGATGGAATGAAAATGATCTATGTGCCTTCCATCATGTTATTAGACATGATGTGAGTAGATGCAATACCTTTAAAACTATTGTATAAAACATGATTGATAAGGGTGAACTAGAATTAGATAATCCCAATGCACCTCTTAACCAATCATTAGAATCCTTTAGAAAACCTTTTCCTAACCATGCACCTTCCACCAACCATGACAACAGCTAACCAGAATCATCTCACGCTTGTGAGGTACACACTATCAATGTTTTTACCATTGAACCTATTATTGAGGAAACCATTACCTCACCTACTTCTTCTTCTTCCCCACTTATTTAAGTGGTGAAATCTTCTTCTATTCTTTTGACCACCTAAATAAATTAAGAAACCTCCTCTCTTTCAATTGAAGAGACCATTAATTTACCCACCTCTCATTTGATATAAATACCAAAGGAGCCAACCATTGCTTCAACTACTTCTTTCTCCAATCCACTTATGGAAGTGGTGGAATCACTACTCTTTCTTTTGGATATCTAAACAAAGGAAGCAACCATCTCCTTTTTTCCATTTGAAAAAACCACACCCTCCTTAACTAACATAAAACTAAAAACTCCTTTGTAAACCACTCCAAAGGAATAGATTATCTCCTCTATTCTTTCTATAGATACACCATCTTCCTCAACCATCAAACCTTCCACCCAAGACAAAGGTGAAGAAACTATTCCCTCACCTCCACCTATGGCTTTGATATTTGAAACCAATAATCAAGAAATCAAACACATCTATAAACCTTTTTGTAGATTGGTTTAAAGTCTAGATTTTACCTCTCAACCCAATCTAAATAGGGCCACCTTTTGGCACCATCTTGGGATACCTTACCAAAATAAACAAGAACCTTTAACCTCACTTACATCTACCCTCAAACCCATCATTACCTCAATCCCACCTTTAGATAATTCTTCCTCTAAAACCATAAGGGAATCATCCAACTGACCTCAATCTAAAATTGCTAAATCACCCTATACCCCTTTGACCAACCCATCAAGAATCTAGGAATACTCCCTACCCCTAGCTTGGCTCATCAGTATTTGAAGTTGAACTTGTCCCCATCAATTCCACCAAATAAACCTTTGACTAAACCTATAAAAAAGGTGAAACTACCCAAACTATCTAGAACAATATCCATACCACCCCCTTCTCTTTTACCTTCAATTTTAGGACCCCATCTATCTACTATCCCCATTACCTATTCCTCATCTACTAAACCCTCTCTTTTTACTCTACCCACAACTACCTCCACCAAAATATAAAATTTACCATCATTCTTAACTAACCTAGCTACATCTACCTTCCCAGCTATCACCAAATCTTCACCCTCCACCTCTAAATATTTCACCTCTAAACCAACCATAACCAAATAATCCCAACTAAAACCACCTACCAAAACCATCCCACCACTTCCAACTTCTACGGTAAAGCCTACTCCTAAGAAGGCTCCCACTCCTAAAACCAAAACCCAACACCCTCAACACATTTGATTGAATGTTATTTGACCATTCTACAAAGGTTGTTGCAAACCTCTTCTTTAACCTTACCACCCATCAAACCTTTTGACCCTTCATGTCTTAAACTAGCATGGTTCAATGACAATTTGATTTGCCTATACCATAAGACACCAGGACATGATATGGCAAACTATAAAGCTTTCTAAATATTTGTCCATAGCCTATGGGATGAGGATGATCTATTATCGAATGAACCTCCCTTGAACCCATTACCAACCCAACTACCAACTCAAACCATCCAACATTTACCTACTCGCCCACTCTCACTTAAGACTAGGGAGGAATCAAAGCAGCAATCCAAACAAACACTTCCTCTTATCCACACCATTTATATGGTTACCTAATTTTGGGCCCAATATAAAGATAAGGGAAAGGCTAAATTTTCCATTTCATGGACATACCCTTCCAACCCCCAACTTATAACAAAACCCAAACACCTTCACCATTACCAAAACCCAAAATATCCATTTTGGGTGCATCCCTTGCCAACCCTTCTAAATCTATTCAGTGTGTAGTGTTGAAATAACTTCACCAAACACAATTGAAAATGATCTTATATGAATTAATCAACACCTCACTTATTCACCATCAAACATTGATAGAGATTATGCAATCCATAGAGGTTCAAAGTGAAGATCCTAAACCCCTTACAGCCTTTATCCAATCCCTTCAAATTTCCACCCTCATCACCTTTAAATATTTAGAAATAGCTTCTATGCATCTTGAGGATGTTGATCCTCCCCTCTTCATCATGATATATATCAATCAAACCTACATCAAAAGGGTGATGATTGATGGAGGGGTTAGCATCAACATTATCTCCTCCCATGCCTATGACCAAATTGACTTTCCAAAGAACATCATGTCTAAAACTATAGTGGTTATTTACTCTTTTAATGATGCCATAGCCACTACCTTAGGAACATTTATTCTCCATATTCATTTGGGACCTCACACCATTCCATAACTCTTTTATGTTTTAGAGGGTGAGTTTCAATACAGCATTTTACTTGGATGCCCTTGGATCCATGATGTGAGTTGTGTCCCTTCCACTTTACATCATTGCATCAAATTTGAGCCTAAAGGTCACCTCATCACCATACCAACTAGCCCTAGTCCTTTTACATCTTTTAATATGATGTAACAACCCAATGATTTTCTTCTTCCTCATCTATCAACCTCACCACCAACTGCCAATAATTCCACCCCTATGGTTGATGAAGATTTAACAAGCTCATCCATCCCTTCTTCACAGATCCCTATAGAGGACCCTTTAAAACCCACATTCTAGCATCTCTCACTTGGGTAATACTATATTTTGGCCTTAGATGCCTTCCCTAATCCTCAAGAATATGGGAACCTTGATCATGACCCTAGTTATGACCCTAACATTAGAGCCATCATCCCTTTTGGGCCACCTAATCATCGAACCAATTTCATCTATGGGGGACTCGACCATCCACTTCTTGCTTCTCATACCACCCCTCATATCTAAACATTTACCTATAACTTCTCATATCTAAATAAACCTACCTTTGCCAAAGCATACCTTCACATGTGTACTTGAAATGGGTTTAGCATTAGCCTTTACAAATAGGGACCTCATTAACTACCCATAATCAAAACCTAAAAACCTTGTGAGTTATTTGACCTTGGGTTCATACCATCAAAAGAACCCACCTCATTTAAACCTATTTCCATCATTGATGGGGATATCCCATCCTCACCAACCCCATCTCCCTCAAAGTCAAAAGATTTTGATATGATCCCATCTAACTTTTTTTATCAATATCATTAGTTTGGGCCCCATGACCTATCAAAAGGATGTCCAAACTAAAACCCTTCCTCTCATCCATCTTAAAATGGTAGAAAATGATTCTCCTACCATCAACACCATCCAACATTAGGATGATGATTCCATTCTCACCTACCTTGGTACAAGGGATTCTTCTATCCACAAATCCCTTCCTCTTGAGAATCAAATCACGTTGAATGAATCAACCATCAATGTCAACTTAGGTACTCAGGATAACCCTCACATTATCAAGATTGGGAAATCCTTAGATTTCATGGAGAAAAAATATTACCCTTCTTTCCTTCATGACCATAGCATAGCATTTGCTTGGTCGTATCAAGATATGCTTGAGATTAACCCTTCCATTGATCTCTATAACATTGTCACCCATCCTGACACTAAACCTATCAAAGAGGAACTTCAATGCCTCTTTTCTTTCAACTTCATCCAACCCATTGATTATCCTCAATGGGTTTCTAACATCATTCCCATTACCAAACCCATAGGGGGCCTTCACCTTTCTATCAACTTTCATGACTTCAACCTTATTTGTCCAAAGGATGACTTCCCTTTGCCTAACATCGACCAAATTTTTGATCTTATAGTTGGCCAAGAGATGTTATCTCTCATGGATGGTTTCTAATGATATAATTAGATCTTGATTGCTCCCAAAGATCAACATAAAACCTCTTTTATCACCCCATGGGGAACTTTTTTATATAGATTCATGCCCTTTGGTTAAAAGAATGTTGGTGCAACCTAACAATGTGTGATGACTTACATCTTCCATGACCTCATACATAAAATCATAGAGGAATATGTGGATGATCTCTTTAGGAAATCCAAATATCGTAAGGATCATCTAGATGTTCTCAAAAGCATCTTCAAATGCTAATCAATTTCCATGTCAGACTCAACCCCCAAAAATGTATTTTTGGGGTCCTTTTTGGAAAGCTTCTTAGCTTCATTGTTTCCCTTCAAGGAATCAAGGTAGACCTTACTAAAGTCAGAGCAATTTTAGAGATGCCACCTCTAACCCACCTTAAGCAACTCTGCAGCTTGTAGGGGAAGATCCAATCAATCTATCGATTCATCTCTTAATTATTAGATAAATGTCAACCTTTTCACCATATTTTCAAGAAAGATACATCTTTTAAGTGGACCAAAGACTACCAACATGCTTTCAATTAACTCAAAGAATATCTTATTTCTTGACCTATACTGACCCCTCCTAAAGAGGATCAATCTTTTTATCTCTACATCTCCACCATTGACCATTCCCTAGGGGCAATGCTCACTCACTGTAATGAACAAAATAAAGAGCAAGTTGTCTACTACATAATTTGAACACTTATAGAGTATGAGACTCAATATTCCCATCATGAGAAACTTTACCTCACCCTCATCTTTGTGGCTTCCAAAATTTTCCACTACCTTCTCAATCATAAAACCTATGTCATCACTAACATTGACCCACTCAAGTACATGCACTTCAAACCATACCAAAACCAATGTATGGCTAAGTGGCTCATGTTTTTAGCTGAGTTTGATCTTGATTTCCTTTATCAAAATTCAACTAAAGGGCAAGTGATTATTGATCAATTTTCCAAGCTCCTTTACTCGATAACGAACCTCTTCCTCTTACATTTCTATATGAGTCTATTAGAACTCTTTCTCAAGAGGACCCCACCTATCAAATGACCATGTTCTTTGATGGCTCCAAATTCCAACATGGTGGGGGTTCTAGAGTTATTCTCATTCCCCTTGATGGTGAACCTCTCCCCCTTTCCTTTAAACTTGACTTTGAGTACACTAACAATGTGGTTGAGTATGAATCCCTAGTCATAGGTCTCTAAACCACTCTATCCTTGGGAATTAAGACCATCAGTGTCTTTGGTGATTCCTAACTTGTGGTCAACTAGGTCAATATATATTATCAATGTAATAATTATATTACTAAAGTATAAATAGCTCCTAGATATACTTTTAACATCATTTGATCATTACCTTATCTAGTCAATTTCATGATCTACCAACAAGTTCACATATACAATGGCTTCCCTTGCTTCCTAAATCCCATCTCAACCCTCTAACTCAAAAATTTTTGTTATCCCACCATTTTATCACCCCATCTTACATCTATTTTGACCTTCCTACCATTTATAATGTAGAGCAAACTCCATCAAACATTTGGTATGAATAAACTTTTGATTACCTCAACCTTGGTATCATTCCTCCCAACCTCTCTAAGAATGCCTGAAGAGCCTTTGTTCAGAGTACCTCACATTATACCATACCATGGGGAATCCTTTATAAACACAACTTTGATGGCCTCCTTCTTCATTTCCTTTGTAGTTATGAAACTTCCCATGCTATCAAGGAAATACATGAAGAATTTATGGGGGACATTTTAGTGGTTTAGCCATAGCTAAATGCATCCTTTGCATTAGCTACTATTGGCCCACCCTTAACCAAGACTATTGTGATTGTAAAGAAGTGTGTCAAATGTCAACAAATGTTAATTTACACCATGTACCATCCCATGGCCTACAAGTATCCAAAGACTTTTGGCCTTTCTCATAATGGGGCCTTGATCTTATTATGGAAATCAATCCTCATTCCTCACAATGACACCAATCAATCATTACCACCACCAAGTATTTCACCAAGTGGGTGGAATCCATTCCTCTCATTTCTACCAAAGCCAAAAACATTATCAGCTTTATCAACTACCACATCATCTATCATTTTAGTTTTCCTCATAAGATCATCACTGATAATGATAAATCTTTTAAGAACAATAAATTCCAAGGTATATGTGATGAATTTGGCATTAAGTTATATTTTTCCTCACCTTACCATCTATAAATAAATGGATAGGCAAAATCCTCTGACAAAATTCTAACCAAAGTCATCATTGCTTCAGGTTGAGATTGGCACTTGCACATCCTTTTCACTTTATGAGCCTATCACACTAGCATTCAAACCTCTACAAGTGCTACCCCTTTTTCTTTAGTCTTTGAAGCAAAGGTAGTTCTGCCTCTTGAAGAAAAGATTCCCTCTCCTTATATATCTTTACAGGAGATCATTTTTAAAAGTGATTATCATCAAGAATGTCTAACATGACTTGAGCTACTTGAAGAGAATTACCTTGCAGTGCTTAACCATCTTTGTTTCTAGGAAGAATGAATCAAGCGCGTTGTTTCTCTCTATTTTTTTATTTTTTCTGAGTATGAAAATAAGAAACTATCAATAAGGGTAATGGTTATGAGAACCTTGTATAAAATGCACAAATGATCTAGATGATGGTGGATACTCCTTTTTGGCTAGAAATGAATAACCTACAATAAGAAAACACTAAGAAAACTTATTTGTTAGACAAGTAGCATAGTGGATTGCCTAGCTTGAACTAGTTCTTAGAAGCAAAAGCTTCTTAGGAGGTTATCAATCCACTTTCTTTAGATAATTAAATTTAAATGATAAAATAAAATATAATTTCATTAAATGACATCAAATATGAAATTTAATACAATTAAGATGGATGCTTTGCTAAGAAAATGACTAAATAAAGAAAACGCTAAAAGGCTAGTTGAGGCAAGGTTATGGTTTTGGTTTGGCAAATAGTCAAAAGGGAAAGATGGTTTGGTTGAGGTTGATAAATGATTGAAATGATCAATAAGTTGATGGTCAAAATCATCAATAAGATAGAAGGTAAATGGGTAAAAGGGATAAATGGTCAAGTTGGTAAATATGGCCAAGAGGAAAAAGGGGTCAAGTGGGTGAATTATGGTAAAGAGGTAAAAAGGGTCAAGTGGGTAAACATGGCCAAAGAAATAAATGAAGTGAAAAAGGGGAAAAAGAAGATTTGAAAGGTGAAAGGTATGGAGGTCAAGAGAGAAAAGGCCAAAGGAGATAATAAGTTGAAATGAAATAAATAAACAAGGTTACCTTTGAGATGGTTGTTGATGATGGTGTTGTTGATGATATTGTTGATGAAATCCTGGAGTGATTCTGGTAGAGCTTCGATGCTTTGAATATTTTCTCCACCAATATGAGGATAACCTCCTTCTCAAGTGGATAACGTCTTTTAAAAACTTGCAATAAAATGTTAATAACAAAAAATACTAATTTGTCACTTTCCAACTTAACCCTAGGTGAAGGAAAGGGGGGATTTATAGCATATGTTGTGAAGAGTCATGCCAAAATAGAAATAATAGATTTATGGGACCATTTTCGATGTGGCAAATAAGTTATTCAAAATGAGGTGGGTGGGGATTCCCATTTGGGTTGGTGAGTGTTCCATTTGGGTTAAGAAGACAAAAATGGGTGCCCTTTATCTTAAAGAGGTAGGTATCTTATTTTGGAGGTTGATTTCATGTAAAATACATGTTGACTAATGGTCCCTTGAGGGTAAATTTTCCATATTTCAAGGGGGGGCTTGTGATTCTTAAATGAGGTCCTCAAACACTTTGGGAAGGGTCCCAGGTGGGGTATGATGTCCCACATCAAGCCACATCACTTCTAAGCCATGTCACTTGCCATATCACCTCCCAAATCACCTTCCATGTCACATTCCATGCCACTTGCAATGTCATTATGAATAGTGATAGTGGGTCCCACAGTGACTGGTGATAGTGAATAGTAATTTCAAATAACATTTTCGAATAGTATTATGTGACTAGGAAAATAGTGATTTAGTTGGATTAATATGGGTTTTTTAAGTGTTAATAAGGTTTATGGGGTATTTAGCGGGATCCCAAGGCATTTAGTCATTGAAAATTGCAAGTACGTAGTTTTCCAATGTCTACATTTTACCCCTTTTTATTAGGCAACTTTGAATTAACAAGCTATAAAACAAAAATGAATCACCTGGTCAAAGTTCAAGGTGCTCTAAGTATGGGAGGAGGTGTTCCCCCTCAAACCAAGAGATGATGAGGGAAGGCTGAAACGAGTGTAGGTTTGATAAGTAGTTGGTGGGGAGGCACTAGGTGGCGCCATAAGGTAGTTAGGCATGTGAAATGCAAAAGGGTTCACAAAATACATCTAAGTGCAATAATCAAGATTATGCAGAGACTAAAGTTACCATGTTATTAAAAATAAGGTTAACCCTAAAAATACATGTGATAAGGATAACCGGTCCATAGTATTAGTCATAGTTGATCGAGTTAGGCCTATTAAGTCATCTAGACAGGTTCAATGTTGCTTTCAAGTATCTAGGGTAGGAAGTGCTCTTGTAAAAAAACATAATTGATTAGGTCCTGCATAAGGTGGTATAAACATTGAAAAGTTTAACATGGTAAGGTTGATCATTATGGTTAAATGTTTTTTCAAAACACACCAATGTTCTAGGTTAGAAGCAACCAATGTCAAGATGGACGTGGTAAAAGTGTGGGTGGATTGGGTATGGGTTAGAAAGGGATGGTCAAGCTTACTCTAGATGCATGTGACAAGTGGATGTTTCCTACATAGTTCTATGGATAGGAATCCAAAAATAACATCAGGTTGAATGTAGTTCTTTTGAGGTGAAGAGTGTTGGTTAACTTGGTTGCCCTAATTTGATATCATGTAGTTAAGTCTAGTTGAAGGATGTTGGAGAAAGTGAAGTTCTAAAAAGTTGGAAAATATGGGTATCAAATAGTTTTATGATTGGTTTGGTAGAAATGGTGGATGAGATTACCTAGGGTGCAATTAGATGATTGTGTCAACTATGCAAAAGGAATCTACAACCATGGATAAGTAGGTTCAAGCATGAAATTTTGATCACCATTTTTAAAAAAATGAGAAATATGCTTTACCAGGCTTTAGAAAATTTGGCACTACTCGAATTTCCATGATGATCTGACGAGTTCTTTTATCACCATCTAAATAAGTTGATATTATGCACACTTCACAATAATGTTATTAATAGGCTATGGAAGGGTATGATTCAATAATTTGGGTAAACAAAGTAGTAGAGTAGGTAATTGAGAAGTGGCAAAGATTTAAACCCTTGACCTTTGAGTCAATGGGACCCCAAAATAAGTAAGCATTGAGTTTTGAGGGAATTCATAGAAAAATTCTGAGGGGTTTTGGAATATAGAGTGAGGCAAATAATAATATTATTATTTAAATGAGGGAGCAAGTCGTGGATTGTGATTAAAGAGTAGGGCTATTTCAAGGCATAAGAAGATGTAGTCTAAGAAGGGAAAATCAAAGGAATTTATTGGTTGGAAGGTTAGGGCATGTGAGAGGGTATGACTATCATCCCCATATGGGTATCCCAAATCTTCCATTTGAAGGTGGTTTTAGTTTTGACTCTAATATCTTTGAAGGTTAGAGTAAAAGGGGTTTAAAATAGGAAAGACTAGAGGGGGTGGGGAAAGAATCTTCATCCTGATGGCTTAGCAACACTCAGGCTTTTTGGTTGGTTGTATGACCCCATAGTCCTAGCCAATTATGTCATAAAGCCATAGGATTGGTATATATCTCACAATAAACCAAAATTGAGTGGAAGACTTTTGAGGCCGTAGCATGCTCAAAATAGGTAGAGGGTTTAGAACGGAGAAAGGTGATAGGTAGGGTGAATGAATTAGCTAGAGAGGTATAAAAAAGAGGGTCTAAGCACAACACACAAGGCATTAAAAGAAGAAAGGGATGCACCTAAAGTTATGAACCTGACCAGATTTTGTACATTAAGGAAAGGGCATGGAAGACATAAGGAAGTAGATAAGCATATGCATGTAGAATTAATTAAACTAGGGACTGCACTCTAATGAGTGAGAAGGTGGAGTGTCAATGGGAGAGAATAATGGATTTTCAACAAGGGATGAGGTGAAGGTAGACTATGAGATAAATAAAGAAATAGGTAGAGAAAATAACAAGGTTATAGATAAAGATGAAGGTGGAGAAGGATGGAAGGAGCCAAGCATGGTCATATAAGAGGAAAAAGAAGGTCAGAAAGAATAAGGAATGTCCTCAAGACAATAAAAATGAAACGAAATAGAGAAAATGGAAAGGATGGTGGAAAATAATGAAAGGAAATGAGATGAAGATAAAGGATGAAGATCAAAGATGATAAGAAGAAAAAGAAAGAATTGAAGTAGGGATATAAAGCAAGGATACTCACACAGATACAAAAGATAAGTGAGTATCGAGATGGAAAGAGGAAAATGGGAATGCAAAAGGCAAAAGGCAAGAACTAAGAAGAAGAAAAGAGGTAATTATGGAAGACTTCTCATAGGACAAATACCCAGGGAGAAACTAGTTGTGGAGAAAAAAAAAGAAGACAAAAAAGATGAAAGGATGGAAAAAAAGCAAATAAGAAGAATGAAAAATGGGTACGATGGGAAAAATGGTGAAATGGTAGAGAGTAGTGGTACACATAAAGAAAAATTATAGTTATAAAAAAAACAAAAATATTGAAAGATGCACAATATGATGGGGAATTGGTGAGGAAAAGAGAGTGACAAAGAGGCTAAGACAACTAGCAAAGGGCAAGGGGAGATGATGAGGATGGTGAAAGAAGTTGAAGGGGATAAAGGACAAGGTTGGTAATATGTGGAGAGAGAGACCAAAAACATGAGAAGTGGGTGAGGGAGTGAGTTGTGAAGTATGTGTAAGGAAAGGTGACGAGGAGGCTAGTGAGGTAGAGTAGGTGGTGGTTTTATGAGAGATAAGAATGGCCAATGAGAAAGGCTATCAACCTTTGTGTTAAAAGAGATTAACAAGCTAGAAAAGTGGTTAAAAGAGATTGATAAGTTGAAGGGAGGGAGGTGGTGAGGGGATAAGTAGAGAATTGGAGGAAGAGATTTTAGGTGAGAAGGGAAAATAAAATAAAGGATGCAACTGAGTTGACTTCAGTAATTGAGCGATGCCTACATAGTCCAAAAAGACCTTTTACCGATGTAGTTCTCCTAACAATGGGGGAAAAACTTAAGAGGAAGTATTAGATGGTGTTAAAACATAAGGTCATTGAAGAAATAATTCAAAGCTTCCTTGATGTAGGATGCCCTAAACAAGAGGGTGTTGTTAGCGATGGAAAGAGTGAGAAGTAAAAGGGGATGGGAATTAGTTATTAGTGGCTGATTTGCCCTTAAAAGTGAAGCAGCACCTACATAGTCCATGGACATTAGGCCAATGTAGTTCAACAAGGTTTAAGTGAGTGGTGTTCAAATTGGCTACCCCAATTTGATGGACCATATGGGTTAGTTTGGTCTGAGGGAGAAGGCTTTGTAAAATAATAGTTTTGGGTTTTGGGGAAGGTGTCAGTGAAAGTGAATGGTGTAGACTGGTAAATAGTTACCATAATGAACCCACATTTAGTAAAATTAGAGATACGAGTGGGTAAGGTAGGATAAATTAAAAGGGAACACAATGATAAGTACCATAAATGATCTTTAATGGAGCTAATCCAAAGAAGAGGTGCCTTTGTTAGGAGGTTATACCTTCTATAATTATGTGAGGGTAGGAGTTTGGAGATAGTGTCGACCACTATGAGATAATTTTTAAGAGGTGGGGGTCTATCCAGATCTACAAGGTCACTTTGGCCAAGGTTCATCACTACTACAAGCCATGTTTTAAGGGTAGTAGTGAATTGATGACCTACAAAGAATTTTTTTAATGGTCAAGTAGATTCTACAAGTAAGGAAGTTAGCAACATGGTGAGAGATAGAGGATGGACCTTACCTAACCCAAGAGTTGCATGGGTAGGCTAGACAAATGGTGGCCATGTTTGCATCCTCTATTCCATATTCATGGAACCAATGACTTATTGGTTTTGCTAGTTTGGGTCTCACTGATAAGAAGCTGCATGGCCAGGAGAAGATGGTGGTTCACTTGCTATGGATGAACATTCAACTAGCACAAAAGAAAAGACTACCATGTTGGAGCAGGTACTACCAATGGTTAGGGTCTGACATTTAAAGCTTGTGGCAATGGGCTAGTAGTAAGGGGAGGGTAGAGGGGCCAATAATGTGAATGTATTAGTGTGAAGTCATGATGACCTACCTCTGATGGAAGGGCTTTTACAATAGCAAGGGTTTGGGAGTTACCACCATCAACAATAGTGGTAGTTTTGAAGGCATGATCGTTATAGCAACGCATGGTTGGAAGCCAATTTAAATCAACCAAGACAAATGTGATAATGATGAAAATTACCCCCAAGCCTACAAGGTTCATGAGATGACATATCAAGGAAAGACATCAGATGTGAATCAGATGATAAGGGCAACAAAAAGATATCATGATGGTGCATAATGGCTTTATCGAGATGACCAATCATATCAAGGGTGATGTGTCCATGTGAAAAGGTAGGTAGAGATGACCATTTCTAGTGGGAATACTATTCAAGGGAATCAATGACATCATATGACCTTCTCAGTCGATAAAATGGAGAACTAGGTCATTGAGGAAGAATGGGCAGGTATTCTATTTAAAGAATCATGATAAGGACTAGTACCAAGATCAAATCATGTCCTTCATGTGAGCACATCTACCTTCACATAATCATCATTCAACTTTCCATTTCAAATGATGGTGTATGTCCCTCTATGCACTAAAACTACCATCTTCAACCACATTCATCATCAAAAACAATAGCAATAATGAAGAGGAGTGTCATCCCCTCTTCCCATACTAATGTTACCATCTAGCTCATGAGGCAAACTTTCTTAAATAAATGATGCCTTCTTCATAAGGTATGTCGATATATGCATGTGCTTTAGGCCATGTATAATCTGATGACTATGTATGTGTCATGTAATTCTACTCACCCTAATTAAAATATTACACATTTTGTTATGTATAAAATGTGTTGGATGTCATTGGTCAAATGGTATCATGCTTAAGGTTGTGTGGATACTTATAAATGTTATGGTTATGGTTATAGTTATGATTGGTATGGTTATGGTTTTTATAATCTCATTGAATGTAAAAAGAATGATTATTGTTGTTGCAACACTGTGAGGAAAAAGTCATGAGTAAAACACCAACCACGCATATTAAGGACAGGGCACAATGTATTATTATTGACAAGGACTAAAAAAAGACCCAAAGTGGGATTAGCTTAGTGAATATAAGCCCCTCAAACACTACGCATGAATGGTCGTTAGTCAATAAAAAAAAGTTTCTTGATCACAGGGTGTTTAGTAAGCTCGAGATCCCTTGATTTATAGACAGTCTAAAGGGAATATGAGTGATGGGTGGTGTGAAGGGTAATGGGTGATATATTTGATAACTGTATGTGAATTAATTTGCCCCTTTTATAGGTGACCTAAGAATGGTAATAGCTAAGTCCATGTTGTATTCTAGATGTAGACTAATCAATGCAGGAAGTCTATATGTGGAAGCCAATTGTCGCTTCCAACTTATTATGTTGTTGTATATCTATTTGTGGCTTTAGAATTTGTTGTGATAGTGGGTATTTTGATTTATTTTTGTATATGGGAAGTTGATCGATGTGGGAAGATTCTAATAAATTGCTCTGCTTTTGACAAAGTAAACTTAGCCATCTTTCAAGGGAGTGGTCTAAGCTTATTGTCTTTATTTAATGATCTTGATAGTTGTCCTTCAAGGGAGCAGTCTACCTTACATTTGGCAATTTTTATTTTATTTTTGGGTAGTTGTCCTTCGAGGGAGCAATCTACAATGCTTAAGATATTGACCCAAGTAATTGTTGCAAGATGAAATGTTTTTAGACATGGACCAATCTAATTAGGTTCAGAGGTTTACCACTATGAGAGAAAGACTTTACACAAAAAGGTCAATCATATGTGAAAGTGTGTGGTTTTGAGAGATAATGACCATGGGATTTCATATTGTTAGAGACAAAAAGTATCCATGAGAACCATGTTGTGGGTAAAGCCGTGGTACCCATATTTAGGATTAGGCCATGACTGTGATGGTTAATCACATGGTTCTATGTTGTAATCAATTGTCCTCAAAAGGGGAGGATGAAAGTGGGTGAAGGTTAAAATCTCATAATCGAGGGATGAGCTTAAGTTAGACAAACAGGTGAGCTTGATCCTTCTTTAATAGAAAAATTGATGTAGATGCAAAATGTTAAGAGGCTCAGGTTCTAGTTTGCCTTCAAGAGAGGAGAAATGATAAGATCTTGATCCATACTTATGGGTAATGATGTAAGGTTCAAGCCAATTGAAAGTAAACTTGCCTCATTTACTCTTATCCATGTTGGTCATGTGTTGGTTTTCTTTTAGGATGAGATCATTGATATTGAATTCTCGTTGTTTGAGGTGCTTGTTATAAGTATGGGTAATATGCTCTCAATAGATATGAAGATGGTTAAGGGCAAAAAGGTGATGTTTATTAAGTAATTTAAGGTGTGTGAGGTGTTCTTGAAAATAATCCTCTTCAAAAATGATGTCATGAAAGGAAATATGAAGAGAGGGAATTTGGACTTTAAGAGGTTGAACAGCCTCTACGCCAAAGACCAAAGAAAAAGGTGTAACACCTTTTGTGGTTTCTAATACTAGTATGATAGGCCCATAAAATAAATGGGATGTGTATGTGCCAATCCTGGACTGAATTACTTACAACTTTGGTCAACATTTTGAAGAGAGTTTTTTTGGAGGCTTCTGCATGTCCATTTTCCTGTGGATGGTAAGGTAAGGAATGGTTGAGTCTAATGCCAAAAGAATCACAGAGGGCTTGAACTTTTTTGTTTTTTAATGATTTGTCGTTAGCTATTATGATCTTGTGAGGGACCCCAAAATGACAAATAATGTGATGATTGATATAATATATAACTTTTTTGGCTTTAATGGAGATAAAGGGGATGGACTCCACCCATTTAGTGAAATATTATATAGTAGTGATGATATATTGGTGTCACTGAGAAGAGTGAGGATTGATTTTTCCAATGAGATCCAACCCCCACTGTGAGAAGGGTCAATAATCCATGGATATCTAAAGGTTGTGAGAGGGTGTGTGACGTAAGTTATCATGTTATTGGCATTTAACACACTTCTTTACATAGTCACAGTAGTCCTGATTGAGGGTAGGCCAATAGTAACCCAGGCATAAGATTTTTTTAGTGATAGTGAGGCCACTAAAATGTCCCCCACAAACTCCATCATGGGTTTCTTTGATGACATGAGGAATCTCATGACTATGTAAACAACGGAGAAGTCCATCAAAGCCATGTTTATATAGGATTCCCCCTAGTATGGTATCACGAGAGGTGCCATGTACAAAGGCCTTCTGGGCATTCTTTGAGAGGTCAGGTAGAATGATGCCCAAGTTAAGGTAATTAAAGGTTTGGTCATACCAAACATTAGGAGGTGATGCCTCCACACTGTAGATGGTTGGAAGGTCTAAACTAATATATGAGGGCCTAATGAAATGGTGGATGGTGACAAATAATTTGGATTCCACAGGTTGAGAGGGTATTCGAGATGCAAGAGAAGCCATTGTGTCTATAAATTTGTTAGTAGATCAAGGCACTAATTAGATTTGATAATGTTTAAAAGATGTTAGGATCTCATCAATGAGGATATTATACTTTTGTAAAATGTCATTTTTACAAGGATAGGACACATTGACCTAGTTAATCATGAGTTGAGAATCATCAAAGATAGAAATAGTTTTGATTTTTAAGGTGAGAGCAGTTTGGAGATCGATGACCAAAGCTTTGTATTCTACCATGTTGTTAGTACATTCAAAGTTGAGTATAAAGGATAGTGAAAGGGGTTCACCATGACAAGGTATGAGAATTATTCCTACACCCCCACCATGTTGACATTTAAAGCCATCAAAAAACATGGTCATTTGGTAAGAGGGTTCTCCCTAAGAAAGAGTTATAATAAACTCATTGAGAAATGTCAATGGAATGGGATGGTTATCTAGGAGAGGGGATTTATCTAATTGATCAGCAATGACTTGCCCCTTAATTTATTTTTGGTGAAGAAACTCAAGATCAAACTCAGCCATAAGTATGAACCACTTAGCCATATGATGATTTTGGTATGGCTTAGAGTGCATATACTTGAGTGGGTCTGTGTTAGTGATAACATATGTTTTATGATTAAGAAGGTAGTGATGAAGCTTAGAGGTAAAAAAAATGAGAGCAAGACAAAGCTTTTTAGGATGGGTATATTGTGTCTCATACTCTAAAAGCGTGCAACTGATATAATAAATGGATTGCTCCTTGTTTTGTTCACTTGATGAACTAGCATGGCACCTAAAGAGTGATCAATGGTGGATATATAAAGGTAGAAAGGTTGGTCATCCCTACGTGGGATAAGAATAGGTGGAGAAATCAAGTACTCTTTGAGTGAATCAAAGGCTTGTTGACAATATTTGGTCTATCTAAAGGAGGTTTCTTTCTTCAAGAGGTGGTGAAAGGATTGGTATCTATCTAATAATTGAGATATGAAGCAATAGATAGATTGGAGTTTTCCCTATAGACTACAAAGTTGTTTAAGGTTTGTTGGAGGAGGCAATTTTAGGATGGCCTTGACTTTAGCAAGTTCAATCTCAATTCCATGAAGGGAGATGATAAATCCTAGAAGCTTTCTAGATAAAACCCCAAAAATGCATTTTTGGGGATTGAGCTAAACATGAAATTAGATCAGTCAGTCAAAAATGATAGTAAGAACAGATAAATGGTCCTTGTGATGTATATATTTTCCAAGGAGATCATCCATATAATCCTCTATAATTTTCTAAATAAGATCAAAAAAAACATAGGTCATGGCCTATTGATATGATGTTCCTGTGTTTTATAAGCCAAAAGGCATGACCTAATAATAGAAAATTCCCCAAGGAGTAATGAAGGAAATTTTATGTTGGTCTGAAGGGGCGCTCAAGATCTGATTGTATTCTAAAAACCCATCCATGAGGTATAATGTCTCATGACCTATGGTAAGGTCAACTAGTTGGTTGATGTTGGGCAAAGGAAAGTCATCTTTGGGGCATGCAAGGTTAAAGTCTCAAAAATCCACACAAAGGTGGAGTCCCTTGGTGGGCTTGGTAATGGGAACAATATTAGAGACCCATTGTGGGTAGTCAATGGGTTAAATAAAGTTGATAGATAAAAGATGTTGAAGTTATTCATTGAGGAGAAGAGCTATACAAAGGTGCATTTTACAAAGCTTTTGCCATGTCGGCTTAGCCTTTGGACAGGTAATGATGTTATGAAGCGTGATGGAGGGGTCAATCCCAAAGATATCCTGATAAGACCAAGTGAATGTGATTCTATGGTCCCAAAGGAAGGTAGGATATTCACGTTGCTCATTTGAGTCCAAAGATTGACCCAGTTTAATGATATGAGGATTCTCCTAGGTTCCTAAGTTAACATCAATAGTTGATTCATTGAGCATGGTTTGTTATTCTGGAGGGAAGGATTTATGGATGGGAGAGTCTCCTACACCAAGGTAGATGAGGATAGAATTATCATCTTGGTACTGAATGGCATAGATGGTGGATGAATCAAGGTTCATCATTTTGGGGTACATAAGAGGAAAGGTTTTAGTTTGGCCATTGTATTGATAGGTCAGTGGGCCTAAACTAACGATACTAATAAAAAAATTGGATGGGATGATGTCAGAGTCTTCAAATGGAGTTGGTAAGGGTAGAGGTTCTTCAAATTAGAAAGGTGAGGCTGATAGGGGTAGAAGTTCCTCAAGTGGGATTGGTGCAGTTGGAGGTTCTCCAAATGGGATAGATAAATGAGGTTGGAGGATCGTCGATAGTGGTGAGAACTAGTTTTGGTGATGTGGGTTCTTCTGAGGGAATGTATCCCAAGATAAAGAAATCATGAGGTTTTGTGTTTGACAATGGGAAGTTCATGAGGCCCTTTTTCATAGAGTCTAAAACTAAACCCCTTCTAAGCACATTGATGAAGGTACATCTGGGCAAAGGTCAAATTCCTAAGATAAGAAAAGTTAGAAGTGAATTGCTAGATATAAGGCATGATGATGGGATCAAAGAGTGTTTATCAAGTCCCCCATACACAAAATATGTTCTATTGTTAGAAAGGCCAAAGGCGACAAGGGTACCAATATTGGGATCATAAGATGGATCATTTTTGAGATTCCCAAATTCATGTAGAGAAGGGAAAGCATCCAAAACTAGGAGTCAATATTCCCCTAGTGTGAGATGTTGAAATGTGGATTGTAAGGGGTTTTTTATCAAGATCTAAGATGAAGGGATGGTTGAACTAGTGGATGTTTCCTTATTGTTGTAAACATAAGTGTTGGTGGGTGCAGTTGATGTAGTGGTTTGGTTAAAGGTTCATTGTGGAGGGGGAAAAGGTGGAATGAGGATGTCATTAGGCTGATATGTCATATTACAAGAAATGAAGGGATGCAAATTATCTTTGATTGTAATGACTTGTCCCTCATGTTCAAATCTGATACATTAGTGAAGGGTAAAAGGGACACAACCTATGGCTCAAATCCAAGGGTGATCAAGTAACACATTATATTAAAACTCACCTTCTATAACATAAAATAGTTCAAGAATAGTTTGAGGCCCCAAACGGATGTGTAAAACAACTATTCTCAGAGTGTTAGCCAAGATATCATTGAATGATCAAATAACTATCGAGCTTTCAGACATGATTATTTTAGGTAGTTGAATTTGATCATAAGCATGAGAGGATATGATATTGATACTCGTTCCCCTGTCAATCATGAATCTTTTGACATGTGTTTGATAGATGGATGTGATGATGAAAAGAGGGGGATCAAGGTCTTCCCTATGATATGTAAAAAATGTAGATTCTTGAAAAGTGACCATGGCAGCATGTTGGATGGCTCCAATCAAAGATGCAAGAGGTTAGAGATCATCTAGTTGAACCTCTATAGAATGCAGTGCTTTGATTAAAGCATGATGATGTTGAGGTGAGGTGATAATTAAGTCATAAAGGCTCATTTTGATTGGTGTTTGGTGAAGTTATTTTAACACTAAGCATTAGATGAATGGAGATGCATTAGAAGAAGAAGGGGCTCCCAAAATGGAGACTTTGGTCTTGGGTGGTTGTGAGTGTGAAGGTGAAGGTGAAGGTGTAGTTATTTGGGTGTGGCTGGTTGGTTGGGGAGTGGAAGGATAAGACCATGGATTGGCTACCTTGGCCTTTCCCTTTTCATTTTTTTAGATGGTTTTAACCATATCCCTTTGTTGAGCTCAAGACTGAGTAACCATATGAATGGTATTAATAAGGGGGATGGTTACTTTCTTTAGTTTTTCTTCTTCACTCCTTGGTGGAATTAAGGAAGTGGATGATTGATAGGTCGATTGGATAGGTGGTAGAAGAGGCAAGGGACTTAAAAAAGATTCATCTAGTAGATCATCTTCTTCCAAAAGGCCATGAATAATTGATTGAAGGGCTTTAAAATTTTCTATATCATGCCCAGGGGTCATATGATAAATAAAAATCAAATTGTCCTTGAACGAAGTTGGCTTTTGGTGAGTGGGGTCAAAAGTATTGATTGGTGGTAATATAATGATAGAGGCTTACAATAATCTTTGTAAAATGGTTGTATAAGATTCTAATAAAGATTTAGAAGGTGGTGAAGTTTGAACTCTGGGTGTAGGGATCTTATGGGGTAAAGTTTTTTGGATAGAAGGTGTGGTTGGTGGAGTGAGTTTGGTTGGTGGTTTAGGAAGAATTGGCTTAGTTGTAGTATGTTCAGGAATTGAAGGTCTAGATGATGAGGGTTTAATGGATGGGAAAGTGGATGGAGAAAGGTTGGTAAGGAATGATGATGAACTAGAGGGTTGGGTTGTTATAAACAGAGAAAGGGGATATGGGTTTTTGGAAGAAGATAGGTAACGGGAATGGTGGAAGGATATGGTAAGAAAATAGAGGGTAAAGGTAAAGGTAGTGGTATGGGCCTAACCTAAGGTTGTGGCCTAGGCAACCCTCCCTTTTTAATAGGTTTAATTAGATTTGGCTTTGATTGGGTTGATATGGTTAAATCCAATCTCAATGGAGAGTGAGCGAGATAAAGCATGGGAAGGATCCCTAAAAAATTTTGTGGCTTGATGAAAGAAGAATAGGGTGATTTGACAATTTTAGATGAGGGTAGGTTAGATGGTTCACTAGTGACCTTAAGAGGGATAGTTGGTGGAGTTATAGTAATAGGCTTGAGGGTAGACTCAAGTGAGGTGGAAGGTTTAGATTTGCTTTGATACGAGAGTCTAAGCCAATGCCAAAAGGTGGCTCTATCAAAGTTAGGTTGGGAGGTAAATTCCAATCTTTGAATGAGCCAAGAAAAAAGTTTATAAATGGGTCTTTTTCTCTGATCATTGGTTTCAACGTGTAAGCCCTTTGAGGAAGAAGATGGAGTGGTTTCAATATTTCTATCTTTTGTGGAAGGTTTGAAAGGTGATGATTGGGCAAATGAGGGTAAGGTTTTTTTGGAAATAGGTTCTAATGGAAGTATAGATGGTTCTGTAATAATATTGGTGGGGGTAATGATTTTAGATGGAAGGGTAGGCATAGTTTCTTCTTGGTTTTGGTTATCTAAAGAAGTAGGTGGTGTTTCTACTTGGATTAGAGGGGTGGATGAAATGGTCAATGGTATGTTTATCTCCTTGGGTATTTTCACCATAGGAGAGGTGGATGGAACTATGATTTCATCCAAGGAAGTGAAAAGGGTAGCTACTTCCTCCATTTGGGCACCTGGAGAAATAGGTGATGGTGGATTGTTTTCCTCTATTTGGGTAATAAAGGTGATGACCTTCTCAGCAATGGGAACTTTACTAATGACATTAATTACATGTGCCTCATGTGAGTTAGAGGATTCAGGTTGGTTTTCATGGTGTTGGGTTGAAGGTGGATGATTTGGGAATGGTTTTTGGAAAATATCAAGAGATTGGTTAGAAGTATCATTTGGGTTATCAAACACAAGCTCCCATTTATCAATTAAGTCCTAAAAAATGCTTTTAAAGGTATTGCATCTATCAGTATCATGTCCAACAAGTCGATGATAATCACAATGGCCATTCTCATTATACCACCCAAGAAGGGGGTGAGAAGTATCAAATTGTTGAGGGGACTTGATGGGTGGAAGTTGGATTAGATTGGTTTTAAGTAATTTTTCTAAGATTGATGCATAAGACTCCCTAATCAAGGTAAATGGTTTTGAAGTATCCTAGTTTTGGGTATGGTTTTGGTGGTTGGAAGGATTTTTGGTTTGAGGTGTTTGGTTAATAGTTAGAGGAGGCATGGTTTTGAGAACAACCAAATGTGTTGATGCTTTTGCTTTAGAATTGGTTGGGTTCATGGTTTTGTTGGTGGATGAGTTAGTAGATTTGAAACTAGAATATTTATTTCAAAGCTTCAACTTCCCTTCATCAATAGAATGGTTTTCCAATTTGTGGGCCATAGTGAATGCTTTGTCAAAGGTCCTAAAGGTTTAGACTTGGAGAGTTGGAAAAATATGCTTGGTATACCCATGATAGAATAATTCAATCAATTTAGGTTGGGGTAATGGGAAGGTAAGTTGATTGATGAGGCCCCTCCATCTAGCAATGAAATCAATAATGGATTCATAATTAAATTGTTTGATGGAGTATAGGTCGCTAATGGAAACCTTTTTATATATGTTTACTAAAAAGTGTTCTAAAAAGGTTTGTGTCAATTGAGAGAAAGAAAAGATAGAATGAGTAGGAAGGGCACTATACCAGTCAAGGGCAGCTCTGAATAATAACATGGGAAAGGTCTAGAGGAGGAGAGCATTATCATAAGTGATCAAGTAACAAGCATGATGAAAATCTCTTAGGTGCTACCGAGGATCCTCTTTACCTTGGAATTTAAAAAATTTGGGCAATTCCCACTGATGAGGGTAAGTGTGAATGGGCACAGATAGATGGATAAGCTCGTTACAAATTTGGTCATAAGATAAAAGATTAGTTGAGGTGGATATGGATGAATCCAAACTAGTCATTTTGTCCATTAGCATTTTGATTAGATTAGGTTGAGGTTGGGAAGCTGTATAATTAAGAGGTGTATTTTGTTAGGGTTGTGTTGTAGCAATGTATGAATAGGCAATAGATGGTGCTAAAGAAGCCACATATTGATAAGTGGTGCCAAAAGGTTGATATAATGGCACATAATAACTACTTGGTATGAAAGATTGGGTGGAGGAAGGCATGTACCCTTGTGGGTGAGGGACATACCGGTAAGTCGTCATAGGTACTTGTTGAGAAAAAGATGTGGTTGGTATGGTCGAGGTAGGAGGAAGTTGGGAAATTTGAGGTTGGATAATTACTCAAGTGTTGATTGGGGGAAGGTTTTGAGGTATGGAGAGCACTAGGATTTGAAGTGGGACTATGGTTAAGGGATTGGTTGCAACTGAAGGGAAGATATAAGCCAAAATGGAAGATAATGCACTAGTGGATGGGGTATAGGTAACAAATGGCAAGGTTGAACCCATATGGGGTGTGACAGGAGGTGTTTGGTTGGGGGGTAGAAGATTGGTTTGACGTTGGGTAGATGGGGTGTTGGAAGAGGCCTGTGTCAATGGTTGGGTTGAAGTGGTACCTACCATAAGGTGAGATGGCATGCCAAGAGAAAGATCAGAAGAAGGAACCAAAGCAAGTGGGGTATGGTGAGGTAATGTGTTGAGGTAATGTTTTAAAGCCATCAGATTATTATCAAGGAAGGAATTAAAGTTTGGATCTCCCCTAGATATGATTGGGATTCTAAAAGGATAATGTGGTGGAGGAGAATGGTTAGGTGAATCATGAGGAGATTTTTCAACATCTAAGATATAATCCATAGATGAAGAATAAGGTGGTGGTTGTTTGTTTTGATTTCTCACTTATTGTCTAGTTGAAACCATATGAGAAAATAAGGAATGTTATTGCAATACTCACCCCTCAAACAAAGAGTAAAAACAAAAATTTCAAAGCAATCAATACATACACTAAGAAGTGTGTTTTATCCTTAGGATTACTTTGAAATTGCTTTTGGCTTATACCTTAAAGAGTGTGATAAGGGAGGTTGGATTGAAAAATGGGTACTAAAGTGGAAGTCTATATATATTTTTAGGTTGTTTAGGTGCTCAAAAGAAAAATCTGTGTTAAAATTCAGTACATGGCTTGGTGTTTGGGGCTTGCTCCCCTCACTTCAAGATCTCGCAACCAGTGCGGGTGCTTAAACAATATATATCGAGTCCAGAGTTTATACTCAACTAGAGAGCTGAGTTGGTTCTCCCCTTGGTGATGAAATCCAAGTGGGATAGCCATGAGTGGGTAAGGTTGTCACCAGGTGATGAAATCCTAATCGGTCTTTGTCTTAAGTATTATTTTTATGTGTAAATTATTTTATGGTTTAGTTTTGTGTGTGATAACAAGTGTGAATGCTATGATAAGATTAATTTGCCTCCTAAGTTACTAAATGAACTAAAATTAGTAAGCAATCAATGAATGCCAATGGTTGATTTTTAAGCCCAAAAAGAAATGATTTTTTTCAATGATCAAACAATTAATGAGGAAAGGTAACTAGGTCCCACCGGGCATGCCAAAATGTTTCTCTCTATTTTTTGCTTTTTTCTAAGTATGAAAAGAAGAAACTATCAATAAGGGTAATGGTTATGAGAACCTGGTATAAAATGTGCACATGATCCAAATGATGGTGGATACTCTTCTTTGTCTAGAAAGGAATAACCTTTAGTAATAAAACACTAAGAAAATTTGTTTGTTAGATAAGTAGCAAAGTCGATTGCCTAACGTGAGCAAGGTCCTAGAAGTGAAAACTTCCTAGGAGGTTGTCAATCCACCTTCTTTGGATAATTAAATTGAAATGATAAACTAAAATATAATTTCATTAAATGACATCAAATCTAAAATTAAATACAATTAAGATGGATGTGTTGCTAAGAAAATGACTAAATAAAGCAAACGTTAAAAGGCTAGTCAAGGCAAGGTTATGGTTTTGGTTTGGCAAATAGTCAAAAGGGAAAGATGGTTTGGTTGAGGTTGATAAATGATTGAAATGATCAATAAGGTGATGGTCAAAATGATCAAGAAGATATAAGGGAAAAGGGTGAAAGGGATAAATGGTCAAGTTGGTAAATATGGCCAAGAGGCAAAAGGGGTCAAGTGGGTGAATTATGGCAAAGAGGTAAAAAGGTTCAAGTGGGTAAACATGGCCAATAAAATAAATTAAGTGAAAAAGGGGGAAAGGAAGAGGTGAAATGTGAAAGGTATGGAGGTCAAGAGAGAAAAGGCCAAAGGAGATAATAAGTTGAAATGAAATAAACAAACAAGGTTACCTTTGAGATGGTTGTTGATGATGGTGTTATTGATGATATTGTTGATGAAATCTTGGAGTGATTCCAGTAGAGCTTTGATGATTTTAATATTTTCTCATCCAAGATGAGGATGACCTCCTTCTCAAGTGGATAACCTCCTTCAAAAACCTACAATAAAATGTTAATAATAAAAAATATTAATTTGCCACTTTCCAACTTAACCCTAGGTGAAGGAAAGGGGGGGATTTATAGCATATGTTGTTAAGAGTCATGCCAAAAGAGGAATAATAGATTTATGGTTCCATTTTATATGTGGTGGTTCAATTGGTCAAAATGAGGTGAGTGGGGATTCCCATTTGGGTTGGTAAGCATCCCATTTGGGTTAAGAAGTCAAAAATGGGTGCCTTTGTCTTAATAAGCTAGGTATCTTATTTTAGAGGTTAATTTCATGTAAAATACATGTTTAATAATGTTCCTTTGAGGGTAATTTCTTCCATATTTCAAGTGAGGCCCTTGTGATGCTTAAATGAGGTCATCAAGCACTTCGGGAAGGGTCCCAAGTGGGGTATGATGTCCCACATCAAGCCACATCACTTTTAAGCCATGTCACTTGACATATCACCTCCCAAATCACCTTCCATGTCACTTGATGTGTCACATGCCATTCCACTTGCCATGTCATCATGAATAGTGATAATGGGTCCCATAGTGACTAGTGATAGTGAATAGTAATTTTGAATAGTAATTTCAAATAGTATTTTTTAATAGTATTATGTGACTAGGAAAATAGTGATTTAATTGGGTTGATATGGGTTTGTTAAGGGTTAATAAGGTTTAGGGGGTCTTTAAGGGGGTCTTGAGGCATTTAGTTATTGAAAATTATAAGTGCGTAATTTTCTAGTGTCTACACGTGCTTATAACAAACACCTAAAAGAATGAGAATTCGTTATCAAAGACCTTATCTTAAAGGAAAACCAACATGTAACCAACATGGATAAAATTAAAGGAGGAAAAATTGATATCAATTGGATTGAACCTTACATCATAACCCATAAGTATGGATTAGGAGCTTATCATTTGTCCTCTCTCGAAGGCAAACCAGAACCTGAGCCTCTTAATGCTTCGCATCTGCATCCTTTATTTTGTTAAAGAAGGATCAAACTAATCTTACTGTCTAACTTAATCTTGTCCCTTGATTTATGATATTTTCACCTTCACCTAGCTATCCCTCCCCCTTTGAGGACAACCGATTACAACATAGAACCATGTGATTAACTGTCACAGTTATACCCTGATCTTAAATATAGGTACCACCGATCTATGTAGTATGGTTCTCATGGATACTTTTTGTCTCTAATCAAAATAAATCACATGATCATGTTTATCTCAAACACCCTTTCTAACTATCACTAACCTTATTATGCTAAAAGTCTTGCCCTCATAAAGGTAAACCTCTAAGCCTAATTAAACTTGTCTATGTCTAAAACCTTGCAATCCAAAACAAATATCATTTGGGTCACATATTTCTAGCATTGCAGACTGCTCCCTTGAAGGATAGTTGCCTAAAATCCTCTAAATTTCTTAAAAAATAGATTGCTCCCTTGAAGGATAGCTACCAAAATAAACAAATCCAAACTTAGGCCATTCCCTTGAAGGATGGCTAAGTCAAATGGGTTAAAAGTAATCATTTGAAGCTTTTCACATTAATCAACCTCAAAAAACATCAAAAACAAAATCAATAAACAAAAGACCCTATATTAAAATTATCTATCCTAAGAAAGCTACAATCAGCGTTCATATCTAGCATTAGTAGACTTTCTGCATCGATCAGTCTACACCTAGTATTAAGACATGGACTTGTCTAGTTCAATTCTTAGGTCACCTATAGAAGGGGAAAACTAACCCACATAAGGTCACCTTATCTATCCACCCATTTACCTTTCACCCACCACCTAATCTTCCCTTTATACCATCTTTTAATTAAGGTATTTTGAGCTTACTCAACATAATTATGATCAAGACACCTGTTTATCAAACTAAGCATGCTAATGTGAAGCATTCAAAAGGCTTAGTTTTGTTAAGTCAATCTAACTTTAGATTTATTAGGTCTTTACCAATAAAAAAAGCATCATGCTTTTTCTTTACCCTCATATCATTATCTATTCATGTAGACAAGCATTTCATGATTCTCATCTCTTTTTCCTACATTTAGTTTGTTATCCAACGTGTTTTATGTATTTTCATCATATCCTTAATCGTAATCACATTACATCTCCATGATCATGAAAAACAAACATCAATGATGAACACAACATTGTGAACTATATCCTTAAACCACATCATATATCTATCTATGATCAAAACATCATTGATCACATCATACATTATCTCTCTCTCTCTTTAATATCATCTTATCCATCTACCATTAAAACATCACATGAACATACATCATATCATAAAAAATCCTAATTAAACTAATCATCATTATATCCATAAACAAAATCAATGATCAAAACATCATGAACCACATCACACAACATCTATTTATCTATGTATCATCCTATCCATTTACCATACCATCACAACAATTCATCTTATAACATCAAATCATAAAACCACATCATCATAACCATAAACAAAATTACCATCATCACAACATCATATAACATCAAACCATGAACCATAAACATGATCATAAACATGACACATTAAACCATGCAACCATGAATATACATCATATATATATCATCACAAACATCATCATATACATCATGTCCATCAAATAAATATACATGTAATAATGTATAAACCTCTCTCTCATATAATTCTCACATCATCAAAACATAGGATGGTATCAAAAACATATAATCAAGCCCCTAGGGTACCACTACCACTCACACCTCTTGCTCCTCCACCTGCACTAGTATATGGTGTTGCTCCCCATGATCTACCTACCTATCCCACTATAGAGGCCCACTATTGTAGAGTAGTTATAGCTAGACCACCTATTAAGTTGGACATGTACTCTCCATATCTCAGCTCCTATGGACACCGTAACAACACTATTACCTTATAATATCTTAGCTCCTATAGACACTGTAACAACACTATTGCCTCATAGTATCTCAACTCCTCAACCATAGATAAGTATCATGTCATTGGAATCATATCAAGTGATCCTCTTGCTAGTGATGTCATCACTTATACCATCTATCTTAAGTTGAATCTCTCTTGGGTCATTAAACCAAGAGAGCTCCTCACCTGATCTCTCTCTTGTTAATGTGGCAACTTGACCCTATAAAGTGACAATCTAGCCTTATAGAGTGGCTACCTATCCCTGTAAACATATGATCTGAGCCTGAGCAATTGACAATGTTGTCATTACATGTCCATCCTAGCCACTACCCTATACTAATGCCCCAATAGGATTCACATTCATGGTCTATTGACCCCTATCACCCTACCCAAAATTGACTACTACATATAGGACCTGATATCATGTTACATATCCATCGACAAAATCAGCATCATCTATCACTGCTCTAGCTAGTAGCTCCTCATGATCAAGCACTACATCTTGTGGCTATGACTCCAGAAGTAGAAACTCTATATCCTCTCTCTTATACCTCTAAGAAGGAGTCAAAATCCCCTACACAAGACCAAACTACCATCAAACTCAATCAAAGGGGATAAGCTCTATCTCCTCCTCTCTCTGCCCATAAATACATCTCTAGCTCTATAGTGATAGAGTGTGATAGCTATAGTGGTCCCACCTAAGCCATCCCACATATGGCCTCCATACCATATCACCTACAACCAAACCCTCCAATGCATCTCTGAACTATTTAATGCCTCTAGCACCACCACCATCCCCTATCAATGCATAGTCTCCCCTCTATTGTATAAAATCCATTATGAAGTGTACCTAGGTGTATCCATCCCATAATAGCCCCAAAAGCCTTGATACCCTAATATCATCATATTCCCAGTAATGAATCATAAACCCAACACTAATACCATAGTGTCAATGAGCTCAAAATCCCCAGAGCTCCCTATAAATTTGGACTAATAAAATAGGATCCCACTTGAACACTATCCTACCCAGCAACATCTCTACCAATACTCCCAATAGAAAATAGGGAAATCGACCACTGCTCAAGTTAGGTAATGAAAAACAAGACACCACCATCATCATTATGGTCATCAAGCATCAGTCCTTTGGATCCCTCTGGTATAATGGCCTATAGCTGAAGCCACTAGAATTCCACCTGACATGGACCCAATCCTCACCATATAACAACTCCATATGGTAATCCCTCTCCTCACTCTCACTATGGTAGATTGGCTACCCTCAAATGGGTAGTCATGCAATCCTATGCACATCCTCTATTAGGATGTTAATCTCCCTTGTTGTAAATATATTTGTGTTCATGGCTAGGTCCCATCTCTCGATGAGGGCCATGATCATAGCCGCATCCCATGGTAGGTGTTGATAATGAACCATGGTTCCTAAGCTGACCTCCTTCATGTGTCTCCACTCATCCCCAGTCATCTCATCTTGAATTTTTGTAAAGATCCTAGAGACCCAATCCCTCATCTAGATCTGGGCTTGTGCATTAGCACACACAGTTTTCCAAATCAAGCTCAGTACTAACCTACACCCACCTTTTTTAACCTATTCCAAAATAACCCATTACATCTACCACACTACCTCTAGCATTTGAACAACAATCCACCATTACCCACAAAATTCTCACCACTCTACCCAACAAACTATTTCACAACATCAAACTTACTTAATAATTATCCTATCTTCACCTATCAAACAACACTTAACTCTATCCAACAAAACATTCCTACTTGACATTTTTTCACCAAGACCACCAAACCCTCACTTAACACACCACCTACCTTAAACCTACACTTGACACTTTAATTTACAAACACAACTTTCAACAACATAATTAACTATCTTCATTTATACCTTTTTAAATAAACCTCTCTTAAAAATGTTTGATCATCAACGATTCAATACACCTTTTTCCTTAGTTTTCAACTATCGATGGTCAAGATGACCATCGATGATCGAGTTAAACCACCGATGGTCATTGTGTATGACCACCAACGGTGAAACCCTAAACCTTACCTCAAAGCAACACCAAAAACAATAAACTAAACTACTTAAAACTATCCTACAACCCACCCCAACTTAAAACCTCGATCAATTTTAAATTTCATTTGCTACATTTTTTTATTTCACCTATAACCTAAACTAGGGCAAAACCACCCACACCCCAATTTCCAAATAAATAACCAAAATACCCAAATTCAATTTCAACAACCAAAATCAACTAATCTACAAACTTAATACACCCCCTACCTTATTCCTCAATCATTTTCAAATTCAAAGCCCACATATTATTGCTCAACCATGCCCTCATCCACCCTACATTATTAGTCATCATTGATCACCTCTGCACACATGCTCAACCAACTGATAATCAACACCTCAACTAGTCAAAAAATCTCTGAGCAAGGTAACAAATCAACCAAATTGCTAGAGCATAAAGCACAGTGGTAAAACTTGTCAAAAGTGAAAATGATTTTTGTTTTTCACTTTTTATCCATGGCTTTTTAGGGTTCCCCCTGATCGTCAATGGTCAAGGTGACCATCAACGGTCGACCCTAAGAACCCCTGACCATTGATGGTCAGGGTCCCACACCTTTTTCATTTTATGCTAACTTTTTGAGATCACCTAATCTCCACCACAATAAAAATTAAACTTTTGGAGATTACCCTTCTCTGACAAAACCATTGACCTCATCCACCTTGACATTGGTCATTTTTGACCTAAACTATTTGCACATTTTGTGATGACCTTACATTGGTCTTTTTAACCTTACCAACCAACCTTACCATGTTGAAAATTTACATTTTGCACCATGTCATACATGATGAGACCATTTTTTTTTTCAAGGGAGCAATTCCTACCTCAGATACCTATGAAAACACTAACCCTATCTAGGAGACTTATAGAGTAACTCGATAAGCTATGACCAATGTTATAGAATGATTACCCTATCACTTATTCTTCTAAAACCAACCTTATTTTTACCAACATTGGTAATTTTAGTCCTTATGTGATGTTAACTATCACACTTAGTCATATTTTGTGTGTATGTTTGCATTTTAAATGCTCAACCCCTTTGTCACCAACTTAGTGACTTGCCATGTACCACTTATCAAACCCCAACTTGATTTTAGTTTCACCTCATCAACTCCCAATTTGAGGAGGAACACCTCCTTCCATACTCAAACCAATCAAACCTTTGACCAGCACTCCATTTTTGTTTTGTAGCTTGTTAATTCAAAGTTACATAGCAAAAAGAGGCAAAATGTAGACACTAGAAAACTACACATGATAGTTCTAGTTGTTGAAATGCCTTAAGACCCCTATCAGACCTTGAGTCTAGTTGACCACCAAGTTAGTTAACTCACCAAATTACTAACTTAACCTTTTAACCATCCCCTTTTTAACTTAATTTGACCTTTTTTCCTTCAGACACTTGATCATCAACAATCATCTTAACCATCAACAATTAGCCTGACTATCAATGGTCAGGTCACCTCACCTCCACACCTTTTTAACACATCACCAACTGTATACGAGATAATGAGACACAATTTAATATTTTCACCTTATGAGGTGCTAATGAACTTCCAAGCATCATGATCAGTAACCTCACCCTCTAAGGAACCTTCCATCCTCCATCTCTCTTTTCCTAGAAAAGGAGGGGAGTAGGAAGTGAAAAATATCCATGTAAGCTATCAAATCTTCTTGCACATAACTATTCAAACCCTCCAGTATCTAGTCTTTCTTCAATAACTTAGCATAAATAAAAGAGACCCAAACCTTTGTCAAGTTTGCTTTTGAGGTTAAAGTACTATTACTTTGGTAAAATTATTCAAACTTTCAACCATCCACCAACTAACAAGCTATAGTGTGATCTAGCTATATCACACCATGTGACCCATGGTAAGGTCTTATCCTAGCTAGTATAGTGGGCATGTTAGCTACCTTTTATAGCTATGAGATGTTATTTGATTTTTATAAAAGTTTTGATCTGATAGAAGCATGTGTTCATATTACTCCATGATTCAAGTAGGAAATCCCAATAAAGCGAGAAGTAGCACATGTGGTGGGGGTGTCTTGTCAGCCTCTTATCTTTTATTAGATGCTCCCTGGGCATTATGCTTTTTGACATGACATGACCAAAGCATCTTTTCTTTTGTCACTTTGCCTAGTTGGATGGGGTTGTCATCTAACAAAGTTAGGTTTTTGATTAGTTATAACTAGTTTCTCCTTAAACTGGTGGAAAAGCTCTCCCAACTCTTTATTTAAAAAGAGTTTTGGGTTCATTCATTACCATTAAATGCTTAGATTAAAAAGGAGAGAGCTCTAAAAGTCTTAGGATAGGTTCGTTAGGTATCAGTTCAGACAGCTACCTGGCTTAGGGTAAAATAGTTACCAAAATTGTTTGGCCTTCTGCACTGTACATAGGCTATGAAACCAATATATATTAGTTTTTTATTATTGATCCTGAAGAGTTAGTAGGATTATGACTATGTATGGTTATAATCTTGTTGGACTTCACCAATTATGTAATGTTGTTCTATGTTATATAAATATATTTTTTTCATTTAGTCTTTCTAGTATCAGAGCCTGGTTTGCCTATGCAATATATCTTGTTGGTCATTTTGTCATCTTTAATTCTTTGTTCTAGCCTATAGGGAAATCAAACTACTCTTTTGACAATCTATTTAAAGTTGATTTGAATACTAGCTTTCCTTATTCATAAGCTCAACGAACCTACTATGTCTAAAGTTCCTCGAGACTTCTTTGGCCCAAAAATCTATCAGATCTAGTTCTTGAATGTACGTGGGATACCTAGAGTTGAGGCATTGAGGCAAGGTGTCATTTAAGCCATTTTTCCTACTAACCCCTATTTGAAGAATTATCTGTTGGAGGAGGCCTTGGAAGTTACCAACCAAATGAGCACTAGGCGGTAGCAAGGATAAGTTCTCCTGAGAAGAGTTGCATCTTCTAAGCGTTATGGACCAAGTAAGTGAAAGTTCTGTTCCTTTTTCAGATTTGATGGAGAAATCAAAAGTTAGAAATAGAAAATAATATGAACATGATCTAAACCAATATATTTCTCTTGAATCCATAAATGTAAACTGGGAACTCCCTAGATTAGATTTGTCTGAAGTCTATAAGATGAATTTCTTCAAACAAAAGTTTTAGACTGAAGTCTCTTTCAAACAATTTACTCTTAAATTTTTGATGTTAGGAAATTTTGAGGGTAATTGGTTAAATATACTAGCTAAGGAACATTTTAAGACATTTTATAAAAAAGGCTATCATTTTGTATACATCGACCAGTTAGAATGGGCAATAGTACCTCTTTTTAGGCAATGCTTGGATGTTCCTATTTTGTTTATTCTTGTTGATAGTAGGCTATAAAACATTTCCAAAGCTATTCTTGGTGCAATCAATGATAATGTCCATGATGGCAAAGTTACTTGTCAGGTTTATCCTAATTCTATGGTTGACCTAGAGGATCCTACTTTTCCCAAAATACTTAAATGTAATTTCCAATTTAAGAACCTTGAAATGGATGATAGATCTATTCCCTTTAGTATAGTTACCCAATGCATCTTTTGATACTACAAGTATCCTTTGGTACCCTCTAATTATACTCAAAAATCCCCAGCCAACATGGTGATGATACCTAGAACAAAAACTAGATGAGACCAAGTCAATATCAGTCAGATAAACTTCAAGACAATCTCCTTACCTAAAGATTGGGTGACTAGCTATAGAAAGTGTTTCTATAGACCACCTAAGAAAAAACCAAGTACACTCCTAGGCTAACTTCTCTTCGTACAAAAGAAGATTTTGGAAGATATAAAATCTCCCTAGTGGAAGAAGAAAAATAAGAAACCCAACAAGGAGAATGTCCCAAAGAGAGAAAAGTCAAAAGGTCTCAATCCATGAAGAAACCTTCTATAACTAATTTAGAGACCCTCAAAACCATAAGATTTCCAAGCCAAAAATTTGATGCTTTTGAATTAGATTGGTTAGAATACCATAGTTTGCCTGATGAACACAACTCTTATGTAAACCTAGCTAAAAATCATTTTAGCAACCATCTTGAATGCGATGCCTGTATAACTTATACCCAAAGAATACTGAATGCTCTGCATATTAATATTTTTAGAGGAGAGCCAACTGAAGAAAGAAAATATCTTCCAAGAGAAGATGAGTTGAAAATCTCAACTACTTTAGAAAAAGAATCAAATGGGGTAGATGCCAAATATAGTGTTCTAGAAAATATGGGAAGATTTCCCACAAGGAAATTCTATGTAAAATTCACATCTAATGGCCAATTTGTCATGTAATATGACCCAATAGAAGTAGTAGGTAGGTGAAAACTTAACTCTACTATAAGAAGGTAACTAAACTGGTGTAATTTAGTTTTAACTAAGTTGGGAAAAAATATTGATGAACTTCATGTGGAAATTGCTCAAATGAGAAGGTTTTTATATCAAAATGTAGGAATATTGGTTAAGAAACCATTGGCCCAAACACAGGACCTAGCTCCACTAGTCAATACTAGTGACAGGATTCAAGGTGAGATAAATGTAGCCAAAGCTGGCCTAGTTGAGTTAAATAAAGGTCAAGATAAACAAATAGTAATGTTAGATGTAGCCAATGGCATAGTAAAATATCTAGAAGAAGTCCTTTCAGAGCAAAAGCTAGACCTCTCTCTTGAGACAACAAAGCTTGAAGAAACAAAAGAAGATCTGAAGAAGTTGATTATGACAAACACACAAGGCTATGATATGCGTAAATTAATCCACATAGGAATGGTGGACCTTTTAATTTTTAATACTAGTACAAATTTACAAACTATAAAAATGGACATTAGCCTTGAATAAATAGAAAAAAGTTGTCATAAAAATAAATTATCAACAGAGTGTTATAGAAAAGTAAACTAAAAAGAAAATTCAAGAACTTCAAGAAAAGGTTGATACCTTAATAGGATCATCCTCACTTATTTTGACTCAAATACATGAATTATAGGAAAATATGAAAATTTCTTATAAAACAAACCCTCTAAATATGGTAAAAATAGGAGAAGGCACCCCTTCTATGATCATCCTGCTAAGACAACCTACTATAGAGCAAGTGTCTGATCATGCTAAATAAATCAAACAATTAAGATTGTTCATAAACATTGAGTCATTAAGCATAAGTGATTTACTAAAAGAATTTCATGACACCTACAAAAGGCTTGAAAGGCTTAATAAAAATACTAAAATTTTCAAAGAACTGGTTAAGCTATCTAAAGATATAAACTAGAAAAACAACATTGAAGAAAATCGCACTTCTACCTACCTATATTTCAATGAACTTAGTGAATTAGATTGGAACCTTGATAATGCAAAACTCTTAAAACCCTTGGATGATTCATAGGATTGGACTGAGTCCCTGCTCACCAGCCTGAAGGTGTGAAAGATGAAAAGGTTGTATTTACCAGTACACCTAGATGGTTGGAAGAAGTATACTCTTCCAACACTAAGTCATCTAACTTGTCTATAGCCACACCTAGGATTAGAGCAACCTTTCCCCAAAGAAATTTTGGTAGTGTTGAATGCCTTGATCAAGATATCCAACAAAATCAAGGAAGATAGCTAGATGATCTAACTCAGGTTCCTATACTCCCATATTCTCTCAATATTGATGGTTGGTGTGGAGTAGGTAATCATATAAGATATAGAATCAAGAGTCTAATTGAAAGGCTCCATGGATGGGTAGAAACTTAACAACTTGTATTTTGGAAGACTAAGGAAGAAGGCATGGACCGTATAATTGCTAACCCAGATGGTAGCATAAAAGGATGGTAGTTATCACTTACAGAAGACCAAAGGGTTGTGGTAGGATCCATGGTAGCTTACATTATTGAAGTATTTATCTGTGAGTATGCTGGAGACATGGTAAATGCTAATGCTAATGAATACAATAAATTGTTTAGGATGAAGCTTTATAACATGAAATATTGGGATAGATTCAAGTGTGATTTTGCTCTTTTGGAAAGAAAAAATAAATAGATCCAAAAGACTGAAACTAAACACATGTTTATTAATGCACTTCCTAGCAAAACCTTAAATGGATTATTGGCCTACATAGCAACTAAAAAGGAATCCATGACTAGAGAAAAAGCCACGGTAGCAAAAATGACCTTAAGTCAAATTATCCAGTCTATAGAAGAATATCTTTACAATCAACATAAGGATAAAGCTACGGCCAAATTGCTTAAAAAACAAATGAAAACCATTGATAATAGTATCTATAAACATAGTGGATATAGTGCACTAGGCTATTATGGTTCTCATAATTCTAATTGCAAATGCCACAAAGAAAAGAGCAGATCCCAAAAATGGAAAATTGGAGACAAGCCCAAGTATAAGAGGAGGTTCTCTAAAAGAAAAACTTATGTTACGTCGAAAAAAACCATCTCAAGAAAATGACCTATAAAATGTTATATTTGTGGTCAAGAAGGTCATATAGCTCCTAAGTGCCCAAATAAGAAAAGGTATCCTAAAAAGATGAAAAATATTAGAGCTATACTTCCTAATGAATAAATGCAAGTTCTTTCTGAATCTAGCTCAGATGATGATGTATATTCAATACCCATTGAAAATGATATTTCTTCTAGTGAAAATGAAAATCAAGTAAATTAATTTGAAGAATTGTATTCTTTTGATAACTCTGAGACTGAACTCTACTATTATAATATGATGTATGGATTTGATCTAGAAACTTGAATGCAACATCTAGAATATTTACTCTAAAACTATAACTTCCCTCTTCATCGCATCCCTATCTATCAAGATGAGCTTACCCAATTACACAGCACGCATGGTGACCCTAAGGGCAAAACATTGCAACAGGTTGAATTTCATGACAACCCAATGTTAAATGCACAACAGGAGTGGAATATAAAACAAAAATCTAAGCCTAAGAATCTAAGCACAAAGAGCCTGATAAAATACCAAAAGCCTCCTATTGAAATCAGAGTTATAAAATCAAAAATAGAATCTGCTTGTCAAGATATTAATGAATTAATAAAATTTTCTAAAAATTCTATAAAAGAAAATAGCCTTGAAGAAGTTCCTCCTAACCAAGGATGTTTCTATGCTGGAGAAAAAAAATAAATCATTATCTCAATAAACAATACTGATTCAAACAATGGCTTATTGACCTGAGATTGTTTAATCGATACTAGAGCAAATATGAGTATTGCAAATCATGGAGCTATCCCAAAGTACTTGTGGAAAGATGCTTCATTAGATTTTGTTGTTGTTAATGGGTCAAGGACTACTATAAATAAAGTTGCTCCTAGGGTACTACTTGAAGCAAATGGAATTAAGGCATATGTAAAATTATTAATGTTTGATAAGATGTCAACAGATATTATTTTAGGACTGAACTTCTTAAATCAATTTATGCCTTATATTATTCATAGCAAATACTTATCTTTAAGCTTCTTTGGTAATGAACACCAAATTCCTAGAAAAACCCATGCAAGTGTAAGAATAGCCACAAGGTTTTGAAAAGAGAAAATATATCCTGAATACTGTCATAATAAAGATCAAAGGATTTTGTGATAATGATCCCAGAAGGTTTTGGGATAAGTGTAAACATATTGTTTCTCTTGATCGAAAACTTGGCATTGATCATACCCGAGGCATCAACTCTAACACTATCCCTTTCTCCCCTTCTCAAGTTAAAATAGGAGAAGAAGAGATCAAAGAATTATTGCAAAAGGATTTGATACAAAAAATCCATAGTGAATGGGCTTCCCCTATATTCTATGTGAATAAACACTTAGAATAAAAAAAAGGGAAAATGAGACTGGTAATAAATTATAAAAAGCTCAATGATTGGCTTCTATCTGTCAAGCATCCAATTCCTAACAAGACTGTTCTTATCAACAAGATGAAATAATGTTGCATTTTTTATAAGTTTGATTTGAAAAGTGGATTTTGGTAAATTATAATAAAACCTAAAGATACTTATAAAACTGCATTTGTCTTGCCAGTCTTAGATAGGCACTATGAGTGGAAGGTTATGCCTTTTGGCCTAAAAAATGCTCCTTCTAAATTTTAAAAAAGGATGGATGGAATATTTTTCTATCTATATTGATGATATATTAGTTCTTTCAAAAGACTTAAATAGTCATCTTATACATTTCAAATAATTTACTGATCTTTGTAACTAGAATGGGTTGGTTTTAAGTGATAAGAAAATGGAGATAGGTAAGACAGAGATTGAATTTCTTAGATTAAATATATGTCAAAATAAGATTGTATTACAACCCCATATTTTTTAGTCTTTAGAAATATTCCCAAATGAAATAAAAGACAAAACCCAATTATAAGGATTCCTGATCTTTATAACTAGAATGGGTTGATTTTAAGTGATAAGAAAATGGAGATAGATAAGACAGAGATTAAATTTCTTAGATTAAATATATGTCAAAATAAGATTGTATTACAACCCCATATTTTTTAGTCTTTAGAAATATTCCTAAATGAAATAAAAGACAAAACCCAATTATAAAAAGCTCAATGATTGGCTTCTATCTGTCAAGCATCCAATTCCTAACAAGACTGTTCTTATCAACAAGATGAAGGAATGTTGCATTTTTTCTAAGTTTGATTTGAAAAGTGGATTTTGGTAAATTATAATAGAACCTAAAGATACTTATAAAACTGCATTTGTCTTGCCAGTCTTAGATAGGCACTATGAGTGGAAGGTTATGCCTTTGGGCCTAAAAAATACTCCTTCTGAATTTAAAAAAGGATGGATGGAATATTTTGCTATCTATATTGATGATATATTAGTTCTTTCAAAAGATTTAAATAGTCATCTTATACATTTCAAATAATTTACTGATCTTTGTAACTATAATGGGTTGGTTTTAAGTGATAAGAAAATGGTTATAGGTAAGACAGAGATTGAATTTCTTAGATTAAATATATGTCAAAATAAGATTGTATTACAACCCCATATTTTTTAGTCTTTAGAAATATTCCCAAATGAAATAAAAGACAAAACCCAATTATAAAGATTCCTTAGATCTTTGAATTATTGCTCTCCATTCTATAAAGATCAGGCCAAAGATAGTAAAATACTATAGAAAAGGTTAAGAAAAGACTCAATCCCATGGACTACTAAAATGACATACGTAATCAAAAGAATCAAGGAAAAAGTTAAAGGACTACCAAATCTCAAACTATCAGGAGAAGGTTTAATGATTTTGGAAACAAATGCTTCAAATGAAGCATATGGTTGAATACTTCTAGAGAAAACTAAAGATGGTAGAGAAGTATATTATTACTGCAGTGGAACATGAAACCCAACTCAAAAGAATTACTATTTCACTAAAAAAGAACTATTAGCAGGCAAACTATGCATGTTCAAATTAAGGATCTTTTTGCTCCCAAAGAAATTCCTCTTGAGGATAGTTATGTTACAGTTTGAATCTATCATTAGAAAACCCCACACATAACAAGTTGGAAACCAGATAATGACTAGATAGGTAATATGGTTTTATAACTTTGAGTTTGATGTTTAATAAAAGAAATGTACTGCTAATTGCTTAGCTAATTTGATGTCTAGAGATGGATCAAAATGGTATTATCATAAGTTTTGTACTAATCATGTTTTGATGTTTCAAGGTAATGAAGGATCTGATAATTTTGATTACAATATTATTCTATAAAATCTTACTCAACAAGAAAAAGAAAGAATGAGAGAATGGATTCTTATCCCTGCAGAGACCCAAATCAAAGAAGTTTTTGGGCTTGATCTTGAAAATATTTTGTCAAAATATTTCTTAGTTAATGCATACATGAACTTTCCTGATGTTGACGGAAGGAGTTGGACTAGATTTTGTGACATAGATCACATAAATATGTGGATACTTGGGGAATAATTGTCACTTGCAGAGTTCCAGCTGATCAAAGCAAAGGCAATTTTCTATGGAGAAGTCTATATCTATATGAGCACCAATCTGCTTACAAGGAGATTTTATGATAGACTAGTTTATGTACCATATGATCAATGGGAAAAGTTAACTTGGGATCAATGGCTTGAAGAATATGCACCAACAACTTTAAGTCCCTAGTTCAAAATTCTTATCATTCATGAAGAATTAGGTGTTTAAGATATTAATATGTTGGTCAAATTTATCAAAGATCACCTGTATGATGAAATAAAATTTAATTTTTGTTTCAAAGATTTTATATATAACCATGAGAAAAAAAAATCAAATGTACATTTCAAATAAAGTTTTATGAACTTCCAGAAGATGTTGATGCCATATTAATCAATTAATTTCTTATGGTAAATCCTAGGCACCTTGATAAAATTGAAAGATTAATCCCTCATCTTCATGAATCACATGCATACTCATGGGATGACTATTTCCATGACAATTATCATAGGCATGAATATTTAGATGACATAAGCATTGTCATGTCTGTTGAAAGCCCTTATGGGAGTCCCTAGTAAAAAACATGGATGGACCCTTTCAAGGTTTGTTCATTGTCCTTTTAATATGGTGGCATAGATGATTTAACTATAAAATCAAATCCTAGAGTGTGATCCAACTATATCACACCATGTGACCATTGGTAAGGTCTTATCTTGGCTAGTAGAGTGGGTCTGTCCACTACCGTTTATAGCTACAAAATGTTTGCTTTTTATAAAAAAATTGATCTGATAGGAACATGTGCTCATATTAATCCTTGATTTGAGTAGGGAATCCTAATAAGGCAAGAAGTACCACATGTGGTGGGGGTGGCATGTCGGCCTCTTAGCTTTTATTAAATTCTCCTTAGATAGTATGCCTTTTGGCATGACATGACCAAAGCATCTTTGCTTTTGTCACTTTGTCTAGTTGGATGGGGATATCATCCAAAAAACCTAGGTTTCTGATTATTTATAACTGGTTACTCCTTGAATCAATGGAAAATCTCTCCCAATTCTTTATTTAAGAAGAGTTTGGGGTTCACTCACTACCATCAAATTCTTAGAGTAAAAAGGAGAGAGCTATACAAGTCTTAGGATAGGTCTGTTAGGTATTGGTTTAGATGGCTACCTGGCTCAGGGTCAAATAGTTACCAAAATTGTTTTGCCTTCTACATTGTTCATAGCCTATGAAACTAATATATGTTAGTTTTTGATTGTTGATCCTGAAGAGTCAGCAGGATTATGACTATGTATGGTTAGAATCTTGTTGGACTTCATTGATTATTTAATGTTGTTCTATGTTATATAAATATATATTATTCATTCAATCTTTCTAGTATCAAAGCCTAGTTTACCTATTAAATATATATTACTGGTCATTTTGTCATCTTTAATTCTTTGTTCTAGCCTATATGGAAATCATACCACTCTTTTGACAATCTGTTTAAAGTTGATTTGAATACTAGATTTCCTTGTTCATAAGCTCAGGGAACCTACTGTGTCTAAAATTTCTCAAGACTTCTTTGGCCCAAAAATCTATCAGATCTATTTCTTGAATGTACGTGGGGTGCCTAGAGTTGAGGTATTGAGGCAAGGTGTCATGTAATTTATTTTTCTTAATAACCCCTGTTCAAATAATTGTTTATTGGAGGAGGCCTTGGAAGTTACTAACTGAACAAGCACTAGGTGGCATCAAGGATAAGTTCTACCGAGAAGAGTTACATCTTCTAAGTATTATGGACCAAGTAAGTGAAAGTTCTATTCCTTTTTCAAATTTAATGGAGAAATCAGAAGTTAGAAATAAAAAAGAAGATGAACATGATCTAAGCTAATATATTTATCCTAAATCCATAAATGCAAACTGGGAACTCCCTAGATTAGATTTGTCTGAAGTCTGTAAGATAAATTTTTTAAAATAAAAGTTTTAAACTAAAGTATTTTTCAAAAAATTTACTCTTAAAGGTTTGATGTTAGTAAATCTTAAGGGTAATTAGATCAATATACTGGCTAAGGAACATTTTAAGACATTTTATAAAAAAGGCTATCATTTTGTACACATCAGCCATTTAAAATGGGCAATAGTACCTCTTTTCAGGTAAGGCTTGGATGTTCCTATTTTATCTATTCTTGTTGATAGTAGGCTGCAAAACATTTCCCAAGCTATGCTTGGTGTAATCAATGACAATGTCCATGATGGCAAAGTTACTTGTTGGGTTTATCCTAATTTTATCGCTGACCTAGAGGATCTTACTATTCTTAAAATCCTTAAATGTAATTTATAATTTAAGAACCTTGAAATGGATCCTAGAACTATTCCCTTTAGTATAGTTACCTGATGGGTCTTTCAATACTATAAGTATCCTTTGATACCCTCCAATTATACTCAAAAATCCCTAACCATCGTGGTGATGATACCTAGAAGAAAAAACATAGGAGACTAGGTCAATATGAGTCAAATAAACTTTGAAAAATCTCCTTACCCAAATAATGGGTGACTAGCTATAGCAAGTGTATCTATAGACCACCTAAGAAAAAAACCAAGTACACTCCTAGGCTAACTTCTCTTCCTACAAAAGAAGATTTTGGAAGATATAAAATCTCCCTGGTGGAAGAAGAAAAACAAGAAACCCAAAAAGGAGAATGCCCCAAAGAGAGAAAAATAAAAAGGTCTCAGTCTATGAAGAAACCCTCTATAACTAATTTAGAGACTCTCAAAACCATAAGATTCCCAAGCTGAAAATCTGATGCTTTTGAATCAGATTGGTCAGAATACCATAGTTTACCTGATGAACACAACTCTTGTGTAAACCAGCTGAAAATCATTTTGGCAACCATCTTGATTGTAATGCCTATATAACTTATACCCACAAAATGCAGAATGCTCTACATATTAATATGTTTAGAGGAAAGCCAACTAAAGAAAGAAAATCTCTTCCAAGAGAAGATGAGTTGAAAATCTAAACTACTTTAGGAAAAGAAGCAAATGGGGTAGATGTCTAATACAATGTTTTAGAAAATATGGGAAGATATCCCACAAGGTAATTCTATGTAAAATTTACATCTGATGGCCAATTTGTCATGCAACATGACCCAATAAAAGCAGTAGGTAGGGGAAAACATAACTCTACTATAGGAAGGCAATTAATCTGGTGTAATGTAGCTTTAATTGAGTTGGGAAAAAATATTGATAAATTTTATGTGGAAATTACTCAAATGAGAAGCTTTCTAGATCAAAATATAGGAACACTGGTTAAGAAACCATTTGCCTAAACACGAGACCTAGCTCCACTAGTCAATACTAGTGATAAGATTTAAGGTGAGATAAATGCAGCCAAAGTTGGCCTGGTTGAGTTAAATGAAGGTCAAGATAAACAAATAGTAATGTTAGATGAAGCCACTGGCATAGTAAAACATATGGAAGAAGTCCTTTCAGAGCAAAAGCTAGACCTTTCTCTTCAGACTACAAAGCTTGAAGAAATAAAAGAAGATCTGAAGAAGTTGATTATGACAAAAACATAAGGCTATGATATGCTTAAAGTAATCAACACAAAAATGGTAAACCTTTTAAATGTTAATACTAGTAAAACTTTTCAAACTATAAAAATGGACATTAGCCTTGAACAAATAGAAAAAGTTGTCATAAGAATAAATGATCAACAGAGTGTTAAAGTAGAGGAAATTGAAAAGAAAATTCAAAAACTTTAAGAAAAGGTTGATACCTTAGTAGGATCATCCTCACTTATTTTGACTCAAATACATGAATTGTAGGAAAACATGAAAAGGTCTTATAAAACAAACCCTCTAAGTATGGTAAAAATAGGAGAAGGTACCCCTTCTAAGATCATCTTATAGAGATAACCTACTATAGAGCAAGTGTTTGATCATGCTAAACAAATCAAATAATTAAGATCCTTCATAAACATTGAGTTATTAAGCATAAGTGATTTGATGATATTTTTGATGACACCTAAAAAAGGCTTGAAAGGCTTAATAAAACTACTAAAATTTTCAAAGAATTGGTTAAGTTGTCTGAAGATATAAACCGAAAAAAGAACATTGAAGAAAATCTCAATGTCACCTGCCTATATTTCAATGAACTTAGTGAATTATATTGGAACCCTGATAATCTAGAAGTCTTAAAACCCATATTACTTTGTAGGATTAGACTGAGTCCTTGCTCGCCAGCCTGAAGGGTGTGCAAGAGGAAAAGGTTGTACTTACTGGTACACCTAGATGGTTGGAAGAAGTATACTCTTCCAACACTGAGTCATCCAACTTATCTAGAGTCACACTTAGGATTAGAGCAACCTTTCCCTAAGGAAATTTTGGTAGTGTTGAAGCCTTTGATCAAGATATCTAATAAAATTAAGGAAGATAGCCAGATGATCTAACTTAGGTTCCTATACTCCCATATTCACTCAATATTGATGGTTGGTGTGGAGTAGGTAATGATATAAGATATAGAATCTAGAGTCTAACTAAAAGGCTCCATGGATGGGCAGAAACTCAACAACTTGTATTTGGGAAGACTGAGGAAGAAGGCATGGACCTTATAATTGCTAACCTAGATGGTAGTATAAAAGGATGGCGGTTATCCCTTACAAAAGACCAACGGGTTGTGGCAGGATCCACAATAGCTGACTTTGCTAAAGCAATTATTTGTGAGTACGCTAGAGACATGGTAAATGTTGATGCTATTGAATACAATAAATTGTTCAGGATGAAGCTTTATAACATGAAATATTGGGATAGATTCAAGTGTGATTTTGCACTTTTGGCAAAAAAAACAAAATAGAGCCAAAATATTGAAACTAAACACATGTTTATTAATGCACTTCTTAGTGAAATCTCAGATGGAGTATTGGCCTACATAGAAACTAAAAAGGAAGCCATGATTGGAGAAAAAGCCACAGTTACAAAAATAACCTTAGGTTAAATTATCTAGTCTATAGAAGAATATCTTTACAATCAATGTAAGGATAAAGATACGGTCAAATTGTTTAAAAAACAAATGAAAACCATTGATAATAGTATCTGTAAACATAGTGGATATAGTGTCCTAGGCTATTATGGTTTTGAGAATTCTCATTGTAAATGCCACAAAGAAAAGTGCAGATCCCAAAAATGGAAAACTGGGGACAAGCCCAAGTATAAGAGGAGGTTCTCTAAAATAAAAACTTATGTTATGGAAAAAAGAACCATCTCAAGAAAACAACCTATAAAATGTTATATTTATGGTCAACAAGGTCATATAGCACCTAAGTGCCCAAATAAGAAAAGGTATCCTAAAAAAATGAAAAAAATTTGAGCTATACTTCTTAATGAAGAAATGCAAGTTATTTATGAATTCAACTCAAATGATGATGTCTATTCATTACCCACTAAAAATGATATTTCTTCTAGTGAAAATTAAAATCAAGTAAATCAATTGGAAGAACTATCTTCTTCTGATAACTCTGAGATTGAACTTTATTATTGTAATATGATGTCTGGATTTGATCTCGAAGCCTAAATGCAACATCTAGAATATCTACTCCAAACCGTAAGCTCCCTCTTCATCTCATCCCTATATATCAAGATGAGCTTACCCAATTATGCAACATGCATGGTGACCTTAAGGGCAAAACATTGCAACAGGTTGAATTTCATGACAACCCAATGTTATATGCACAATAGGAATGGAATAGAAAACAAAAATCTAAGCCTAAGAATCCAAGCACAAAGAGCCTGATAAAATACCAAAAGCTTCTTGTTTAAATCCTCAAAGATATAAAATCAAAAATAGAATCTGCTTCTCAAGATATTAATGAATTAATAAAAAATTATGAAGAATCTATAGAAGAAAATAACCCTGAAGAAGTTCCTCCTAACCAAGGATGTTTCTATTCTAGAGAACAAAAATAAATCATTTTCTCAGTAAACATCATTGATTCAAACAATGGCTTATTGACCTGAGATTGTTTAATCGATACTTGAGCAAATATGAGTATTGCAAAGCATGGAGCTATCCCAAAGTACCTGTGGCAAGATGCTTCATTAGATTTTATTGATGTCAATAGGTCAAAGACTACTGTAAATACAGTTGCTCCTAGGGTACTACTTGAAGCAAATGGAATTAAGGCATATGTAAAATTATGGATGTTTTATAAGATGTCGATAGATATTATTTTAGTAATGAACTTCCTAAATCAATTTATGCCTTATATTGTTCACAAAAAATACTTATCTTTAAGCTTCTTTTGTAATGAACACCAAATTCCTAGAAAAACCAATGTAACTATAAGAATATCCACAAGACCCCATGAAGAAGAAGACACAAAACTATAGATGAAGATTGACAGGACAGTACAAGATTTTGAAAAGAAAAAAGATATCTTGAATACTATCATAACAAATATCAAAGGATTTTTTGATAATGATCTCAGAAGGTTTTGGGATAATTGTAAATATATTGTTTCTCTTGATCTAAAACTTGGAAGTGATCATACCTGAGGTATCAAATCTAACACTATCCCTTTCTCCCCTTCTCAAGTTAAAACAAGAGAAGAAGATATCAAAGAATTATTGCAAAAGGATTCGATACATAAAAGCCATAGTGAATGGGCTTCTCCTGCATTCTATGTGAATAAACACTCAGAACAAAAAAGAGGGAAAATGAGACTGGTAATAAATTATAAAAAGCTCAATGATTGGCTTGTACCTATCAGGCATCCAATTCCTAGCAAGAATGTTCTTATCAACAAGTTTAAGGAATGTTGCATTTTTTCTAAGTTTGATTTGAAAAGTGGATTTTGGCAAATTGCAGTAGAACCTAAAGATACTTATTAAATTACATTTGTCTTGCCAGTCTTAGATAGGCACTATGAGTGGAAGGTTATGCCTTTTGGCCTGAAAAATGCTCCCTCTAAATTTCAAAAAAGGATTGATGGAATCTTTGGCCATGTTAAGCACTTTATTGTCTATATTGATGATATATTAGTTCTTTCAAAAAAATTAAATAGTCATCTTATACACTTGAAAGAATTTGTTGATATTTGTAACCAGAATGGGTTGGTTTTAAGTGATAAGAAAATGGAGATAGGCAAGATAGAGATTGAATTTCTTAGGTTAAATATATGTCAAAATAAGATTTCATTACAACCCCATATTTTGTAGTCTTTAGAAATATTCTCAGATGAAATAAAAGATAAAACCCAATTACAGAGATTCCTTGGATCTCTGAATTACTACTCTCTATTCTATAAAGATCAAGCCAAAGATAGGAAAATACTACATAAAAGGTTAAGAAAAGACTCAAGCCCATGGACTACTGAAATAATAAAGGTAATCAAAAGAATCAAGGAAAAAGTTAAAGGACTACCAAATCTCAAACTGGAAGGAGAAGGTTGAATGACTTTGAAAATAGATGCTTCAGATGAAGCATATGATGGAATACTTCTGGAGAGAACTAAAGATGGTAGAGAAGAAGTCTATTATTACTACAGTGGAACATGGAACCTAGTTCAAAATAATTTCCATTCCACTAAAAAAACTATTAGTATCAAAATTATACGTGTTCAAACTAAGGATCTTTTTGATCCCAAAGAAATTCCTCTTGAGGACATATCTATTACAGTTTGAATCTATCATTAGAAAACCCCACACCCAACAAGTTGGAAACTAGATAATGACTAGATAGGCAATATGGTTTTCTATCTTTGAGTTTGATGTTCAATACAATAAAGGAACTGCTAATTGTTTAGTTGTTTTGATGTCCATAGAAGGATCAAAATGGTATTCTCATAAGTTGTATACTAATCATGTTTTGATGTTTCAAGGTAATGAAGGATCTGATACTTTTGATTATGATACCACTCTAGAAAATCTTACTCAACAAGAAAAAGAAAGAATGAGAGAATGGCTTCTTATCCTTGCAGAGACCCGAATCAAAAAACTTTATGGGCTTGCTATTGAAAAGATTTTGTCAAAATATTTCTTAGTTAATGTCTACATGAACTTTCTTAATGCTGAAGAAAGGAGTTGGACTAGATTATGTGACATGGATCACAGAAATATCAGGGTACTTGGGGGATAATTGTCACTTGCAGAGTTCCAGCTGATCAAAGCAAAGGCAATTTTCTATGGAGAAGTCTATATCCGTATGAGCACCAATTTGCTTACAAAGAGCTTTCATGACAGACCAGTTGATGTACCATATGATCAATGTAAAAATTTAACTTGGGATCAATGGCTTGAAGAATATGCAGTAATAACTTTAAGCCCCTGGTTCAAGATTCTTTTCATTCATGAAGAATTAGGTGTTTATGATACTAATATGTTGTTCAAATTTACCAGAGATCACCTGTATGATGAAATAGAATTTAAGTTTTGTTTCAAAGATTATATATATAACCACGAGAATAAAAAAATTAGATGTACATTTCAAAGAAAAATTTGTGAACTTCCAAAAGATGTTGATACCATATTAAGCAATGAATTTCTTATGGCAAATCCCAAGCACCCTGATAAAATTGAAAGATTAATCCCTGGTCTTCATGAATCACATGCATACTCATGGGATGACTATGTCCATAACACTTATCATAGATATGAATATTTGGATGACATAAGCATTGACATGTCTATTGAAAGCCCTTATGGGAGTCCTTAGCAGGAAGCATGGATGGGCCCTTTCAAGGTTTGTTCGCTATCCCTTTAATACAGTGATGCAGATGATTTAATTATGAAAGCAAATCCTAGAGTGTGATCCAGCTATATCACACCATGTGACCCATGGTAAGGTCTTTTCTTGGCTAGTAGAGTGGGCCTGTCCTCTACCATTTATAGCTACAAGATGTTATTTTCTTTTTATAAAAGTTTTAATTCGACAGGAGCATGTGCTCGTATTACTCTATGATTTGAATAGGGAATCCCAACAAAGTGGGAAGCAACACATGTGGTGGGGGTGGCATGTCAACCTCTTATATTTTATTAGATCTTCCTTGGGTACTACACCTTTTTGCATGACATGACCAAAGCATCTTTTCTTTTGTCACTTTGCCTAGTTAGATGGGGCTATCATCCAACAAACCTAGGTTTTTAGTTATTTATAAATGGTTACTCCTTGAACTGGTGGAAAAGCTCTCCTAATGTTAGTGCTTTTTGATTTGCAATTTATTCCTTCCTAACCAACAAGGAGTTCTCAGCATTCGTCTAGATTACGCATGCATCACCAACCAGGTATTTTTGCCACACCCTTATTACTAGTCTCTTATCTTCTTCCAAAATTAAGAAACAAGCAAAAATTAAGAGAAATAGATATGTTCCTTTCACCAAATGAAATCCAAATGTAGATTCATAATACTATCCCAGTCCTACATAGCCAGTTCCAACCTCTGTACCATCTGTCTCAGTCCAATTTCAAGCTAAGTTATATTTATCCTTATTACTATTTTTAGAAAGGTAAAAAAGAAAAATAAATTATATAAATCAAGATTATATTTATTGTAATATTATTTACCAATTTATTAATCCAGACCCTAAACTAAAATAGGAATAAAAATCCATTATTCACAAATAAGTTAAACCATTTAGTGAACTCGACTTACTTCATTTGCACACACAAAATTTAGAAACCTTAGGAAAAATTCTTTGCTGATTTTTCTAGTAGTTTTCTAATTTTTCTTTCATATATAAATCAAAATTTCACATTTAATTTTTAAAATTTACCATAGTAATTTTAAAAATTATTTCTTTCAAACCCTAGTTACCTATACTAGGTCCTAGTATTTTCAAACCCTAGCCTAGGGTTTTGAAATTAAAATTCTAATTTTTGCATATTGGGTTGAATATTTAAATTTTATTAATCATGATTTACTTATGCAAAGTTTTTTAGTTTCTCTTGCATGTTTTTTTCTTTTCATTTGGCTTGAATTCAAAAATGACATAAATACATATGTACATGCTATTTTAAGACCAATTCAAATATATGTCATATTTTATTACTTCTTTAGCATGTTATCTCTCTATTATGTGTAATTCAATTAAGAATAAAATCCTTACATACTTAGAGGATCCATTACATAAGTTAACAACCACCTATCAAGTTTCAATGTCATATCTTTTGCACAAGAAAGAATTTCTTTCTCCTCCTCTCCCCCAAGAGGGTGATAGCTACTTTCCTTGTAACTAGGTCCATGTTATCACCCCTCCAAAAGGTGAGGCTACTTTCCCTGTAACTATTGTTCCTAATGCATACATTAAACTTATAGCTTATCCAAACCCTCTTCAACATATGTGCTTACATGTTTAATCTAAAGCAACTAGAGTTTGCACTTGTGAGTCTCTAAGGGATCAATCACCAGTATGAGCAAGTTAATTTTAGATTCACAAATACAGAATTAACTATTATATGAAAATATCACAACATTAGAAATTAGATTATAATACAAAAGCCTCAAAGGCACACTAATGTCAATCATGTATATGCACCTTTACCTAGTCAATTGGTTGCAAGTAATGTTACATATCAAAATAAGAAATCACAACAAAGTAACTCTCCAATTAGTGATTCAAAAAGTATTCAAAGATCAAATAAGAGTTCAAGTGAGGTGATAAGGGAAATTATTAAATCTAATTTGATCAAACTACCTCCTTTACATCCAGTGAGAAGATACATATATTATTGTGCATATCATAGAATGCATGGGCATCACATAGATTCATGTTTGGAATTGAAAAAACAAGTATAATAGATAATTGCTAATAAGGACCCTATACAAGGTAAATCAGTCAAGCAATCCACAGTGACATAAGAACACATTCACAAAGGGTTAAATTCAAAAATAATACAAAAGTGGTTACCAAAGCATAACTCAAAACAATAAAAGGATCAAAAATTAAAAATAGAGCAAGAAACAGTACCACAAGCATAGGTAAAACATGAAAAAGATGCAAATCTGCTTCTCCAAAATGAGGCTCAACTTTCAAAGTAGTATGGGTTTGGTAAAAAATGTATACATTAGTTTGATTATCAAGGTCAAGGGTTGGGCAAATATGCTCAAGGCTCACTAATCCTATTCATCCAGTTGGTAATGTTTTTCACCAAGGTTTGGGATTTATTGAACATCCTAAGTTAAATCTTTCACAGACACAATTTATCAAAGGAAAAGATCTAGATATAACAAAAGTCAACACTAGCATTCCATTGGATCAAAATCAAGAAGATAGTGATGAGTGGAACAATATAAGTTATTATGATTTCCAAGATACTGATAATGAATCAAAATATTCAAAGTTATATTCACATCCATTCCTTCATGTTTCAAAATCACACGATTCCTTTGTTTGATACAAGACACCATGATAGGGAGTCTCTTCTGAGACTCATCGATTAGTATCATTTTTTCTCAGCTTACTTGTACATAATTTCTCAACTTATTTATACATAGTTTATTTCAAAATACCAAAAATAATATAATATTTCAAAATACAAAAACATTCAAATAACTCGAACACCAAAAAAAAATTAATTGTATGCATTATCCATGCTTTACATTTCTACTACCATGCTATACTTACATTTTATTGTTATATGCTATTGTTTGTCAATTTATCTACATTACCATGCTTCACTTGATCTTCTTTGAGTCTGTGCAGTGACACCCAGATCCTTGATTGCTTCACTCCACCCATTGAGGGGGCATCCTACTTTTACATTTGAGACATACATCAACATATCTACCCACCGGGGGCATCTTCTACATGACTACACCATCTAGCTTATGTCATAACTACACCACACACTCTAGTTATCATGTTGATGTACATTACTTACTAGCCTACATAGATTATTTTATTGAAACTCACTAGCATATAACACTTATGTATTTCTTAGCATCTACCTAGTCTTGTACTACATGTTTTGCATATTTTCACTTCTTACTTTGATCAGTTAGATGTGATAGTATTTCCACCATTTACATGCCTTCATTTCTTGCCTTGAGTAGATAGATGTGATTGAATTTCTTAGTTCCTATTTTGTTACTTGTGTGTGCCTTAGGAAATTTTCCAATGTCTTTTGCTTGTATTCTTGTATGTGCTTGTGGCCCTCATGCTAATCTTGCTTATTTACAATTATATGTGTATGTGGGTATTTGAACATGCAGTATATGTTTGCTTTCTTAGTTTGAGTGACATGTTCCCATGTTCCTTGTTTGCTTGGCCTCTTGGCCTCTTTTGTATGTTTCTTGATTCTTGACTTATGTACTTGTTTGCTTATTTGCTTCTTAGTTGTTTGAAATGCCATAATCCACATCATGCATTATCTTGCCTTCTTGGATTCATGATGGACATCATGCTCCATCTCTCCTTGACAACTAACAAAATTTTTAGTTTTAGTTCAGTATATTGCATATGCTATTACATTATTACATCTATCTAGGCATAACCCTATTGATCTAACAATCTCTAATACAAACTATGTTATATCTTGAGATATCTTTTGGATAATCATTTCTATATCATGTATTTCACAACATAACACACTTGTAGGGCTCTTTATTCTAAGGGTAGTCATTGCATGTTCTTCATTCTTACCCTCAGAAGAGGGGGGGTTTTGTCACAGAGATCAGAGCCATTTATCAATCAAAAAATTAGTTTTTAGAATAGCAATCAGAATTCAAAACACATAAAATAGACTAAAAAAATAGGGATGAACACAGAATAGTCATCATAAATAGTAAAGGACAATATTACCCCATTTAGACTATAATGCCCTACAACAAAGTGTCCACTTTTTCATGCTCCTATCCAAATAGCTGAAAGCCCAAAAAATTTAGAAATAGATAGAAAGGTAAGGTCAATTATAGTTTTGTCAGCTATAGTCCAGTTCAGATTGAGTAGTTTTATTATAATTTTACTTGGATTATCTATAGATAGGGGCATCAAGCGTGACATGATGGCTCTCACTTCCAATTTTAGATTAGGTAGTTGGTACAATTTCCATATCAAAATCCATGTTATAGACACCAATGATTGGGGGCAATATGCATGACACATTTGCCTTCTTTTCTTTCTAGTTCATTGTATTACGTAGGTATTCTCAATAGTTACATGTCTTATTCCATCTGCAGGATGTTGGCATCATTTCAGAGTGGCCTTCATATAAGCCTAATCTCCATCTTTCTAAGTGGCCAAGATTGGCCTAGTTTTTAGTACACATTCGGCTATCCATGCCACATTGTTAGATTATAGAGCATTCTTGGGATTCATGAGCCATCTCATACAACACACATTCATATCAATATTAGTTCATAGTTCACACTTAGTGGGTAATGATGGAGCCAAAGGACTAGCTAGCCTTTGTATTCTTGAGCCACCTACTCAGAGGGATTAGACACATAGTCCAAACATTGATTAACACACATATGATCACATAGCTTCACTACATAATGTGCAATAATATAACCAAAGGGCTAGCCTTTGTATTCTTGAACCACCCTTGGGGAATTGAGCACTCAACTCCATTCGTGATATTACTCTTGGTAAAACACATACCCAACATCACTCAACATCACAACAGGTTTTGTATTGGTTCACATACTCGGTGAGGTGTATGTGTTCCTTTATCTTCTTCTCTCTATTACTTAGCCTTTGTATGTTCTTATTCTAGACATAACATGTATATTAAGAACTAATCTACTCCTTGTTTTATCTTAAATATTTATGCTTCACACTTTGATCTCTCTATGTGCACTCAACAACACACATCTTCATGGGCTTCACCCTTGCAGGTAAGTTCAGGTACACTTTCTATTTTTCCTTTATCCTAGCATTTCACTTTATTGCATCACTAGAATAAAGGGGGGGGGGGAATGTAGTCATATAAAATTTCCAAATTGGTAGTTTGAGTATGGCTTACGACACCCCATCCATAGGTTCCTTTTGCATACTCTTACAGTCCTTCTAGACACCTTTTTGCTCATTATCAGTCATCCAAAACCTTTTAAACAATCATTCCACCTCAACCAAGTAGTAACCCCCATGCCAATCTTATTCCCCCAGGTCTCGAGCCTATAGGATAAGAGCACCCCATTTGGACTAGAGCATCAAACACCAAAGTGTCCCATTTTCGATTGTCCCATCCATTTGTACTTTGAACCCCAACGGTCATTTTCATCTAGTCCTTATCCTTAATTAGGTCAGCCTAGCACGAATACATCTAAACCATGACTAATTATTCTCTATAAAATCCCACTCAAAGCTCATTTACAAAGGAGGTGACAAATCTTACAAAGCAAGTAAGAATACAAACAAAGCATTAAGACAAACTTCCCTATTCTTTGTATACAGTCACCCAACATAGCTGCAAACATACTCAAACCCTCATATTAGTCCCTATCCACCTCAAGCACTCTCAATTTGGCATTTTTGCATCTACATCACACTATTACACAAAACACATTAGGTGGGAGAACTACATATAGCTTGATGCCTCTTCAAAGTATTAGTATGTAGGTAACGTGCCCACACAAAGGGTGTAGATTACACATTCAATGCATATTACACACTAACCCCCCTTTTTATCAAGTGGTTCAAACCTTGTTTTATCAATCATGATGGAAGGTTAGGGTTTGAAGATTAAATCAACTCTATAATGAGTTTCGTCAACAATCAACATTCAAGATTTCACAAGTAGGCTCAGACAAGAAAAGCATAAAAACCCAAAAAAATTTAGGTCTTTGTGATCATTTTGGACAACAACGACAGGAGTGGACAATAGCGTTGGACCTCAAAGTGTCATGTTTTCGGTGTTCCTATCCTTTCATTGAATGAAAGCTATATGTAGATTCATAACACTATCCTAGTCTTGCACAGCCAATTCTAGCCTTTGTATCATTTGTCTCAGTCCAGTTTCAAGCTAAGTTATATTTCTCCTTATTTATTGCTATTTTTAGAAAGGTAAAAAAGACAAATAAATTATATAAATCAGGATTGTATTTATTGAAATATTCTTTATTGATTTATTATTCTAGACCCTTAACTAAAATTAGAATAAAACTCCATTATTCCCAAATAAGTTAAATCAAATTGGTATAAATACAATATTAACCCTCATTCATTCCTCATCTAGCAATCAAACCAAAAAAGCACTCAAGAAACACTTAAATTACCAAAAGCTTTTTTATTCTTCCCTATTTTGATATCAGCTAAAAGAACAACCAAGCTACAAATCTAAATTACTACAGGAACAGTCATAAGGTCATATTTGCCAAGTTATAAGTTAGGTCATTATTATACTTGATTTACACACATTACATGATTTACACACAACCCAACATGTAGGGGAGAACTACATCAGTCTAAGGCCCTCTTCTAGAGTATTGGCTATGTAGGCAACACCCTTTGATATTAGGATCAGTGTGGGTCAGCTTGACACTGTGTTCCCACTAATCCATTTTTCCCTAAGATCACATTGAAGATAGAAAGCTAGGGTTTTACCATTTCACCAGGAATGATAGTCCATGAACCAGATCTAAATGCATGAGAGTGAAGATGAATCCAAACCTAAAAGCATCCAGGTGGTCATATCTTGTTTGAACAGATATTATGTACAAGACACTAGCATTGAACTCAGACACTAACATTAATGTAACTATCCTAGGCTAATGTAAATATCCAAAGAGCCAGAGGCACTAGATTTAGAATTTGATGACTGATCTAGTATAGTCTTCATGTTTGCTTCTTGCCTATACCAGATCCAGCACTGTGTTAGTGTCAAAAAAGCTAAGTACTTTATTTTATGTTGTTTATATATCTAGCATAGTTATACTCTCCATTATTAGCCTATCTCAACATAATAAATTTAGTGTATGCTTGTATATGAGTTTAACATATTAATTGGCTTGCTATAGATCTGATATTTACCCTTATGCCCTATCATTTCTATATCCTTAATCTTACCTACCCAAGTAGGATTCCTCAATCCAAATTAGGGTTAAATAGGAATTAAAATCTTCATTATATTTGATAAAATACATGATATTGTTACCTCACATGGGTTATTTTTGTTGAGTTAGTGGCTTGGGCTCTTTAGCTTTGTAAGCTTGTCTTACTTTAGATGTGTTGGAGCCTTATCTTACTCCTTTTGTGCAACTAACATATCCCAAACCTATGTATTGAGGAGTTTCCTTGACCTTTATGAGATTAGTCTTCTTTGGCCATTGATGCCAAGACCTTTTCCTTCATAACCCATCTTGATTAGCAACTTAGAGCTAAATCCCTTAGTATGCTTCTCAAGTTTACTAAAGGAAGCATCTAGATCTTGATGGGAAGAAAGAGAATATGGTGGATTGCTTACTTTGTATACCTCAGTCATGGTTTGTACATCTTTGGTATATTATGGTATCCTTTGCATGGTAGACTCTCCTCTCTCCTTCACTCCTTTGCCATCATCTTATAACTTTACCAACATCTCTTCCTTGATTTGTAACTCAAGTTGAAACTCCTCAATGATGCCCATGATAAATTATCCATGGTTCATCAATTTATCTTGCATCTCTTGATTCTCATATTTCAAGTGTTACAACATCTTTCTTACTTCAAAGTTTTCCATTTAAATTTACCATTTTGTATCTTCAATCTCTTGAAGCCTCTCTCTTTAAATATTTGCTCATGGTTGAAATTTTGTAACAAAAAACCTACACTTGTCAATAAATAAATATGGAAGAATACATAACACAAATTATACGTAAATGTTTAACAAACCCTTTCAAGGTAAAAGGAAAACCTACTTTGATACCATTTGATTTTTAATCAACATGGATATTCTATTACACGAATAATTGAACATAAACTTATTCCATTCAATGTGTTTGTATAGAAGTGTAAAACAAATGTGAAGTTATTTGAACAAGTTAGTTAATTATTATTTTCTCGTAAGTTTGAGATAATAGATCCATTGCAGGGATTGAAACATGCAATCAAAGGAAACAAACACATCAATTAAGAAAGATAACACAAGACACTAACTCAGAGAAATTCAATACAAGAAAGCTCGAGCAAGAGTGAAGCCATGCTTCCTCATCTCCGTTATGTCTTATAGTTTACAAGCTTATGCCTTCTTGAGGTCTTCAAGGACACTAACTTCTCAATAGCTCCTACACTTGTAATGATCTTTGCACTCTTTAATGGATGACTTACTTCTTCAACAAGATAGACTACTAAACTCATTAATCTCATCGTTGTAGCCCTCAACTCAGATATGCTTTGCACTTGATTGCATTTTCTTCACTTCACAGAGCTCCCATTCACTCACTATCTTTCTTTTGTTGTCAATTACCCATCGTTGATCATTTGATGTTTGAATCCACTCATGAATGAATTCCATGAACTCTATAGGTCCATATATACATAAAAACATACCTCGAAATTTAATCATGAAGCCAAAGAGTCATAAAATGAAGACAAAACGTCTTTCTTTTCCCTTAACTTCTTGCAATTGAAAAGTGAGGTGACAAATCATCTTTTTTTTTATAACGTACGGTCGCACCACATGTTTTTCTAAAAATCTGTGGATTGGTTATAGGAAAATGTATTGCAAGTTTTGGAAGCCATAACTTTTGCATTCAAATTTATATCGTCATGCATTTTTTGAACTTGAGTGTTTTTCAAGAAGAACACAAATATACACTCTAAAAGTATTATATTTATATAAAAAACAAGTTATTTTTATGACTCTTTAACCTTTGTTTGGTGCTCAATTGTATTATCAATTGAATTTGATGATGACCCTGAGCCAAAATTAGGATCAAACAGTAATAGTTGTAAAAATAGTTTTATTGTTCTAAGTAGTAAAAATTCACAACTACATAATGTCAAAAAGATAAGAGTCCAAAATACATTTGATATAACACGAGAACAAAAACTTTCTATAAATAATAAACAAAATACAATAATTTCACAAAATATAATATCAATAATACTTTAACAATATATTACATGCAGAATTGAAAACTCAAAAAATGTATCACTTTATAACCAACTAGAATATCACTTAAATTATTTGTAAATCTAATAATAATAAAAAATAAAAAAATATATTAATATAAAAAAGCAAACCTAGAATGATATTACCTCACCATAAACCTTCAAAACAAACCACTCTTTTTTTTTTAGCATTTAAATAATACTAATGACAAATCATTTATTCACCATTAGTATCACATTAATATCCACCATTTATAACTACAAACCTTTGGATGGACAATCAACGGGACCCCTACGCTTATGATAAGAAAAAACATAGAAGATAATTTATTAATCAAGTCAGCAAAGAAAACCCAAGCCATGATAAAACATAGTCTTGCATGGTTCCCTTTAATGGTCAAGTCAAGAAAGGAAAAACCCATGATAAAAACATACGCTTTGCATTGTTCCTCTTTCACATATGGCCACTCACTAAAACCACTTTTCCCACTTTCCAAGGTGAGGTCACTCGTGAAAGCGCCAAACTTGGCTCTATACGAATGGATTATCTCACTCGTCACACTTGTACGACTATTTATTTAAACCTAAAATAAGTGTTTCTTTGCGGGAACAAAGGGTATTTTCTATTGGCTTTTTCTCCAATTAAAGTTTCATTAACAACATTACTGTCTATAATATAAAATAAAATAATGTAATGTTCCTCTCCCATCATAGTCTAAATTTGGTGGGTTAGGGTTGTATTTATCTTTTTAGTAGTAAAGAAATCATATTAAATGTAGGTAAAATTTTATGTAGATTATAATAAATGTATTGATTTTTTAATTATATTAATATTTGAAAAGTAATGTTAAATAAATAATTGTTATTTAAAAAATATGTTAATTAAATCAATTGTCAAATTTAAGTTTTATTTTCCATATTTCATATTGTTAAAAATAATAATATTAACTTTAGATTAAATATTGATACTTTAAATAATAGAAAAAATCAATAAATTTATAATTTGTAATGGTAATAAGTAGTGGTGAGGGAGAAATGTGATAGTGTGAGATGTTAATAAAATTTAAAAATTTTAAATTTGATGTCCATTTGAGAATCATAGGTTAGTTTATCTTCTTACTTGTACAAAGTGATAAAAAATTACACAATTTTAGATATATGGTGGAGTTTGGAGTCTTTTTTTTTTTTGAAAATAATTTTTAAAAGTCAACATAATAGTCAACTAGATTGATGAAAACTATCATCAATTAAAAAAATAAAATATAGAGGAAGAAATAAAGTCGTTAATTAATATGTAACCATTCAATTAGCAAAAACATGTAACAAATCTGTAAAAAAAATCAAAATGCGACTTTAATACTTGCTCTAAAAAATAATTTTAAAACTTTATTAGTGTTAAGACTTTGAATATAATTAAAGATATTAATATATAATTAGTTTTCTTTTGTTTTGAAACCATGCCATTTAATAGACGCTCATAGAAAAACGTCATGCAAATAACAAGCTTCAAAAAGTACACTTCAAAATTCATCAAATATAATGATAATAATTATATATTATAGTGTTATAAACAATGATATAAAAATATAATAATATAATATATTAATATGTATTTATATTAATTTTTATATTAAAATAGTAATCTAATATATTAGAAATATATAATTATTAAATATTAAAACATTATATCGTAAGTAATATTTATATATATTATAAAACTATGTAAATAGTAATTGTATTGTGTACAATGTATAATTATATATTGTAATTACAATATATATAATTTATATTCTAGTAATTATAATTATACTTATTATTATATTTTAATACAATAATATATTATTTTAATTCATTTTGTATTACATATTATTTTATAATTATAATATATAATATAATTTTATCGTTTGAAATTTTTTAATTTGAAAACATTTGATAATTTGTAATTTGAAACTATTGGAATGATGTTTAAGAAGAATTTGGTGGTGCACGGACAATGTGGGCTACGTTGGTTTATACAATATTTGTTTCCATTAATCAAGTATTAGTGGACAAAAGAAATATGAAGTGTCAAAGCTTACTATGAAAACATTGACCAAACACAATTATTTTACATCACGTTTTTTACTTGCCCCCTGTGATGGTTTGTGCTCCACATTGGCCATTCATGGACAACAGTAGGGTTTCCATGTGGGCCATGGAGGTTATCTTGCATGGTATGTGCTCCGAGGGAAGACATGTTTATGTTGGCAAAAACTTTGGCTTCTTTGATAATTAAAATTGTCATGTCACCATATTGAGTCGTTATTGTCTCAAAGAATACATGATTTGTTGCAGTAGATTCCATTTTTAGGCACCAGGAAACCATGGATCGTCCAATAACAAAGTTGGAATTCATACATAAAGCTTATGGAGAAAAGAAAGTGAATATTGTAAGCCATTGAATGAGAGGTCTTATTGTAAAATGTTGTGTCTCTTTATAATGATGTAAGGGATATGTTTATGTTGTTTGGCATTTTCTTTTCAGTGATGCTTAGAGGAATTCAGAATATTGGTCATCCCAGTTATATTATGTCTGGGTTTTGTACAATTGATTATGCATGATATAAGCAACATACAATTTTTATTTGTAGGTATTTGAAAAGTATGCGAGCGCTTGGATTTTCAATTGTTGCACCTTTTCAAGGTATTTCAAAACAGTACGAGATAATTTTTTACTTTTTGCCTAACGTAATTTTTGTCTCTTATTTCCATTTGTGCATGTCTGTAATTCAGAAACAATGCACACTTTGGTATCATAGGCATTGCTTCAACCATATTAGGTTAATGACAATATATGTTAGGTCTCCAAATGTCCTTATGAAAAAATGCCTATTGAATTAATCACTCTAAAAGATACAAAGGGAAGTAACAACCATGGGACAAAGTCCCCTCCTTTTGATGGATCTTCTTGATGTCATTTTAGTTATTGTTGTCTAGCCCCAAATGAATTTAATCAACCCATGTTATTTTGTTATAGACCTTTTTTGGATTTTGATATATTGGCTAGACATTTTGATGTTTGCAACAATATGTAATTATTGATACAAGAATAAACCTCTCAATTGAATGGCAAATGAACATCTTCAAATTGAAACCATCATTTTCTAGTCGCTTTATTTTTTGCTTTTTTGAGCTCTTAATTATACATTATCCTTTGCGGCTTTGTATATCACCATTTACCTATTCTTTGATTTGTTTAGAGCTCTTTTTTGTTTACCCAATTTCTAGAAAATGCAACAATATATGCTTTTTATTGTGGAAATAGATGATCATTCACTTATATAAACTATCATATGCATGTCACCTATTATTGTCCCTTACCGTCAACTTTTATCTTTGTGTAATGACTAGGTGTTAGGAAATAATATCTTACTGTGCAAGAAATTAAATGCAGAATAAATAAGCTATAACATAAATGACAAAGAAGATAACATTACACAAGTAGATAACGTGGATACCTTGCTAAGTGCAAGGAAAAATCATGAGCAAATGGCAGTTATAGTCTTCTTATTAACTTTTGAAAATCAACAACCTCTCCACAAAGCTTCCTCTCAACACACTCTTCTCTTACAATGCTATCACACAAGCATTCAAGCTATGCAAAGCTTTCCAAACTCTCAAGCTAGTTACAACACTAACATACAATCTTTCTCACAATCCTCACAAGGATTACACACTTGCACTCTAGCTTTCAAAACTTGCACACCTTACACTTTGTTCCAAGCTTACCATACATAAGAGGAGACTCATACATATATAGGAATGCAAAGAAGAGAAGATAATTATGGATGAAAAAAAAAAGAGAGAAGAAAATGCGCCATAATCCCATGTGGATGCATAAGTGGTCACTATGCACAATGTCTACCACTTGTGCATAGTCCAAAACATGGTGAGAATACCTTAGACAAAAGCATCACCATCTCTATGTGACAATCTATATTTTGTCCTCCACTTAACCACTAAAGACACAAGATGCTTAATCATCTCTTATCTTTAGCCAAGCACTAAGATAGTGGAGCCTCCATAGAATTGTGCCCCACACACCCACTTACTTACTCCACTCAAGAGATGCACCCCACATGCTCCCCACATGAAAAAGCAAAAGGTAACACATGTGCCTAGTGGAGAAATGTGCCCCACATCCCTCTCTTATCTTTCCAACAATGAAATATACCATGTGGGCCATGCCACATCACTTAGGAGCCACCTCATAGGTATAGTCACTACCACCTCATCAACACAATCATCACCACCTCACTATTGTGATTAATAACTACCACCTCATAACATGAATAGTGGCCATGAATAGTGTCATGTGGATAATGTTTGTGAATAGTGATTTCATAGTCTAACATTCTCCCACTTGAAGTCAATATGCACATGCTTTGCCACACTTGTGTATTCTTCCATCTAGCTGCCAATTATGCCCTCTGCTACCCTGAGATAAACCTAGTAGAAGTTTTGTTACACTACTAAAACTTATCTGTCCTAACTGGCTTTATCAACATCTGCTCCTCTATAGCAGATTACAACACTTGAAGTGATTCTTCACTCTGCAACACAAACCAATCCTCATATTTGGATTCTGCCATGAACCGCTCATAACTCCCACTACTTGGAAGTATTTGATCTAGTGCTCACCATGGCATTATGATGCTTCCTACTCCTGATGAATCTGATACATAAGACAAAAACATGTCTTCTCCTCCATTAGAGGATGTTCCTAGGAAGATAAATCAAATTGCAAGAAGTAGGGTACTTCCATACTTTCTCATCCTTATGCATCTCCATCCTTGGTTTGCTTCTCTTACCACCTTTATCATGTCCTTGTCATTGAGCCATCACACCAATGATCATGTTGGGGCCTGCATCCAACATGTCATCAACACATATAACAACATTTGCTAAATACTTTGGCTCTCAATGAAGGTAATGATGTACTCCTATCCACATGGTTGTTTCATCTCGTACAGTCTTCAATATGCAAACCATCAACTCTTTACCTCGTCTTTATATCCCTCTGGCTACTCTATCTCTTCTAGAGAGATCACCATATAGGAATCAAGTTGCTCTAACCAATGCATGTAGCACTCTTGATAGTAGTCAAGAAAGAAGATGACATAGAAGTCAATACTTGACTTCTGCACATAGCCTCTAGCTATAAACCATGCCCAAACATGGCACAAGTAGACCAATCATATCTCTAGGTAAGTTATCTCTCTACTATGTGCATCAATACACCTACCATGTTTTTGAGCCTAAAAAATGCATCAAAAATACATCATGCTCTACCACATGTCCAAACACACAGCTTTCTCCTTTCGAGAACACTAGGTCTCACTTTGTTTTCTTCATCTTCTCTTTCCACTACTTCAAACATGTACAATGTCAGGTGTCTATTGTACCCCCTCATTTGCATGAATTTTTTATCATCTGTAACATCTTGGCTAACAACATGTGCTTAGTAGGATACCACATCATACACCCCTTCTTTTTTGTTACCGAGAATTATACTTGCTTGATTTAAAATCAAGTCTAGACATCAACTTATGCTTTAAACTTCATCCTCTTATAGGTTTTGCTTCCATCTAGCATCACATCACCTTGAACAATCTTTGATGTTATTGAATCTTTGCATATTAGATATAAGGAGCCATAAGATTCTCCTTTTTCCACCATTAGGGATCCTTTGGAAATTATGCATTTACCATTCCCAAAGGTACAAGAATACCCTAGCTCATCCATCCTCTTGATGCAGATTCTTCTTCAACATAGGAACATGACACACATCCTTCAACATTATGATTCTACCATTATGCAACTTGATCTTTATGTCCCCTCTTCCCACAATCTATAATGGATGATCATCACCCATATACATAAAATCCCCACTACATGGTTGGTAACCCACAAACCAATCTCTATGTGGAGACATGTGAAAAGATGCACCTAAGTCTAACACCCAAGCATTGTCACTTGATCTACTACTACTAAGGCAGAAAGCCTTATGTGTTATCACTTCCTCTAAATTTGTTGTATTAGCCTCGATTGAAGGTAGATTATGATTTCCATCTTCTCCTCATTCTTCAAGTGCCAATAATCCTTCTACAAGTGTCTTGATTTTCCACAGTGCTAATACTTGGTCTTCCACTTGGGTCCTCTAGACAATGATCTCCCTTGTGTGCTCCTCTCACTAGATCTCCCTCTCATAGCTAAAGCTTCATTACTTAAGGATGCACCAGAAGACATTCTTCTGATCTCCTATCCAAGAAATGCTACAACCACATCATCAAACTTAAGAGTTGATGATGATGAATTATTGATGGTCATCACCACATGATCCTAATTATCAGGAAGTGAGCACAACAAGGTGATAGCCTTGTCTTCATCCTCCATCTTCACATTGATGAAGACTAACTCGTTGAGAACAATGTTAAACTCATTCAAGGGAGAAGCATTGGATGAACTCTCCTTCATCCTCAAACTATACAACTACTACTTCAAGAATACTTTGTTTGTAGCTAACTTTGTCTGGTACAGGTTCTCCATCTTCTCCCATGACTCATTAGAGGTCTTCTCCTCAACAAAATTAAATAACACAAAATTTGTAAGACATAGACAGATGGTAGAAAATGCCTTTATATCCGTCTTGTTCCAATCTTCATCTATCATACTATCAGGTTTACCTGATAGACCCTTCAAGGCTAAAGCTTGGTTATTCTGCACCAAGAGATCTTCCACCTTCAACTTCCACAAGGAGAAATTTTTGCCATCAAACTTCTCTACTTAAAATCTGATTACTCCTCATGTCATTGTAGTAGCTCCCACTTGCACAAAGTTCCCTAACTCAATAGAAAACACTCACAAAAGAATTTTTTAAAGAGCCTAGCTCTGATACCAGGTGTTAGGAAATAATATCCTACTGTGCAAGAAATTAAATACGAAATAAACAAGCTATAAAATAAATGGCAAAGAAGATAACATCACACAAGTAGATAACGTGGAAACCTTTCTAAGTGCAAGGAAAAACCACGAGTAAATGGCAACTTTAGTCTTCTTATTAACTTTTGAAAATCAACAACCTCTCCACAAAGCTTCCTCTCAACACACTCCTCTCTTACAATGCTATCACACATGCATTCAAGCTATGCAAAGCTTTCCAAACTCTCAAGCTAGTTACAACACTAATGTACAAGCTTTCTCACAATCCTCACAAGGATTACACACTTGTACTCTAGCTTTCAAAGCTTACACACCTTACACTTTGTTTCAAGTTTACCATACATAAGAGGAGAGTCATACATATATAGAAATACAAAGGAGAGAAGAGAATTATGGATGAAAAAGAGGAGAGAGAAGAAAATGCACCATACTCCCATGTGGATGCATAAGTGGTCACTATGCACAATGTCTACCACTTGTGCATAGTCCAAAACATAGTGGGAATACTTTAGACAAAAGCATCATCACCTCCATGTGACAATTTATCTTTTATCCTCCACTTAACCACTAAAGACACAAGATGCTTAATCATCTCTTATCTTTAGCCAAGCACTAGGATAAATGGAGCCTCCATAGAATTGTGCCCCACACACCCACTTACTTACTCCACTCAAGAGATGCACCCCACATGCTCCCCACATGAAAAATTAAAAGTCAACACATGTGCCTAGTGGAGAAATGTACCCCACATCTCTCTCCTATATTTCCAACAATGAAAGATACCCTATGGGCCATGCCACATCACCTAGGAACCATCGCATATGTACAGTCATTGCTAACTCACACTGCCACTTCATCAACACAATCATCCCCACCTCATTATTATGAATAATAAATGCCACCTCATCACATAAATAGTGGCCATGAATAGTGTTTGTGATCAATGACTTCACATCCTAACACTAGGATCTGCCATAGTGGTGCCACCTATCATAATTACGGGCTCTGAGGACACGAGAAAGACATCTAGTGACTCTTCAGGTTTATCAGGCTTCCCATGCATTTGATTAACCCATGCTTTCTATGAATTTTATTTTGATATGCAGGGAATGCTTCCCCTAGATTATGTCACTTATCACTTTGTCAGAGAATCTTTGGGCTTTGAATGTTTGTAGGATTTATCCCATTCTATAGGCTGCGTCTACGAGATTATGCCACTTAGCACGATCTTGAGACCCCAAGAGTGTTCACTTGAACCACTATGCTTTATATCTTTCATTGAGCCTAACTACCTATGATGCAACCACATGTCATAATCACATAAATCTTGGGCTCTCCACTGCATTCTATGATCTCTATTGTTTCGAGCTACCAGGCCCTGAAAACTCGACACTTGGTAGCATCGTAATTCTTTCAAAGACTGACAATTCAAGCCAACACTAGGAACTTTGTCTGCACTGTGAACTGTTGGAAACTCTATGAACTAAGAGAAACTTTGTATGCTCCAAGAAAGCCTATGGACTCTAAGAACATGTTGTGAACATCGAGAAACCATCTGCACTCGAGAAATACCATGTGACTCCAGGAAACTCTCTGTGACTCTAGGGAACTCTTTACGACTCTAGGAAACTCATGAACTTAACCATTTTCTAAAGGGAGCTCTCTGAGATCTATGTAACATAACAAAATTGACATAACTGCAACAAGAATTAGTCCTCATTACTCCCGATAAACCAGGTCAAAAAATAATAGGATTAAAGTTGGCAGATTATAGACAGTTTGAAGACATGGATTCATAAAACTTTAAAATCAGATCGAGCCCAAAATAATAAAGAAACATAAGGAACCTGAACCATGATTAGAACCATGTTTTAGCCTAAACAAATATTTAAAGAAAGCCCCGTCGTCTAGATAATTAAGTCCAAAGCACAAGAACATAGAACTCACTTTTAAAATGCCTAGATTAAGGAGCAATAAATATAATGAATGAATAAAGCATACAACATATGAGGAAACATGATCAATAATCTAGATGCCAATCACATTAGCTTCATGAAGAAATTCCTTTTGACTTAAACCAAAGACAAAACATAACGAACAATCTAGGATGAATACTTGGTTAAAATCTAGGTTAATACATCAAGTTCTATACTGAGAAGATTTCAAATGAACTAAAAAATGGAAAGAAGAAACAAGTAGGCTAAAATAGAGGGTCCCCATGAGATTTGGCACATGGGGCATATTGGACCCAACAATATCTTAGCCCATAACTAACAGGCGTTGGTGGGGGAGCATCATCATTCTTGAGTTTTTCAAATTCAATTACAACATTACAACAAAATTTGATGGCAACTACAATTGCATTACAAGTCCTTTATTTGCAAGGGCAACTTGTGTTGTATAGTAATAGGCCCAACTAATACACTAGTCAAAAGAGAGTTTGTTATTCATCTCAATGATTAATTAGCATAGTCATTTATTTTGTGTGCAGGCAAAGTTTCTTTAGTTTATATTTACTTGGAGCAAGCGGCACCATAAAATAACAAACATACAGTCCTGTTATAGGTATGTAGCCAAAATCTCTAATAGTTGCACTAATGGTGCTGCCCTCAGTAGGTATGTCAAATATTCACTATTCTCCCATGGTTTTATTAGATGCAATGAAACCCCTTTAAATCGCTATGTAACACAAAGTTGAAGAAATAATAAAATAAGTAGGCATGTTTCATTCTCTAAGAGAAAGAATGGATTGCTCAAGAAGGCTTATGAGCTTTTTGTCCTCTATGATGTAGAAGTTGCCCTCATCATTTTCTCTCTAGGAGTGACAAATGGAAGAGAGAAGTGCACATGATGCAGACAGATGTGAAGGACACGTTGTTGAGAGATGTGATGGACCACGTCCCCACTATCAATTTAATTTTATTTTTTTCTTATGTTCAAATGTTATTTTTAACACTATTCAAAATTTAATATTTTTTAGTTTAATAAATATTACATTTTCCTAGCTTATTTGTCACTTTAATTGAGTTTATCCAATAGAAACATAATAAATTAATTTATTTTCTAATTTTTATAATATTGATATTCTAATCCTAATGTCAAAAGCCAAAAATATGAGAAGATATTGTATTTTTATTGGTTGCACATCATCGAAAGTAAATTATTTGGGTGAAGCGATTACAATAAATACCTGTTGCATAGGTACTAATAAGCACCTCAAGATTGATACATCTCTATGTTTTTTAGATAGATAAAATTAAGATATTTGTACTAGTTACAATAATAGACATAACCTATAATGACATTGGGTGGTAAGAAGAGGGAGTGCAATGGTATGAAATGTCAATAAAAATGACTAACCTTAAATTTGATGTCCATTTTATGGTTAAAGGGAATATTTCTTCTTCCTTGGAGAAAGCGATAGAAAACCATGATATCTTGGGCATACATTGAAGTTTGGACCTAGTTTTTTTCCCATATTTTTTTTGAAACTTGACATAACAGTGTAATTAAATTGAGGGCATTTGTCACCAGGGAAATTCTGCAAAGGTGATGGAGTTATTAATTAATGTGGAACCCTTCAATACGTAAAATTATACAACAAATCTAAGATAGGGGCCTCAAGATTGATACATCTCGACATTTTTTAAATCACTGTATTTATGACATTTATACTAGTTATGTTGATATGCGTAACTTACAATGACAACGAGTGATAATGGAGTGTAATAATGTGACATGCAAATAAAAATGGATGACCTTAAGTTTAACATTTTTTTGATTATCATAGGAAAGATTCGACCTTAAATTTCATGTCTTTTTGATCGCCATATAGGCATCTTTCTTCTTGCTTGGAGAACACGATAACAAAATATTGTTATATTGGTATTGGAGTTTGGCGATCATTAATTTTTTTTCTTGAAAATATGTTTTCAAGCCCAACGCTTTGGTCCACGAGATTGAAGACCTCTACCACCAGTGAACAAAAAATTTATATATAAGTTAATGGAATCATTAATCAGCGTGGGATACGACAAATTTAAGATAGATGACTCAAAATAAATATCTCTTGACGTTTTTTAGATGGATAATATAAAAAAAATTGCACTAGTTATGTGGATCGGCATAATTTACAATAACAACCAAGGTGGTGTTAGTGTAAGAGCATGGTCCTATGTTGTGGGATAACTAATTGTTTTAAAGGGGTGCCACTAAGAAATTAAAGGAGAGTTTTCCGTGATGAACAGTCCCATGCTTTTTAAAAATTTATGCAATATACGCTGCTTAGAAACATTAGGAGTATCTTATTTAAAAATAAAATAAAAAAAATTGATTGGATACCAATATACACTTGGCAACCAAAAAATAGGAGAAGCCAAGCCAATCTTCAGCACCCTACTGCTTCCCACCCCTCCAAAACTTCTTCCTAAACAGTCGTTGCTCCTTATTTTAAGATGCAAATTTTTATAAGCAGTTTTTTTAATCTTCATAATGCATGAGACCGCAATACCCAAAATTATAGACACTGTAGCCTTCCCAGCATGAGACCCCTCTCAATAGTATGTAATGTCAATAAAAAATGGACAAATTTAAATTTGACATCCTTTTGACCATAAAAAATACTTTCGACTTTCTATTTAACCATTATACATGAATTTTTCTTTTTGTTAAAAAAATGATTAAAATATTATGATATCTTTGATATATAATAAAGTTTAAAGCTCAATTTTCTAATAGAAAAACATTAATTATACTAATTTAAAGTATTTATCACCAATAAATAAAAAAATAAAAAATAAATAAATTATCATTAATTTATATAATATTTTAAAAATAAATATATATAAAATATTTTTATTAATAAGAAACTTAACTTAAACTATACATAAACTTAACCATCCCAATTAAATTACAATTATTTACAACACTAAAGGATGTTCCAACATTAGGTCAAAGTTGGAGTTCAACAACGAGTTTTAATGGTGAAAAAGAATATATGTGCGTTGTTCTCAGGGGAAAGGTGAGGATTTTAGTGGCTTAGTTGACGATTGGGTACCATCGTCTTAGATGTGAGATGGATAGGTAGACGATTCCCAAAGAAGAGTGGGTCGAAAGATCATGTATTTTTTGCGACAAAGGGGTGGTTGAAACAAAATAGCATTACATCACTAAGTGTGCTGCACATGCAGATATTCGTGGTCAATGTGATAACAGTTGGAATGTGAACAACCTTAGTGAGTTATTCGAAAAAATTTGAAAATATCTCGAGGGTTTCTTCCCGATTTCTTTAACCTTATGGACGTCATTAAAATCTTTCTTCCATTCATTCAAGTGAGATCCAAAATATATGTTTACTTTGAGTTAAAAAAAAACAGATTGGTAAAAAACGGTGGGGTTGGGAGACGTTGCAAACATCGCATGGTAACCCCTGTTATTTGTTATTTGTTACATTTAATACACAAATCTGAATGTAAGCCAAAAATATAATAAATTTTCTCCTTCTCAACCGTTAAATAATCCGATTCCTCAGCCATATTAGCTGTTAATTATAACACCTGTCTGCCGATTGACTAGTCTGCCGGATCCACGATTTCAATCTCGCGGGACGTTGGGCGGACGCAATGTGACATTCCCTTCATTTAATGCTCAGATTTTTGTTTAATGAGTGCCATATACTATTTTTTGTCCCTTGTAATTCCTCCCCTATTTGTATCATCATTTCTGTACACCTGATTCTACTTATACAGCAATTTTTAGTTTGAATTCGATCTTAAATGGCGAAATTATTGAAATATTGAGGTTCAGTTTAAAAATCCAGTGTAAACTGTATTTTTTTTCGGAAATTTGGAGCATTGAAGTTTTAAATACCTCTGACTGATCTGCAAACCCTGTGCAATTTCTTGTGCCACGGTGAAAACCCTCATTCTGGCCTATATTAGCTCGAATCAGCTGAAAATCTTGAAAGATATTTTGTATATAAAGCTAACCACGATTTAAACAGAGAAATCCATTTTTTATTATGTTCAATTTCCGTTGAATTCTTGTCTGCACGGTGAAATCGCCGCACTCTATCCCTCTACAGTGAAATTAATACGATTTTTTATTCAGAAGCCAAAGTAACGGAGAAATACATCTAATTGTCGTCGATATCCGTTGAAATAGATGCATGCGCAGTTAAATCGCCTTACGTTACTATGCAGAAGTCTAATTCAAGTGGCATTTTATTCTGAAGCCAAAAATAACAGAGAAATTTATTTAATCTATAGTCAGTTTTCCTTGAAAATCTTGTGAAATCGCCTTATTTTACCCTGCTGCAGCTGAATTCTTGTGACATTTTTCTTTAAAGCCAAAGTGAAATAAGGCAAAGTCCATGCAGGCCAAAATGCCATCTTCTCCTACTCTTAACCGTAAGCTTTTAGCGAACCGGCAGTCATGGAGTTCTTACAGTGCCAGATTTTTGTTTGCTTTCTGTTGTCTTTCATGTGGTATATTGGGTACCATTATGTCAATCTCTATTACATGGGGACCAATTTCGGCATACCGGTGTGAGAAAGGGGGAGATACAATGAATGCATCTAATGGTTATTCTGCCTATCAAAAAAGTGATGTTCAAACTAGGCCAAAGGTTTTGGGATTTGTTGGAATCCAAACTGGGTTTGATTCTGTGGACAGGCGCAGAGCTTTGAGGAAAACTTGGGTGCCATCTGGTCCTGATCGTTTGTTGAGGTAAGCATTCCTAAGATCATGTTGTATTTTTCACAAATTTATGCATGTTTTGTGTTAAACCTCTCCTGTAATCCTTTAGGCGCACTTAATGAATATTAGAGTCCTTTTTTGGGGTCATGGATATTTGGGAAGGGGCCCAATGATAAACTCCCTAGAATTTACATCTAGACCACAGCCCTCAACCTTAAATATCAGAGAATTTAAAGATTTGTAGGTTTTTTTGAGGGAGTCAAGTGTAAGAGGTTTCTCTTTACAAAGTGTTCAAAATCATTAAAGAGGTTACACTGTTACAGAATATTAGGAAATTTGTATTTGAATCTTTGTTGCTTGAATATGGCCCACACTGCATGTCTTTTTTATATTACAATATTTTCAAAGAGGAGCAGGGAGAAGACTTCATGTAAATAACTGATTGCAGAGATTTGGCCATTGAAGATTTAACTGGTTTGAGTACAGGGAGTTTTCATCATGTTGGTTTCTGTCTAGCATAACTTCCGCTTTTAAGTCAGAGTCACAGAAATTTGTTGTTTCTTAATGTGTACTTTTCTTTAGGTGTAAGAAAGAAAGAAGTATTATTATGCATTGATAAGTATAAACGCTTGTATTTTTGGAAAAGATATTACGATATTAGCAGGTAGCTGAGAGACTCAGTTACACATAGACGCATCACAATTGGAGACTTTCATAAACTGAGATGTGATCACAAAACCAGATAAGGGAAAAAAGAGAGGACTAATATCGCTAATAGTAACTCTACAAAGACCATTAGTGTGCAGAGCTGAGTTTATTCCTTGTGGTAGATGGTGAAACTGTTGGGTATGCCAACCATCCCTACTTGTGGCTTTGGTTTGGTTCTCCAGAAGGTGAGATGGAGAATCATGAGGTTCTTGCTTGATGCCCTCCATCGATATCTGAAGATCCATTGGGTCTTTGGAGAGGGAGTCCGGTTTCTTGTGCTTTTTGGGTGGCATTAACGTCTGTTCTGTTCTGTATCTGCTTCCTATGGGTTCATTGGCCACTTTCCATGGCTGGGAACAGGAGTGGCTATGTGGCTAGAGGAAGTGTGAATATGATTTTGGAGGAGGTATATGAGATGTTGATTCTGTGTAACCAACTGCTCTTTATGTTTGGCCACTTGAAGCATCATCTGAGCCTATTGGGTGACCAGAGTTTTAAGAAAAATTGAAATATTGTATGTGATGACCCCCGCAAAATGTTCGAGTTTGTCTGTTGGTGCAGCTTGATGGGGAAAGGAGCTGACAGTATACAAGGAAGGGATTACAGGGCGACAAGGGGGGACTTATTGGTGGAAGGGATTGAGACTTGGACTGACATTGTGCCTTGGCTAAAGGCAGAATCTCTACGGGAGGAAGAGGAAGGATCAGGAGACACAACTGCCTGTTGCCATTTTTTGACAAGTTCTTCTGCTTGCAGGGCTTTGTCAGTGAAGTTCAGTGTTGGTGAACGGGCTTAGCATGATGGTGGGATGTGATGTTTTGGTCTTGCTGCAGGATAAAAGCTGGTTGCTGAGTGGGATTGGTGAAATGGGTAGAGGGAGAGATAGTATCTTGAGCTTGCGATCTCAGATAGATTGGGAAATGTGCTATCTGTTTGTGCCCACGAGCTGATAGGTGTACTCAGAAGAGGTCTGTATATGAGGAGGTTGACCAAGGGAGGTAGCATTCAAAGTAATTTTTACTCTCAGAGATTAATTAGTAATAGATGAAGCATGAATGAACCATGATGAAGTTGTATTAATGTTCATGAATGACCAAAGTAGGTAAATGGAACTCAAAATATACCAAGTACAGTAGATAGGAGTGCATAAGGACTCCAATAACTAAATTAAGTGAAGTACTTAAAATTAAAACTAAGATGATAAAGCTAAGTGGCGGTAGGGAGGGGGGCGTGTGTGGGGAGCGGGGCTTTAAGCCCTGGCCAAGGCGGTATGTACAAATCCACATGACAGTATCCCATGATCGGAAGGACCCTTGTCAAAAAGAGCCACTGACAGAGGCATAAAAAGGCCAATCAAGAACAAGACTTTACAAAAGGTCTAATATGAAGTCTAATGATGTCTGCAGGAGATTGTCCAGGGCTAAGAGGGCCTAGCTGAACAACCTTGGGGAAAGTATAGGGGCACTCTCAGGGGAAATCTTAATACCCAAGATTGACAATCCTCAAGATGTAAAAAGAAAATTGGTACTGCACATCTGCCCTTAGTCTGGATTTTGAATGTGTGAGGAATGGTTTTCTTTTAATGAAAGCTATATGATTAAAATATGTTGTAAAGGACACTAATTTTCTAAATGTCAGTTCATTATAGTATTCTTAATCATATTTATGGCTTAGTTTCCTGCAGACCGCATCTTATTAATGTTCCATTGTCCCTAGAGGCAATTAATCTGTCATTTTATTCTTTACTATTTCCTAGAAAACAAAATCATAGATCCATGTCACAAACTACAGTTTTAGCTTTTTGTCATCTGCTATTGTATCTGTCGTACTAGAGATGCTTCGACACACACTTGGAGAAATTACATTGCCCCCAGCTTCTTAAGTGAACAGTTGCATAAGGAATTACCACAATTGTCACCAATTTATATGTTCACAATTTGATTTTTGTGCATCTCTCTTTTTCTTGTCATAGAGTTCATATTCTCTAAGTTGTACCTATTATTTTCTATGAAGGACTTATATCTTATGATGTCTCCTTGTATTCATCCAATTTCCCTTCGTGGACTAGAGAAAGGTATGTAAGGACATAATATGACTTTCTTGAATTGATGTGAATAAAGTCTAATGCTAGCAGTTGTGAATCATATATATTTACCTTTTAGTGATGCATTGCAGCCTTTGGCTGATTCCAACAACTTAAGAAGTTAGTTAGCTGCCAATCTTTTATTTTTGGCTGGAAAGACTAATTGTAATGTAATAAATCAATAGCGTAGATGGAGAGTGGAAATAGCTTGATGGTGGAGGTGTGTGTGTCATAGTTCAACTCCATTGTTTGATAACGTATTGCATCTTTTGGTAGATATATAATCGTTTCTTATTGACATATATAACTCTCTATAGTGAGCCTGTGACTTATAGTAGGCTGAGTTTGTTAGAGGTATTCAACAGGCATGGCTCGAGCAGTATTAACTGATGCTCTTAGTACTATTTAGTTTCACTTGGTATAACACTAAGCTACTAGTTGTTTTTATTTAAGAATTGGTAGTTCGTTGAAAGTTACATGCCATGACTCATTTTTTTGTGTCTATTAAAAAATTTCGTATGTATTGTTTCATTTTTTTTTTGATAGAAAAAATGATTTAAAGGGGGGAAAATATATATATACAGGGAGCCAAATTACAATTAAAGCAGAACTAAATTAAGAATAAAATACATATGGTCGTCTTCACTTGCAACTAGCCCAGAAACTTTTGCATAAAGACTCTTGATTGAACAGAATCATCAACAAAGCAGTCCCTCTAATTTGCATGCAAGTAGCCTCCAGCATAAGAATAAAAATCAAGGGCAAGAGGGCAGCCTTGTGACATACTTTTGTAGTCAATCCTTATCAAAGTCGATTTTCATAAAAAAATGAGCATAATTTAGTAGTCATGCCAAATTTTTAAGCTTTAAATAGGGTTCTTCTGAAATCAACTGCGTAACAAAGTTATTTTTCAATTGTCATTCTCATCAACTAGGATACTTTTTCTGAGTGGTTCATTGAAGGGTGGAAGCTCATTTCAGTGTTGCTTGGTGATCAATGGAGATTAGTGCTGGAGGGGTTTGAAAAAAAACTTCAAAATGTATTGATAGAGATCTTTTCCTTGCCAGGAATGCCACTGTTTTTGATTCAATACTTGCAACCAAACATGCTTCTTTAGATACCTCGTCCTTTCCCCTTTATAAGTGGATATAAAATGCTGAAATTGGTTTTCAAAAAGTTCCTTGTAAGGAAACAAGTTGGAGAGAAGGGATTGCAATTTTTTGCTTGAAAACTGTGCATTGTGCATTGGAGAGAAGGCTTAGTATAACTGATATTAAAACACGTGGAATTATCCTAGCAGGGAATTGGTGGTGATGCCCTTTAACAATTGCTTTATAGACACCAGATTGAAATGGCCTCTCACATTGTAGGGATTTAAAGAACTTTCTAGTGTTTGTGATCTGCTTGGGACAGGCTGCTTTTCAGGATTTTTAGCTTCACAATTTATAACAAAAATATGGCTTACTTGATGAAATATCCCTTTTAGGACAGATTAATGAAATTTTACTAAAACCCTAATGTGAAAGTACAGAATTTTGAAAATGATCCATAAAACATTATAGGAAAAATTACAATCCACATATAAACCCCCGGACAATTAAGAAACTCAATTTATTTCAAGAGTAGAATCCTTATAACTTAAAATCTGATTTTTTATAAAATATTTTCAGTCTGTAAATTAATTAATTTACAGCGAATCATACTAATGCAATTTCAACCATAACTAACCAATCAACTGAGAAATTGATGTTGTGTCAAGCACGAAACAGCCCTGGGCAAGCCCAAGATGAAACCACATGTTGTATAGCCTTCAAAACCAACTCCTTAGGGTGACGTCAACCCTCCAAAGGATGACGTTAGCATGCCAAAGAGCCCTCTAACAAGTCATCAGCCCCAACCAGCCCTCTACCTGATGTGCCAACCAAAAAATGATGCTCTACCCTGTGTTCAATGACTTTTCACTCAATCGTGACCCTTGAATGAAGCGACTAGCAGAAGTTGAGGGTTTTCGTTTCCAAGATCTAATTGTCAAAAAGGGTATTCATCCTCAATAGCTGAAAGTAGAAGCAAAATTGTTCAACTCACAAAATCAAGTGATAGATGAATCATAGATCCCATAAATCAACCCCTCCATCTTCTTTTATACTTTTTCCCCAACTCAATCTCCTTCAAGTCGGGAGGTTAATTACTATAATTCATAAAGTGACTTTTTAAATTTCTAATTAAGTGTTGATTTACTCCAATTTGAAAAGTCCCATTTATTTTAAATTTAAATATAAGTTGCTGACAATAAGTTACTTTTTGGCTACTTAGCTCACCAGAACCATTTTTTCCTTCCCCTCATCTCCATAGCCTGCGGGAAACCACAAAATAGGCTAAGGGTCTTCATATGACACTAATCATGAGAAGGGGACATTATAGTCTTCCCTTCTCGAAATTGCTTGTCCCCAAGCAATTGCAAGCTAGGATATTGCAAAATAGCTGCCCCTTCCCATGTAGCATCCTCAATGGGTATATCTTTCCAACAAACCGAGTACTCCGTGATGTTCATGTTCCTCAGCTTCCTTTCTCTTACCTCTATGATAGATTTTGGAATCAAAATCAGCTTGCCCTCACCATCTAAATGTGGTAATTCTGTAGGAGTTATACGCTGCTCTAGTGCTTTTTTGAGGGACAAAACATGAAACACATTGTGGATCCAACTATGCTCTGGAAGTTTTAACTCATACGCAACCTCCTCAATTCTCCTCTGAATTCTGTAAGGACCATAAAAGTGGGGTTTGAGCTTCTCTGCCCCACTATTTTTGAGGGAAGACTACTTATAGAGTTGCAACCTCAAAAAAACCATGTCTCCCACCTCAAAAGAAATCTCCAACTGGTGTTGGTATGCACACAACTTCTGCTGATTTTGGACATGTTGGAGGTTCTTCTTGAGCACCCCCAATATATCAACTTTGTTGAACTAAATCCTTGGCCTAGGCACTCTACTATTTGTCAAAACCAAATCCACGAAAGAAAGTGCATCATACCCAAACAAGACTCTAAAGGGAGACATACCAATGGACATGTGGTATGATGTATCGTAGCAATGCTCACCCATGTACAACCACTTGATCCAAGCTGATTGCTGCTCTGCAACATAGTTTGTTAGCTACCCTTCAATCCACTTATTCACTATCTTAGTTTGCCCATCAATTTGTGGATGATAGCTAGTGGTAGGACTCAACTCTGTGCCAGTCAAATGGAAGAACTCTAGCCAAAACAAGCTCATGAACTTGCTGTCCCCATCACTCACAATGTTTCTAGGCAGCCCATGAAGTTAAATTTTTTTTTGTGAAAAAGATATCAGCGATTAGAGGTGCATTGTACCTGGCTGGAATTGTAAAAAAGTGAGCATATTTGGTGAGCCTATCAACCATCACAAACATACAACTCTTACCTTGAACCATGGGAAGTCCCATGATGAAATCCATAGAGATGTTTTCCGATTTTTGAGTAGGAATAGGTAAGAGCTGCAACAAACTGGTTGGAAAAACTTGCTCAACTTTATTTTGTTGGCAAGTGAGGCACTCCTTGATGTATTGAAGGACCTTTCCCTTGAGTCCCTTCCAAAATAATCTTTCTGTCACTTGTTTGTATGTCTTAAAATACCCCAGATGGCCAACTAAGGGAGTATCACAAACAACTCTCAACATCTTATTTTTTGTCTTAGACTTGGGGACCAAAAAGATCCTATTCCTGTAGAAAATAAGACCATCCACTACCTTGTACTTGTCATCTTCATTTTTACCTTCAAGGATAGCAGTAGTAAGGTCGTTTTTCGCATATTGAGCTGTTATAAAAGCCTTCCATTCAGCTGTAATATCTGTCAAGGAGCAAAGACTAGGCTTTCAAGACAACGCGTCAACAACTACATTGTTTTTTCCTTTGACATATTTAATATCAAAGTCATAATATTGAAGTTTATTTATCCACTTTTGTTGCCTATCATTTAAATCCTTTTGGTTGAGAAAGTACTTCAAACTATTTTGATCGGTTTTGACCACAAACCTGTCACAAATCAAACACTCCCTGAATTTGGCTAATGCATGCATGATGGCCAACATTTCTTTATCATAAATAGAGAACTTACGCTCCATCTCTTTGAGCTTCCAGCTCTCAAAGGCTATAGGATGCCCTTTTTGCATCAAAACAACCTCTATACCTTCTCTTGAAACGTCAAATTCCAGCACAAAAGGGATGGAGAAATTCGGAACAAGAAGTACCGGGCATGAACTCATCACTTCTTTGAGTTTAACAAACACTACTCGTGCTGTTTTGGACCAGCTGAAAGTTCCCCTTTTGGTTAAATCCGTCAATGGAATAGCAAGTTGAGAAAATCCTTTGACAAACCTTCTATAGTAGCTACATAAACCTAAAAATATCTCAAATGTGTCATAGTTGTAAGTGGAGGTCAATCCATGATTGTTTGGATATTTTGCTGATCAACATGAACTCTTTGAGCATTGATCACATGGCCTAAAAATAAAATTACGGACATCCCAAACTCACACTTGGACTCTTTTGCAAATAGTGTTTGCTGTCCCAAAATTCCCAGCACTATGTCCAAGTGCTGGAGATGCTTCTCCCATGTTTTACTATATATTAGGATGTCATCAAAAAAGACCAAAATAAACTTCCTCAAGTGTTGCTTAAAGACATTGTCCATACAAAATTGGAAAGGTGTTGGTGCATTGGTTAAAACAAATGGCATAACTAAAAATTCATAGTGCCCAAAGTGACATCTAAAAGATGTCTTTTGAACATCCTCTTACTCAAATTTGGTGATATCCGGTCCTCAAGTTAATCTTGGAAAAGTAGATGGCTCCATGTAGCTCATCAATCAACTCATCAATCTTAGGTATGGGGTACCTATTTTTTATGGTCTTTTTGTTTAAAAGGTGGTAATTAATGCACATCCTCATGGTTCCATCCTTTTTGTTCACTAGAACAACCAAAGAAGCAAAAGGACTAGAATTATGCCTTATATGTCCCTTCTCCAAGAGCTCTTTGATGCCTTTCTGAATTTCCTCCTTGTAGGCTCTAAGATGGCAGTATGGAGTGGTTATTACTGCTTTAGTCTCGGGCTCCAACTCAATGATATGTTGAAAACCTCTATCCGGTGGTAGTCCATGTGGAATGCTACCGAAAATCTTAGCATGCTTATCAAGGATGGGCTAAATAATCCTTATGATACTGCTGTTGCTACAATATCTGATCTGTATAACTCACAAAACACTCTGCTGCCCAATCAACCTACCCTCTATGAAAATCCCTTGCCATTCTTTTTCTTGTCACTACCATAGGAGCTCCATCGGCCATCCCACACATCACTACTTTACCTATTGATTTGAATTTCAGCGCCATGGTTTGGTAATTTTGGGTGAATTCTCCTAGAGAATGCAACCATTGCACCCCAAGGACTATGATGATCTCACCAATCCCAACTACATAGAGACCATCATCAATCTTATGCCTTCCCAAAGTGATATTCAATTTCTGAATTTTCTTTGTGCATGGGAAGGTGAAGCCATCCGCCACTACTACATTGAAGCCCTTGGAATCTTCAGCTTGCAACCCAAATCTAGATACCAAATCTTCATGAATGAAGTTGTGGGTTGCCCCACTATCAATTAGCACAGTTACCTTCTTATCTTGCAATACTCAACTCCAAAAGGGTGATATCTAGGAGCACCAGATAATGTGGCAAGGGTGCTATCTGTATGGTCAACTTCTTTCTTTTCTTGGTCTTTTTTTTTAGGTTCTTCCCCTTATTCTTCTCCATGCGATACTACCTCAAATTAATGAACTTGCCCTTTGCCAAGGCAACGATGACCTGGTGTCCAGGGGTCTTTGCAAGTGAAGCACAAATTTCTCCTCTTTAACTCATTCCTTGATTCCACTTCTTTGTTTGTCTTTGGCTGTTCCTTTTGCTGCACGTTAGCTTGCTGATATGGCCTCTTTGCTGATCATATGGGTCTATCCTTGATTGCCCGGAAGGTGATGTCCTAGGCTGCCCAAAAGAATATGTCCTTTGCTATCCTAAAGGCAGAAATTTGCCTTTAGGAGCTGCTATTTCTAGATCAAAAGCATTTTTGATGGCTTCTTGGAAAGAACAAGGATTGAAAGCCTTGACCAAACCCTTGAGTGGATTAGCCAACTATTCAAAAAACAATACCACAAGGCTCCTTTCGGATACATCTGGTACCATCACTGACACTCTCTGAAAGTGGGCCAAGCAACACATAATCATCCAAAGTGGGACAAGCAACACATGTAGTAGCAAGAGCAACAACAAGCTCCAGAATAGAATGTGCAACAATAATAGGTTCCTCGTAGAAATCACCGTCCAAACACATATCCTCACAAACAAGAGGAGTAGGCAATGAAGGAACAACTGTGGCACAATAAATGTCATCCTCAAGAAGTCATGATGGTTCTCGTCCATGATCTCCAAAAGTGATGGTGAAGGTGCCACATCCTCAAGAATCATATCCTCTCGATCAATGAAATGAATAGGTGTACAAACTATATGAAGAGTAATAGGTACTTCAAGAAAACTGTCATCAAAAGACAAATCCTCACTAATAACTAAAGGAGGAAAAGTGAGAGGTGGAGGTAAGAATGCTTCATTTGGATCACCATCAAGAAGTATGTCCTCACAAAATGAAGAAGAATCCCGATTCATGTTACTAGTAAAGAGTGAATCTTCACTAGGAGGAGAAGAAGGAAGTGCCAATAGTGCCTCACCCATGTCATTGTCAAGACTCAAATCGTGAACAACATCAATGCCATTATCAAAAGATAAATCCTCGCTAACAAGAAGAGAGGGAGGCGGAACAGAAGGTGGAGTAAAAGAGAGTGCAAAAAGACCCAAAAGACTCAGTATCCTTCTCAAATAAGGCTACAATAGCATCCTAAGCTTCCTTTGGTGATGTGGCACACGTGACAACACTACAAACTATCTGAAACATGGAGGCAAATCAAACAAAGAGCCTCATCTTGCATGGATGCAATCCAGGCAAGATCTTCCTCATCTATAAAGTGGGGAATATCGTCAAGCACCACTATCCACAAGCATTATTTTTGCAAGTGTATCCATTGTCAAAAAATAAGGAGAAGCATAGGTTGTCAAATATGGGTGAATGATCCAGGTGGATCTCTCCATTTGTTAAAAATTAAAATCTTCATATTTTGATTGGATTGATTGCACAGTGTAGAGCTCGTTGAGAGCTTTCCGACGCTTTTCGTGGTTCGCAAAACGGACATCGTATGCAAAAGATATGATCTGCTGAAGTTCTGATGCAACAGGGAAAATGTGATGTCGCAGGTGACGTGGCATAATGTGCAAGTGCCAAGTGGACCAATGGGAACTTGACACATGGTAGTCTAAATTGACTAAAAAATTGGGTTTGGTTGATTTTATCCGTACAGCATGTACGGACCGGACAAATGGGCCCTGCTATTGGCTCGTTGGGGGCCCTCAACGAGGGTCGACACACTCTTTTCAAGGAGGGGTGCCTTGGCCTCCTATCTTCAAAATTCATTATATTTGAATTTGTATTTAAATCCCAATTTTCATTGTAAACTCCCGAATGTGGGATAATTCATATTGCAATGTAAATCAAGGCATTCCTCCTCGAGTTACCACATAGGAGGATTCCTCTATTGCCAAGTGTCGAACCGACATTGAAGGGGTCGAAATTGGAACGTGACATCCACGTTCCTTACCAAGTCTACCACGAAGTCACCATGAACTATTGACATTCCACACAAATGCCAACGGTTTCTATTAAAACGCAAGCAGTGGAGGATACGTGGCCTAAGCCACAACTTCATCATGGAAGGCAAGGCTTATTAAAGCCTTGAAATATTGGTGCCCACCAAATGTGGGATATATGCCTTATTGGCATATTAGAAATAGTCTTTCAAGACTATTTAAAAAACTAAATTAGGTTCGAACCCCACAAATGTGGGACAAAAGGATGTGTTTTAAATGCTAAAACTAAGCCAAGGGAATCAAACCCTATCCTCCCAAGTAAAAGTGATAACAACCAACCGAGTGGGCTACGGTTTTGAAAGGCTATATAAAGCCGAGAAATTATATTTGAAGAGGTGTGAATAATTGACTGTGTATTAAGAAAACATAGACCAAATTGCATTGTTTGGTCATTTTGGAGACCTTAGAGTTCAAACCAGAGCTTGGAGTAAACTACAAAGTTGTTTAGAATTCCGATACATGCTCTATGCAGTATACTCATTTGCCCTTTTTGGATACTTATTGATGACCTTTTGTGCTACGGAAGTCATTGGAAGGCGAAAAGGAGAAGCCTTTGCAAGTGATTCAGGAAGGTGAAGGATGTGCGGAGTCAGCGAAGGTCTTTCGAAGGTATGATACACTATTTTTGTAGAGAGTAGATCTATTTATTGATTGTAAGTATTATTTGGGCTTGCAATTTTAGCAACATTAATGGATTGGTTCAATAAAAACCCGAGGACGTAGAAAATTTTGAACCCCATAAACAATTCTTCTCTTTTGCTGATTTTGGTTTTACATTCAGTTTTACATTGCAAAACATAATTTAGATTTTAAAGAGAATGCAAAATTAATCATTTTAATGTTTTTACGGGAATTTGAGTAACTCGAATGTTTTAAGATTCAGAAGGAATTTTAATGGGTAATTGATGTGAACAATCAAATTCACTTTTATATCAGTTTGAAAACCCATTTTTATCAGATTTTAAACATACTAAAATCTTAATATTCTGCATCCAATTCTATTTCAATTAAGGAATTGAGAAAATATAAGATCTTAGTAAATGGTTTAAAAAGTAGTGAAGTTCCTACTAGTGTTTACAGATCATATTTGGTATCAGAGCAGTTGATCAATGGAATTTAACAGTGTGGTTTACCTGTGATTAACAGTTGGTTATTGTTTTTACTTTCATTTTCAGCATTTGTTTCGACTTTGTGACTGAACAGGTGCAATGGGCAAGTTATCAAATAGAGCCAAGCTTGATGAGCTATGAAGCCATAAACCACCAGATCTAGGAAGAAAACTCTTTCCTGAGAGCCAAGTTTTACTCCTTGGAAGAGGAGATTGTGCAGTTAAAAAGTGAGCCACAATCCTCAATAAAAGAGAAAGAGGATTATGTCAATAAGATGCTTATACAGAGTAAGCAGTTGATGGCATTTGTTAAAGAGTTGCACGCTGAGATTCTAGCCAAAGATAAGATCTTAGCTTAGTTACAAAGTGAACAGACGAAGGAAAAGCCTTTCACTTTAGATGTAGAGACCATGACAGATGAATGCACTGTAAGTTGTTCACCACGAGAATCTTCTTCCTCCCATTCGATTTCAGATTCAGGTAATGACGTCTTTGGTTCGTTTGAAAAGCATACTAGAGGCATTGGATCCAAATTATTATTTAAAATGGGATTTAATAGAAAAGGCCTTGGCAAGAATAATCAAGGCATATCTAACCCTATATTGGTTGAAGACCGACCTTGTTTTGCAGGATTGGGGTATGCTAATGCAGGGAAAAAGGAGATTGGAGAAAGCTCCAAGACCGCTGGAAGAAGACAAGCTTCTCACAGCAAAGAGGCTTCCCCATTGGCATTTGGTGACTCATCCTCCGAAGAAGGAATTGGTAAGAGATCACCACAAAGAGGTAATGAGATTCCTCCACCTCTTGTTTAGCATAATTATAAAAGAAAAGGTAAACATTTTGATCCATTATCCACATTTGAGAAGTTTGGCAATGCTGTGCAAAATTTGTGGCACATTTATCCATGCAATTTTTGTGGATTGGCTAACCATTGTGTAGACAAATGTAGGAAACGTAAATCTTTGTTGGAAAAGGTTGAGAAAGATAACTCTCCTAATTGTAGTGCATTGAAAAGAAGTTTAGGTAAGTTTCCTAAAAAAATGGATCATAAAAATTCCATTTTTTTTTAATTATTTTGGCTATGCCTGGGCAGATTAGTTACCAAAGCTTGTTAGGAAGAGAAAATTCATGGCATACAGTTGGCTAGAACTGTTTGTCCTTCATCACATCTTCAGTTTGTGGATGACTCAACGATGCTTGGCCGAGCTACATGTTTGGAAGCCCAACAGTTTGAGAAACTTGTTCAAGTTTTTTCTACAGCTACTAGTTAGTTGATCAATCATGCTAAATCTAGTATTATCTTTTTTCACTCTTCTAATAGACAAGAAAAACAAATTCTTAATATCTTTCATTTTCGAAGGGGTTCTCTTCCACTTCATAATTGGGTGTCCCTTTGGCCTCCAAGCAGATACGAGAGTGGCATTGGCTCATTAATAAAGTTGACTCAAAAATGCAAAAATGAACGAATAAATGGCTATTTTCAGGAGGTAGAATAACTTTGGTCAAGGCAGTAGTCCTTCAAGCAATGCCAATATATGTTTCCTCTATATTGAATATTCCAGGAACTATATTGAAACAATTGGATTCCATATGCCAAAATTTCTTATGGAGTGGTATGCAAGATAAAAAAAAGTTGTCCTTAGTTAAGTGAGAAACTCTATGTCGGCCAAAGAAGGAAGGTGGATTAGGATTTAGATCTTCTTCAAAGCAGAGTAAGGCCCTTGTTGCTAAACTCTATTGGAGAGAATGATTGTTTTATGGATGACTTATGGGCGGCCAATATTAGAGCCAAATATGTGGAGAACAATCCCCCTGATAGAATTATTCGATTATCCCTTCCCACTAAAGGTTCGCCCCTAGTCTTGCTGTCCTTAAAGTTGTTGAAGAAATTATTAAAAAACAGCTCTTCTGGATTGTGAATAATGGGCAAAGGAAAATTTTTGGACTGAATCTTGGGATGGACAACCCCCACTTCTTATCCAATACCCTCAGTTTCAGCCACTCATGGAGGATATGCATAATATAGGATGGATAAAGATTGCACATTATGGTAGACTTGCCACTCATCCTTGGAAAAACGGTAAGTGTTGGATTCCGATTTCGGAATGGCCTATTCACATTGGGCAGGAGGGACAAAATATGCTTAATACTGTCCTGAAGGACTGTCCTCTCTCCACTTCTAATAAGCCAAACTTGTTAGGATGGAGGAATTCTGCTACTTGTATTTATACAGTTTCTTCAGGATATGCTTCTTTGACTAAGGGCACCTCTCATCCTCTTAAGGACATTCTTAGACACATATGCTGACCTGCTTTATGGCCCAAGGTTAGTTTTTTTGTTTGGTTGCTTTTACAAAGAAGAGTCTTAACTGGTGGTCGGCTTAAGAAGCGTGGGTTTCATGGTCCTTTTAGATGTGCCTTACGTTTGGAGGATGATGAGACTTCTCATTTGTTCTTCCAATGCCCATGGGTTATACCCTTATGGAAGCAACTATCTACATTGTTTAACATGCATTAGAATAATATTGCGTCTTTTGAACAGTTGTTTAAAGATTGGCAAGGACATTTTCCTAAAAGTCAAAATTTACTTCCAGTCCTCTGGATTGGCATTTCCCTTCTCATTTGGAATATATGGAAAGAAAGAAATAGCTGAATTTTCCAACAGGGTAATAGAGATTTATCTTATGTTTGGGAGAAAATCAAAATCAATGTTGCTGAAAGCATTAAACATAAGATTTCTTTACCTCCTATTCTTACCCCGGAATGGGAGCATATTTGTAAATAATTGTCTTTGTAACCCAGAGATTCTACTATGTCGGATTTTCGGCAAAAAAAGATACTTAAGAGGGGTGGTCAATGGATTGCTCCCTATTTGGGGTATGGGAAATTGAATACTGATGGAGCATCCAGGGGTAATCTGGGTCCTGCAGCTATGGGAGGAATTGGTAGAACCTCTGAGGGGTCGGTGGTGTTTTTCTTTGCTGAAAATTTGGGTACCACAACTAATAACCTAGCGGAGATCAAGGCTGTGTACAAAGGTATGCAAGAGGCTTTGAAAAGTGGTTGGCAAAACATTCTTATTGAATCGGATTCCAAAGTGATTGTTAGCTTGTTATCTGATTTGGAAGAAGGCCACAATCCAAACTGGTGGATGGCGAGAGAGGTTTGGAAAATAAGAAGATTGCAAGAACAGTTTCAAGTGGTGAATTTTAGCCATATTCCTCGAGAATGAAATAAAGTGGTAGATAGGTTGGCTAACTGGGCCCTGGACAATCATAATCTTTTGTGCTATGGACCACCACCTATATGGTGGTCCAACAAGATCTAGGAAGTCGTGGACCATGAATCAATTTGATTTTAAGTTGAGATGCGTCATGGGACATGTGGCATTCTTGGTTGTAAGCATTGAATTGGACCTAGATGGATTTTTGCACTAATTATTAATGTTAGAAGGTGGAATAGAGGGAGAAGATGAAGTTGGTAGGAGTCCCAAATTAGTGATGCCTCAAGGCAATTAATGTTAAGAAATGCTTGTCCCTAAACGTCGTTTGATGATGCTTTTCAATCTAAACATATTTGGTTTTGATTACTAATTTTGTGTGGCTAATGTGTATGTACTATTGTAATCAGAAATTGTTGTCTTCTATTTGGCAGTTGTGTGCAGGTATCCCAGTGGGTCAATCTGTTACAATAGTATTAGAGTGGGTTAAAGTTTCCCATTGATCCTCAGAGTCACCATGGCAAACACCAACAATGGACCACGCTAGGAAGATATTTTCATACAAATAATGCAAACTTTGACAAGGAAAAATGAATCAATACAAAAGCAAAATGAATCTATACAAAGACAGTCTGAAAATATGCAAAACATGATGAAAGTCACGCAAAGACAAAACTAAACCATGCAAGTGCAAAACTAAGGGAATTAGAGAGATATGGAAGAGGATACAAGTTAAGGAGTTGAAACCACAATTTAACAGCTCCTTTGTTAAAGAAGCCCAAGAAGCGACACCTACAGGATTTCAATCCAAAACATATCAAGCATGGCTCAAGTTAGTAAAAACAATTATTACACTTATGTGAAATACAGAGCATGATAAAGAAAAGTTATTCCTGTCGTAGTTCATCTCAAAGGGTTGACACCTGAGTGCTTCGATAGCCTTCGACCAAAACATTGAGGCCTTTGATAATTGGTAAATTCAAGGACACAATAGACTAAAGATTTATCCTAAAAAATCATATTATGGATGACTTAAGGTAGTGCTTAGGATAAAGAAAAGGAGGCAACATTAAATATTATGTTGAAACAATTTAAAACGTAACAGCTAGATTACTTGACCTTCTTCAAAGCAGATTCTACATCTAAGAGCTAACTCATGATGATGATGTTTTGAGGCGTATTGTGGCTCAACAACTTTCAACACTTTCAACTTGGAGAATTGTGGAAGGATTGTTTAAGATTGGAGATGGCATGTTAGAAACATTCAAATCATTTTACTCACAAATGAGCTATTTAATCTGTGGAATTTATTTCTTAAACATTTCCAAAATGAGACTTAGGCTATATGAACAATGCATGGAGTCAAAATAACAAGATTATTCTTTCTTTCCTGAATCAATCCAATGACTTCACAAACCAGTGCATTGTTTGTAATGGACTTCAATTGCATTTGCAGCCCTTACATTCTCATAATCATATAGACTCTCTTGTTGGTGCAGTTATTCCTAACTGGTGGGTTCTCTTGTACTGTCTGCAATGCTTTTTGTAGCTGCGATTGTATTCTGATGTAATGTTCTTAGTTCACAAGTTTTAGATTTTGTTCTGGTTTACTTTTTGGTAAAATCAATTATTTTGTAGTACTGCCCTTTTGCTTCTTTAGGCGGGGGTTTTTCCAAACACCCCGTACTGATGGTCTCTGAAACTTTTTTATTTGAAGTCCCATTTACCAATTTGGGTCATTTGAAGACATAATTTCTTTATTTCTTTGCTTCTTTTTTAATTGCTTTAATTGATATCAGGGTGATGAAAGCCATTTCATTTGTTTTCCATGGTGTCATTTGGTGAAGAAGCAGCTATGTTGACCAAGGACCTGCAATTGTGGTCCATCTGTTAAAAATAATAGAAACCACTGTACTAGTCTAAGAGTGTGTAATAAGATCCAGATAGCTGTCTACTAAGGCCCTCTCCTTTGAGAGAATGGTGTGTTAATCATTTTAAATATCTTGGGTTGCTACACACTTGAGGTCTCTCATTTCTGGCCCTCATCATGTCATGCCTATATGGTGAACGAACACATTGAATGCAAACTAGCATGCATATTTCTAGCATGTCACTTGAGAATCCACTTCCTCCCATTGAAGTACGAACAACATAGCACATTCTTTCCAAGGGTCCACTTATGTTTGTCTCATTCTTTCTTCAGTGTCAATGTTTAGCTTTTTTACATGTCTACTTGTGGCAAGAAGAGTTTTGATTTGAATGCCTTTTGCCTTAACATCCTTGCTTTTGCTCTATCCACCACCAATTGCTTTGCTGCAAAAATCTTCTATTTTTGAAGGATCTTCGGTGTTTTTACAACCACTGTTTCCATTGTTGGATTCATGCAAAAAGTTGACCCTCACCCTTGTCTAGAAGACTAGATGCAAAACAAAGTATTCATTGATCTACATTCACTGAACCTATTCTCCTATATAACTTCTCATTTTTGTGCCATTTGTCCAAAGACAAAAGTCATCACTTGTGGTATCTATTGCTCTTGGAGCTGAGGAAGCTGTAGCTGTTGAAGAGTAATAGAAGCAGCCATTGAGAAATAGGACAATCAAATGAGATAAGAAGAAATAAATCTGCCCATCTCCTCTTTTACTTAGAAAAGTTGTCCTTGCTGTCAGCCCCCCTCTTTCATCTGTAAAAGCACTTCTTGCTTCCCACCACCTATTTAGCCGCAAAACTCTTTTAATGTACACATTTACACAATCAAATAAAATAAACATGTTGTCTTTAAAGGTTATTGTGCCTTGCCAACTATATTTTTGTGTTGACTTTTTGTTTTTGAGAAGTTTGATTCCTTATTTACCAAACAATGTTGGAAGTTGGTTGAGGAAAATTGTATGCCTGCTATTGCAGGTTGGAACAAATGACAGGTTTGGCTTTCAGATTTGTTATAGGGCGAAAGAATGATGCAAATAGAACTATAGAACTTGAGAAAGAAGTCAAGAAATACAATGATTTTTTACGTGTAGATATTGAGGAGGATTACCATAAATTGCAATATAAAACGTAAGATTCCCTTGCTCTGTTGGAACTTTTTTCAAAGGTCTACTTTTGGCTTCTTATGGTCTTCATTTTAGTGTAAAAACAATTGATTGCCTATCTTGCTTAAACAGGTTGGCTTTTTTCAAAGCTGCCTTTCGCCTTTTTGATGCTGATTATTATGTTAAAGCTGACGATGACATTTATTTGCGACCAGGTTACAATTATTCTTGAGCCCTTCTTGAGATGATGTTCTTATTGTTCTAACATTGGCATTCCTCTTAATTGATATTTTTCACTCTGTAGTTGTGCATGAGATGTTTATTGATATGCCTATGCTTGTGTTTTATGTTAACTTTGGTGCTCAGATCGTCTTTCGACACTCTTGGCAAAGAAGCGCTCTTCTACTCGGACATACCTAGGCTGCATGAAAAAGGGTCCTGTTTTCAAAGACCCTAATGTAAAATGGTAAAAAATCTGTGTTGCTTCCCATCTAATAGGATGACGTGAAACTGTTTCTAATATGGTTTTACATATTGAGTTCTTCCTTGTGTCTTCTATCACTTGATTTTTTATTTCAACTTATCTTCAGTTGTGTTTATCCGTGTAAATTTGTTTTTCCATTTAACTGCAGGTATGAACCTTTGGGAGATATGCTTGGGAATGAATACTTCATTCATGCTTATGGGCCTATATACGCCCTCTCTACAGAAATAGTGGCAGGGCTAGCAGTGCTAAGCAATGACAGGTGAGTTTTTACACTGTTTAGTGTTTGGTTTTCACTGCAGTATCTTTTACATGCATTTTCTTAAGATGGAATGTACCAATTTGGTATTAATCATGATTTCTACTTTCTATTGTCATTGTAATTGGGAAGAATATTGCCATGCTATTTATGCTTTATGACATTAGATATGATCCATGGCACACCTTGAAGGGAACAAAATACTTGGATAGAATCCTATTGTGCTTGAATGAAGTTTACGTGCTTCTGATTGTTTGCTCTTTTGTTACCAATGCCAAATATTTTGGATTAAAGTTTTTTGTTGGAAGCTTGAACATCCACTGATTTTAACATACCGTAAAATTATTATTTTTAAAGTAAATCCATGAAAGGATATTTGAACATCTAACATCTTTGTCCTATTGAATCTCGATCTGCAGTTTCCTTGCTATAGCAGCATCCTTGTTTATTTACCTTAATTTACACAACCTTGTCATTTACTACTAAGATCATCATCTACTATTTGCACATAAATCCAGATTAAAAAAATGAAATTCAGTTGTGATAGTTTGATATTTCATCCTATATGTTTTACCCTATATTTGATGAAACATAGCAATGTTTGTTTAAAGGTATAAAACTTAATAGATCTATTCAGATTGTAATATATGACATTTAAGTAGAAATGTGAATGTAAAGTAGAATTGACTAATTAAAATTAAAATTGACAAGTGGTATATGCTAAAAATAGTAAGCACAATCAAATACAAGATATTTAGCTTTTCCGATTTTCGGTTGACTATAATTGATGTGTGACGGTGAGAAACAAAATAAGACATGACTATGACAGCTCAGATCCAAAGACAATATCTTTGAATAATTATGGACAAGTTTGCGCTCCCTGAATAGTAGTGCAGGCCGGTCGTGTCTGTTGATTGCAGACTTGTTTGCTTGTACTGTGACAAACCTACCATTGTTATGCTACATGCCCCTGTGTTTGCTGAGAGGACTAAGATACTTTGCTTTTGTTCGTGCCGCACAAAAATCGTTGTTTCCTTTTCTTTGCCATGAAAATCCTAAGGGTACTTGTGATAGTTAAAAACCTGCAAAAAGAGGGGAAGTTTAATGGGCTAAGTTGTCTTTAATCACCTCATTTGATGATTGACCGTTGCCTACGCATCCAGATACTCTAAGAAGGGAATTAAGCCACATGTAGTTCTCCTACCTATAGTGATTGTGCAATTTTGCTCTTTGGCTATAGAAATTTGTCTTTGATATTTGACAGTGTTAGCTCTTGGTTTGATTTGAGATTGCTCCTAGTGATTGATATTGAATTTGAAAAGAATAAGGCATATTTGTTTAGTGTGTAGTAGTGTAAAAAATAGATGCCAGATAGCAATCAAGTCTCTTAATGAGTGAACTTTGATTTGTTTATATAGTAATCCTTTTGAATAATTTCCTTTAACCGACCTTGTGAAACGTGTGAGAAGACCCATACAAATATTTTGAATTTGGAAGCTAGCCATTAAATGGCATGGGGATGATGCTGTTCTAGGTGGACAGGTCTGGACAATGGAACTGTTTGCTAATGCGGATTTGTCTTGGAAAAGCAGGGACAATTGTCAGGAGGTTGGAACAGTCTAAGATATGATATAAGACACTTTGAGCATTGACTTGGAAATTCCTATGTGATAGTGATAGCGAATAGAGAGTCAAACCTGCATATAAATAAATGGCTTAGAGGAATGACGAGTAAGATGCATGTATTTGAGTGTAAGTCAAGTGGTTCAAGATGTGTTAAGAATTAACATTGTCAAGTACTTGTGACCAGATTTAAGTATCTACATTTGCCCCCATTTATTTTAGTAATGAAATTGCTAAAGTAAAGGAGAAAGAAAATCCTGAATGTGGACAACACACTTTCTTTGATATGAAGTTTCAATTGTGCAGGACAGTCAATAGCAAACCTTGCAACAACACATGAAGTAGTCATTGTTCATATTTGAAATTTGAAAAATTTGAAAATTTAATAGAGAGCAAGGAGGAGAAATCTTGTAGGGAGATGAAACCATATTGTCTAGCAACCCATTAAAGATGATAAAGCATTTGGAGAGGTGGCTCCTCATGCTGAACCATTGGCGAATTAAGAGTGATTAAGTCCCAATTTTGAATAACTAATCAAGCCCTTGAGTTGGAAAGATGCATACCCCAATTCTTATGAATGGAGAGAAGTACCCAAAGTAACAATCCAAAATAAAAGCGGAACCGCAATGGGTTCGGTAAAAGTGATGCCAAGTTTGTTGAGTGTCATTAGACTTGAACGTACATCACCTGTAACAAAATGGTGGAACAACACAATGAGTTTGTTAAAAGTAATTCCAAGGTCGTTGAGTGTCACTAGACTCGAATATACATTGCTCATAATAGAACGAATCACACTGCTGCAGACATATCTAGATTCTATTTACACGATCGAAAGAGTGAAGAATATTCATGCGTCTATCATGATCTCAGTGCCAATAGATTTGAAGTGAAATAACAATCATTTTACCATTGAATCTGTAAATTGTATCGTAGTGTATATGTTTATGAATTAGTATTATGCCTTTCATTTTTGAAAAATGTATATGTGCATGAACCAATATCATGCCCCTTGAATTTGTGCCAAATGATATAGAATGCCATGCATCTATATGTTCAACTGTCATTGTATGTGAAACTTATATTTTTTGATCTTATAATTGTTTTTGCATATGCCCACGCATGTACATTCAAGTGTGTATGAATCTGTACTCAAGTTTTTGTAGAGTGCATATACATGTATTATGCCCCCAGAATCTGTATTAATGTTCCAATATTTGTCATATATCTGATTTTTTTAATTACTTTGAATCTTTGAAACCTATACTCTATCATAAAATTTATTTTTTTGAATTATTTTGAATCTTTAAAATCCATACTCTATCATGAAATCTGATTTTTGAATTACTTCAAATCTTTAAAATTTGTACTCTGTCATGAAATCTGATTTTTTCTGCTCATGGAGGTTTAATCTCTAAGACAAGTCCAATGTAATGCCCCCATTTTGAGATGAGGGATGTACCCTGTGAGTCACTCATATCAAAAGAAAATTTAATTGTATCATGTGATAAATATATGATCATGTATAATCATGTCAACATATGAAAAGTATGTTATTATAGTAATGTAATTGTCATTGAAGTATGTAACATATGTAATGCGAGACATACAAGTGTTATGTCTAAATAGATATAGCAATGAGACGTGCAGTAAAGTAATTATCTCTGAATAAGACTATGCATTAAAAGTGCATGATATGGATCATGGCACCACTAATCAAGTGTGACAAACACGATAAACATAACACACAATGTCACGCGATGTCACACAATATTAGACATAATGCCAAGGGCTACATACAAAGGACATGAACATGTTGCAACAAATAAGGCTAAGGGTCACACACAAAGAAGATTAAAAATGTTGCAAACAAGGGACAAAGAAGTCACACACAAAAGGCTAAGTGGTCGTACACAATAAGCAAACAATGTTTAGCCTATCATGCAAGAAAGTAACATTGGAGGAATATAAAACAACTAAATATTAGTCTACACTATCCATATGTATCAATGTCACATCATAGCCAAATAGTATATCCATATAACACAATGTAAGGTATGAGTAATTAGCATGACAATTGTAAGATATGTAGCTCAACATGATAGAGAGGTCATAGATAGATATAGTCTGTGATCTAAGTCACAAGGTTTAGGTTTGGGTTCGAGTTCGAGTTCAAGTTCGATGAGGATAAAATTTAGTAAAGTTCGGCAAAGGATAAAATTCGAAAAAAAATTGCCATTAAGTTCGAACATTTTTAAAAAAATAATATAAAAATATTTGGATTGGAACTCAAGTGCTTAAAACTTGGATAATACCTACTCCTTATGATTTATTAAAAATTTGAGAAGACTAAGGTAGTCCTCTTGAATGTACAAGTGTTTGAGTATGCTTGGCAAGTTCTTCCTATATAAATAACACATCTATACTTTTTTTATTTAATGTTAGACTCTTTGAGTAATTTATCACACCACCAACATGTGAAACATACAAGCTAACCCATAAAAATGATTTGAATTTAAAATATGACTATTATTTGGTGTGGGATGAAATCATCAAACTCAAACATTATTGTTAGATGGTATGTTATGAGTCTGACATTACTGTCTAGGAGATTATTTATTAATTCATTAATACTCAATATATCTATTTTTTATAAACATAAAATATTAATAATTAAAAAATAATAATAAAAATAAAAATAAAAAAGAACAAAGGAAAAGTAAAACAAGTCGATTTACAAAACTATAATTGTGAAAGTTAAATGTTTTTAAATCCGAAGGTTGGTGTGAGGAAAACAATGGATGTGTCTAGTCTTCATGCTCTCGAATGACAAGTGGAGAGTCTGAATCGACATCAAAAGAAATTTGCAAAGTCAAAACTCTAAAATCTCTGTGCCCTTAAACGACCTTGAACAATGGACTTTTAAGACTTTTTGTGCCGTGAAATTTCAATGGGGAGTGAATATTTAACAGTGACTGACTTTCAACAAACCAAGTCGATTTCGCAAATCTTTGCACACTTGATTTTGCAAGCCTGTGAAAGAGAGACAAAAAGAATAAACCTAACTCGTGAATGCAAATTCCTTGAACAATGGACTCTTAAGACTTTTTGTGGCGTGAAATTTCAATGGGGAGTGAATATTTAACAGTGATTGACTTTCAACAAACCCAATCGATTTCGTAGATCTCTGCTAACACTCGATTCTTCAAGCCCGTGAAAGAGAGACAAAAAGAATAAACCTAATTGTGAATGCAAATTATCGATATTTTTTATGGTCCATTGGACTCAGCTGAATAACATTTTACTGTCCACTTGACGACCAATGTTAGGGTTTTTTTGGCTGTGATTTTTGGCCGAATTTTAGCGAATTTAACTAAACTTAATCAAGGCTTTTAAAAAATAGCGATTTTCAAACTTTTAGGTTAAAATTCGTTGAATCTTGTAACTTAGTCTGTGATAATGTACCCTGTAGAATAAGATGCCCCCAACTTAGGCATGGCCACTTGGTAGAAGGGAGTCCAACATCTAGGAATCCATGTATAATATGCATGCCCGACATCACACTCATACTTTTTGACATATGCTATCTACCAAAATACGTGATAAATAATATATGTAAAGAAGTAAACTAGCAACTCATATCAGGGTTAGGTCTAGATTTTTTATTTTTTAGAATATTTTGAATGTTTTGGTAATTTTTTGACATATTTTAATGTATTTGATTTTGACATATATAGATTTTTTTTTGTGTTTTTGAAATATATGCATGAGTAAATAACTAGGCTTCAAAAATAGAAGAATGGGAGGGATCCGAACAATCTGCAACATATGCTAAGGCATAGTATGCACTAGATGTGATAGCATGGCAATGCAGAGAAAGTGGAAGCCCCAAGTGGGAAAGTGTATTGCAACAATGTAGCTAAAAATTGTATGTGGTGATAAGAATTTGCATGCCTTTAGTGGACAAGAATCAATGTGTGCCCAGGTAGTATGTAGAAGTAAGAGTGCAATCATGTAAAGCTCAAATGGAAAACGAAGTATGTGTAGATAGTTGATGCCACAAAAGATGTGCATTAGAAGTTTTGCAAGAAAAGTGTGATAAATGTTTGTACAGGATAGACAATCAAAAAGCAAGGGCCTAATAAAACAAAGCCAAGGGCTAGAAGACAGGGTTATGTAAGTGCATATGAACACGTGTGCCAATATAGAAGAGTAAAGTGGATGAGTAGATATGAGGAAGCTATGTACAATGAATGATATTAAATCTTAACCAATGACTTAGTCAACAGGTCATTCCCGTGCAGTTCACCAATATGTTTTATCCTATTTTTGATAAAATATAGAAATTTTTCTTTAATAGATATAAAATTTGATAGATTTATTTAGATTGTAATATATGACATTTAAGTATAAATTATAATGTAAAGAAGAATTGAGTGATTGAAATTGACAAGTGGCATATGTTAAAAATAGTAAGTACAACCAAATACAAGATAGTTTTTTTGAAGTCCAGTTGACTATAATTGACGTGTGACGGTGAGAAACAAAATAAGATAGGATTGTGACAACTCAGATCTAGAGACAGGATCTTTGAACATTTTTGGACGAATCCGTGCTCCCTGGAATGCAACACAGGCCAGTTGTGTCCATTGATTGCAGACTTGTCTACTTTGACTGTGATGAACCTATGACTGTTGTGCCACCTGCGCCTGTGTCTATTGAGAGGGTTGAGATACTTCGCTTCTATCAATGCCCCACATAAATCATTGTTTTATTTATTTTTCCTTGAAAACCCTAGGGGTACTTGTGATAGTTAGAAACTTGCAAAAAGAGAGGGAAGTGTAATGGATTGAGCTGACCCCAATCATTCATTTGATGGTTGACCGTTGTCTAGTATCCAAATGTTCTTAGAAGGGAATCAAGTGACACGTAGTTCTCCCACCTAGAGTGATTTTGCAATTGTGGTCTTGGATTATATATATGCAACTGGAAATTTGGCTTTGATATTTGACAATGTTAGCCCTTGATTTGATTTGAAATGTTTCAGACTTGATTTGAGACGGCTCCTAGTGATTGATATTGAATTTGGGAGGAATAGGGTCTACTGCTTAGTGTGTAGTAGTGTAAAAGATAGATGTTAGATATAGATCAAGTCCCTTAATGAGTGAACTTTGATTTGCTATATAGTGATTCTTTTGAACAATTTATTTTAGCTGACCTTGCGAAATGTGTGGGAAGACCTATAAGAATATTTCGAATTTGGAAGCTAGCCATTAAATGGAATGGGGATGAGGTGGATTGGTCTACGACAAAAGAACTGTTTTCCTAGCGTGGAGCTGTCCCAGAAAAGCAGGGACCACTGTCCTGAGTTTGGAACAGTCTGAGAGATGATATAAGATAGTTTGAGCATTGACTTGGAAAGTTTTGTGTAATAGTGACGACGAACAAAGAGTCAAGTCCTATATAAATAAATGTCTTAGAGGAGTGGTGAACAAGAGACATGTTTTTGAGTGTAAGTCAAGTGGTTCAAAATGTGTTAAGAATTAACATTGTCAAGTATTTGTGACTAGATTAGGTATCTATACTATACTAGCTGGTAGAACACTTTTTAAGCATTCCAAACTATTATTGTTTGATTCTTCTTGTTCTCCAGCCGAGCATATATTATTTTGTAGGCATGCATCAGTCCAAGAAACCAACACCAACACTGATTGCTACCATTCACTTCCATCTACCTACGTTTTTCTATTTCTTTAGCATAGCCGTCTTGTATCAGATTTTCTATGTCCATAGGTGATTGAGATGGCAACTTGATTTCTAGGGGTGGCAACATTGATGCATAGTCTATGCCAGCAACAAACAACATTGTCTCATCAGTACCATCTTGCTTGGCAAAGTGTTGGCACCAGTGCTAGGACTAATACCAAGTGATGCAAATGCCAAAGCATTTAGGCACCAATTCTTTACAGTGGTGCAAAAACACATAGTAGTGGAAGACCAACCGTTTGTTCTGCCCCATTACCATCTTTTGTATAAATATGTTACACATTACTTCTGGAGGGTTTGAACTTTGACCTCATGTTCTATGAGTTCCATCACACGTCCTTTCCAAATTATGCATCTATTCTCATAGATGTCTTTAGAGAAATTTTAGACAATTCAATTTTAAATTATAGTTCTACATCATGTGTGTTTTTGTGGATCAAAGACTATGTTTTAAATTTCTGTTTGTCATTTTGGTTTTGTTCTCTTTGGCTATGTATTTTGATTGTTATTCATCAATAATAGCACAAATTGCTTCCATCCATAACCTAGGTACTAGAATTGTATGGATATGGGATTCAACGATGCGGACACAACAATTTTTTGGGCCTTGGATACATTTTTGGATATAGTTGTACACACACGCACATGTGCACGTCCACGCGCGCGTGCACATACACATCCACTTTTAAAAATATAGTCAAATAATCAAAATTAACCACATAATATGCATTGAGTAAACAAAATAAGTTAAATAACCACAAAACATACTAATAATTCAATGCCAAATGTTATGATATTTAGTGGTCAACTGCCCATGGAGGTACTGCCACATATGAGCATCCTTGTACTTATCACAAAGAGCGCCAAGGTAGTGACCCGTGGAGGTTATGAAATTCCCAAACACTCTTGTAATTGTGTCTTCTATTTGTGGATCGGGGAAGAGTCTAGAGAATGCCTTCCCTCACTAACCTCAACATCCCTATATGGTGGGACCCTCCTAGGCAAAAAAAAGATCTCTGTGCTATAGCATTTGGGAGTCAAAGGCAAAAGTAAGAAGATGTGACGAGGTGGTTATTTTGTTCTACCTTTCAATGAGATACGATTGTACTTTATATAAGAACTTGTCTGTAGGATCTTGCTCTTTGGCATTTATGAAAGATTTAATCTTCTCAATCATTGAGTCGATTCCATCATAAATCTCTCATGAACATGGATGATGCTTACTCACAAATTTCAGCATACTCAGAATAGACTTGGTAAAACTGGGCAAATAATACACACATTCCCACCCCCATCATCAATGATCAACTCTTTCATCTTTATGGCCCTCTTAGTGTTTGACTGCCTCCATATACCCCAAAGATGGTCAATAACCATGTTATTTAATGCCTCACACACCTTGACAAGTCGTCTCAAGACGAGTGTGTGTGAGGCACATCGAGACTCAACACCCTAATACAAAATTAAAACAATTAAAGTCAAAAAAATAAAATGTTCAAAAATAAAAATTCTAAAAATTACAAACTTACAAAATTAAATTAAAATTATACATGATTCATGAATGATTAAAAAACAATTAAAAAGATAATTACCTATAATGGCTGCAACTTCAAGAAGAACTTGAAGATGACTTAGGACATGTGATGGTTGTTTATGAACATTTGTATCTCGCTCACCTCTTCATAGACTTGTTTGATCCAATCAATTTTGGTGCCCAATTTTTGGAACATAAGGTTGAGGGAATGAACGACACAAGGTGTTCAAAATATGTGCCTATACCTTGCCTCAACCAAAAATGCTTGCAACTTTGCAATTTTTTTGTGATGTCCGTTATAACTTGGATAAGACAATTTTAATTCCCTACCGTCTCAATGGACTCTATCAAGATGTTGGCAATGAATTGTGCATCCTTCACTTGCCCGTCAAAATCAACGGCCCTAAACAACATTGCCCCTTCAGGGCACATTGCGACCACGTTAATCAATGACCTATTTTTCATATCTTTCCATCGATCAAAAACGATGTACAACCTGGTTTCGATCCATGTATCCCTAATGGGTTGCAATGCATCTTCAACATGTTTTCTTTCTTTTTCCAACAAGGTGGTGCACAACTTTTTTTATTGTGGGCTGGTGAACCCTTTAGGGGATTCATTGATAGATTGAAGCATTTTCTACTAGTATGGTGATCTAACAATATTAAACGACAACCCACATGCTTAAACACAATTCACAATGTTCTGCTCCGCTATGTCCTTGGATTTATTCTAGAATTCCCTTTCCAATGGGCCTGCACCTTTTGTTCTTTTGCAACTAAGAGGTGAATCATCTTCCTCTATAGTTGTGGCGGATGTAGCAAGAAAAAGGTGTGATGGGGTCACGACATTAGCATTAGATGAAGTATCAAGTGGCTTAGGAGACTAGATCCTTTTTTGGTCAAATGATGCTTTGATCTTAGGGCAATAGAGGCATCCACTTCTTGCTCTTTGATGTATGCGAGGATCTTTAAAGGTGGCAAGCCCTTTCATCGCTTTCTATTTGTGTTTGGCCCACCACAAGCATTGATTCCAAGGCTAGGAATCACACACAAAGTGGCTTTCGCCTGGATATATGAGCTCTTATATTTAACCTTGCACTATGAGAAAACCCAAATGTAAGCCCTCTAATTGGTACTTGTTCTAACATTGTTACATATCTCCAAAGGGGTGAGAAAAGATTGATTTTGAAGCCTGTACCTTTTGCCCACGGAACCAACACTTCAGAGCCAAAATTTTTAGCAAATCCCTATAGTCTGTGGTTAAACAAAAATCACATACAAATTGGCTTTCCCTTGACCATACAAGCTCTTATATTTAACCTTGCACTATGAGAAAACCCAAATGTAACACCCTCCAATTGGTACTTGTTCTAATATCGTCACATACTTCCAAAGGGGCAAGAAATGATCAATTTTGAAGGTTGTTCTTTTCACCCACAAAACTAACACTTGTTGAGTGAGACATTCTAGCAAATCCCTATAGTCATTGGTTTTTTTAAAAAAAAAAAACACTATTAAAATTAATGGCATTTAGCATTTGTTGAAAGAATGTTTAAAAAAATAGCAAAAAAAAGTTAAAACTAGTTAGCAACGTTTTTAAGTTTGTAAAAAAGAAAAACCCACAAAACCTATCTTAAATCAACAATCTTCTTTGTTGCAAGCTCCTTTAACTCCTTGGTGCCAAATGGGTAGTTGTAATGTCGTATGATTAGCAAAAAGGAGGTTCAATTCTAAGCAATTGAAAAAATGAAGGTGAGAGAGCAAATGTGCAATGAAGGTAAATGTGTTGTTTTTGTTTTGTTTTGATAAAATGAGTGTGAAAGTTGTTTTTAGGGTTTCCCCTATATTTTATTTTAAATTGTTTTGAAGTCCATATTTGACTTTTTGTCAAGTGAAAAATAAAAACGGTTTTGGCCATGTGTCCTAACCAAATACATCCACGAAACATCAAGAGTCCTATGTATCCTCTCGAATACGTTTTGGGAGAGTCTATACTGCTCCCGGCATTTCTTGGATGCATCTAGGTAGGACCGTATTAGGATCCATTTCTGTGCAATATCGTTCCAGTATCCAGGGGCCTATATAGCAGTATCTAGTAATGTAGTCCATAACATATTGATTCCCTAGAATCTAGTTTGTTGTCTTGCATTGTTCTTAGAATCTGGATCAAAAGTATCAAAAAATCCCTCGTGGTCATTTCCGTTCTATTGACATTACCTCTCCCCATCAATAGTAGGGGCCATTGGCCCTCTTGCTTTAGGTGTCGATTACTCCTTCACAATGCAATACTTGTCGAGGAATGACACACTTCAAACAATTGATCCTTCCAGTTATGAAGCGCTAATCATTTGCAAGGAGATTGCCATTGAGAAGGTTCCTGCAATAGCAATGGCTCAAACAAAAAAACACAAAGCTTTAGCAACCTCTGTCACAAGAGCATTGGTTGTGAGAATTTCCTTATGAAAAATATTGGCTTTGAGAGCCTCCTTGCAGAATGACTAACTTTACTTGCTCTTTAATCTTCAACTATTTTAAAGAGAGCATCAAAAAGGAAAAGCTAGCCAATATCATTGGCTCAAAAGAAGTAAATTAAAACTTTTGATACCATTCCCACACTCTTACTAGAGTAGCATAGGCTCAAAGTGATAATAAACTCAAGAATTTCTTTTCATTGGCATCAAACCAAATCGGAGAATACATTAAATGGACATGACGTACATAAAATAGATTTACCCAAGAGAGCATTGCCTAAATTTATGGGGTCCATTAACCACCTTTAAAGATAAATCAAGTTTTCAGATTATACAAATAAGGACAAGATAAAAAGTGGCTAAGTGAAGCCCTGCCAAGGTCCCTTGCTTCATTAAACTTGAACATACTTATACAATGATTTTTAGGAATTTTACTTGCCCTCATTTTATATTTCTAACTTGCCTCCTTTCTATCCAAACACTAGTGAGGGTCATACACACCATAAAATCACTAATTCTTAGGAACAAAATAAATAAAAAGACTTAATAATTTAATAGTGGAATTTGTTTACCACCACCAAATTATTAAAATAAACATTACATTAGGGCTTTTTTTTTTGATTGTAACCCTGAAGGCATTACATGGAATCATTGAATTCCATAGAATGTCGGCATCGGAAATAAACATATAGTGGATTTACAATGTTGAGTAAGCATACATCTAAATCAGTGAGCTCCTTTGACTAAGCAACCACGAGTAAGGGGCATCCACGCCATCAAAATCAGGGCACGATCCTGGTCGTAACTGCTTGACTCTCTGTGTCGGGTATCTAGAGGGATTTGTACCTTGGTGGATGGATATAAGCAACCATCATCCTCACTAGTTGGACTACAACCCTTTTGATAAGCAAGCACAATAACATAGGCCTTTTTTTAAATCAATAACCAAGAATAATAACATAGGCCTTTTTTTAAATCGGTAAATAAACTTACTAACATAGACATTTTTTTGCATTTAACTAAGTTGGGTAGTTGTTTCAAATTTGGGATGTCCCAAACTGGGTACAACACTCACCTCATGTGTCATGTCACACAAGGTTAGGGTATAGAAAAGTTGATCTTGAAACATGTGACACTCGGTTTGCCTTCATTATTTTTCCGAAAGGCCCCAAATGGAAGGCAAAGAAAACACAGTTATACATAGTTACCCACAACTCTTGGGACAATGGGACAAGGTTTTCGGGATGGCAAAAAATTTCCAAAATTTTGCGGACGGAGGGGGGATGACTAATTAAAATAATATATAAATATTTAAAATATACAAATAAATCTAAAAAAATAATTTAAAGAGACTAAAATAAGCTGAAATCCAAAATCTTAAATGTAAATATAAACATTGTGATTGATCAATAGCATTAATAATTGAATTTTAAATTCTAATCCAAGGATTAAAGGACTAAAATCATAAATGATAGAGAAATTAGAATCTGCAATCAAGATACATCAACAATATTACAATTTACAATGAGAAAAATACTTGACTTGATGATAGACTATAGTAGAACTAGATACATCCATAGTTATGCAGAGACGTGTCCCCCCTGCTTTTGATCAGTAGGAGACATCCTAGACGCTTTTGGGACTTCAGGATGGTAACTATGATATTAAGTTTTAACAAAGATGGCAAGACTCATTCCTAGCAAAATGACAATGCCAAAAGACATAGCTTGAATCAAAAATATAATTAATTAACATTTTTCATAATATGGTTTATCAAAGATATTGCACGAGTGAGAGAGATTCCATGTCTAAAGGAAGCTATTAGTACTTATTAAAGGCATCAGTTATCCAGATGAATTTTCACGAAGGAGATCATATTATCATACAAAGATGGATGGTCAAACAAAAGGGTTAATCAGGGTAATAGAAAATATGATAAGAGCACGTGAGGCAGTTAGCTTCCTTTCATAGAGTTTATATATAATAACAGTAATCAGTTTGCTATCAGTGCGTTCCCATTTAATGCTATGCATGGATTTGATCCTCTTTTGTCTATTGACTTGGATGAAACAAAAGGTATTCTTTCTCTTAGTGCCCATTAATAGCAATGAACATATAATATCAGATCCATTACAGGACCATTTTACGAGTCGTTAGTTATAGTCAATTGGTCGTAAGGCTTGCGACTTGTTAGAAGACCTTTTGGACCCTTGTGCCTTTGCTTTTGGAGATCTGTATCAGATTATTTTACACAGATTTTGGACTGCTATTGTGAATTGCAAGTCAAGTATAAATGTTATGCTTTTGGTGTGTTTATGGGTACACCAAGCATGAAAGTTACATCAGATGAACATCAGATTTATGCATAAAATTTCATTCTATGAAAGCTAGAAAGGCAAGCATCTGAGTCTTTGCCCTAAGAGAAAAAATATATATATCCTTCCTAATTAACTGGTATATCGATGAGTTCCAATATTTAATTTTTTTTTGTAGAGGATGTCCTGGATGTCACAAACGTCTACAGAAGTACTAAAAACCCAGAACATTTCGGAAATGTCCATTAACAGCCAGAGACATCTCGAGGATGTTTGAGTTAAAAACACACTGCTTGGAAACATGAAGGGGACATTTACTTAGCCTCCCCAAGTCCTAGAAGCCTCTAGGACATCCGGAACTTGGCAAAAAGAGGGGGGACGTGTCCCCAGGTATCACTGCAAATATACAATACTCTTTGATATCATAAATTGGTCAAAGATGCACCTTAGAAGTAGAGAGATTACATATTTGATCAATTCATGGGGCAAAAACAAGGGACGTTACATTAGTTTGCTTTGATTCTCCAAACCTTGACATCCTCAAGGTATTGGAGGTCAGGCACCATTCAAGGTAAACATTCCTTTGGCTGAAGATAGAGTTAGTGTAGATGTGGGAGATACTTAGTTGAACTAGTTAGAATCCTATATTTCTGTCAAGACCCTCTCAACGAACATAAAGATTACATTTGCACACTTGAAAGTGGCGTTACTCGTCAAGAATTGGTGGGAGATGTACTGCTGGAGTCATGAACACAAACCTTTAGATACTACACACATTCCACATCATGTCTACAAGATTTGAGGTCTACGGCTTCAAGAGACACAAAGTTGTCAACTATTGCAATGGGTTGTGCCCATACATTTAGTATGAGATGGCTTTTACTATGGATTGCAACTTTGGGAGTTGCCTAGACATGTTGCTAAACTTGAGGAAACCTTCAAGCATAAGGCAAGTAAGGATAGTTCTCAATCTCCCAAGTGACAACCCAAGAAAGACAAATTCAATCCTAAGATTGATAGTAAGTGCCATGGCAAACGTCAGCAATGTCAAACTAAAATATTTGTTGTAGCTCCAAGTAAACTTCTGCAGATGAAAAGCGGAATAGGAAGCCTATAAAAGTTTGACATCCATGAGACTGTAAACAACTCGTCTCAGATAGAAATAAAGATGTATATGTAAATTCCTAATTACACCTTAGGACTTAAATTCACTTAGTAACTTTTACAGGATTTATTATTTTCTTATTTAGAAAATAGTCGCATTTGAAAATGTAACTTGCACTAAAGTCCATGCACACCCACATGGCAACTTGCACTAAAGTTCAAGTTGCACACCCACATAGATTTTAATGGGCAACCACTTACATTTATGCAATCATTTGCATTTATCCAACCACTTGCATCTATGATTGTAGGCCAACTACTTGCATTATGAGGGCATTCAGGCTCTATAAAAGCGTCTTCTCTCCCATTTGAACAATGGGAAGTTTTATGTAAAACCTATTTTGAGATTAATATAAAAGAGTTTTGTTATTTTGTCAACAGTGCTTTGTGGAATATTGAGTGTGTTTTATGTAAAAGCGTGATCCTAGAGTACATAAGGGTTGAGAAAACCGGAGCATTGTCTAGAATCTTCTCATCACTTATATGGTATCAGAGCTGTGAAAGTATACCATTCCGGTGGGAGAACACAGAGGTGGTGTGAGCGGATTGAATAAAAATACACACTTTCAACGCTTCAATCTCAAGTTGTCTCAACTCTTCTATACTCCAGGATCACGCTTCTACATAAACCACATGAGATATTCCATAAAATGATGTTGGCAGAATAACTGATCTCTCTTCTATATTAATCTCAACATAGGTTTTACAGAAAATTTGCCATTGCTCAAATGGGTGAGGTGAGACTTGCTTTTATAGACTCTGAATGCTTTCATAAAATGCAAGTAATTGGCCTAAAATCATAAATGCAAATAGTTGTCCATCATGATCTGTGGGTGTGCAACTTGGACTTTAATGCAAGTTGCCATGTGGGTATGGAACTTGGACTTAGTGCAAGTTGCATTTCCAAATGTGATTATTTTCTAAATAAGAAATCCTAGGAAAGTCACTAAGTAACCTTAAGTCCTAAGGTGTAATTAGAAAATTTTACCAACACCTCCTATAAGTGCAACTTAAGGGTGTGTACAAAAATGAGGCTAAACCTTTGAAATGGGTCCTGTGCTAGGCCTGATAAGGTATCCATGTACAATGAAAATCAAAGGACTGCTCTGGAAGAGAGATGCGCCACTAGGGTCTTACTTAGAGAGCAAAACAACAACATAGAATATTTGCTAAACAACAATGAGCTGCAACTCAAGGATCTCACCCAAAAAACACTACACAACAAAAAACATATTAGAAGAAAAGCCCATTGTTATAGTTGCAGTGACTAAATGTTAACTTAGATTTACCCAATGTATTTTTTAAAAACTTTTAAATCCTCATTGCATATGCCATTCCATTGGACTTAGGGGAGGATCTCCAATCGTCCATGAAACTTGCCCCATTGTCTTTCCATCCCTTGAAGAGAATCATACTGATAAACTTATATAGGGTAAGCAATACTAACAGAAGCTTAAACTATATCAGAGAAGAAAAATAGCACACACACTATACATGAGAGTTTCACCTGGAAAAACCCTTTCAGGAAAAAATACAGCACAACCACCACCTCCTTTAGTGCATTAACTAATTCATTTAAAATACAATAACGTCGTTCAAAGTTTTGATTTATCCTAATGCATGTGGAAGTACTTTTACATACTATGGATATGAAACCATGTGTTGTGAAACCACCGATACAATGGGTATAAAACCATCGGCCAAAAAACTGCCCAAAAATGGACCCAAAAATATGATAAAAAAAGAAAATAACATCTTGGTGATTCTTCCCTTGACCCCCTTACGGGTGGGCGAGAATGAGGAGGTGCTGACAATGATTTCCGATAAGGATTGCCGACCAGTGTAAATTTTGCAACACATATCTAACATTCCCATGCTTCAAGAAACTTAATGGAACCTTGGCATTATTTCCAATATGTCAGGGACATTTCCCACTGTTTGATAAGTTCTGCTCTTACAAAGCAGCCCAAGTTGCTTCTTTTCATCCTTGATTTCCTTATTTCTATATCTAAGAAATGCTGATGTCTTATTTTTTATTGTTCTATTTTCAACTTCTTATGATTTTAAACTAGCGATGCTCTACCCTAGATCTCTAGCTTTTCCTACACCAAATTTTATAAGATGTTAAGTCAAGGAATTTAGCAAATTCAATGGTAAAAGATGCATGTTTTTGGTTTGGACCGCTTAGCATTTCTGTAATTTTGTTGCTTTTCCATGGCCACATGCCTGGTGTTTGCTAGACTTTGGGGGCATGATGCTATTCCACCCTCTTTTTTTTGTGAATAGTCTGTAAACATTTTTTAAATTAATATAGCGCTATTTGTCCCCCCCAAAAAAATTGCACAATTTGATTTATTGAATCTTTTGAAGTTTTCATTTGTTTGAGGAATGTTGATTATGTTTCAGAAAAATCTTAATATATGTTTATGTTTACAGTTTTAGAATGTTTAGCAATGAAGATGTGACCATTGGGGCATGGATGTTAGCTATGAACGTTGACCATGAAGATAATCGAGAACTTTGTTCTCCTCAATGTACATCAACTTCTATAGCTGTATGGGATATCCCAACGTGTTCTGGTAAGTCTTTCATGTTCATAGTTTCCACTCACTCTCTCTCTCTCTCTCTCTCTAAATCAAACACATACCAAGAGCTTAACATTAAAATAAGCTCACAAAATGCATGCCACTTAGGACAACTGGTAGTAAATCCATGCACATCTAAAGCAGTGCTTTTAACTAGAGATTGTTTTAATAGTTCCCATTCCATGTTGAATCTCTTCATTTTTCTGTTCCATTTAAAATATACAAGGATTGAACGTGATTATTACATCTCAGAATTGTTAAGGCTCCGAGAAGGCCTTCACTACAAAGAGGAGCCATTACTGGGTATTCAACTAGTCCATGAAATCCTGAGACCAGAGACACGGTAAAGAACCTAAATTATAACCAGGAGTTATGACATCATTTTGACTTGATTATGACCTCAGTTATGACATCATAATTCCTTTAGAGTAAAACATGGGTATTTTCTCTTATTTGGCCGACTAAGACTTGAGTTTTGACTATAACCCTACAACTATGGTTGGGCATATGGTCTGCAGTTTAAAGAAACATTTAGAGTTGGTAGTTATTGAAGGTTTTTGCATCCATGAGCTTTGGTTCTGCAGATGTTAATTGTTGTGATTGTACTTTCTTTAAGATTCAATAGATGGGAAACCTCAACAGTGTAAGAACTATATACTGTTCCTTCAACTCATGTCTTCACTTGCCCTCTTCATGGAGGCAACCACTCTTGGAAAGCTTTTGAGCATGAAGAAAGAACTGGGCTTTAGGTAGTTGTAAGTTACTAAAATAAGCTTCTGTATCAACTGGAAAAGTTCAGGGGTTTGTTTCAGACAATAATTTAATGAAGTGCTAGAATTGTTTTCTTGAGAGTTTTTGCAGTTAAATAATTAAAACAATCATATTGAAAAATTGAACGTGTGTTTCTAATGTAACGTGGGTTATTCCATGAAGAACTTGAGTAAATTATAGAATTTCCTGCTAAAGTATTTTCACGATTGCCAGGTCTTTGTAACCCAGCTGAAAGACTAAAGGAGCTCCACAAAAATGCATCATGTACAAGGAGTCCGATAATACTACCTAACAAGTAGTGAAGAACCTTATTTCTAATTTGGCATTCAACTTGCTATCTAGACTATGTCACGTGCTTTTCATGGCTACGATCTCTATGATTTAGCGCACTGCCACAAGTCTGGATCATTTTTGAAGGGAAAATTATCCACATGTATCATATAGATATTTTTCTGAGCTTATTAAGCAAATTACCTGTTGCTTTGGGTTCTCGAGTAAGTGGGCAGCCTATCATTTAGGACGTCCCCTGTTGCTTTAGGTGGCATCTGTGACCAGCCTTCTATGAAATTTTGCCTTTTTGTCAGCATGTAATACATTTTTTGGCTGTTATTCATTTATGAGAAATTATTATGTTTGGCATATTCCGCTTGGGAGTTCATACCATGATTGCCTCAGACATTCTTTAAAAAAAGGATGGAATGGCTAAGCAAATTACTTTGATTATTTAATTGGTTTATATGGTTAGTGCCAATTGCCAGTTCATGTATTAAATCTTTACTTCATATTGCTAGTTTAGACTTATGATCTAAACTAGAAGATTTATTGTGTAGTAAATTCTTTATCCAATTTGGTGATGCACTTTGAAAGGATGAAAAGGAGGCATTGTTAGCCAAAAGTTGAGGTTAACCATAAGAAGTTTAATTTGGACTAAGTTGACAATTCTGAGAGTGTACTGGTACCGATATTGGTATGGGTATCTCGGTATGTTGATTATTTTACCTAGCTCAATACAGCTGGGTATTGTTGTAAAACAAATATATGAAATATAAAAAATATAAAAAAATTATGCAAATAAGTAAAATTAACCACACGATATGCATAGAGTAAAGAAAATAAGTATAATTGATAAATGATAATTCAAAGCCAAATGTCATTATGAATCCAAATGGATTAATTTTCAGTGGTCAAGCTTAGAACAAGTACATAGTGCACATGTAACAATGTACATAGAACACTTATAGTTGTGTAAGATTGCCTAAAACAATGCAGTTGGAACCAAATGGAGCTTCAGTGCTAAGCATTCATCCAAGTTAAGTGTGTATTTTTTTGGCTTTTGATTTAATGAAAAACAAGATAGATTTTAGTGTTTCTTTTTGTTTGTTTTTCACTTTGTAGGTGTTTTCTTTTGTTTTATAATATTTTATCCAACTGAAAAACAGTTAAAAAGAAATAAAAAACAGAGGACATTTTTGGGCCATTTTCCCTGCGGATATAGTCTGGGTTCATCCCAGGTATGTCCCAGCCTTCCTGGGTATGTTCAGGTCTGTCAGAGACTCGGACAGGTCAGGATGTACTCGGGCCAAACCCGGGGACTTACCAGACTGGGACTGAAACTCGATATGTGCCGTACTGGGACAGGTCCTTGTTACAGCCGTGCCTGGCTTCTTAGCATTTGGATCATTCCCTGCGAGCAAGATTAAGAAACAATTTGATAAAAATGAACCTTAGGAATTAAAATATTGTGCACATATATATGCAGAAACAAAAACAATACACACCAAAAAGCACAAGCTGGCATTATCAGGTTCTATTTTGTAAGTACTCCTTAAGCAGTGTTTCAAAGAAGCTAGTGAAATAATTTCCATTCAATTTTTTGTTGATCACTTGGTATATGGGATGGGACCATAAATGAATAAGTGTATGGCTATATTACATTGAAATAGTTACCAGGGATGCGGTTATAGATACGAGGTCCCCATCCTCAAACTTGAGTTTCTCTGACTGATAATGGTCTAAGAATTCATTCTTTTTAAACTCATCTCCAGATTCACTTAATTAAACATTTCTTGTTTGTGGATGTTGTAAGCATTCAGCAAGATTTTTCTAGTATTAGTATCGTCCAAAAGCATATTGGGATGTTGGACCTTACACATTTATGCACTTAATCATTGGTTTTGAATTTAAGTATTCTAAAATATAGTTTCACTAGTCTTCATTGATCATTTGAAAGAATTAGCAAGATAATAAAAATGAAACAATTTTGGCAAATATTCATCTTCAAGAAGCTGCTAGCGGCAAAAGAAAAAGAAAAAGGTATGCAGCCTATTCTTGTTGGGGAATAGGAAACTCCTAGCCGATTCTCCTCCAAGCTGCTCCTCTAGGTGCACTTTTACTATTCTCCACTCTTACATTGATAGGATTTTTAAGTCTATGCATAAGTTTTCAATGAGCAATAAGAATCGTTCTCAAGTAGCAATTGGGTATCAACTCCAACCCCATCAAATCCACCACCCACAACATTCTTGTAAGGCATGCGTATCACTCAATATGCACAACAATGGTTGACCTGCTCCCAATCATGGATATCGTAACTCTAGCCTTCTATTTGCTTTTCCAACTTACAACTCCACCAAACAATTTGAACACGCACTGGTAGATCTATGACAATCAATTTATCCACCCAATCAAAATTCACAAAGCCGTGTCAATTCAATATTTTGCTTTCACCAAGTTTATCCTAATAGAAAATTGTTAGTCTAAAGTCTCGTGCAGATACTTGAAGATCCTTTTCACCACCATCTAATGCTCCTTGCCCAAATTAAACATGAATTTGCTCACCACTCCCATTGCATACACAATGTCAATTCTTGTATACACTGTTGTGTACATTAGGCCTCCCACTACGCCTGTATATTAACCCTGAAACATGTCCTTCAACTCCTCGTGTCTAGGGACATTACACTAGATAGTTTCTAACGAACTAGAAAAGGTGTGCGTATATGCTTGTTATCCTACACCCAGAACCTTTCCGCTATTGTCTTAACTTACCTCCTCTAGTCTAGACAGAGCTTTGTGTTCACACGATCTCGTTTGATTTCCATGTCCAAAATGAACCATGAGGCACCAAGATTTTTCATGTCAAACTACGCATAGCGTTGAGACTTTCCCTGCTTGATCATGCTTTTGTTTTTTCGATCAACATGTCATCTACGTAGAGAACTATGATAACATAGATATCACCTTCTTCCTTATAGTAAATGCAAGGATCAACATTATTGTATGCAAGCCCAAGTCCAACCACATAACCGTCGAACTTGTGATTCTGCATTTGTGGTGATTACTTCAAGCGATACAAAGACTTATTTGTTAAACCCTACTGGGTTTAACTCAAATTAAGTATTTAAAAAAAAAAAAAATTTACTTCACTAATTTAAACCATATTAATCTTGACTAAGGTTAAGATATTTGATCTTTAACTAAATGCATCTGAAATTAATACATGGTTTTGATTTATTTAGTTGATCAATTTTAACAATAACACGTTGAATTACATAACCAACTCATCACAAATTATAAATCGTATATTATCTCAGCAAATCGCTGAGAGTTTATATAATAAATTATACAATAAGAGCAACCAACTATTGAGTATTAAAATGTAATAATAGTATATCAATACAAAGTTCATACATCACAGTGTGTACATACATCTATACATTGTTCCATGGAACAAACGAGTGTCCACAAACTCGTCAATATACAGAATGTAATCACGAGTAAAAGTTTCTATCGGTCGACTACTGAAGGAGAGGGAGAGCACTATCAAAATGCTTTTTCACACCAATCATAGACCATAGATCTCCCGTACAATCACCCAATTAGGGAATGAACCTTCCTTCATGGATGGACAAATGATAACGGTGCAAGTATCGAAAAGTCAACTAGAACTTGTTTGTTGTAAGATAATTATCACATGCAACATATCATAAAGAATTCCGTTTTAACATGATATCGTGCATACATGGATATAAATCAAACAGGGGAAATGATAACGTTTAACTATAAACATTACTTTGGTCAAAATTTTTATATAGTTTAAATATCACATAGATCAATCATATTCACACACACTTAATCGGATTACATTTATTCTATATGTATTAATGACTCTAAGTAAATGCATGAAATTCTTCTCACGTAATTATTTCTCTAGTGTCATTAATATCAGAATTCGCTAATTAAATCATATACAAAATTCTATGATTCCTCATGTAGATCTCTATATTAATACCACATAATTCAAATACAAAGGAATCATACATGAATTAATCACATGCTTTATAATACCAACATAAAGAACCCGTTATAATTTCTGAAGTTATAAGAACAACTCAACATCCATTTTAAATAAGGCAGTGTTACTAGTAATTTAATTACCTAAACAATATTTAAGATAAGTATTTACAAATTCATGTAAAAACACCCTTTTATAAGGTATTATAATGAAAGTAAACAAATATAGAATTTCACACTAAATTTTAAGTTTTTAAATAAATTCTATTATCACAATATTAATTTGTACTAAATATCAACTCCCTCTTTTCATATTATAATTCAATGAAATACATCATGGTTCTCATATAAATGCATTTGTTCACTATATACAAACATCTATATTCATACCAGGGTATCTGCATATAGAACTATATATTTTATATATCCAAACATCTATATTCATACTAGGTTATCTGCATATAGACAGACATATATATATATATATATATATATATATATATATATATATATATATATATATATATATATATATATATATATATTTCAAAGCTATCAGTGACTTAATTTCTAATACCTACACACACACACGCGCGCGCACGGGCACGTGCGTGTGTATACATACATACATAGACATCTGTGTGTGTATCTATATATGAATTATTTATAAACAATATAAATATGTCTTTATGTGTAACTCATAAACATATATGTATATTTATATATTTTGAATTTAATCTTTATCCTAAACTATCATTTTAAGAAAACGTTAACTCTTTATATGACCAAAAACATAATTCACATTTGCTCCACACAACACTAAATGCCCCAATAAGAATGCATTAAAGCATAAAAATACTAACCGTGACTAATTTGTTGTGTACCATATGGTACATCGAATCCATGAAAACTATTCAACATTGCATTATTTTTACCCTTGCGGCCTACTAAGTTATTTCACCCACAAGCATATCAAATGTATGTCGAGATTGAATTTAGTTCTTCAATACGAATTCGACCCCAGGGTTAAACATTAATGTTAACCTACTTAACTCAAACCTTAATAGTTCATCTAAAAATGTCAAGACAATGATTTCCATATAACCATACACAACCAGTTACTAAATAAACAATTCATAGTCGTTCATCTACTAATATTATACACAACGATTTGCTAATTATTTCACATACACAATTGTTTACTATTAGGGTAGGTTCAACTTATAACTCATTTCCTTATTTATTATACTACTGTATATACATATTCAAAGGCAAAATGGAAAACCTACAGGGATTTTCATGTGTTATACGACTAAACCATTCAATATTGTTTTAACAAATAATCAACACAGCCATATATCCAAATTACAAAATAACAACTCGGTTGTTCTCCATACCATCTAACACAACCATTTAATAAATAACCAAACCCACGGTTTGAAATATCTAAGTAACAACACAGAGTCACAGTCGTATACCAATAAGTAACAATGTTTTATATATCCAAATAAGCTTACACACAATCATGTTTAACCCAAATGAACACGAAACCCATATTCATTTACGTTACCTTAACCAACCATGTATTAAATAATAACTCCTTGTCATTTCCATTCAAACTAACACAACCATTTTAACAATTAACAACACAGTCATTTCATCATATACACAGAGTAAACAACACAACCATGCATTTCCAACAACTACAAAACTCACATTTGTTCTTATTATCGTAACCAACCATGTTCATGTTATACTTATATCGAATCAATGATTCAATTTTGTGGGGAGATTTCTCCTCCCACAAGGTCGGAGCCTTGATTTTATCATGGTATAAACAATTTAATCGAACTTGTATAAAAACCATTCAACATTCAACGATAATTTAGTATAACATCAACATAGCTATGTAGGGTAAATAATAGAACAAACTCTACCTCTTCAAATGCATTTGATAAATATTGTCTTCCTTGCCTAAGCCAAATGTTTATTTATTTTTCCTCTATTCCTTCCTATCGACCTCGGTTTGGCTTGTTTTTGAAATCTCCTTCATATTTTATCATATCCACAGTGGTCTACATGCCACAACCCTTAATTTCATGGTGAACCCTTCTCCATCATTGAATATTAAGAACAACTCGTCATAAACACCAAAATTTTCTGACATGACTGACAACTCTCAGTGTTGACCTAAAAAGAAACACAGTCACCAAGCTATCTCCACAAAATTCACAGTCGAACTCAAGTTTCCTTCCTCTTCGCATGACTCGACTCAACCAAACACAATGATAGCTCGTCCCCCAAATTAGGGTTGACAATCAAATGTCAAAAGACATAATTAGTAATTTAATAAGTCGAAATACATATAATAACAATAACATTAAACAATATAAAGTTTGTCTAATTTAACCCCTTTTTGGGTGTTGTAAACTATGCCACTATGGACACCCCAAAAGTCACATTCACCTACTTCTAGGTTTTACTAATGCTTATAAAATCATCTTGTTTAATAACTACAAACTGAAAATTATATCTATGCCATTTATAATCTTTTTTGACGACAAATTTTTATGTTGATTGCTTATAGGTTCATGTCAGTAAGAGCCATGTAGTCAACAATTTCACAAAGTAAAGTCATCTACAAAGACATTTATAACTGTAATATTTCACAACGGCATCAAATATTACAATCATAAAGAACAATAACAACTACAAACATGACAACATTAGCATCTAATCATGGATCAAAACTAGTCATCATTATCAAGCACAAAACAATTGGATGCAATTGAGATTAGAACAAATATATGATTATCCACTTATAAACAACATGCATTTAACTGTACTACGTGGTGTGTGCAGGGTTCCTTGTCGAATCTCTCTACCCTCAACACAGTCATCTACTATACCCTCTTTGATGATACTCTCTCCATATATATCCAAAGAGTGGACTATCCCCTGCATCCACCTCAACAAATGCAAACATTAGTTAGCCTATAACAATAATAATCGATAAAATACTGCTAAAATATACTAATACTGAATAAGCATGATCAATATACATATGAAACTTATGTACAATTAACTAATAAGCAATGATCACACAATAATCATTATATGTCTGTCCATACATCAACATAAATGAAAATAGTTTGCTTACAATAGTAAATTAACCACCATTCACCCCATCAATATCAATTTAATGAGCAAATCAAGTTTAGTGAAGAAATCGAGATGTAACATCTTTTCCTCTTAAAACTGATCATCATCTCGATGACATTTCAAATCACAGTTTCGAAATTAAACAATACATAGTAGCAAATCAAATAACATCAGTAAATATTTTAAACAAATAAATGTGCAAACAACTTATAGAACTCATCATAGTCCTTTGAAGTAGCACTATCATTAGAATATTGGTCCCACTAGACCTTGCACCGTGACACTTCCCTATTACGCAATCTAAGTTTGTGAGTATCAATTATTTGACTGGTTCTACTGTGACCACCCTGGGATCTAGAACCTGCAAAACATTTCAATCTAATACATGAGAAATATCAGCTACATATTTTTTAAGATAGAACATATGAGAAACATAATGCAAGAGAGCTAGAAATGGTGACAAAACAAGCCTATACGCTACATGATTGATCACTTTCAAGACCTCAAAGGGTCCCACATATCTTTGTGAAAGTTTCACTGATTTACCAAATTAATCGAGATTTTTTGAGGCTTAACATGCATACTTTATCACCAACATAAATTTGTCTTGTCCTTTTCATATCAACATAACTTTTCTGTCTATTATTGGCCTCAACCAACATTTGCTTGATTAATTTGACTTGCTCTTCCATCTCCACAAGCATTTCAGAAGCAAAGACTACCCTGTCTTCTAGCTTGTCCCAATTGAGTGGTGTTTGACACCTCCTTCCATACAAAGTTTCAACTGGAGCCATCTTTAAAGCTGATTAGTAAGAGTTATTATAAGCAAACTCTATTAGTGAAAGATATTCCTCCCACTTGTATTGTTGAGCCATGCAATATATTTGAAGATCTTCTAGAACTTGGTTTACCCTCTCTGTTTGTCCATTTGTTTTCAGATGATATGTAGCACTAAAGTTCAACTGTGTGCCCAAAATTAAATTTAGAGTCGACCAAAACCTAGATGTCATTCTCAAATCTCAATAAAAAATGATCTTTTTCAAAAATCCATGTAACCAGTACACCTCTTTCACAAATATTTTTGCAAGCATATGTGCATCATCTGTCAAATTACTCGATATGAAGTGAGCTATCTTGATTAATTTGTCAACTACTACCAAGATCATGTCATGTTGATTCCATGATAACGACAAACCTTGGACAAAGTCTATATTAATTACCTGCCACTTCCATTTCTGTATATCATGAGGCTATAAAAACCCTGCTGGATGCACATATTCATCCTTCACACGCTAACACTCTAAACAATGAGAGACAAACTCTATTGCATCTTTTTTAATTCCCTTCCAAATATAGAGAGGTCTTAGCTCAACGATGAACTTAGTCACTCCAAGATGACTTGAATAAGGGGCATTGCGCAATTATTTTTGCACTGTACTTAAATTTTCTCTATCAAGGACAAACATTCTGTCATTTTACCTCAAAAGACTATCATTCTCCAACTTGAAGCCTTTAAACTTAGGGTTCCGAGCATCTTCTGACAAAATTTTCTTAATCTTCTCATAGAATTTATCTCGAGGGAAGAATTTAATTATATGATTGCAGGAAGTACTAATAGTAGCCAAAGTTGTTATGTACCTTCTACGACTCAAAGCATCTGAAACTCTATTTTCCTTACCCTTGATGTAGCTAATATCAAAATCATAGTCACATAAGAACTTTAGCCATCGTCTCTGATGTGCATTTAGGTTTGGTTGGGTGAATATATATTTGAGCCCCAAGTTAGTTTTGAGTTCAAATAACTTTCCCAATAGATAATGCCTCTAAAATTACAAGGCATGCACTATTGCAACAAGTTTCAGATCATGTGGGACATAATTTGCCTCATATGGGACATAATTTGCCTCATATGGATTAAGCTTCCTTGACTCATATGTTACAATTGAACTATCTGCATAAGAACTCAAAGACTGTCCCTAGATGCATCTGTAATAATTGAGAACTGACTATTAGAATCGAGAACTCTTAGCACAGGGGCTGAAGTGAGTCTCATTTTTATCTCTTGAAAGGCTTTTTCATACTTGTCCAACCAAACAAAATTTTGATTCTTCTATTGAAGAGAGATAACCGAGTTAGCTATTTTTGAGAAATTTAGAACAAATTTTTTGTAATAACCTGCTTATCCCATAAAACTTCTCACTTCATGCATATTTTTAGGTGTTGGCCATCCATTATGGCTCTTATCTTCTCCAGATCAACTGAAATTCTGTGAAGAGATAATGTGCCTCAAATATTGCATTTTTCTCTCGAAGACTGCACACTTGGACAACTTACCATATAATTTATGCTTCCACAAATGCTGCAGAACCAACTACAGATGTTGCATATGTTCTTCCTTATTCTTAGAATAAATGAAGACATCATCCATAAAAATTAACACAAAATAGTCTAGATAATCCTTAAACACACTGTGCATGAGATTCATGATGTTTCTAGAGCATCTGTTAACTCGAAAGAAAGCATTGTAAATTCATAGTGTCCATACCGAGTTCTGAATGCTGTTTCGAGAATATCTTCTTCTCAATTTCTCAACTAGTGATACCCTACTCAGAGATCTATCGTGGATAAAAATGTTGCCCCACACATTGGATCAAAGAGATCATCAATGCAAGGCAACATATATCTGTGCTTGATTGTTGCCTTGTTCAACATCCTGTAATCAATACACAAAAAAATATTACCATCTTTCATCTTAGCAAACGCTAGTGGTGCACCTTATGGTGACACACTTGGTCAAATCAACTCTTTAGATAACAACTTGTATAGTTGAACTTTTAACTCAATCAATTTTGTAGTCATCATCTTGCAGGGTGCCTTGGACTGCAGTTCAGAGCTAGGTATTATGTCTATCGAGAAATCAAACTCTCACTTGGGTGGTAAGCCTGAGAATTCCTCTAAAAACACATCTAGAAAGTTCTTAAGAAAAGGATAATCTTCAATGGATGATTCCTATAATACCTATATTTCATTTATTTTAACAATAAATGCTTGACATTTTTTTCTGTGAGCTTTCTTAAGCTGAATTGCAGAAATTTACCTAAGTTTTAACTCTCTTTTCTCACCTTGAATTTGATTTTGATTACGTATAATAGCCTGACATTTTACCTTCTTAAGTAGCAATCTACCTTAGATTTATGCTTAGCAAGCTAATTTACCCCTAGGATCACATCATATGATCCTAGTGGTGCTGCATAAAGATCTACTATCAATGTGAAATTAGACAATTCAATTTCAACTTCAAATAAACTCCTATCAACTTTAACCGTGGCCTCATTTCCATATTACATTGACCATGCATTTCCCATTATACCAACTTTCTCAGACAACTTATTTAGCATTCGAGGAGAAATAAAATATTCCGTAGCTCTAGTGTTAATCAAAATAGAAATGGGATGACTAAAAAGATTACTTACAATCTCAATAGATGAGACTTAAAAATCAGCCTAACAACTGTTAACAACCGCATGGATCCTTTGTTGAAAAGTTCCTTGTTACATGGTACCCTTAGCTTTACCTTCTAAATTTTTTGAGTACATTCCCTGGCATAGTGATCACCCCCACAAATGAAACATCTGTCAAGTGGTCCTTTTCTTTCAGACTGCTAGTTTTCCTTGAAACCAATTTCGATCCCATCATCCATTTCCTTGCTACCTGACAAGTTACTAAATTTAGCATTCTGATTCATGAACTAGTTTTTAGAATTTTCGTTCCTTTTCTAGTTTTTATTTTTAAGAATGGGTTTGGAACCTCCAAACTTCTTGAACTTCTCTTTGACCTGAGCAAGAGGCTTCAACTTTAGCTCTTGTTCTACTGCATTCTTAAAAACCTGATTCATTGTAGATATCCCATGCACATCTAACTCACATCTTATTTGGGGTTTTAATCCTATAATAAACTTTTGAATGCAAAAAAATTCATCACCTTGATATTGAGGAACATATTTTAGGGGCTTAGTGAACTATTTTTAGTATTCGTTCATCGAAAGATCTCACCATTTCAGATTTTGGAAGCCTGTAAGCTTCAGGTCAAAATACAGCTGAGGCAACCATCATGATATAAACAAAACCATAAATTGCTCCCATATGGTGATAGAGGAGTTGAGGTTCATCTCAAGCTTCTTATTTTCCCTCTATGTTGTTGCTTTTCTAGCACACTGATACACTCCCCAAACTACGTTGGTGACTTTAAATTACTCTATCTCTGTTAACCAGGGTTCCACACCATCTCCTAATATAGTTCTATCTAACTTAAGAGGATTAAATTTTTTCATTTCTCGTGTTACACGAGCTCTCGCATCTTGTGGCACCTCTTCATGTCTATGTTCTTGCTGAGCTTCTTGCTAAGTAGGGTGCTTTTTAGGATCTCCTTGATTGATTTCTTCAACATGTCCATGAACTTTCTACTCTAAGGTCGGATTTGATCTCTAGTTTCATGATTCGATCTCTACAGCTACATGAGCTCTCGCATCCTGTGGCACCTCTTCATGCCTATGTTCTTGCTGAGCTTCTTGTTGAGTAGGGTGCTCTTTAGGATCTCCCTGATTGATTTCTTCAATATGTCCATGAACGTTCTACTCTAAGGCCGGATTCGATCCCTAGTTTCATGCATGGCTATGAGGATTTGATCCAACTTTGCATCTTGCTCTGCGGCAAATTGATTTGGATCTACTGAAGATTTAGTATTTGAGGTACCCTTACCTCTAGTTCTACCGTGCACCATTATCCTTATGATTAAAAAGAGAATACAAATATATCAGTAGACTCATTAAGTCCTAGCGTTTGAGCTTCAACTCTAATACCACAATGTTAGAACCCCATTGGGATTAACCCGAATTAGGTATTTAAAAAATAAAATAAAAATCCTAATATAACCCAAATTAATCTCAACTAAGGTTAAGACATTTGATCTTTAACGAAATGCATATGAAATTAATACATGGTTTTGATTCATTTAGCTAATTAACAATTTTAACAATAATAAGTTGAATTACATAACCAACTCATCACAAATTATAAATCTACAGTGTATTATCTCAGCGAACTACTGAAAGTTTACATAATAAATTATATAATAAGAGCAATCAATTGTTGTGTATTAAAATATAATAATAGTACAACAATACAAAGTTCATATATCAGAGTGTGTATATACATTTATACATTGTTTCACGAAATAAACGAGTATCTACAAACTTGTCAATACACAAAATATAATCACGAGTAAAAGTCTCTATCGATTGATTGTTGAAATAAATAGAGAGTATCATCAGAGTGCTTTTCCACACCAATCATGGACCATAGATTCTTTGCACAATTTTCCAACTAGGGAATAACCCTCCCTTCATAGATAAGTAGATGATAATGGTAGAGGTATCGAGAAGTCAACTAGAATCTGTGTTATAAGATAACCATCACATTCAATATATCATAGAGAATTTCGTTCTAATATGATATCGTGCATACATGCATATAAATCAAATAGATAAAATAATAATGTTGAACTATAAACATTACTTTAGCCAAAATTTTTATATAATTTAAAAATTACACAGATCAATCATATTCATACACACACTCAATCAGATTTCATTTATTATATGTATTAATGAATCTAAGTAACTGTGTGAAATCTTTTTCACGTAATTATTTACTTAGTATCATGAATATCATAATTTGCTAATTAAATCATATATAAGATTCTATGATTTTCCATATAGATTTTTATATAATACCATAATATTTAAATACAAAATAATCATACATGAATTAATCATATGCTTTATAATAACAACATAAAAACTTGCTATTATAATTTTTTAAATTTCAATAATAACCCAACATCCATTTTAAACAAGACACTATTACTAGTAATTTAATTACCCAAATAATATTTAAGATGGTTAAGTATTTACAAATTCAAGTAACTTTTTATAGGTATTATAATGAAAATAAATAAAATTTGGAATTTCACACTAAATTCTAAATTTTTAAACACATTCCATTATCACAATATTAATTTATGCTAAACATCAACTACTTATTTTCCAATCAATTAACATTGACTTAAAAACATTATAATTCAATGAAATACATCACGATTTTCATATAAATACATTTGTTTACTATATACAAACATATATATTTATACTAGGTTATCCACCTATACACCTATATACTTTATATGCCTATATATATATTTCAAGGCTCTTAGCCACTTAATTTCTAATGGTTGTGTGTGTACATATATATATATATATATAATTCATAAATATTATATCTATATACACACACATAATATTTATGAATTATTTATATATAATTCATAAATATTATATGTACACACACACACACACACATATATATATATATATATATATATATAACGCCACACATACGTATATATATAAAACCATATTATATATGTATGTGTATATATACATACAATATTTATAAATTATATATATATATATATATATAAAATAATTTATAAATATTATATGTATACACACACATATAACCATTAAAAATTAAATCGCTGAGAGCTTTGAATTTTATATATATATATATATATATATATATATATATATATATATATATATATATATATATATAAATATAAATATTATATGTATACACACACATATAACCATTAGAAATTAAGTGGCTGAGAGCTTTGAATTATATATATATATATATATATATATATGATCATATATATAGCTTGAATTTTAAGCTATTGGATTAAATCACCATAAACATGTAATTTAAAACCTAAAATAACAAACTACCTAAGATCTAGAGTTATCAGAATCAAAATGCAACGACATGAATGCACAATTCAAACCAACACTTTAATCTTAAAGCTAATTTCTCTAAATAACGATTAAACAGAAACAAAATCAAAAAGATTGGATAGAGATTACCTTAGACTCAGAATTTTGACATTATGTTGGCATGATCATGGATGTTGATGATGGATTTAAGGATTAGATTGACATAGAGATTCTATAGATTTAATCTATTGGTTTCCATGGAGGAGTGGAGTTGTTTATATAGAATGTGGAGGGAAAGATCAATGGTTAGAATTCAAAGTTGGCTTGTGGAGATCTATGGTGGATGATTTTTCAAGAATTTTTTAATTCTTTAGAAGCCTCTAGAATAGAGGCTTCTAGAGGGGAAGGCTAAGTTTAGAGAGGATTCTAAAATCCTTTTAAGGATTAATTAGGATTAGGTAGGGGATTAGATAAGGATTAGGTGAGTGATTAGGGATTAGGGGTGTAGGAGAGTCTAGGAATAGGCTAGTAGGTGGGCCATGAGAATTTAAAATTCTCAAATAATAGATAAATGGGGATTATAATAAGATAAGAGATGATTAGAGAAATTAATGAAGAAGTGGGATAAGACTATAATTGTTGAATGAAGAAATATTGATAGGGGATATGAAATAAATGATTAGAAAGGGGTGATTTTAGGATGGGATTAGATGAGATAAATTAGATAAGTCGAATTAGTGTTAACTAATTGTGATATTAGTGATGTTAAATGAAGCGAGTGAATTTAGATGTATACATTTTTCCCCTCTTTGAGAGGGAATTACGAGTGGAATGAAGTGGAAGGAGTAATGGTCTTTTAAAGAAAAAACTATTTCATGAATGAATGTTAGTAGACGATGTTAGTGGAGGTAATATTAGTGACTATGATGGCCCCTCGAGGGGACATGCAAGGAAGAATGAGATAGATAGCCACTTGAAAGAAGAAACGATGGGTGGGATGATATGGATAGACATGGCGATGGGATGCCAAATGTGAGATAGAAGATGAATAAGATGAATTCGACTTGAGCAATAAGCTACAGGTTAATGATGCCCCTAGAAAAGACACATGCAAAAGGGGTAGAGATGACTTTGTCATGGTTGTCGACACATCCCATGAGAGAATCAACCATAACATGATGATGATAAGATTAAAAGGCCACAAGCTTTAGATGTATCCCAAACAAGGACACATGCAAGGGAGAGCTATAGGCCAGGATAGACAATGATTGGATAATATTAATGATGGGTGTAACTCAAAGCTAAAGTCCATTGATATATTGAAGGTGATGATAGAGAATGATATGATCGAGTGAACAAATGAGAAGAATTATACTGCATTGCATTGAATCAATGAGCCACAATATGATTAGTAGTGAGGATGCCCCTAGAAATGGCACATGCAAGGGAGATGATAGATGATAAAGTTAAGATCCTAGTTATGCCCTAATCAAGGGAGGAAATCGTAAACTTAAAATGATGAATTGATCAATAAGTGATAATGGATGATTGATGAAATAAAAAATAGAAGTTGTGATGTTGTCAGGCCCAATTGATAGGTGTGAGTGATTGATGAAAAGATTAAAGGGGATGATCATGAAGATGGTGATTGATCAATAAATTGATTGATGAATAAGTGATATTATAGCTCAAGAATTTCATTGATGCAAGACATGATGAGAATGATAGACATGATAGATGTGACGATGAATGATAAAAAGATAGATGAGAGTGGCTGAGCTATCCTTGTGCATTAAAAATTGACCAAGTGTTTCCTACATAGTTCGAAAAGACCTCAGGTCGATGTAGTTTTGATTTAGGGATAAAATACAATTGATGGAGTAGATGATAATGACAATTAGTGATTAGAGGATAAAATATGGGATGTTAGTCGAATGAGTTGAGAGGATTATATTTAGTGATGAGAAATAAAGAATATTAGATGGTAAGATAAATGATGAGGGGATAGGTGATCAAGCCATCACAACTATCATAAGGCTCATCATAGTCTAAACAATCCAAAAAATATAGCACTTGGCAGTTTTCCCCATGATATAATTATGACTAGGGGGATATTATGCCAAAGTGCGTGGGCAAATAGTGAACTCTGCATCATCGAGGGAACTTATAAGAATTATTTTAGCTTTGGTGACCTCATAACATCCTAGTTCATTACCAAATAGACAAAAAGAGACATGATGCAAATAGACTAAAAAGACAGAGAATCAAATATTTACATGGTAAAAGACATGCAAATAAGTCAAACAAGTAACACACAGAAGTAACTATAGTTAATGTCATAATGTCTTGTCTAATGATAGGATGACTGGTGGGTAGGACTAAGAAGACCATGATGTGAATTTGGACTTAGGATAGACTCGGATAGACTAACGATGATGATTAGGATTAAGACTTAGGTAAGGACATGGATGTAGATGTGGATTTGAACTAGGCGAGGGACTTGGATGGGGATTTGGATAAGGATATGGATTTGGATGAGGGACTAGGATGAGGATTTGAATGTGAATAAGGAGATGGATGTACATGAGGGACTAGGATTAGGATAAGGCTGTAGATAATAGGACAAGATGTCTAGGATTATAAGACCAGTAGTAGATAAGACAAGGAGTCGACAATGAGATGGAGAAATTAGGACATTGGGATACACAAGAGATATGATAGGATGACACAAGACAAGCCAACTTAAATGTTTTGGGATTTATGGATTTTATGAAGTTTTAGGAGTTTTGACATATTTCAATTTTTAGGGCTTTTTGGAATATGTACGTATACTATACAAATGGGTTTAATAGAAAAGGTAATACCAAGCCTAGTAACTAGGATGAGGATGGATAGAATAATGAATGGGATGGTAAAAAGATGAGGGTGATGTAGGGCTGATGGCCGAGGAGGAAGGGACTAGGGATTGCCAATGACCACATCATAAAACAATCAAAAGTTTAGTTCCCTGAGTGTCCATCAGAGGATATGCCAAGATGATTCTAAAACATTTCTCAAGACACCTTTCGGGCAAGACAAGAAGGAATGAGAGATAGGATGCATGATATGATGATAGATGATGGGTAGGAAGAATGGACTGAATGATAACATGGATGGGTGATTGACAAGAGATGGATGGATTTTGCCCCCAAGTGTTGAGGTAAAATGTAGATAATGAATTATTTTATCATGACACCAGAAATTAGTTTTCATTATGGTACTTGCCCAAGGTGCCAGAGACTCATTTTCACCATTGGATGAATGATTTTTATTTTATTTTATTTTTTACTTTTTTTGACTCTTTTTTTTTGATTTTTTGACTTTTTTATTTTTATGGGCATCTCGATTTATTAGAGGGAGAGATGCAGGATTGCCGATACTGTCTGCATATTTAACCAACACCTGTTCTGGAGAAAGATGATGTTAGGACCATGTGATGTATGTTATATTCCTAGATGTCTTGGTGGCCTTTGTTGACTCTTGATTTAATGTCCTCTAGACGTTTTAACTAGGTGTCTTTGTAACCCCTACGAGGGATAATACTACCTAGGGATTTGAGATATGGTATGGATGGGAGGATGTCTTGATTGTGATGATGGGATATAGGATGTGAAGGAGGGATATGATCATGATGGATGATATGACAGGATGGGGAGTAGAAATGGGGTTCAATAGTTGCATACACCATTGGATATGGTAGAGGGGATATTTTAGATTTGGTGCTGTGAGATTAAGGGATCCAAGACCTTTTGATTTAATATTCTTTGATCCAAACATTAAGAGTATGTTTAGTCATATGATTATTACTTTTGATTTTATGTGCTGATTAGATTTGATATTGACTGCCCCTAGTGCTTGATTGTGGGCTTCACTAGAGGAGATTAACTTTCATATGGATAAATGATTTTGATTTAGACGGGACCTTAGTACTTCAAATATTTCTGTACTAGGGGATGATTCTTTATGACTTGGCCAATTATAAGACTTATCTTGGCTTTGATTAATGGGATTAAGATTGGTATACGAAAGATTTGACTATGGGTGGGTATGAACTAGGGATAAGGGGATTTGGATAGGGTCAAGACCTTCAAGAAGTTGGACACCCATCTTAAGGAATTGTGAGAGGACTGGCCCCTTATTTTCATCGATATACTTATTAAATAGGGAAGTTATTGGTCTGGGAAGGTCATGACTCATACTAGGACTAGTGGATGGTGGAATGGAATGGGATGGTGATGAGGGTTGATGGGGGACTTTTTTGGGAGATGAATTTAGGCTTTTGGGCTCAAAATCATGGGAAAGGTGGGCACCCATCTTCAATAGACATAAGAGGAATTCATTTGTATTAGCCAAGATGTATTGATTGAATAGCTGAGATGTATGATTAGGATGGATGATGGGGTCGACCTTGATGAGCTAGGTGATTATGGATGGGGAAGGATGTGGGATGTGGGATTGGGTCAAATGGGAGCAAGGTCAAAAGGTAGGCAAACTCCCATTTCTAGTACGCACAAAAGGACTTTGTCTTTATTGGCCAAGATGTATTGGTTTATAAGAACCTAGTCTAAATTCATGGGGATGGATGATAAAAGATGGATGATGAAGAGGGGCCGATGTGGAGGTAGACTAATGATTAGATATGGTTTCTTGAACAAAGTGGGTTTGAATGATCGAGCTAGTATGACATGTGATGATGAGGATAAAATGGAGATGATGTAAGATTAGGATAAGATTTTAGATCGATAGTATAATAAGTGCTAGTGATCTATCAACAATGACTAATTTTCAAGCTAGCAAAAATTATTGGGGATTTGATGGGTTCCTAGATTCAAACTAGTAAGATGATGATTGGATGGGTGCTAGTTATGAATAGGCAAGACGAATGGATGATAGAGACTCGATTGATGATGATTGGATGCTAGATTGGAAATGACAAAGTGATAAGATGTTAGCAAGATACCGACTATGTATGTGATCTAACCAAATGATGAGTGATAGTGGATGAGAGTGATAGGATGATATGTATGGGTAACAAGAGGACTAGATCAAAACCTTAGACTAATTTTCTTAAGACAACATGGATATGTGATTAGGTGATGGGATAATGAATGGGATTAAAACAAGGACAAGTATATATAAGTAATGATGAAATGATAAGGGGTAATGTAAATGAGATGGGGTTGGTTTGGACATGTGTGTGACCTAAAGAGCCAACTAGGTATACTGTGGGATAAGATAGGATAAGGTTAAGCTAGATGGGGGATGATAAGGTTTGATTATGTAAGTGATGGGGGAATGATTAATGACTGGTGAGACTAGAATATGATGTGACTAGAAGGATGTACAAGAGAATAAAATATGTACAAGAGGATGATATGATGATAAGACCAAGATATATAAGATTAAGATATATGTATAAGACCAGATAAGTGTATATGTTTGGGGTGAAAGGATGACTCAGCTCATGAACAAAAAGGGTCTAGAACAACACACACCCAGGTAAGTATACCAAAATCCTAAGATTAGTAAATTGATGGGTGTGTAACTCATTGACAATACCGTCTAATGGTTTTACATGTGAGGTTGTAAGTCAATGATTAATTACAGTATTGACCAAACCCTCTCAACCCCATATTCACATGACAGTCATTTGGGAGCTAATATTGACTCTAGCAGTGGATCACCTATTACAAATGAAAATTCCTATGCTACACTAAATGAGCTCTCTAGGGGTGTTCCCGATATATGCAAAATTATGATAGGGCCTAAGTCTATTTATGATGTTGTCTAACCACTTTGTGTAGTAGAGCCAAAATTCCCCTCACTCCATGGAACCCTTTATGGGGAATTCCACTTTAGTGTCTAATGACAACTGTCCTGGTATTTATACTTCATCAAAACATAGAGTTTGGTCTACTGCATGGTGATGAAATCCACATCACCGATCCCTATAAAAAAAATTAGGAGAGTTTATTGGTGGTTTTTAATCCTCTAGGAATCACCACAAAGACATAAGGAGGAAAGCATACACTGTCATAGCCCTTGGATGATAGATAGGGAAGCTAAAAAAAGATTAATTAACCGATTAATTTAGATGTGAGATATATACAAGACAAAATGATTAAAGTGATTAAAGAGATATATACAAGATGTAAGACAAAATGATTAAAGTGATGAAAAATGATTTTCAAAATACCAAAAAGGGGCTTTGATAGGTGGCCTGCAAGAAAATGATTAATAGTTTGATTGACACTTTTAAAGAGGCAACCTATAAGACAAATGATTAGTAGTTTGATTGATAATATTGAGGGGAAACTAACAAGATGAAATGTTAGACCAAAATATGACTTGCAAAAGAAGATGTTAGCAATTCAAAATTTACTCCTGCAAGAAATAAGATGTTAGTCCAATACACCTTAATAAAACACCCTAAAAAATCATGATTTGTCTCTATAACTTCTTTGGGTGAGCGGGACATGATGTGGGAGTCTGGGGGTGACAACGCCCAATGGGGTCAAGGGGTAGAGCCCCTGATGCCAAAGGTAATTTGGGACTTGTGGGAGGCTCAGAATCATTAAAAACAACTCTAAAAATGCACTTAATTAAATGCAAAATTTAATGCAACATTACAAATTCAAAATATAATATCAAAATTTGTGAGATATGATTTTTCCACAGGGTGTTAAAAGTGATGATCAGTTAGATAATTATGCAAAATCGTGACTATTAGTTTAATATCGCGATTCACAAGGCAATATCGCCACTACTAGATTAGCTATTTTGTGGGAAAGTTTAGAACTTTAAAATTTTGATTTATTGATCCAGACAAATGTTTAACTAATTATGACATGTTTAATCTAGATGCCTTAAAGAGCTATTCACAGATGATAGATTTAAATCTTATTTATGATGTACAAAATTTCATAAAGGATATCAAGACAAGATATTCAAAATGGACAAAATCATGAATAAGTATAGAATAAAAAGAGCTTTTTTAGTTAATTTTTGTCCTAAGTCTACCCTTTAGAATTCAGAGATTACAAACCAGTAGACATAATTAATTTTAAAATGATAAAATTATAATATCACTAATGTAAATGCAATATCGCTATTCTCAAAGCAAAATCATGACTTCATGATTGACAGTTTTGCGAAGGTCTGTAGAATGGTGAAAGATTGTGTGGTTTTGATTTTCAGATGATCTCCTTACCTTGCACCTTTCCTGCTGACCTTGCCAATTAGTTAATCACACACCAAATTTACACAGGTAAACCTTCTTTACAAAATGTGGTTAGAAAAGATATGTGCTTGACGATCTAAAAACCACTTACAAAAGCAAAAGGTGTTATATGCCAAATTTTGTGATTACAAGTCCCTTGTAAAATAGAAAATGTCAAGATTAAACTTGCAGGTCAGAAGATAATGGACAATTGTCAACAATTTTGTTAAAAATCACAATATCATTACTCTCATCACAATATTGTGATTCACATGTCAAAACCACAATTCTGATAATGACGATATTGTGGTTTGGGGTTGACCTTCTTGATTTCCAACGTAATTCCATTTTTCCACTTGGATCCTATGCATAGGGGGTAACAATCTTGATTTGTAACATAAAATGTTCAATACAAGCACACAAGGGGGTAAAAAAATGATAGTCAATAGATAAAGTAAATGACTTTATTCTAGACATTGATCTCCTATAAAACTTAGAGATGCAAAATTACAATTAAAAGGGCAATAACGTGATTCACAAAGTCATGGTATTATGGATGAATAACACCCTGTCAAAAAAGTCTGTTACAGTTAAAAATTGATGGTTAATGCAAAACCATATTTTTTCTGGCAAAACCGTGATGATAAAGTCACAAGTTGCATAACAATGTTGCAAATGTCACTTGTGCAAATTTTATCAAAATCCAGAACTTCTCTTTCCACCAATCGATCCTGCAAGCTGCCAAAAACACTTTTAGGATGCAAGAGAGTTAAATTGGGAGTGTAATCCCACTATGGTTGCTTAAATATAGCTTGGATTTTGAGCTATTGGATTAAATCACTATAAACATGTAATTTAAAACCCAAAATAACAAAATACCTAAGATTTAGAGCCATCAAAATCAAAATGCAACTAGATGAATGCACAACTCAAACTAGCACTCTAATATTAAAGCTAATTACTCTAAACCAAGATTAAACAGATATAAAATCAAGAAGATTAGATAGATATTACTTTAGACTTAGAATTTTGACATTATATTGGCATGATCATGGATGTTGGTGATGGATTTAAAGATTAGATTGGCATGGATATTCTATGGATTCAATCTATTGGTTTCCATGGAGGAATGGAGTTGTTTATATAGAATATGGAGGGAAGGATCAATGGTTATAATTCAAAGTTGGCTTATGGAGATCTATGGTGGAGGATTGTAATTCGTTGGAAGCCTCCAAAATAGAGGCTTATAGAGGGGAAGGCTAAGTTTAGAGAGGATTCTAAAATCTTTTAATTCTAAAATCTTCTAATTCTAAAATCCTCTTAGGGATTAATCAGGATTAGGTAGGGGATTAGATAGGGATTAGGTGAGTGATTAAGGATTAAGGGTGTAGGAGAGTCTAGGAATAGGCTAGTAGGTGGGCCATGAGAATTTAAAATTTTCAAATAATAGATATGTGGGGATTAGGATATGATAAGAGATGATTAGGGGAATTAATGAAGAAGTGAGATAAGATTATAATTAGTGAATGAAGAAATATTGATGAGGGATATGAGGTAAATGATTAGAAGGGAGTGATTTTAGGACGAGATTAGATAAGATAAATTAGATAAGCAAAATTAGTGTTGAGTAATAGAGATATTAGTGACATTAAATAAAGTGAACGAATTTAGATGCATACTATATATATATATATTGTATGCATCTAAATTCGTTCACTTTATTCAGTGTCACTAATATATATATATATATATATAGACACACACACACACATCTATATTTATAATTCATAAGCTTTATATATATATACACATTATACACATAGACATATAATATAGACGTATATATGCGTATAATTTATAAATATTATATATATAATATTTATGAATTATACACTTATATACATCTACATTTATGCATATAGATGTATATATACACATAATGAATTATACACATTATATATATAATGCATATAATTCATAAGTATTATATATAATACTTATGAATAATACGTAAATATATGCACATAATTGTATTATATATATAATTCAATTATACGCACATATATGTGTATAATTATATTATATATATAATATAATTATATGTACACATGCGTATAATTCATAAGTATTATACATTAATTTGTACGTGTATATATAATAGTAAGTATTACATATATGCGTATGAATTATATATATAATGCTTACTATTATATAAAAAATACAATTATATGTACACACATATATATGCATATAATTCATAAGTATTATATATATAATTTGTACACGTATATATATAATAGTAAGTATTATATATATGCGTATGAATTATAATATATATATTTACAACTATATATATATATATATATATATAAAACTTATGAATTACACACACACACACAATATATATATATATATATATATATATATATATATATATATATATATATGTTTATGCGTATAATGTAGATGTATATATATGCATGTTAATATTTATATATATATACATCTATGTGTATAATGTATATATATATATATATATATATATTATTCATAAATAATATAAATGTCTTTATGTCTAATTCATGAACACATATATGTATATTTATATATTTCAAATTTTAATTTTTATCCTAATCTCTCATCTTAAGGAAATGTTAACTCTTTATATAACCAAAAACATGATTCATATTTTCTCCACACAACATTAAATGTCTCAATAAGAATGCATTAAAACATATAAACACTAATTGTGACTAATCTATTGTGTATCATATGGTACATCGAATTCATTAAAACTATTCAACACTACATTATTTTTACCCCCGTGACCTACTAAGTTATTTCACCCATAACCATATCAAGTGTATGCCGAGGTTGAATTTAGTTATTCAACATGAATTCGAACCCTAGGTTTAAACATTCATGTTAACCTACTTAACTCAAACCTTAACAATTCATCTAAAAATGTTAAGACATAGTCATTTCCATATAACCATACACAACTAGATACCAAATAAAAAATTCACAGTCATTCATCTACTAATATTATACACAACCATTTTCTAATTATCTCACATACACAACTGTTTACTATTAGGGTAGGTTCAACTTATAACTCATGTCCTTGTTTATTATACTTGTTGGCAATATGATTGTCATTGATGACAAAAGGGAGATAATTAGCACTATGGATGTCAAGAGAATCAGTCACAAACAAGATTAATGGAGAGAAGAGCATGTTTTATAATTGCATAAGTTGCAATATTATCATACAAAGTTGTCATGCTTTTATAGAGACTATTTCTATATGTTTGTAGAGAAATTGATAAAAAATTTGTTATGAGTTTTTCAAAAGCATCTCATATATATGGTCCGTAGGTTCAGATGAATAAAAATGAGCCCAAAAATGATTTATCTTTGCTCTTAGTGATTACTAGGGTTTCTCAGTAAAACCCTAAGGTTTTTAGTCTGGCATTCACAAGCATTTCTATTTTTATGCTGATTAGATATAGGTAGGAACTAGTCATTTAAGTTATAACTTCAGCCTTTTTTGTCATTATGCAATTGACCCCTTCGACCTAGTAATTACCAAATTGGAGTAGCGATCAAAGACTTTAATATTTCCTAAGTCCTAAAATTAAGACTTGTCCAAGTTTGATTAATGGCTAATGCTAAATCATACAATGAAGATCTAATGATGCACAACAAAGTCAATATGTCAAAGGTACCTAAGAGTGAACGTGTGAGTGCCAAGTGTCACAAGTGTATGGATTGACAATGTGAAAAAGGCATGCAAGAGTGCCAAGTGTCACAAGTGTGGGACTGATAATGTGTAGAAGGCAAGCAAGAGTGCCAAGTATGACAAGCGTAGGCACTGACAACAATGTGCAGAAGGCATGCGAGGGTGCCAAGTGTCACATTCATATGAGTTTGTTAGACAAAGATATAATGAGTGTATTAATCTATCAGAGGATATAATGGTGAGTGTATGATCATGCAATGAAGATTAACATAGTGCATAGAGTCAAAGAGGTCAAAGTGTCTAAAAGATCGAGTTAGATCAATGGTGCATGCATGTTTCAAAGTATTAGGAAGCGAAGAGATGAGATCAAGTACTAGATGTTTAAAGATAAACATAGGTAAAGTTTGTGCTACTTTTGAAGATATAATAGCACATGAGATCTCAAATCAAAATATCAACATATGCACTTTAAAGTTGAAACATTAAAGTTTGGAAGTTTGTAAAGATCTAATAGAGTGCATGAGCCTGTTAGAGTTTGATCTAACGGTTGTGTTTTAAAGGTGGGACATTTGAATGAGGATCATTAGATCATGGTGTGAAACTTAAGATCAATGGTTAGAATTTAAAGATATGTTCATCTCAATGGTCAAGCAATAAATACTCATGAAAGATGCATTATACGACACAGAGAATGATATAGATCATTGTGATCGATCTAAATTATGTAATATGGCATGTGCATCAAAACTAGAGCCTTATATATGATAAATATAGTAAAATATAGATAATAATGGTGGTGGTGCATAAATTCAAGAAGCAAAAAACTTATAGGAGCATGATGTGTTAACGAACAAGTGTGAACACAAAGAACATGTGAGACCTAGATCAATGCATATCTATCATCTAGGAAATACACTAAGTGTGAATAAGCATGGACAAAGATTTGAATTGAGAGGGAAAGAGAAGAGAGATGTAGTGTAGAGTATGAGCAATTACAGAACAGGTCTGTAACAGAGAATTGGATTCATTTATGAATCAATTTTGTAATCTGGAGTTGTAGCTCCATAATATATCTGATAAGTAGGTCCCATCAGAAAAGTTGAGTTGGTGCTCAGTTAGGGAGTAGGTGATTCCTTAGAGTAGGTTATTTTAAATCAAGTGATTTCTGTCTCCTTAGGGTTAGTGCCTTTAAACATTATAACTAGTGAGGTTTCTGACTGTGAGGCTAGATTAGAATAGTAGATTATAGCAATTGTTCTCACAATTGTTTTTTCCATATTGGGTTTTCCACGTACACTGAATGTTATGTCTATTTGTGTGTGTGATCTCTTCATATACTTGTTAATTTGAATTAAAATTATTAAATGACTAATTTAAATCAATCTACTGATTCAACCCCCGTCATTAGATATGTGTGTTCCAATAATTGGTATTAGAGCCTTGGTTCCTTAGAATAAGCTTAATCAACTTAGGTAGATCTTGGATATTGAACACAAATGGATAGTCAAGAAGGCTCTTACTCTAACAAAACACCTCTCTTTGATGGATCAAACTATGCATTCTAGAGCATTAGAATGGAAGCATATTTATGTTCATTAGGGTTTGATGTATGTATGTCTGTTGTAAATAGATATACAATGCCTGCTATAACTCCTACTGATCAAGTTGCCAAAAACACATATGATAGCAATGCCAAGGCAAACAACGCTATCCTTTATGGATTGTCTAATTCAAAGTTTGTTAAAGTCATGTATTATCAAACTGCACATGATGTATGAAACAAGTTGAAGAGCATCTATGAAGGTGATGATAAGGTAAAATAGGCCAAGCTACAAACATATAGAGACAAGTTTGAAAGTCTTAAAATGAATGAAAAATAGAAAATTTTAGACTACCTCCTTAGAGTAGATGAAGTAGTCAATGCAATTAGAGGCATGGGAGAAGAGATGAAAGATTTGGTCATTGTCAAAAAGGTCCTAAGATCTTTGCCATCTACGTATGATTCTAAAATCTCTACAATAAAAGAAGCAAGAGATTTAGATAAAACCACTATAGATGAGTTACATGAAACTTTCACATCCTATGAGATGAGAATGGGAGAAGTAGATACTTTTAAGAGAGAAGCTGCATTTAAAGCATCCAAACAAGTAAAAGCAGAAGCACGTACATCTGGATCTAAGGACACTGATGAAAAAGAAGCTATATTTATCAAAAAATTAAGAAGAGGGTATGGAAAGTACAAAGGTAAGTTACCCTTTAAATGATTTAACTACAGTAAGGTAGAACATTTTGCTGCTAAATGCCCTTATAACAAAAATGATAACTCTATGCAAGAAGAGGAAAGTAAAAAGATGAAACCCCACTACTCTAAGAAAAATAACTTCTTCAAAAATAAGAAGGGTTTGTACACAAGAGAAGATAGTGATTCATTGGATGATAGTAATAGTTTAGACGATGACCATGATTGTGCCTTTGTGGTTGAGGGAAATGAACTCCTATTCATGACATTAGAATCAATGTTTGTGGATCAAGAAAAAAAAGTTGAAGACTCAAATGAAGAAGAGGAAGGAGAAGTGGATATAGAGGGTGAAATCATTTGTGCTCTAGATGAAATTGAAAAGTTGAGAAAAGAGAACTCAAAGTAGAAGAAATAGGCACAAAAGGAGATTGAAAAAGTGTCCAAAATTCTTGAAAAATTTAATCAGATGGTAGTTAGCCTAAAGACACAAGTTGAAGAGGCTAAAAGAATAGAAGATGTAGTCAAAATTGAACTACAATCTAAATCAAATGAATGTTTGAATTTAAAAGCAAAGATAGTGGCTTTGAGGAAAGAACTTGAAAAAACTAAAGAACAAATAGGCAATGGTTTGAAATCGATAAGAGGTTTAGAAATTCTTGATGAGTTAATCAAATCTCAAAAGCCTTTAAAAAAAAGAACTAGTCTTTATTTTTATAAAGGAAAAAAGCCCATAACTAGTACATCTACAAACTTATATGACAACTTCAAAACAAAAGGAGAATCAGGAACAAAGAATGAAAAAGCTTGCAAGAATGCCTTAAGAGATTAAAAAACAAACACAAGCACTGATGATATGAATAAAGTTGAAGGAGAAAAGAAGAATAATAAGTCAATATCTACAAACTCAAAGAAGATGTAGAAGATAAAGGTAGCTGATGCAAATGGTTACATAAGGGTGAAAGACTTAAAGAAGCCAGAGTTAAGAAGACCTCCACATCCTTCATAAAGAAATACTATGACTAGGTATTCCTCATTTTCTATGGTTATTATTATACTTATAATCAATTTGCTGATAGGGCTAGTGAATGTAGGGTTATACCTAAAAGGAGGAAAAACTTTGTAAGCGAAAAATCATTTACCCCCTTGTTAAATGTAATATGCTATAATTGCAATAATTTTGGTCATGTAGCTAAACAATGTAGAAAAAACTTTAAAAGACCAAAAATACAAAGTAAAAGGAAAAACATGCCTCCTAGTGTGAACAAAGGTTCACAAATCTCTAAAAAAGAGAAAAATAAGCCAAACAAGAAACCTAAGGATGTGTGGAAAGTAAAAGATCAAAAAGTTGAACAATCTATGATATCTAAAACTACACTCCATATCAGGGAACAAATTTTTTAGGTAATAGACAGTGGTTGCTCAAAACACATGAGTAATGCCAAAAGCAAGTTCATCAAATTGATTAAATGTATGGAAGGATCTGTTAACTTGGAAGATTATACTATAATAAAGATCTGTGGTAAATGAACCTTGAATATAGATGGAAAACTGCCTACATATGATATCCTTTATGTTGAAAGATTGAAACATAATCTGCTAAGTGTCAGCCAAATGTGTGACAATGGATATAAGGTCAAATTTAATGTATAAGGTTGTAAGATAAGGAGATTTGGAAGATTAGTTACAAAAGGGAAAAAAACTAAAAGCAATATCTATAATCTTAGTGAAGTGAATGGTAATAGTTGCCTAATAGAAAAGATTGATGATAGTTGGTTATGGCATAGAAGAATGGGTCACATCAACTTTGATAACCTAATAAAAGTGAGCTCAAATAAGTGTGTCAGACATATGTCTTAGATAACCAAATTTGTATACACTACTTGCAAGAAATGTCAGCAAGACAAGCAAACAAGGGTCAGATGTCAAACAAAGGAATATGCAACTACAAAGCCTTTAGAATTAGTTCATATTGATCTTTGTGGTCCTAATAAAAAAAAAGGATCTAAAGGAGAAAGATACTTCATGTTGCTAGTAGATGATTACTCAATAATGACATGGGTAAACTTTTTGAAGGACAAGTCTTAGGAATTTGAAAGATTCAAGATCTTTAGGGCCATGGTAGAGAATGAGATTGGACAAAAAATCAAATGCTTAAGATCTGATAGAGGTGGAGAACTCACCTCAAATGAGTTCATATAATACTATGAGATGCATGGAATCAAAAGACGTTAATCTGTAGCAAGGACTTCACAACATAATGGACTTGTTGAAAGAAATAACATAACAGTCAAGGAGATGGCCAACACAATGCTAAAAGAGGCCAAGTTACCTGATGGATACTAGAGAGAAGCAATACAAACAAAAATATATATCTTGGACATAATTCAATTGAGGGTAAACAATGATAAAACCCCTTACAAACGTATGGAAAACTTGCCCTTGTTAAGTATTTCAAAGTGTTTGGAAGCAAATGCTATAATAGGAGAAAAGAAGACAAATTGGGAAACTTTGAATCAAGATGTGATGAAGGAATATTTCTTGGTTATTCCACTCAAATTAAATCCTACATATGTTACAACAAAAGGCTATAGAAGATTGTAGAGAGTATCAATGTCAAGGTTGATGAAGGCTTGAAACATGCTAAACCTAATAGAAACATCTATGAAGAAGAATCAAAATCTGAAGAGGAAGTAGCTAATGAAGAGCCCGAGAAAGTAAATGAAAATACACCTTCAAGATTTTTTCGAAAGGATCATCCTATAGAGCAGATCATTGGCAATAAAAATGAAGGAGTTCAGACAAAGAGAAGAGTTGTAATGAAAAAGGAACAAGTAAGTTTTTATCTAATATCTAAAATAAAACCTAAGAGCTATGTTGAAGCTAAAAAGGATGAGAATTGTCTAAATCCTATGGAATAAGATCTAAGACAAATTGAAAAGAACAAAACTTGGGAATTAGTTCCAAGACCTTCAAACAAGAATGTGATAGGTACAAAGTTGGTCTTTAGAAACAAACTCAATGAGGATGGAACTGTTATAAGGAATAAGGCCAGATTAGTGTGCAAAGGATATGCACAAGTTGAAGGCATAGATTTTGAGGAAACATTGGCTCCAATTGCTAGATTGGAAGCCATAAGAATGTTTCTATAATTATTTGTGTCTAAGAAATTCAAAGTCTATCAAATGGATGTTAAGTCTGCTTTCTTGAGTGGGAACCTAGAAGAGGAAGTCTACATAGAACAACCTGAAGGTTTTCAACTGTTAGAAGATGAAGACTATGTTTGCAGACTGAAGAAAGATTTGTATGGTCTAAAACAGACACCTAGATCATGGTATTCAATATTAGACCAGTATCTAAAATAATAAGGATTCAATAAAGGCTGTGCATATAACAATCTTTACTTCAAATCAAAAGGTCAGCATATGTTAATTGTTGTATATATATGACATCATTTTTTGTGGTAAAAACAACATAATGTGTAAAGAATTTACTACTCAAATGCAAATTGAGTTTGAGATGTCTATGTTTGGAGAACTTTCTTTCTTCCTTGGTCTACAAATAGCAAAAACTAATGAAGGGATATTTATATCTCAAACCAAGTATGGTAAGGAAATGCTCAAGAAGTTTGGAATGGAAGACAACAAACTATTAGGTACTCCCATGATAACTAGTTGTAAGTTGAGAAAAAAGGATGAGTCCCTTGATGCATATCAGAATTTGTATAGATCTATGATAGGTAACTTGTTATATCTAACTGCATCAAGACCAAATATCATGCAAGTAGTGTGTATGGTTGCCAGATTTCAAGATGCTCCCAAATAATCACATGTCAATGCAGTGAAAAAGATATTTAGATATATCAAGATTATAATTGACTATGGCCTATGGTATCCCAAAGGTGAAAATTTCACTTTGACAACATATACAAATGCTGATTGGGTACGAAGTGTGGATGATAGAAGAAGCACTAGCGGTGGTGAATTTTTCTTTGGAAACAAACTTGTTTCATGCCTGAGCAAAAAGCAAGAGTCAGTTACTCTTTCTACAACTGAAATAGAGTATGTTGAAGTATTGGTATGTTGCACTCAAGTCTTGTGGATGAAGCAAACACTCAAAAACATCAAGGTAGAATACAAATCACATATCTCTATTCTTTGTGACAATTAAAGTGCTATTAATATATCAAAGAATCCAGTGATGCATTCCAGAACTAAGCACATATCAATAATCACTTCTTAAGAGAAAAGGTTGCAGATCAAGAGGTCACAATGGAATATGTGCCAACATAGGATCAAATTGTAGACATATTCACCAAACTTCTTCCCAAGGAATAATTTAAGTATCTGAGACATAAATTGGGAGTGGTGGCTCCTACATCACATCACTATATCCTAGTAATAAGGAATGAGTCTAGGGGGAGGATCACATAAGCTTTGTTAATCCCTGTAAGAAGAGAGAAAAAACAACTTAGGTATGCATATTTTTGCAAATTTATAATGAATTGATGGTTGCAGATTCTTGGACAAACTCTTTTATCTAATAAAGGGGGAGAATTTTTTTGGATAAATAGTGACAAAGTCGGAGTCCCTTTGCCATTGATGTCAAAGGGGGATAAAAATTTCAAATACTATTTGTAAAAGCTTTATGTTTATCAAAGAAGGAGCAAAGAATGTGTCCAAGGTGTATTTAGGCAAATGTTCCATTGCCTAAGGAGGATATAGTTTGGCATGAACAACTTCAACTTACGTTCATCAAAAGCCAATGCAAGTATAGTCAATGCATGGATTACAAGACTAGAGCATTTATTATTCCATCAATGACAAAGGGGGAGATTGTTGGCAATATGATTGTCATTGATGACAAAAGGGAGATAGTTAGCACTATGGATGCCATTGATGTCAAGAGAATCAGTCATATACAAGATTGATGGAGAGAAGAGCATGTTTTATAATTGCATAATTTGCAATATTATCATATAAAGTTGTCATGCTTTTAAAGATTTTATTTTTGGATGTTTACAAATAAATTTATAAAAGATCCATGATGGGTTTTTCAAGATCATCTCATATATATGGTCCACAGATTTAGATGAATGGAAATGAACCCATAAATGATTTACCTTTACTCTCAGCCATTACTAGGGTTTCTTAGTAAAACCCTAAGGTTTTTAGTCATGGTATTCACAATTATTTCTATTTTTATGTTGACTGAATATAGGTGGGAAATGTTCCCTTAAGTTATAACTTAAGCCTTTCTCATCATTGTGTAATCGGACCCTTCGACCTAGCAATTACCGACTTGAATTATTGATCAAAGATTTTAATATTTTCTAAGTCCTCAACTAAAAGACTTATTTGATCTTGATCAATGACTAGCACTAAATCATACAATGAAAATCTAATGATGCATAATAAAGTCAATATGTGAAAGGTACCTAAGAGTGAATGTGCAAGTGCCAAGTGTCACAAGCACAGGGACTGACAATGTGTATATGGCATGCGAGAGTGCCAAGTGTCACAAGTGCGAGGACTAACTATGTGTATAAGAATGTAAGAGTGCCAAGTGTCACAAGCTCAGGCACTGGTAGCAATGTGTAGAAGGCACATGAGGGTGCCAAGTGTCACATTCATAGGAGCTTGTCAGATAAAGATCCAATGAGCATATTAATCTGTTAGAAGATCTAATGGTGAGCACGTGATCATGTAATGAATATCAATAGAGTGCATGGAATCAAAGAGGTCAAAGTGTCTGATGTTTAGTGAGTTAAAGACTGAGCTAGATAGATAGTGCGTATGTGTTCTAAAGTATTAAGAAGCAGTGAGATGAGATCAAATACTCGATCTTTAATGATAAACAAAGGTAAAGTCCATGATACTTTTGAAGATCTAATGACATGTGGGAGATCAGATCAAAAGATCAATGGATGTAATTTAAAGTTAAAACATTAAAGTTTGGAAGCTCACAAAGATCTAATGAAGCACATGAGGCTATCAGAGTTTGATCTAATAGTTGCATTTTAAAGTTGAGATATTTGAACGAGGATAATTGGATCATGGTGCAAAACTTAAGATCAATGGTTAGAATTTAAATATATATTCATCTCAATAGTCAAGCGATGAAACACTAAAGAAAGATGCATTGTATGATATAGAACATTGTGATTGATCTAAATTATGTAATATGGCATGTGCATCAAAACTAGACTTAAATATGCTAAATGTAGTAAAAGACACAGAATAATGGTGGTGGTGCATGAATTCAAGAAGCAAGAAACTTGTAGGATCGTGATGTGTTATTGACCAAGTGTGAACATAGAGAGCATGTGAGACCTAGATCAATGCACATATATATCATCTAGGAAAAACACTAAGTGTGAGGAAGCATGGTTAAAGAGTTGAATTGAGAGGGAAAGAGAAGAGAGGAAGAGAGATGTAGAGTAGAGTATGAGAAGTTGCATAATAGGTCTATAATAGAGAACTAGATTCATTTATGAATCAATATTTTAATTTGGAGTTGTAGCTCCATAATAGATCTGATAGGTAGGTGTTATCAGAAAAGCTGTGTCAGTGCTCAGTTAGGGAGTAGGTGATTCCTTAGAGTAGGTTATCTTAAATCAAGGGATTGGTGTCTCCTTAGGGTCAGTGCCCTTAAACATTGTAATCAGTGAGGCTTTTGACTATGAGGCTGGATTAAAACAATAAATTCTAGCAACTATTCTCATCATAGTTTTTTTCATATTATGTTTTCCACGTACACTAAGTGTTGTGTCTATTTATGTGTGTGATATTTTCATATACTTATTAATTACATTAAAAGTATTAAAGGGCTAATTTAAATCAATCTAATGATTCACCCCCCTCTCAATAGATAGGCGTGTTCCAATAATTCTAATGTCTATACATATTCAAAAGCAAAATGGGAAACCTATATGTATTTTCATGTGCTATACAACTAAGTCATTTAGTATTATTTTAACAAATAATAAACATAATGGTATATCCAAATTACAAAATAATAACTTAGTTATTCTCCATATCATCTAACACAACTATTTAATAAATAACCAAACCCACGATTCAAAATATATAAATAACAACACACAATCATAGCCATATACCAATAAACTAACACTGCCGTATTTAACGAAATAAGCTTACACATAGTCATGCTTAACCCAAATGAGCACAAAACCCATATTCATTAATGTTACCCTAACCAACCATGTATCAAATAATAAATTCTAGTCATTTTCATTCAAACTAACACACAACCTTTTTAACAATTAAATAACACACAATCATTTCATCATATAGACAGAATAAACAACATAGCCATGCATTTCAAACAACCACAAAACTCACATTTATTCCTATTACCCTAACCAACCATGTTCATGTTATACCTATATCAAATCAATGATTCAATTGTATGGGGAGATTTTTCCTCCCACAGGGTCGAATCAAGGATTCTATCATGGTATGAACAATTTAATCAAACTTGTATAAAAACCATTCAACATTCAAAAATAATAAAATATAACATCAACATAGCTATGTAGGGTAAATAAAATAACAAACCCTACCTCTTCAAATAACTCTAATGAAGGCTGTACTCATTACTCGAGACAAACATTTCTTTATTTTTCCTCTATTCCTTCTTGTCAACCATGAACTTGGCTTGTTTTTGAATTTCCCTTCATATGTTATCATATTTATAGTCGTTTGCATGCCACAAAAAACTCCTATTTTCATGGAAAACCCTTCTCCATCATTAAATCTCAAGAATGACTCACCATAAACACCAAAGTTTTCTTGCATGACTGACAACTCTCAGTTTTGACTCCAAAAAACAACACAATCATCAAGATATCTCCACAAAACTCACAGTCAAACCCTAATTTCCTTTTGGCATGGCTTGACTCGACCAAACACAATAATAACTCATCCCCCAAATTAGGTTTGACAATCAAATGTCAAAAGACATAATTATTAATTTAATAATTTGAAATACATATAGTAAAAATAACATTAAATAATATAAAGTTTATGTATAATTTAACTCCTTTTTGGGTGTTGCAAACCATGTCACTATGGACACTCGAAAACTCACATTTATATAGTATCTAGGTTTTACTAATGTTTATAAAATCAACTTGTTGAATAACTACAAATTGAAAACTATATCCATGCCATTTATAATATTTTATGATGATAACTTTTTATGTTGATTGCTTATAGGTACACGCCAGTGAGTCATGCAGTCAATAATTCCATAAAGTAAAGTAATCTAAAAAGACATTTATATTTTTAATATTCTGCAATGGTTCAAACACCACAATTATAAATAATAATAATGACTGCAAACATGGCAACATTAACATCTAATCATGGATCAAAACCAATCAATATTATCAAGCGCAAAACAACTAAATACAATTGAGATTAGAGCAAATATATAACCATACACTAATAAACAACATGTATTTAATTATACTACATGGTGTGTGCATAGTTCCTTGTTGAATCTCTCTACGCCCAACATAGTCATCTGCTACACCTCTCTGATGATACTCCCTCCATACTTGTCTAAAGAGTGGACTATCTCTTTAATCCACCTCAACAAATGTAAATGGTAGTTAACCAATAACAATAATAATCAATAAAGTGTTTTTAAATAAAAATAACACTGAATAAGCATGATCAATATATATATATGAAACTTATGTACAACTAACCAATAAGCAATGAGTCACACAACACACACACACACACACACATATGAAACTTATGTACAACTAACCAATAAACAATGAGTCACACAATACTCATTATATGTCTATCCATACATCAACATAAATGAAAATAGTTTGCTTATAATAATAAATTAACCATCATTAACCCCATTAATATCAGTTTAATGAACAAATCAAGTTTTGTGAGAAAATCAGGTTTTGACATTCTTCAGTTTACATAACAAGTCTTCTTTACCTTTTACCTTGAAGCTTTCTAGTTGTGACACGCAGATTTATTCTTTAAGATCTCCATGCGAAAATGTTATCTTGACATTTATCTATCTCAAGATCAAACACAACAATAATAGCTAAAATAAATCTAATGGAAGTCAAGTTTGTAATAGGAGAAAATATCCCACCAAAGTCAATTCCTTCTACCTATGAGAATATATTTTCTATGAGGTGAGCCTTATTCTTCTCTAGTTTCCCTTGCACATTTTTGTTCCTCTTGAAAACCCTCTTGTGACCCACTAGTTTTCATCTAAGTGGCAACATGAACAAGTCCCAAGTTTCATTCTTGTGACATTTAAGAGCTTCCTTCACCATCTTGGGGTCTTTAAAATCATTTATACATAATGACTACACAGATTGGAAATATTGTGGGATATACCTTTCAGGGATTTAGTGCACCCATTATGATCTCCTTAGAGTAGGAGTCACAAGCTCCTCCTCTTCTTGTCACTCTTTGTGACTTTTCATCCATTGAACCATACTTGGATATAAGTTCTTCACCATCTACGTTAACCTACACCTCTTTTGTTTCTTCCTTTGGTTATTTTTTTAACTTTATTTTACAACTGTAGATACCCATATTGGTACAAGCTTCTTTTCATGTCATCTTTTTGCATATATTTTTCACATACTTTTGACAAAGAGTTGAGGATTTAGTGGTGTAGTTTTGCATGGGCCTCTTGGACTATGTGTGTTTTATTTGGTTTTATTGATATTTTGGCTATGTTTGTTCACTCCCCCATGCTCCATCCTATGTGTTACAGGGATCCCTGAGTGTTGTGGTCTTGTTTCTATCTTATAATCTCTTGGACACTATCGACAACTTTATGGCACCAACATCCACGCTTCTTTCTTGAATCTGATGGTATTATCCCACCTTATTCTCTTTGTTATTTCTATGTTTTTCACTTTGTGACAATTATAACTAGGTCATATATGTGTTTTACAGTTGGATTTTATGTGCCAATAGGTCTTACTTCAAATTTGAAAGGATCCATATACATACAAAGATAGGGCATAATATTTATCATCAAGCAAGTCTCTCAATTAGCATAAACATTATATTATTCAGAAACTACTAAATCATACCTTTTATTGAGTTGTTAGAGATAAGGTTTGAAGTATTACTAAAGTTAAATTTTCACTTGCATTTTTTGTACCAAGGGTTGCAATAGGAAAAAGAGTATATGTTTGCACTATCACCATTACACACACAAACCTAGGAGGGAGAATTACATGCAATTTTGAGGCTTTCTCTAGAGTATATGGTTATGTAGGCAACACTTAATAAGAATAGGTTTAGCTTGAATCATGTGATAACCCTTTTTTATTGAACTACATGGGTGAAAAAGATAAGGAGTTAGGGTTCAATAGTTTTAGGCGCATTATGAGTGATTTAGCCACACTTTTAGATAGAAATAGTAAATAAAGGTAGAAACATAGTTCAAAAAATAAATTGAGTGGGCTACAATCAAAAAACATAACTATCAAAATTAGGGTACTAGCATTAATGCTAGTGTCCCAAATCCAATGCTAGCATCTGGGGTAGAAAAAGTAGGATAAATCAAAATGAACAAAACATAAAGTTGAGTTGTAGGATTGAGATAGAGTTGGGTGATAGTGATAGTCTAGAACATGGCAATGAATAAGATATGGTCTCTTATAATGCTTAGTCCCATAGTTGATTGGTTGTATTTATTGCACATGATTGAATGAGTTTATAGTCAAAATTGTATTGTATTATTTAGATATACATTATTTCAATCAAAGTTTTATTTCTATAATGTGTTTGTGTAAGATACATTTTAGATAAAACATTATGGTGAACCTGACCTCAGTCTATTTGAACAAAACTCTAGCTCATCCCAGGGTTTAAACTTTTTAGAGTTTTAAATTGTTGCATTTATTTCCCAGATCTATATATATATATATATTTTAAAAAAATAAAAGAGGGTAAAAACTTTATTAATTTCTAAAAATATTACAATACATCAAAGGGCCACAACCCCAAAAGCCCAAGAAAACCATAGAAACCAAATACTAAAAACCGTCACGTCCCTACACCATTGCCATCCTCTCTAAGAATCCTGTCCAGGTTCCATCACATCTCCTCGGGCAATAGCGCCCAATCATCTACCTTGCCACCACCAATATCCTTAGAAGCCCACCTTGCCAAGTAGTCTGTCGCTCCATTCCATTCCCTCAGAATGTGAGCAAAGGACTTAGACTCCATCAACGAACTAATCTAAAATATCTACTGCACTATCAAAGATAGTTGCCAGCTCACATCATTAAATTTCCTCTCCCAAATCATATTAATCATAATTTGTGAGTCGGCTTCACACTCCACCCTTCGCCAGCCCAACTCATAAGCTCTCTTCAAGCCATACAAAACAACTAATCCTTCCATCCTATTCACCGTCTGCTCTCCCATGTGGGCTAAAAAAATAAAAACAACCACTCCAGAGGAATCCCTACCAATCCCACCTATCCCAGTCAGGTCAGGATTACCTCTAGAAGAACCATCAGTGTTAATTTTCAAAAGACCTTCAGGAGGGGGTGACCATTTCCCACTCCTCTAAATTTTTTGCTTCCCACATTGGCCATGCCTGATGCAAGTAGAGGTCAGAGAGATACTTTGAATGCCTAACCTTTTCACTAGCTCTGCATCTCCCTGATCAAGTGGCAAACTTATTTCACTCTTTGCTTCCATAGTCTCTTATACCATTCCAATACTTTTGCTCCACACCTGGTGAATCGCCAACTTATCCTCTTTAAAAATATGGTGATTTTGCTCAAGCTAGACTTGCCACAATAGAAAAATGGGACTAGCATACCACACCTCCTATAGAAAGTGAGCAACAGAAGGCAGCCTACCCAATCTGGACCAAAACTCCACCAGGGAAGATGCGTGTAAGCATTAACACCCCCATGCGTCCCACCAGGCATGCCACAAATGAAGAGTGAAAGGGCAACTAAAAAATAAATGAGATGATTCCTCCTCCGCTCCATTACACAAGACGCAGTGTGAAGGACCAACAAAGCCTTTTTGCCTAATATTCTCCCAGGTCAAACAATGATTCCAAGTTAATGTCTAGATAAAGCATTTGCACTTCAACCAAGATAGACTGCTCCACACTCTTTTCCACCAAGGAACTTCCCCTCTAGCACCACATTGTTGCGCTATCAATTCCTGGTAACCCACCGAGACCATGTATTTCCCCTTAGGATGAGGAGACCAAGCCAGCAAGTCATTCCCCCTGAGTGCACAGCAGTAGTGGCCAACAAGGATCCTATGAAGCTTAGTGCACTCAGCCTCTATACCAATAATCAGCCACTCTTCCTACTCCTTCCACTTTGCCTCCGTCAATTGACCATGACAAAGGAAGGATTTGTAATCACACACCTTAATCCATCCAGCCTCACTAAATCTCTGTGCAAGACCATCAAGATGTGGATACTGAGTAACCAGAGGGGGAAAACCGTCCCATGAATCGTGCCAGAATTGCACCTCATTACCCCCCTATAGATCTAAAAAAGGCCTTTCTTGATCAAGACAGCTCCTTTTTTAAGAGTATTCCATATCACCGATCCATTACCCAACAAACTATATCTGGGGATATCCTTCGTAGGAACCCCAAAAAAATACTTATAAGACAAGACCTTGGCCCACATGTGATCTTGTTCCTCAAACCATCTCTAATACAGTTTCATAGCCAAGGCTATACCTACCAGGATAGATTGTCACAGACCCAGGCCACCAAAATTTTTAGTGCTGCAAACAATCTCCCACCTAATCAGGCTCCACTTCATCGATGACAAGTTACTTGCCCATAAAAATTGTTTTGCCAAGGAGTCAAGTTCCTTAACAAAACTCACCGGTGCCATCTGGAGCATACACCTGTATAGAGGAAGTGCCTACACCACTGACTGGATCAGCTGAACACGATCGGTGAAGGATAGCCACCTGTTGGTCCAGTGATTCACCTTAGCCCTGAACTTGTTCAGAATCTCCTACCACGATTCCTTGGACTGTCTCCCAATAGATACAGGTATACCAAGATAAAGAACCAAAAGGCTACCAATTTGAAAGTGAAGAATGTTAGCCACTCTCCTTTGAATGGGTAGCAGAGTGTTGAAGAAAAAAATGGATGACTTATCCTCATTAATTACCTATTTCATGGTAGCCAAGTAAGCATCCAAACCACTACAAAAATTGGTTCCCTCCCTCATATTAGCCATACCCATCAATGCCACATCATCCACAAACTGAAGATGAGAAAGAATCAGAAGGTCACCTCCCCACCTCCGTCCCTGAATAACACCTTCTCCAGTCTTGTTCCTAATTAGATGCCTAAGACCTTCCACCAAAAGAAGAAATAAGTAGGGAGATAATGGATCCCCTTGCTACAGGCCACACAAAGCTCCCAAGAGTTGGGAGTGCTCCCTATTCACCAAAATAGAGAATGAAATCAAATTCACACAGCTCATAACCCAACTGATCCAATCCTCCTCGAATCCAAAGGTAGCTAAAACCTTCTGAAGAAAGGACCACTGGACCCTGTCATATGCCTTAGACATGTCTAGCTTTAAGAACATCGCCTTCTCCCTAGACTTGGACATGGAGTGGATATCCTCAGTGGCCACCACAATCCCATCCAAAATCTGTTGCCCCTCCATAAAGCTGCTTTGTTCCTCTGAGACCAGCACCCCTAGCCACTTTTTTAATCTCTCAGCTATCAAATTTGATATAATTTTATAGACAACATTGCAGAGGGAGATAGGCCTGAATTGACTTAGGTGATCAGCCCCTTTTCTCTTGGGAATGAGAGCTAAGAATGTTGAGTTCAAGGCCCAAAGCATTTGTTTGTTAATTTGAGACTCTTGAACTATAGCCAACAGATCTATTTTGATGATTTCCCAAAACTCCTAAAAGAATTCAATCAGAAATCTATCTGGGCATAACGCCTTACCTTTTTCCATCATGAAGACAATCCTTTTAAGCTCCTCAATGTTAATTGGATGCATCAGCTGCTCCTTCATCTCCCAAGATACTAAATTAGGAATACAAGAGAGTATCTGATCCTCAACAGCAATATCCCTCTGTCCCTCTTCTCTGAACATAGAAGCAAAATACTGAACAACTTTACACATATCCCTCGTAGAAGAGATAGTCTCTCCGCTGTCCAAAACCAAAGAGGTTATCATATTTCCATGTTGCCTGGCTCTAATCGAGTTGAAAAAGAAGGCAATATTCCTATCTCCCTCTTGTAGCCACTCGACTCTGGCTTTCTGCTTCCAAAAAATTTCCTCCCTCAACTCCCATTCTTCCACCCTCTTAATAGCCCTCACTTCATCCCTCAACAAAGAATTAGACAACCCTTCCTCTCTTATCAGCCTGGTAATGATATTTAACTCCTCTTTCACCTCTTTATTTTCCTGAAAGATGTTCCCAAAGCTCACCATATTCTACCTTTTGAGCTAATATTTCACAAAATAGAGTAGCTTGGCAAAAATGTACATTGCTGTACCAGCCACCAACCTCCCACTTCTCCACCAATTAGCAACTTGGCCATACAAAGTCTGGTCCCTAAGCCACATGAGTTGAAATTTGAATGACGGTTTCCTCTACATATAATTTGAAGAAATGTGAAGCTTAATGGGCCAATGATCAGAGCCTCTCCAATCCAGGATCTCAAAATGCAAAGACCATAAGCCGCCCACCGAATAACAAGACATCATAAATCTGTCAATACACTCAGCAATAAAGTTGTTATCCATCCTCCTATTGTTCCAGGTGAATCTCCCATTGCAAGGCTTAATATCCACCAGGTTGAGCTCCAAAATCTTGTCTTGAAGCAAAGAGGAAGATGGTTCCAATCTAGCATTCCCTCCCTTTTTTTCTGTTAGGTCTAAGATAGCATTGAAATCACCAGCCATAATCCATGGCAAATAAGGAAAGTACCTATGAACTAATTAGATGTTATTCCAAACCTGAATCTTACCTTGGAAGTTAGTGGGGGCGTAGACATTTGAAAGAAGAATGTACTCTCTCGAGTTAATGCATATGGAAACCATAGAAAGTGAGGACCTGAAGGCGATCCATGACACCGGCTGCACCTTGCATGGATTCCCAAGACAAGCCATGCCTCTCTCAGAACCTTGAGCTCCTATGCATTGACAAAAATCTTGTTGCCATAGCTTAGGAGCAAGACTTAACATATACTCCACTGAAACCTTAGTTTCTTGAAGAAAGAGAATATCCAGACAATGATTCCTAACCAAATTCCAAATAGCTTTTTTTCTAGGGGCGTTGTTCAAGCCCCTAACATTCTAAGATATAACAATCATTTCGGAGGAGACAAAAAGTGGGAGTCCAAGGTCTTGACCGCCCCTGACTCAACCAAATTTTCCCTGATCATCTTTATCCTCTCCATGTCTTTCTTTCTCCCCAGTTTAACATTTTTTTTAGAAACCCATTTTTTCTCCTCCTTCTGAAGAATTCCCAGGGGAGAAGGATCCTTGCCTCTCTTCTCCACCTCTAATGCTCCTACTTGTGTGGGAAGAGTACCATCCTCAATTTACAGAACCATGCTTACATTTGGTTTAATATCCTTCTGCTCCTCAACCTACCCTTCCATAATCATAGGCAGGACAACTTCCACTGGAGGCGTTACTTATTCCATGGGAGCATCTCCAGCCATGCCAGATCCCCCTCAAATCTACTCTTCATTGACTAGGCTTAGGTAATCATCCTGCTGTCCTAATTCATCCAGAATCCCAAACCTATTAACCGAGTCCTCCTCCAGATGCTCCATAAGGGACCTCTTATGGCCCCTATTCTGGCCTCAAGACTTAACTTGTACAAAGCCTTTAGAGTCCTTACCAAGACCTGCTCCAATCTTCTTCCCTTTGTCCATTCCAACAACACTATTCGGTGGAGGTGGGGGCAAAGGCTGCTGCTCACTTGATTTTGCCTTTGGGCATCTTCTCACCAGGTGACCATACTCATGACATAAGTGGCATCTGAATGGGAGTGTCTCATAGTCTAGCTATTGAACCCATGAGTATATGCCTACACATAGCTCTACTACATCCAGTAAAGGCCTACTTAAATCAATTTCCACACAAATTCTAGCAAAGGTCATGATTTTATTACCTAATGTTTGTGTGGATGAACCCACAAGTTTTCCTAGCATTGAAGCAATCATCTAAAGAACATCCTCACGGTAGCATTCAATAGACATTCTAGGTAATCATACCCAAACTAGAACTTTATTTGGTAGCTCCTCAATAGGGTTGAATCCAACATGCCACGATTTTACAAAGAGCCCCACCTAGTTGTAGAAATAAGGCCCCCCCTCAAAAACCCTGTTCCTGTCAGCCAGACATACAAATGTGACCATGAAGAAGTTATTGGCTAGCAATGTAACCTCCATCTCACCCTTTGGCTCCCACACCCGTCTAGCCCAATTTTCCAAAAAAGGAAGGGAGACTCGTAATCCCAAGAATTTGTAGTATAGTGAATGCTTGGAATAATAATCCACATCTTTAGCAATCATATCAAATGGGATAACTAGCTTTGGTCTTTCCTTACAATGCTCCAGGCAACCATTCACCTTGGTAATTCTTGATCCCCCAACTGTGCTTGTCTCAAACTATCCAAGAATCTGATTAGAGTCAGAAATTACCTCCATTTTGGGGTCCAACCCCTGTCTGTTCTTCCCAACAGCCTCACTGTAGCTCCTTCCCAGTATGGTTTGAGTTAGCCCTTGCATAGCCATAGTCGCTTACCTCTAACTTGCTCCTTCCCTTTTGTTTCCTCCTTCGGTTGTTGCTGTCCACCCGCACCTAGCCGATGTCTCCCTCTACGCAGTCCACAAAAAATAGAAACAAGCCAGGGCCTGATGCCCTAGCTTGGCTACCAGTTGCTGCACGTGAGCATTCCCAGCTCTGTCTGTGTCTCCTCCCAAATCTAATTTTCACATGGGCATAATATAGATAATATTTATTTACCTTGTCTCCTTATCCTTTGTGTTCCTTATTTTGGGTGTGTGTAGGTTATAAACATCAAAATGTATACATGTAGTGAAAAGTCTAAAGAGCCTCACCCTTTGTATTTTACATTCAATTTTATCAGTGATCATTAAAATTGCTTATGAGGATCTAATGGTTAACAAGAAATGTGATAAGAATCCTTCTTTTGCAGTTACTCCTTATAGTTATGTTAAGGAATGGACCAATGATCTAGTTAATGTAAGTACAAATATTGATGATTATATAGAGATGTATAACACCAATTATGATTATGATTATGATAGTTATTCCAAATATTTAGAAAGTGAGTGTGAGGAGCCTAGCTCTCAAATTTCTACCATGTTGTTTGATTTATAATCTAACAAGACATTACTTGAGAAAACATATAGTTTTTCTTTATCATTTGCTAGTGCATTGCATCACATTAAATGTTATAAAATGAACATGCATGAAAACAAAAGAAATAAACTTAGTTCAAATATTATTCATAATATTCTTCCATGCATAGAGTCTTCTCATGATATGAATGTACAAAAAATTGAATGCCTATCTCCTTTACTAAATGAAGAGCATCTTACAAAAACTAAGTATCTTTCTTCTTTACAAAATGTTGGAAGAACTATAAAAATAAAGATTCTTTTCCATTTTTAGTAAATGAAACTAGAAAAATTACTTCTCTCTGTAGCTATCAATGATACAAATGTTGAAAATAAAAGTCATTCTTTACCCTCTCTTGATCATCAACTGATTAAATGTCATTCCTTTATTTTACCTCAAAATTAAATGAGACAAATTCCCTTTATTTCTCCACAAATATAATTAAGTACAAATGCATGTGATATTTCTCTCCCTCTCATTTTATAACGAAAACATGAAAATGATAGCACTAGTCAAAGTAGTATACATGATGCATGTGAAATGAATCAAATGATGTGATAACTTTGATTGTAATGATAATGATCATAATATCTCTACTGATGAAGAAATATACTTTCATTTATTTCATGTAGTGAAGATTCAAGTAGTCAAGATATTTCCCATAATAGTATTAATGACACGTCAATTAAGATTATATGCAATAATTCTTTACATAATCATTATACAAAATTTTAAGACATTCTAAATGATGTAGTTTCTTCTTTAAGTACATCATGTGACATGAATGTTCCTTTACACAATGTTTCTAAATCATGCAATGAGGCCATGTTCTAATGAAATGACAGTTGTAATAAATCCAATATCCCTATGTTTCAAATAGGTGGAAAATCACAACCCATAAGTGCATCTTCTCAAAATTAAACCATTCCTATTAGTCACAATATATCTATAATGAATGTTATAAGAGACATTAAAAACAAGTTTTAATTCTCAACTTGCAAGTATTCTCATGTGAAGATAATATTGACGATAACATTCTTGATGACCAACCCCTTACACATAATGTCTTTGAGTATCCTTATACAATCAAGTTTTTAATGCCTATGTTACCTTTATTCTATGGTCAAGGAGACCCTTCCAACCATTTGACCCAATATGTACATTATTGTAGTCATCGGGCTAAGGATTTACACCTATTGCTAAAAACTTTACATATAAGTTTAACAAGAGAAGCTTGGGATTGGTTCTATAGTCTTCCAAATGGTTCCTTACCAGCTTTAAATAAGTTAGAGGTCACATTTTTATCATATTTTCATAAGCATAAAATGCTTGAGTTACCATTTGAACATTTACAAGGCCTAAAGCAACGTGATGATGAGTTTATTCAGGATTATGCTATAAGATTCAAGAATGCACTTTATTCTTTAACATATAGACCCTCAGATTTAGAAGTATAATTGATATTTAGTAGAGGTCTACTTTATCCACTTAATGAAAGAACCTTGCATAAGCCTTATAATTCATTTGATAGCCTATATATGGATGTGCACAAGTATGCATGTGAACTAGTGATCAACACCACAAAATTAATTGTAGATTCACTACAAGGAATTTATTTTATATTTTTTTTCACAAAGTGAAAGCACCAAATCAAGATATACACAAATAATCTCCAACAACTTATCCTAAACCAATAATGCATAATAAAAAAATGGTTAAATTACTCCATAAATGAAATGAATCAACATACAAAGTACCTCCTACAGTTTGAGCATCTACTTCTACTAAGAAATAATTGCTTTAGTTGATTACACCAGAGACTGACCACATGAGATACTGAATGTATTATTGGATAATAAGTTGATTACTCTTCCCCCAAATTACTATAATCCACTACACATATTTGATAAAATATCAAAGGACAACCCTTTTGTTCTTATTATGGTATTAATGGACATCGTAACAGTAATTGTTATGCTTTATGATAAAAGCTTGCATATCTTGATGATAGAGAGTTATTGCATTTAAGAGCAAGACAATTAGGTCTCTTTCTCTTACTTCTTCAGGTTTCCATTCATTGAGGGTCAATATATCCCATGACATTTCTACCATAGAATGAATGGTCTATCAAACTTTGTCAAAGTAAACTACATGAAGAAGTCCTTCAAGTACACATTCTACAATGGCCGATCTCTTCTATACTAATCCTACCAAGGAACCATTGGTTGATTGAGCTCCCACTAGAGATGCACTACAGGGAATCACAAAGCTGCATATTACAAAATCTAATCATACATCGAAACTCATGTTATCTAGTCATCTAAAATGTCATTTTAGTGCAATGAGTGTTACTTGAGACCACTTTGTCCTAATTTAATCCTAGACCTATCTTAAGGCCTCTTTGATCCTTTTAAAACTTTTATGTGGGTCCAACCCATTTAAAAACATACCAAAAGTAGAACTAAGCCATCCCCTAGGCACTTAAGCCCCTTGTTTACCAGCTTTTTCCACCTAGACATTATCACGACTATTTGGGCACTAGCACACTGTACTATTGACCTAGGGATTGCACTACTATTATTTTTATCCTTGCTCCCCTAATGGATATATTTCTATTCCTTAAATAATTACCAAGGTCAACTTATACCTATTTCACATCTTGAAAATCACCAAAATGCTATAAATAGACCACTTTCAATCACTTATCCACTAGATGAAAATCATATACAAATACTCACAAACAAACTCAAAAATAGTTGTGAAAATCAAGGTCATTAATCCTCATTCTACCCTACTTATACATACACCTATATACAATATATCAAATCTCATATAACTTAGATTTTCAGTCTCAAGTCACACTCAAAGCACTCAAATTGACACTCATACTATCATTCACTTGTACTTGCACCAACACGTAGATTAGGATAACTACATTGGGCTTGATCCCATTTTTAGGTATTGGTATGTAGACAACACTCAATACATGAGGTGTTAATGTCATGTAATGTCTACCTTGATAACACCAATATTTTTTACTTATGCTCCTCAAATGCCCTAACAAACATAGGGGCTTAGGGTTTTGCATTAAAGTTAGTTAAAACATTGAACAAATAGCAAACCAATATCCATGCACACAAGCATAGATTCCCCAAAATATGGTGAAGCAACACATATAAGATCATTATCCATACTTACAAAGGGACATTATCATAATACAAAGTACGCTATTGTAGTGCACTATCGTACATGGGACTGTGTTATTGTCCAACAAGGTTTCTAACCCCTAGTTTTTGTTCATGACCCCTGGCATAATTATTACACCAATTTGCAGCCTGTCATTCATATACCTCAATCAATTTATAGCTAAATACATATCTTGTAGTTCATTTTTTATTAATAGAATTATTAAAAAAGTCAATTATTGTAAAAATTAGTAGCTATAATTATTGCATATTTATTCCTTGATTTATTATTCTATAACTTTAGCAAACTAGGGTTTTATATTCCATAATCCCCTTAAAAATTAAATCATTTAGTGAACCTAACTCTTTGAATAGTGAAATAACCCTATCCTTAGATGCTCCTAGGGTATGTATCCCCATTTTTCCTATTTTCATTTGCTATGCTATGCTTTTTATATTTCATATATTCAATTATACTAGCCCTCTTTTGTTTTGTTTACTATATGCCATCTAAAAAAGTAATATCTCTTCCTTTAAGAAGAAGTGCTAGGCTTAGTGGTAACCCTATTGAGCATATCCAAATTCCTTCCATTTGGGCCTATACCATGGATAAATGACCAATAAAATAACCTACCACAACTATCCAACCCTCACCAATAGCACAATCTCTTGTGGCTATTAAACATCCCTCCTCTTTAGATGTACAATCCCTTTGATAGGAGATCAATTCTCTATAGTCTAAGGTGTTACTTCTTTAGCAGGGTGCTACTAGACCATCATATGCCTTAGATTCTCATATGCTCCTACATACACCTTTAACACAACATATAGTTTCAACTCCTTTGTCCTCTTGATTTGTGGCACCCAAGCTTACTCTATATGATGGTAAGGGTGACCCAAAGCATCATGTCTATGTTTTTCACGTAGCATGTTTAGACTACATGTTTAATGATTGGCTAGTACACATCCCTCCTCTTTAAATGTACAATCCCTTTGATAAGAGATCAATTATTTTTAGTCTAAGTTGTTACATCTTCAGTAGGGTGCTACTAGACCATCATATGCCTTAGATTCTCATATGCTCCTACATACACATTTAACACAACATATAGTGTCAAATCCTTTGACCTCCTAATTTATGGCACCCAAGCTTACCTTTTATGATGGTAAGGATGACCCAAAACATCATCTCTATGTTTTTCATGTAGCATGTTTAGACTACATATGCTATCTATGCTAGTATAGTTAGTTTTATCATACATACACGATTCACTTATTTTCTTTGAGTGTTTTTAGATCACTAAAGGACTCAGGTCCTCTACATAAATCTATATTTGCCACTATATACCCATTGGTGGCACATGCATAGATACACAGATTCAACATTGATACATTTACCAATTGGGGGCATCATACTACACATCTTCTAGTTTTTTAGGTCATATATTTTTATACTCTATATCATAGATTTAGCATTGATTATATCTTGATATTGATCATCTTATACTAGTCATATTTTTTTCCAACTACCACTACTATAGACTCAACTTATGTACATCTTTGCTCTTATATGGATTTGTACCACATACATATGCATACTTTCATTTCTAACTTTTCTAGTTTAAAATTTATCGTATTTCTTTATTTCTACATATATTCAAAGACATTTGAATATGCCATTATTTTATCACTCTAAGCCAATTCCTTTTATTGTGAGTATGCTTTGGACATGTGCCCATGTCTTTGTGTGTGCCTTTTTAATCATTTATGCAGACATTTTAACATGTCCTTGCATGTGGCTCTAAGCCAACCTTGCTTTATCTATATGTATGTGGACATTTAAACATGCCCTTATATATTTGCTCTTTTTTAGACTTAGTGACATGTGCCCATGTCCATTGCATTATGTCCCCTTGGCCTAATTTATATGACTTATGTGTTTATATGTATGCTTTCATGTATGCATCATGGCCATGACACTTGCCTCTTACTTGTTGCTTACACACTCAGTTTATAATGACATGAGGGACCTCATGCATATCCCCTTCCTCCTTAGGTGCCTTGATGGACATCATGCCCATCCCCTTAAGTAATTTACTCACATTATATTCATATTTAATGTTCATATACATGATTACATTTTCCTATCTATCTTGACAAACTTGTGAATTTTAGATCTAACATACATCATATATTACCAACTTATGCTCAGATTATTTTACATTCTGATGTCATGTATACACATTATATTGGTTTATCATGCATATGTCATTTGTTTTTAGTTTAACACACATGATGCATAGCTTTTATTTTTAGGAAAATTATTACATAGGTTCAAAAACTCCCCTGAAAAGAGGGGGAATTCACAAGGGTTTGTCACAGAGATCAGGCCATCCTAATGCACTCAAAACACTATTTTCAACACATGGACGTAGAATACCTAGCTCAAATTTAGGAAAACATAGTAAAAAATAGTCACATATAGATTAGTGTCAGTTTTGCACAAAAAACATAGTTAATAACATGGTATAGAGGATGCTAGCATAGTGCACTATTGACTAGGGGACCATACTATTGTCTAGTAGCCTAAAAAATAGACAATTCTAGGATTGCCAAAAAATTATAGTAGGTACAATCTAAGTTTACATAGTCTCAGTCATAAATTATTAGATATGCTCAATTATACACAAAATTAGATAGGTTTACTTAGATTGAAGGCATCATGCATGGCATGATCACTTCTATTTCAATTTCAAATACTCAGACATAGATTATTATGACTCAGTCCAAAATCCATATGCATAGATATTAGATTTGTGGGTATGTGTGTGGTACATTGCTCCCATATGTTTAGTTTGACACCAATACTTAGATGGAATGGTAGCCCCATATGATTCTCTATGTTGTTACTCTAGACACCATTTGCACTAGGGTTTCACCAGATTGATGCTTTATTCCTTCTATAATGGTTGGCATTACTGAGTATTCCCTGAGCTACATTCTTGAGTATTCGAGTGGCCTTTGAAACATTTTAAATTTCAATGTTTATGAGTAGCCCTAGATATATCCTACATATTTTCAATTACATCACATAGCTTTAGTTACATTGCATAGTTTTAGTTTCAGATGCATCTACTACACATGGGTAAGCAATGATGGAGTCATAACCTACTTGAGTTCTTGAGCCACCTACATAAGAGGGTTGGATAGGTGATTAGTCCAATTCAAGTTATTCAAAAATTATGATCCACTAAGTAGGGGTGGGTAATGATGGAGTCAAGGTCATCTTGAGTTCTTAAGCCACCCACACATGAGTATTGAACAATCCATTAGCTCAGTCCAATTTATTCATCATTTAATCACCATCTACACACACATGATATCACAGGGTTTTAACATTGATTCACATACCTAATGAGGTGTATTCATTCCTTTCATCTTTCTCTCATCTCTCTACTCACTTTTGTTTTGCTTTTAATGTTTATTAAGTAAGGATTGATTCCTTCATGTTTCATTTGCAGGACATGCAATGGAGCATGCTTCACACACTCACACCTAGATTCATAGGCTTCACCTCTTATATAAGTCACGGTACATTTATTTTTATTTATCCTAGTAATTTCACTTTGTTGTATTTCTATAATAAAGGGAGGAGAAAATGTAGTCATCTAAAATGTCATTTTAATGCAATGAGTGTACTTGAGACTACCTTATCTTAGCTTAGCTCTAGACCTATATTATGGCCTCTTTTGATCCTTTTCCAACTTTCATGTGGGTCCAACCCATTCCTAGACATACCAAAAGCAACATTAAGCCACCCCCTAGGAAACCATATCCCTTGTTCACCACTTTTTGCCATCTAGACATTAGTGTGACCCTTTAGACACTAACACACTATTTATTGACCTAGGGACCACACTACTATCTTTTCACTCCTTTCTCCCCCAACAAATATATTTTCATTCCTCAAATCATTCTTAAGGTTAGCCTATACCTATTTCACATCTTGATAAGCACTAGAATGCTATATATAGACCACTTTCAATCACTTATCCACTAGATAGAAATCAGATGTAAATGCTTACAAACAAACTCAAAAACAATTATGTAAATCAAGGCCATTCATCCCTATTCTGCCTTATATATAAACCAATCTACAATAGCCTAGAGCTCATATTAATTAGATTTTAAATTTCGAGTCACATTCAAAACACTCAAAATGACAATCATACTAGAATTCACTTTCACTTCCACTGACACTTAGATTAGGAGAGTTACATCAGTCTTGACTCCTTTTGATATATTGGTATGTAAGTAATGATCAACACATGGGGTGTTGAGGTCAAGTCTAGCCTACCCTACTAATGATACTCTTTTCTACTTGTTATTCTTAAATAACCTAACAAACATGGATGCCTAGGGTTTTGCATTAAAGTTAATTAAAATAGGGAATAGATAGCAAACTGACATCCATGCATATAGGCACTGACTCCCTAAAATTAGGTGAAGCTACACCCAGAATATCATTATTCCTTCTTGCAAAAGGACACTACTACAGTCTAGAGGACATTAGAATGGTGTAATACTATCTAGGGGATCACATTATTATCTAAGAGGATTTATGACCCCTGGTTCTTATTCATGACACCTGACACAATTTGTATACTAGTTTGCAACCTATCATTCATTCATCTCCATCATTTTCCAGTTAAGTCCATCTCTTGTGGTTAATTTTCTATTTATAGAATAATCAATTATTGTACAAAATAGTGGTTGTAATTATTGCATATTTATTCCTTGATTTATTATTCTAGAACTCTAACAAACTAGGGTTTTACATTCCATAATCCCCTTAAAAGTTAAATCATTATCTACAAAGCAAGAATGGGTTCCTAAAATAAGTCAGACATCTATAAGTAACAAGTGCATATTTAAAGAGATGCATAAAACATTACGTTAGAACAAAAAAACATAGTTATAGTTACCACATAATCATTATAATAAAAAATTTTCATTCCCAAATGGATTTTGTGCTATGCAATGAGTACCTTCATGAATATAAAATAAAATTACATGATAACGATAACTAATTAAATGCTAAATGACCAAAATAAATTCAAAACACCACATAAATAACATCAAAATATTGGCAACCATATAATCATATAAATAAGAAAACATGTATATACTTCCATCCTACATATATCAAAATAATAAAATACTTTTACAATATGTCAATCAAATGTTGGGGCATATCCCTAGGAGTATACAAGTCATCACTATCTACATCTTGGGGCCTCACACATTTTGATGTGGAGGCTCTGACATCTCATCTAGGACTGAGAGAGCGATATCACTCTCACAACCTTTCTTTTAGGGCTTCTAACTGATGCAACATTTGCTCATGCTCATGACATTAAATCATTATATCTATCAATCATTGACTACATAATCTGATGGATCACTAACATTGGAGGAATTTTATAAAAATGTATTCAATATCAAAGCATGTTTATTTTTATACATAACATAATATTTTAAAGATCTTACATGAGTTGGTCATATAAAGCCATCTAATGAGTGCAACCAACCCATAAAAAGAAAACATAACTAAATAATTAAATAAATAACCTAATAATAATTTTTTCATCATAAATGACTTAAGAAACTATCCCTTGATCCAAAGGGTTATACAAGATGAAATTATTGGAACAATGACTACGAAGTCATCAAATAAACTTTGAAGTAAATAAAGCTAGTGCACTATACCTCTTTATACTGATTAAAACCATTATTATTCTACAAAGAATCTTATCTTTTGGATTGTGGCATAAAGCATTGATGAACACAATCAAAGCATGCTCATATCCTATGATCATCTGTATTGTACTGCAATGGAACATGATTGAATCTTGTCTAACTACATCGATCGATATAAGGCTCCACACAAAAGCTTTTCAAAGTGATCAACTTGTACTGTGTATGGTATATCTTGTTGATGTCCAAAAAATATTGATGACCTTTGTTTAAAATTGAAGGTGCTAAAATCTCATATCAACTCATACTATCATCGACGACTAATTAAAGACCAACCAATGTTATATCTTATCCCCCTATCAGGTGAAAGGTGAGAAGCCATGCATCAAGAAAAAAAAATCAAACAATATTATTTACCTCATATCATGAATATAAAGTATAAAAAGCCAAAACTAAAAGAAAGCAAGAACACTAGCCAAAAAATACTACTACAACAAATCTTGGTCTTGACCCTAGTAACTCACACAAGACGAGTGAATCAATAATCACTTAGAATAAGCATTGGGTCCATCAGGACCATAGACCTCAAAAATATAAGATGCCTTTTGATCATATGAACTGTCAGAATAACTTGAATAGTTGGATTAACCAGAAGATTTTCCACTAGAATGATCCACATAATTTGTTTCAACTTTATTTTTATGTGAAGAGTGGGGTCATTGATAAGGACACATATTTACAAGATGTCCAATACCAATACATTTGAAACATCTAGGTTCTTTTCTACATCGACAAGATCTAGAAGAATTTGAATCACTAGAACCACTAGAGTGAAAAGAGTGCCTATGGTGATGTTTGTGTTTTGAAGACCCTAGAGAGTGTCATTGAGAATGTTGTGGAGACTATCTAGAATGATGTGGAGAGTGTCTTGGAGAATATATCGAAGAATGTTTCAAAGAATTATTTTGATGTTGCTTCTATACATGATGATGAACTTTGTGATGGGATCTAAACTTTGTATAGTGAGCTTATTTGATAGGCATACTATTTTTATTTTTAAATTGTCTCTCATGTTGAATAAAAAACTCATAAACATAATCAAATATTATGCCATTGAGATTATCACTAAGTTGTAACATTTTGACAAAATTGGTATACGCAAAACTGAGACCATTCAAAGTTATGAATATAAGCATGTCATCATCAATCCTACCACCTATTGTACAATACCATTATTTTAGAGTTTTTATGTGGAAGAGATATTTAGATACATATTCTTCAGTGCTAAGCTTGTTATTAAGCAATTGCATTAAGAGATCAATCTTTTTATAGGTATGTTGTTTGTCATGTATATCTTTTAATATTTTTCAAACTTTCCATGCACCAATTTCAAAAACTTAAATGTGAATAATAACCTATGCATAACATGATGATTTTAATAAAGGACACACTTATTTCATTTATGATATTCAATCAAATTTATAGCTTCAATGGGTGGCATAGTCTCATTATTTGTTATTTCCTACAAATCATTAATCATATTTTCCATGTTCATGCCCCATTCCTTATAATTTTTAGGTGTTAAGTGTCCATTTTTAGAGATTAAGCTCACAATTTTCACCATGGTGTTATCAAAAAGATAATCAATTCAAAAAAGAGGGAATGCTATCAGGGTTTGGCATTGACCCACAAAATAGCTTCTGATTATAAATATTTTGGGACTTGTCAAAAAATAGGAAATAATTACACCCTTATATCTTCAAAAATTTCCACCCTTTATAACTCATTTACAAATTTTAATTGAGATCAAAAGAAATTTTGATCAAAATATAACACCAAATGGTTTTGAACCCTTGACTCTTCTTATTTGCAATTAACTACAAAAAAATACTCTATCCACCTTAGCCTTTAATCAATCTAGGCATATAAAGGCAATGAATGCAAGATAAATGTTATTTTTTTTGAATGAAAGACAATTAAAAAAATAGATGGTAAAAAACTTTCAATGAATTTTGGTACTATGTTTTAAAAACCTGGTCCACGTTAAAAATTTGCATCTAATTTTAGGTTTTGAGAATTGCTCCCAACACGTAGTCCAATTTTCCAGCATGTAGAACTTGAAATCAATTTGATCTATTTTTCATGCCTTGCTTCGATCTTGTCTTAAACTTCATTCTAATGTGAATATTAGGAACAAAAATTCCTTGCAACTGTTGCTTTGTTATATATTATCAAATCTATGCAAGGCACATCTAGTGCTAATGTTTGTGTCATACCAACAAATGACTTATCATTATGTGCTTTGCTTGATAACCGAATTGTATAAATCCAAGGCAAAACATATAAAGCATAAAAAATTAAAAAGATGGCCAGGTACCATCTCAAGTGATTTTTTTTGGATGATCACAATATTTGTTTGAAAAAAAAAAAATGGGAGGCCTTTACTCTAAAAAATGAAAATACTATAAAATTTTCTATTTTTCACACATCTTCCTTCCAATGAATCCGATTTCAATCTAAGGTCCTACATATTGTATTAAGCTTTAGGTTTTGACTTCTTTGAGGCCACCTAAGTTAATAAATTTTAGTGAAAAACAAAAGGACTTCAAGAAAATGGTAGAAATAGATGAAATAACTACTTATCAACATGTAATTAATGAATATAGGAAAAAGCTTTTACAACATAAGGATTTTGACACTAGAGTTCGTACAGTTCACAAAGATTTGAGGAATTATAAAAAATAACTCCATATAAATAAACAAAAATATCATTTTGTTCAGTGTGGGACTCATCTTGGATCTGCATTCCACTTTGGCCACTACCCCATTGCTTGCCTTATATATCTCTTAGATTGACTAGATTGGGCTAATTTACCTTGTAGCATTATCCTTCAATCCTCCATTACCAACCAATGCTCTAATAGCATTGATGGATCACTAATATTGGAGGAATTTGATAAAAATGTATTCATTATCAAAACATGTTATTTTTGTAAACTTTTAAAGAGCTTATTTGAGTTAGTTATAGAAAACCAACTAATGGATGTAACCAACACATTAAAAAAAAGACAACAAGAAAACTAAATAAAAAACCTAATTATGATTTTGGATCATAGATGACCCAACATAATAACAGTGGCACTCCTCTTAGGAACGACCCATCTATCCATCTCTATATGTGGCTTATCCCACTTGGTTTCCACAATATGGTATGCTGCCACAACCATCACCACATGATTAAAAAGGGGGTGCATGTGCACCAACAATATCAATGACTCACTTTATAACACTGCCACCAATAATGTCTATGGGAATGTTACACGTCAATGCACACATGACCATATTAACCATCGTTGCCCACTCTTGGTTGCTTGCAATCATAAAAATCCACCATGGTATAAGTTATATATATATATATATATATATATATATATATATATATATATATATAATATAAAATTTGCCAATACATATAAAAGCAAACAAATTAAAATAATATACTTACATGTGACATGGATAATTACCTTAGTTAGAGGCTATGACCCTATAGCAGGACCCACACCTCTACCTCTTCCATTTTCAATATGTGTTGTAGGTACTGCACTTGGGGAGGTGTAAAAATAATAAGAAACAATAGTGGACATCAAGCACTAGTCTACCATTGCATGTCATAGTTGTATGTTAGTGTAGGCTTTTTCCTACTTCTAGTTTTACCTACATAGTTGATAGTTAACTTGATTAGGGTTGTTAAAGTCATTAAGAAAAATACACTTAATGTATTTTTATAATTATGATTTGAGTTATTACTTTTTTGGTGACCTAATTTCTCACTATACAATGTACCTCCTTTGAATTTTTGGGTTAATGAATTAGGTAACTAGTTTATGAAGCTCTCTTTTGCTTTGCATTTTCTTTCACCTAATCCTAGAGATTTTTTACAATTTGTGATGTTTAGTTATCTTGGATTAATATTACATGGTATCAAAGCTCTAATCTGATGATCATTTTACCATTTTTGAAGATCTTTGGTGAGATCCTTATTACATGCTTCCTACAACATTTTTTGATTTTTGATTCTTCATAGGTTTGGTGGGATTTTTTAAAAAATCTTACAAAATATTGATCTAGAGTCTCAAATCACAAAATGAATAACACCATCATATTCATAAGATTCCAAAACCCTAAGGTCAGTTGTAAACATGACCTCATTTCTTGACAATTGATTTTTGATCATTTTAGAGGGTTTCAAAGATTTTTTGGTGATTTCATACAAATTCATACTATCAGGGTCTCCAAGGGAAAATCCTTTTTTGGATTTTTCTAGGTTTTTTGAGATATTTTGTGTTTTTATATAGACATTCTATAATTATAGTTTCTAAACTTGGTAGAGTTTCTATACCTATTTGCATATTATGGGAGGTTTAAACATTCTTGACACTACGAGAACTGACAATGTCTTTGGCATCAGGTTTTTCATGTGCTTGTAAAACTAAAGAGTGTGAATGCTAAAGTGAGATGATATATTGATGTAAAACTATGACACCTACGAAAAGTATTCAAACCCCAAAAAATTGCATCTGGGCCCACTGCTTCTACACGAAAAGGCTCGTTACCAAAACTCCTAGGAATCCCAACATCAAAGATTACGACTATCGATGTAGTTCATAACTCTAATGCATTAGATTTATTGACTACCATAACACCTCATAACCCCAACATCAAAGTTTACAAATGTAGGTGTAGTCTATATCTCTGATAACTGTAAGGAGTGCCAAAAATCTCAATGATTGTAAGCCTGATAGAAAACACCAACACCTGACAACTATTTTATGAGAAGTTGATCATCCTCTAACATCAAACCTTTCAACACTAAACACAATCACTGCAACCTTGATGTGCAACCTCAATAGTCTTCTATGATGCCTTTAGGAGACCTCTAGAACCTTGACATCAGACTTTTTGACTATAGGAGTAGTAAAAAATCCTAACTGTGCATGCCTCCAAAAATCTAACAATAGTCTAGAAGACATCAAATTTAACATCGTAAAGTGTGACTCTATTTATTTAAAAAATAGGTGTATTTTTTCAATTATTTCACTTTCACATCAATCACATCAATCAAAAGTGGGAGGAGGAGAGCACCCATAATAAGTCTTAGTTGCTTGGGCATATGGTGTGGTCACATGAGGCAAGAACCCAACTTAGCTCTTAACCTTTGGTCATATGGAAATTAAGTCCATGGTCACTTGCAACCTAATTTATTAAAGCTTTTTTTCCAAAGGGCTTCAAGTTTTTTTGAGGAAATTGATCAAATTTTTTTTCCACCATTTACACCTAAAGTTATCATGTGAGCTGAGATTTTCAAATGGCTATAAATTTTGATCAATAAATTAGGTTTGAGTTCCATCTTATTCAAAAGAGTTCATTTTTTCACACTCCACGTATTGGTGATATTTTTGGGCTCCCTTAAAACCAACTATTGTACACTCTTAGATGCATTATCGACTGAGTCCAATGTCCTTTTAGTTCTTTCATACTTATGCATAATTACTCAAAATATATTCTCAACTGTGTCTGACATCTATATGAGAGTGCTTATATTTTCAATTTAAGGGTAGGTCATTATGATATTTCTAAGGGGGTACTATGTGGTGTTATAGACTTTTCTTTTCTATATTTCTTATTTACTTTCTACAACAACCTTTTTTATTGCATCATAGAAAATTGTTGGTCATTTCTTCTTTTTACGGTATTCAATTATCATGAATATAAAATCAATGTGCTATTATCTCTAAGAAAACATGGATTCTATAGGTTTACTATGAATGAGGAAACTGAACCTACAATAAATGCAAAGAAAAACAAGTGGTTTAATAGATGTGATCAAGCACATGGCTATCTTAGTTTGTTTATTTTTCTTGACTTATCTTTTCACATTGATTCTACTAAAACACCAAATGAAATATGGACCACTAAAAAAACACTTTGGGAAGCAGGATGTGATGAGAGGTCATGAACTAGAAAATGAGATCATCAGTTTGAGCCTGAGTGACTTTGACACACTACAAGACTTATTCACTAACTTCAAAATTTTGAGGTTGCAGTTCAAACAATGTGTAATAGATAATAAAGATGATCAACTTGTTCTATCTGTACTCTCTAAACTGGCTCTAGACTATTCTGTGTTTGTGTCCACCTTTCATGCCACAAAAAGTGCTCTCATAATTACATGGAAGATGCCTTATTTAGATACCTTTGTTTCCAACTAGACTCAAGAGAAAGATAAGTTGATATATATGGGCACAATGAAGTCTCCAAAATTTTATGCACTCTTTGCTAAGAAAGTGAAGGCTTTAAACAATAGAGAGAAGAAATAAAATAAAAAGGATCAAGAGTAGGATGCAAATCCTCCCACCTATAAATCCAACAATGATACCTCTTCTTCCAGTTCTAAGCCAAAGAAAGATTGGATCAAATGTGGGTTTTTCTCAAAAAAGCATGATGAAATCAAATTTTTTAAGAAGCAAATTGACCAACAAACTAAGATGGTCGAGAAGCACAACATCAGTGTCCCTGATTCTACCATTCATAATTAATCAACTTATGAATCCTCTAAGGGAAATGTCCATGGTAAAGAAAAGGAAAAAGAGAATAGTAAGGGGAAATAAAGGGAAATGCCCTAGTTGCAATTGTACATCCAACTCCTACATGGCTTATTAACGCTAGTAATTCACATCACATGGCCTTTTCACAAATAGAGTTTAGTTCATTGGAACCATGTGACATGTCCTTTATACAATTGGGTGACAAAATTTCTAAAAAGTTTCTTGGGAGAGGGTCTATTGAAGTGTGTGGTATAACATTCAATAACATTCTAATTGTTCCCTCATTTTTAACTAATCTCCTATCAATTTACTAGATCACTCACCTTGGTCTACGCGTGTAAGTTGAGTTCACTCTAGATTTAGTGTATTTTAAAGAGTTACACTGTGATAATATATTGGAAAAAGGAATGGTCGATCATAAAACTTAGCTATATAACTTCTTACACTTTGCTCCTGACTCTCCTTTAGATTCTTCTTCTTTAGACTCACCTAAACTTGATGACATTTCCGACCTTGAGAAATCTTATGATGTTGATGACTCTTCTAATATAAATGATTATAACAGTGATGGGGACACACCTCCATCATATATTTGTCATCTTCTAGATGTTGAGGACTTATTCACTAATCAACCTACCCCTAGTCTACTTTAGACATTATAGGGAACATGTATATATATCCAAGACACATCAGGCATCGAATAGTCTATACCACAGTTTCAAGTTATTGAACAGTCCTTTGTTGCCTCTACTCCCATTGAACCATCATTGCATAAAATAGTTGGCCCTCCTACCTTGCATGAGGACAATAGTTATTTGGATAGGTATCATATCTTGGTTGAATATCCATTAGGATTTTGGCAGATTTATTCACTATTATGGGTTGATCCACTCTTCACTGCATCTAGTTTTGATCCATAATCATCTTCAAGAACTCTAGTATGAGATACTAGATGGCTTCAAACAAGTTTAGATTCTAGTGGAGATTTTTAGCTCCCTTATCTTCTTTGCTCTCTTTTAGGGGATGAGTTTTTTCTAATAGGTTTTTTCATTTTTCTCACTTTATGAGAGTTACAATGTACTTGGGTACCTCATCAAGGCTTGTTGTCAAGACCCAATTTTTATAATCACATAAGCCACACTTTAAGGGGGTGTTAGTGTAGGTTTTTTTTCAAAGTTATACACTTATATTTACAAAATGTCCAATACCAATATATTTGAAACATCTGGGTTATTTTATACATTGACAAGATTTAGAAGAAGATGAATCACTTGAAGAACCACTAGAGTGAGAAGAGTGCATATGGTGATGTTTATGTTTTGAAGTTCGTAGAGAGTGTCGATGAGAATGTTGTGGTTACTATTTATAATTATGTGGAGAGTGTCTTGGATAATGTCTCAAAGAGTGTTTCAAAGAATGTTTTTGAAATTGCTTCTATACATGATGATGATATCTATGATGGGACCTAAACTTTGTGTAGTTACCTTATTCGATAGGCGTACTCTTTTTCTTTGTAAACTATCTCTCACGTTGAGTCAACAACTCATAAATATAATAAAATATTATGCCATTGAGCTTATCACTAAGATGCAACATTTCGACAAAGTTGGTATATGCAGAATTGAGACTATTCAAAGTTATAGATATGAGCATGTCATCATCAATATTACCACCTATTATATAATACTATTGTTTCAGAGTTTTTATGTGAAAGAGATATTCAAATATATATTATTCAATGATAAGATTGTTATTAAGCAACTGCATTAAGAGATCAATCTTTTTATAGGAATGTTGTTTGTCATATAGATCTTTTAATGTTTTCCAAACTTTATATGCACTAGTTTTGAAAGCTTAAATGTGAATAATAACCTATGCATAACATGATGATTTTAATAAAGTAAGGACATGCTTATTTCATTTATGATATTCAAATAATTTTATAGCTTCAGTGGGTGGCATAGTGTTTTTATTTGTTATTTCCTACAAATCATTAAAAAAAACATATTTTCCATGTTCATGCCCCAATCCTTATAATTTAAAAGTGTTAAGTGCCCATTTTTAGAGATTAAGCTCACAATTTTCACCATGGTGTTATCAAAGATAAAATCAATTTGAAAAAGAGGGAATGCTATCAGGGTTTAGCATTGACCCACAAAATAGCTTTCGATTACAAAGATTCTGGGACTTGTCAAAATATAGGAAGTAATTACACCCTTATATCTTGAAAATTTCCACCCCTTATAACTCTTTTACAAATTTTAATTGAGATCAAAATAAATTTTGATCAAAATATAACACCAAAGGGTTTTGAATCCTTGACTCTTCTTGTTTTCAATTAACTACCAAAAATACTCTATCCACCTAGCCTTTAATCAATCTAGGCATATAAAGGTAATAAATGCTAGATAATTGATATTTCTTTGAGTGAAAGATAATTAAAAAAATAGATGGTAAAAAAGTTTAATTTAATTTTGGTACTATGTTGTAAAAACATTTCACCTAAAGCTTTCACCATGCATGTAAAATCACTTTGTGGGGTTCACATTAAAAATTTGCATCCAATTTTAGGTTTTGACAATTGCTCCTAGTACACAATCTAATTTTCTAGCACGTAGAACTTGAGATCAATTTTGATCTATTCTTAATGCCTTGCTTCGATCTTGTCTTAAATTTCATTCTAATGTGAATATTAGGAACAAAAAATCCTTGTGGCTATTGCCTTGTTATATATTATCAAATTTATACAAGACACATCTAGTGCTAATGTTTGTGTCATACCAACAGATGAGTTGTCATTGTGTGCTTTGCTTGATGACCGAATTTTATAAATCCAAGGTGAAGCAACTAAAGTGTAAAAACTTAAAAAGATAGACAAGTACCATCTCAAGTGCTTATTTTAGATGATCACAATATTTATTTGAATAAAATATATGGGAGGCCTTTAATATAAAAAATGAAAATACTATAAAAATTTCTATTTTTCACACATCCTCCTTCCAACGAATCCGATTTTAATCGAAGTTCCTATGTATTGTATTAAGCTTTAGGTTTTGCCTTCTTTGAGGCCACATAGTTTAATAAATTTTAGTGAAAAATGAAAGGACTTAAAAAAAATGGTAGAAATAGATGAAATAACTACTCATCAACATGTAATTAATGAGTATAGAAAAAAGATTTTGCAACACAAGGATATTGACACTAGAGTTCACAAAGTTCACAAAGATTCAAGGAATTCTAAAAAAAATTGCATATAAATAAATAAAAATACCATTTTATTCAGGGTGGTACTCATCTTTGATCTGTGCTCCACTTTGGCCACTACCCCATTGCCTACCTTATATATCTCTCATATTGACTAGATTAGGATAATTTACCATGTAGTGTTATCCTTCAATCCTCCATTACCAGCCAATGCTATGATACCACTGATGGATCACTAATATTGGAAGAATTTGATAAAAATGTATTCAATATCAAAACATGTTTATTTTTGTAAACTTTTAAAGAGCTTATTTGAGTTAGTTATAAAAAACAAACTAATGGGTGCAACCCAAACATAAAAAAAAAGACACCAAAATAATTAAATAAATAACCTATTTTTGATTTTGGATCATAGATGACCCAACATAATATTGGTGGCACTCCTCTTGGGAATGACCCATCTATCTAGCTCTACATGTAGCTCATCCCACTTGATTTCCACCATATGGTATGCTACCACAACCATGGTCACATGATAAAAAAGGGGTGCATGTACACCAACAATATCACTGACTCATTTTACAACACTACCACCAACAATGTCCATGGGCACATTACGTGTCAATGCACACATGGCTATATTAACCATCATTGCACACTCCTAGTTGCATGCAATCATAAAAATCCACCATGGTATAAGTTATATATATATATCGATACTATATAAAAATTTAAAATATATACAAAAGAAAATTAATTAAAATAATATACTTACATGTGACACAGATAATTACCTTGGTTAGAGGTTATGACCTTGTATAAGCACCCACACTTCTACCTCTTACATTGTCAACATGTGTTATAGGTACTATACTTGGGGAGGGGTAAAAATAATATGAAACATCAGTGGACATCTAGTAGTAATCACCATTGCATGTCATAGTTGTATGTTAGTGTTGGATTTTTCTTGCTTCTAGTTTTGTATACATGGTTGTTAGTCAACTTGCTTAAGATTGTTAAAGTCATTTGGGAAAATACATGTAATATATTTGTCTAATTATGAGTTGAGTTTTTACTTTTATGGTGACCTAATTTCTCAATATATAATGTACCTCCTTTGTACTTTTTGGTTAATGAATCAAATAATTAGTTTATGAAGCTCTCTTTTGATTTACATTTGCGCTCACCTAATTCTAGTGTTTTCGTACAATCTATGAAGTTTAGTTATCTTAGAGTAATATGACATGGTATCAAATCTCTAATTTGATGGTTGTTTTACCATTTTTGAAGATCTCTGGTGAGATCCTTCTTGCATGCATCCTACAAGGTTTCTTGATTTTTTATTCTTTATAGTTTTGGTGGGATTTCTTAAAAAATATTGCAAGCTATTGAGTTGGAGTCTCAAATCACAAAATGAATAGTGCCATCAGATTCATATTGTGTCAAAATCTTAAGATCAGTTGTAATCATGACCTAATTTCATGATATTTGATTATTGATCATTTAGAGGGTTTCAAAGCTTTTTCAGTGATTTCATGCAAATTCATACTATCAGGGTCTCCAAGGAAAATCCTTTTCTGGATTTTTCTAGGTTTTTTGAGATATTTGGTGGGTCTTTAGTGGTTTTTATATAGACATTCTATATCTGGAGTTTGTAAACTTGGTGGAATTTCTATACCTATTTGCATATTGTGGGAGGTTAGAACATTCTCGACACTACGAGAATCAATAGTGTCTTTGGCATTGGGTTTTTCATGTGCTTATGTAGCTAAAAAGTGTGACTACTAAAGTGAGCTGCTATCCTGATGTAAAACCCTGACACCTATTAGAATTATTCAAACCCTAAAAAAATGCACCTAGGCCCACTACTTATGACACTAAAAGGCTCATCTCCAAAATTCCTAAGAACCCCACCATCAAAGATTATGACTATTGATGTAGTTCATAAATCTAATGTATCAGACTTCTTGACTACCATGACACCTCCAAACCCCAACATTAGAGTTTATGACTGTAGGTGCAATCTATATCTTAGATGATCACAAGGACTTCCAAAACTCTTGATGACTATAAGCTTGATAGAAAACCCCAACACCTGACAAATCCATTGTGAGAAGTCAAGAAACCTTTGACATCAAAACTTTTGATGCTAAAAATAGTCACTACAACCCTGACATGCAACCTCAACAATTTTCTCTGACAACTATATGAGACCTTTAGAACCTTGACATTGGGGTTTTTGACTATAGGAGTAGTCAAAAACCCTATCAACTTTGTAGTCCTCCAAAAATCCAATAATGGTCTAGAGGATCTCAAATTTAACACCGTGAAGTGTGACACTATTCATTTCAAAAATAGGTGTATTTTTTAGATGATTTCACTCTCACATCAATCAAAAGTGGGAGGGGGAGAGCACCCACAATAAGTCTTAGCCCCTTGGGATATAGTGTGGTCAGATGAGGCAAGCACCCAACTTAGCTCTTAACCTTTGGTCATATGACAATTAATTCTATGGTCACTTCTAACCTAATATTTTAAATCTTTTTCTCTAAAGGGCCTTAATTTTTTTTGAGAAAGTTGATCAAAAATAATTTCCATAATTTACACCCAAAGTTTTCATACAAGCTAAGATTTTCAAATGGCTATAAATTTTGATCGGTAACTCAGGATTGAGTGCCATTTTATTCAAAAGTGTTCATTTTTTCACATTCCACATATTTGTGATATTTTTGGGTTCCCTTGAAACCAAATATCATACACTCTTAGATGCATTATTGGCTGAGTCCAATGTCCTTCTTGTTTTTTCATACTTATGCATAATTACTCAAAACATATTCTCAACTGTGTCCAATAACTATACAAATATGTTTTTATTTTCAATATAAGGGTGGGTCATTATGATAGTTCTAAGGGGGTACTATGTGGTGTAGACTTTTTTTTTCTGTATTTTTTCTTTACTTTTTATAACAACCTTTTTTATTGCATAATAGAAAATTGTTGGTCATTTCCTCTTCTTATGATATTCAATTATCATGAATATAAAATCAATGTGCTATTAGCTCTAAGAAAACATGGATTCTATAGGTTTACTATGAAAAACAAAACTAAAATTACATTATATACAAAGAAAAATAAATGGTCTAATAGATGTCATCAAGCAAATGGCTATTTTAGTTTGTCTATTTCACTTGACTTACATTTTCATGTTGATTTTGCTAAAACACCAAATGAAATATGGAACACTAAAAAAACTCTTTGGGAAGCAGGATGTGATGAGAGGTCATAAAATAGAGAATGAGATCATTAGTTTGAGTGTGATTGACTTTGACACACTACATAAATTCTTCACTAAGTTTAAATATTTGAGGTTGTAGTTAAAATAATGTGAAATAGATAAGAAAGATGATCGACCTGTTCTGTCTATACTCTCTAAACTGGGTCCAGATTATTCTATGTTTGTGTCCACCTTACATGAAAAAAAACATGCTCTCATAATTGGATGGAAAATGCATTATTTAGATACCTTTGTTTCCAAATTGAATCAAGAGCAAGATAAGTTGATACAGATGGGCATAATGAAGTCTTCAAAATCTCATGCACTCTTTGCTAAGAAAGAGAAGGCTTTGAACAACAAAGAGAAGAAATAAAATAAAAAGGATCAAGAGAAGGATGAAAATCCTCCCACATACAAATCCAACAATGATACCTCTTCTTCTAATTCTAAGCCTAAGAAAGATTAGATAAAATGTGGGTTTTTATTTGGAAAGAATGATGAAATCAAATGTTCAAAGAAGTAGATTGACCAACTGAATAAGATGCTCAAGAAGCACAACATCAGTGTCCCTAATTCTACCATTCATAATTCATCAACCTATGAATCCTATAAGAAAAATTTCCATGGTAAAGAAAAGGAAAAAGAGAATAGTAAGGGGAAATCAAAAGGCAAGGCCCTAGTTGTAGTTGTACATTCAACTCCTACATCGGTTATTGACTCTAGAGATTCACATAACATGGCCTTTTCACAAATAGAGTTCAATTCATTAGAACTATGTGAGATGTCCTATACACAATTGGATGATGAAACTTCTAAAAATGTTCTTGAGAGAGGGCCTATTGAAGTGAGTGATGGAACATTCATTAATGTTCTAAGTGTTCCCTCACTTTTAACTAATTTCTTATCAATTTACTAGATCACTCACCTTAGTCCGAGCACATGAGTTGAGTTCACTCTAGATTCATTGTATTTTAAAGAGTTACATTATGATAATATATTTGTAGAAGTATTGGCCAATCATTAGACTCATCTATATAACTTCTCACATGTTAGTCCCAACTCTCCTTTAGATTTTTCTTCTTTGGACTCACTTGAACTTGATGACATTTTTGACCCTAAGCAATCTTATGATATTGATGACTCTTATAATAAAAATGACTCCAACAGTGATGGGGACACACCTCCACCATATCCTTGTCATATTTCAAATGTCAAGGACTTATTCATTGATCAACCTACCCTTAGTCTGCTTTAGACTTTATAGGGAACATGTATATTGATCCAAGACATATCATACATCTAGTAGTCTATACCACATTTTCAAGGTATTGAATAGTCCTTTATTGCATTTACTCCCATTGAACCATCATTGCATAGAATAGTTGGCCCTCCTACTTTTCATGAGGAGAATAGTTCTTTGGATAGGAATCACACCTTGGTTGAAGATCCATTAAGATCTTGGCAGACTCATTCACTATTCCAGGGTGATCCACTCTTCACTGCATATACTTCTAATCCAAAATCACCATCAAGAACTATGGTATGAGATACTAGATGGATTTAAGTAGTTACAGATTATTTCTCTCTTTTAAGGGAAGAGTTTGTCCTATAGGTTTTCTCCTTTTCCTCGCTTTATGACAGTTGTATTGTACTTAGGTACCTCATCAGGCCTTGTTGCTAAGACCCAATTTTTATACCCACATAAGCTACACTTTAGGGTGGTGTTAGTGTCAGTTTTTTTTCACTTCTTGTTTTACATACACGGTTGCTAGTCAGCTTACTTAGGGTTGTCAAGGTCATTTGGAGAAATATACTTAATGTGTTTTTCTAATTATGAGTTGAGTTTTTACCTTTATGGTGACCTAATTTATCACTATATGATGTACCTCCTTTATAATTTTTGAATGAATAAGATAATCAATTTATGAAGATCTCTTTTGTTATGTATTTTCTTTCATCTAATTCTAGGGGTTTCATGTAATTTGTGATATTTAGATATCTTAGATTAATCTGACATTGTACACCTCATGTCATCACCATCTACCAATAGAAATATGGGTTTTATCTCCCCAATTACAAATGGTGCTATGTATGCAACACTGAGGGAAAAACTATCATTCAGCCTACAACCGTATCACATTATATGCTACCAAAATAAGGATATGAGGGAACTACTTGCTAAATCCCAAATTAGTGCAACAGATGGCCAAAATGAAAGTACTAAAAAAACCATGGGAACTAATCCACCAACAACATACTAACTCACACTTGCCATAACTCTTGCCCATCCTCAATCCAAGCACTAAAGGTCCTGTATGGATGCCATACTATTTGATCAGGACTAAACTAGTTGAGTATCATGCGATAGTCCATGGTTGTATGACCGCTGTATCAGGGAAATAACCATTGAAATACAAACATTTATGGATGAGACCTCCCAACAAGTGGTTTACACACTATTTGTATAATAGAAACATGCTCATAGGTCTATACATGCAAAAGTGTCATTACTTCCAAGATTCCACTATACGTGTCAAAACAAAATATGTAAAAATACTAGTATAAGTGGGCCACCATGGTGTTCCCTCATGAATACCACACACCCTTATCTTCAATACTCCAAACAATGTGATACATGCGATATGATATCTCAACCCCACCACCATTTACTACAATGAATGATGCCAATAAATAACAAATAAATTTATGCAATCATAGAATGTTAGATTTGACTATATCTTTCAAACGTAATATCTTAGATGACTCTAGTTTATCTCATCTTTGTCTTATGAAAAATACATGGGACCTCTGAATGTATCCCATAGTGTGGTCACCTAATACATGGGTCCTTTAACCTATAATTGACAAGTGTAAAATTTGATACACATCCTCTAATGTAATGGTCATCTCCCCTATACAGAGATAGAAAGTGTAAATATCAACATTCCACCTCTTGACTAATGTTGTAATCATATGTACATCATAATGGAATTGGCCTAGTCAGCCACCCAGACCAAGCCCCACCTAATCAAATATCTCTAAGTCAGCCACCTCTAAATCCAACTCAGTCAAACTAGATAAATGGCATCAATGTAATCCATAATTAACATCAAGAAAATGATAAGTTAACTTAGCTCAAGTGTACATTATTATGAAATTATACCATCAAATTTAGACAATAACATAGGATACTACCTTTAAATTGGGATATTAATGTCAAAATTTTGATGGTACTATTCACCCAATTGACAATAAGTGTTCATTGACACTTTTCAATGCCAAAATGGGGCCAAAAAATCCAAAAACTTTAAAATAATAGAAAATGACAAAATCATTTTTTCACTTATTTCCTCCAAATCTTAGCCCTCAAATGCAACCTACAGGACATTGAATTGCATTGGATGCATGACTCTTCCTTGAGGTATTTTTCACAAAATCTAGATCATAAATGTTTCAATAATTCAAAAATGAAATGTAAAATACTTTTTGAATTTACTACACATAACCGTTGAATTTTTCACTGCTAAGTGTGCCTATAAAATTTAAACTGTAATATCTTGAGCCTTATATATCCAAATAATGAATTGCAATTTGCATTGAAGCCCACACAAAAAACTCTTCTATGTTATTCCATTTTCATGAATGTTACTTAAAACTTCCAAAATCACATATTCTAATCTATAAGAAAAATATAATAAAATTTACAAGATAACTAAAAAATATTCAAATATTTCTATTAACAAATATTTTATAGCATTGCACCACTACATGGTTGATACACATATGATACATGCATTTTATACTTTTGTGATGTAGTAACTACGAGACTACATTCCCCTCATCCAAAACTAGGGGAGAGGGCATATCAGTGGGGGCATGCCAGATAGACACAAGTTTGCACATACATAGTGGGAAAAATTTAAAAAATCGGATACATTTTACATGATTTATATATGATTACATCATAATATCATGCATTTGGTAAAAATTTCATAGATTTGGGACAAATTTTTCAAATTTGTGATAGATATTATACACACCAATAGATTTTGGGGACATATCTACTTTAGTTGATGCAATTGCAATATACATTTTACAATGTAGAGATTATAGTTTTCTAGATACTTTAGTTTGAGATAGATTATAGGTACACATGCCATATAGATGTACCAAATCATAAATATATATACATACATATTTCAATGAACTAGGATTTGACTTGCAACTATCCTATCTAAAGAATCAAACTCGAAGAAGGTAAATCAAATAGAGCCCATTGATACTTAATGAAATCGTGATATGACTAATGGATTTGCTAAACCTACAAAGATGTGCAGCTACAACACAATGTCAAGAGAAAGGGTTAGAAATACTTTAGACAATCAACACAATGCAATATATCTAACTAGGTCTCTAATTAGAAACTAATCAAATATTGCAATCAAGAAATGTAAGTAAAGGGGTGGCTTAAAAACATATTTAAAATAGGCAAGGAACCATGGTAGGCGAATGTAGGCCTAGGCTACCTAAGGTGTATAAATGGAAAGATTGAATAATCCTATGGCCACACTAAATTTAAGTGTAGAGAGAATTCAAATAAAGAGACATTTATTCATTATCCAAGTGATTATGCAACTTCTATCTATTAAAAGGAAAGAATTAGGGTTAGAAAATACATTTACATTGAACAAGACCTATCGAACCTCAATATCTCCCTTGGCCAATGGTGCTTTGTGTTGGTTGAATATTTTGTCTATCAACGTACTGGTAAACAAAATAGGTCTTATTAGCCAAAACAAGAAGATTAGTCATCCTAATGTGTAAGTTTATCACATCAGAAGGAGACTGCTCTCTCCTCTCATCAAGGGGAGGTTCCTTATGGATATGCTATGTATATGTATAAACAAAAAATAATAATACTCAAGGTTAGGACCAGACATCCATCTCTCTTTCTTCAAAGATGATGTATGAAAAACAAAGGAAAAACTCAAGGGAATGAAAGACAACTCTCCTCTTCTTTTAGGAAAAACTATTCAGCCAGCCACAAGAATACTCTTGGAAATTAAAGTAGAGCATAATTGGGAGTATGAGAACCAACAAATCAAGACACATCATAAAGTCTGCACCTGAAATACTCAAGAGTGATATACGAAGGGCAATGAATGCTCAAAGTCTTCTCAAAGTCCTTTACACAGCAATGAAAAAAGCAAACACACTGAAGGCAGCTATGGGGGCACAAAGTCTCTCCACAGTTGATTCTTCAGGACACCTTCCTGACTAATTTACTAATCCTTCTTATTAAATTAATGAAACAAAAAAGATATCATAGTACAAAGTCTGAAAAAGTCCCTTGTTTTCATTAACAAAATATGATTAACAAACTGAGCACAAAGTCTCAATGATGCTTCTCAATTTCGGTAGAGTTTCATTCAGATTGTCAAAAAGAAGATCCTTTTTTACAATGAAAGAAAGTCCCTTATATAGCCACTTCAAGAAGGACTCAGGAACAGTAATACATCATGATGCATTGGGAAATGTTAGAAAGACAAGCTGGAACTTTGGGGCCTTTTACCCATTTGATCTTCTCAATGTAGATAAACAAGTTCTGCAATTGAAAGTTTACAACTTTCAATGTCTGCCTGATGGTCTGATCTTATCTTCATCATTCCTCCTTTTTTGATTAATTAAATTGGGTCCTGGATTCAGTTTGCTATTTTGTTCTTTCCCCACTTTCTGCTGGTCTTGGCCTTAAAATTTGTGAATGTATTCTGTCTTGTATGTTTAAAGGATCAATAGTTATTTTGTTGTATTTAATTTGACATTTGCGCACCCATCACTATGTTTCCAATAGCTAGTTGGCTGTGTTGAATTTGACGTCTTCGGGTGTGTCACCCCTTGGTCTTCTTTTGGCTTTCTGCTTGGTGATTTTCCAGATTGGACTTGCCCTTTCAGGCATTCAGGCTTCTTCGGGTGACCCTTTGGCTTCAAGAAGTGTCTTCAAATTAATAGCCGAGAGTCCCCTGCAAGGGCACCTGCCCTTCGGGGTCCTTTGTTGGTCCTTCACAAATTCCCCCCAGACTTTTCCCCGAGCTATTCCCTATGGACGTTTCTTGCAGACATTTTCCTCGGGGAAAATTCTCACAGACAAAAAGTCTGGGGAAAATTCTCGCAGACAAAAAGTCCAGGGAAAATATGTTCTGCCAAGTGTTTGAACAAGTCTTTGGATTTCTTTTGAAAATCTGAAGGGTGCTTTGGTCGATGAAGTGTCCTCTGCAAGGGCACTTGTCCTTCAAAAAAGTTCCTTTCAGCATTGAACCGCCCCTTTGAACTTGGCTGATGAACCATTTGTGAACCGGTTCAAAGGTTCAATGAAGCGCGCCAAGTGCCTTTGAACCAAAAAGTCAAACCATTGAATGAACTTTGCTGTTGAACCAATACATTGAATCGATAGGCTGAACCAAGACGTTGAACGAAAATGGTTCAAGCCAATGGTTCAAGCCGATGGTTCAACGAATAAAAAAGGCCAATAAACTAAGCATTGAACTAAATATTTGTACTTGCCTTTGAACTGATAGTTGAACCATTTGATTGAACCTATCTGTTGAACCGGTTCTATGGTTCAATGAAGCGCACCAAGCATTTTAAAAACAAAGCTGATGAACTATTCCATGAGCCAAATGATTTAACCAAAAGCAATGAACCTGCTATTGAACCCTTCCATTGAACCAAGATGTTGAACCAAAATTTGGTTTAATGGTTCAACGAAAGCCTTAAACTGACTGACGAACCAAATGGTTGAACCAAAAGATGCTGAAACAAATGAAATGAACCATCTGAGTGAAATAAAGCATTGAACTGCTTGGTTGAACCGAGCGATTGAACTGTTCCTTTGGTTGAACTGACTGTTGAACCTTTGAACCCGTTGAACCTTTGAACCCATTTGGTTCAATGGTTCAACGGTTCAAGTCACTTTGATTTGACCAAATGTTTGAAAGCCGATGAACCATTTGAAGCGATTGAACTTCAAACCTTGATGAAGTGCTTAACTCTTGCCAAAGACATTGAACTTTGAACCCGTTGAACCTTTGAACCAAGGTGGTTCAATGGTTCAATGATTCAATGGTTCAGGTTTCTTTTTAGATTCAGATGCTTGCCGATGAAGATTTTCAATTGAACCAAAGCTCTGAACTAATTCTGGAAAATGATCGAGTGTTGAAAACTGATCTTTTAACTGAAAATGCCTATAGAAGCCTTTGAACCTATATAAAAGAGCCTGCTTGTAGAAATTGAAAATACAAAGTCCATAGAAATCAACATGTAAAATCCATTGAAATTGACTTGCAAAGTCTATAGATATTCTAAAAAGCTCTGAAAATGAGAAATCTGAATATCTAAGACAAATTTTTGAAAATGAAAGATACAATTTTTGTTCGTAGGACCAAAATAATTCAACTGTTGTCTCAAAAATGACTATTATTTTTGAGAGACAATGGCTGGATCTAGTTGGGAAACTTCTGTCAATTGTAAAATGAATTGGAAGGAGTAGAATTTATAATCTCCAGTGTCTTCAAGTATGCCATTGGGTTGTGGAGTCATGCTTTCTAGAAATGAAAGACATAAAAAACAAAAAAAACAAAACAAAATAGAATTTGAAACTGTACAAATATACATATATACAGAGGCAACGATCTGATACTTCAAGAATTGAAGTGTTTCAGATGCTGCCCATTTTGGGGTAGAGAAAAGAGTGTGCCATCTTGGTATTTCAACAAAAAACTATTTTCACCCAATTGCTGATGAATTATGAATGGGCCTCTCCAAAGGGAGTCAAACTTTCCATGCATCCCTTTTGGCTCTCTTCTTTTGTCCCACAGCAGGACTTTATCTCCAATATGAAAATCATGATTTTTGGCCTTCTGATCAAAAAGTTTCTTTACCAGACTTTGATGAACAACAATTCTATCCACTACCATTGTTCTCTATTCTTCTAGCTGAGTCAGGCACATGATTCTTTTGTCAAGAGAACTCTCATATGTCTGATCTTCAATGGCCTTCACCAATTTTAATGCTGGTAACTCTAAAGTGATTGGTATCTCAGCGTTAATCCCGTAGAGAAGTTGAAAAGGAGACATACCAATTGCCCTTTTTGGCATGATCCTATCAGCCCATAGAGCGTCCACCAATGCTTTGTGTCATGTCCTTTGATTATCATCTGCAAGTTTCCTGATAATAGTTACCAAATTTTTATTGCTGGACTCAGCTTGTCCATTCTCTTGTAAAAAATAATTAGAAGAATGAGAGAGTGTAATTCCATAATAAAAATAGAATTGCATGATTTCTTGAGAGGTGAAACAAGCTACATTATTAGTAACAATCTTGAGTGAAAATCCAAATTTGGAAATGATATTCTCTTTCAAGAAGTTGCATACAACTTATGAAGTAGCATGCTTTGTCGAGATTGCTTCCACCCACTTAGTGAAATAATCAGTCATTGTAAGGACATAATCATGTCCAGCACTTGAAGATGGATTTATTGTCTCGATAAAATCAAGTCCCCACTGCTGGAAAGGTTCCTCTATGATTATTGGCTTGAGAGGTAGAGCAACCAACTTGGGTTTTCCAACAAATTGTTGGCAAAGTTCACATTTCCTTACCCACTTATGTGCATCTTGGAAAAGAGTCAGCCAATAATACCTGGCTCGCAAAATTTTGTGAGCAGTCACAGGGGCAAAAAAATGTCCTCCACATGCTAAATTATGGAAAAATTTCAAGAGCTGGGTCTATTATTCTTTATCTACACAGCGAAGGAAAACTCCATCTATGCTTCTTTTATACAGGCCGTTGTCCCAAATGATGAAATTAACAGCTTTTAATCTGATAGTTCTCCTCTCTTTGTAGAAAAAATGAGCAAGACATTCTCTATAAGTCAGAAAATAGGTAATATCTGAATACCATTCATTAGTAGTAGAAACAAAAAGCATTGTTGGCACATTTTCAACCTCAGTTTCTTCACGCTGTGTATCTTCTAGCTTATTATCAACCATTAATTGACAAAGGCCTTTACCTTTGACCAGCTTTGTTGGCTTGATATCTAGATCAAATTCTTGGATTTTTGCAATCCAATTACCTCTCTTTGTGCTAAAATCCTGCTGAGTTAATATAGACTTGACTGTATTGTCAGGAACTAAGGCAGTAGTATGTGAATTCAGAATATAGAAGCGAAAGTGTTTGACTACTTTTACCAAGGCATAGGCGTGCTTCTCTATATTTGAATACTTCATTTCATGAATTTTTAGAGGGTAGCTCATGAAAGAAATAGGGGATTCCATACCTTCTTTGTCTTGTTGGACAAGAATCGCTGAAAGGGTATGCTTAGACGCATAACTGCATATAATAAAATCTCTGTGGTAATCTGGGTAGACCAAGGTAGGGGTGTGAGCAATAGCGACCTTGATATCTTGAAATGATGCTTTGCCTTCTTTGGTCTAGCTAAAGGTAGTCTTTCCTTTCATCATGTTTACAATATGTCTTGTCTTCTCAGCAAATTTAGGGATGAATATCCGTAAAAAAATCACTTTTCTGAAGAAAGAGTGAACAACATTCTTACTTGCAGGCAAATTTAGCTCTTGGATAGACTTGACTTTATCTGAGTCAATCTTTATGCCTTCTTTAGACATAATGTGTCCAAGGAGTTTCCATTCTATCACTCCAAAAATAGACTTTTTAGGATTCAAAGAAATACCATTCTGCTGGCAGCACTCCAATACTTGTTGCAAATGGTGTACATGATCAGATCAACGCTTTGAAATGATAGTTAAATCATCAAGATATACAACTATGAATTTGTCAATTTCATCTTTGAAAGCCATGTCCATAGCTCTCTGGAAGGTAGCACTAGCATTTATTAATCCAAAAGGCATTCTTTTGTATGCAAATGTACCCCAAGGCATGATGAATGCAATCTTGTGTTGATCAGCTTCAACAACTTCAACTTGGTTATAGCTTGAGAAGCCATCCAACATTGATAACATTTTTGATCCTGTTACTGTTTGAAGCACTTGGTCCATAATTGACAAAGGGTAATTGTCTTTCAAAGAAGACTGATTCAGATTTTGAAAATCAACACAAATGTGGATTTCACCATTTTTCTTCCTTATAGGAACTATATTCGCAATCCATGTAGAATGATGGATTGGAAAAATAATTCTAGCATTTAACATTTTTTGAATCTCAGACATAATTGTACTTAAAATTTTGGGATTGTATTGTCGGGATTTCTGCTTGTAAGGCATTGAATCAGCCTTGAGAGGAATATGATGGCAAATTTTATCAGGTCTGAGAGACTTCAGATCTTCGTATGAATATGCCAAGACATCAATGTATTGACAGAGCAAAGAAGTGAATTTGAATCTTTTTTTAAGTATACAACACTTACCAATGTTGACCATTTTTGGATTTTTTTTATTGGTCAGATTCACTTGATCAAATCCTTGAGAGAAATTTGAATCTGTCTGTTGTTGCTTGACGAATCTATCATGCTTGTCAAATAGCTTCTCAAGAGAAACCAGGCCTTTAGGAATTTTATTTCCTTTCAGCTGTAGAAACTCTTCATTTACATCTGAACTAGATTCAGAAACAAATTTAGATTTTTGAGATTCGTTGCCTTCAAAATATAGCTGTTCAAAATTGTCTTTTATTTCCAAGAAAGTGATGATCTGATTATCATCATTGAAAATTTGCCAATTATCAACATTGTCAGGAACACTCGGCCTATAGACTAGCTCAATGGTATATTTAGTTTCTTTAAAATTAGAATGAGGAACTAAAAGAGTTCCTAAAATAGCAAGTGCAACAGCTCTATCATTAGATTCCCTTGGAATGGAAGAAATGTTGAAAGCATCAAAACTTTCAATTTGGTCCCAAACAAAATTATGATAATGGCACAGCCTCTCATTCTTGGTTTGATATGAATTTCTCACTTGACAGACCACTAATTCAGCGTCTCCTTTAGCATGAAGAAATTTGATGCCTCTTTCTTTAGCAGCCTTCATGCCTAGCAACAACAATTCATATTCAGCTGTATTATTTGTGTTACTAAATTGCAACTTATATGATGAAGAGAACATATCTCCCTGAGGAGATATCAAGACAATTTTGGCTCTAGAACTAGTAGAGGAACAACTACCATCAAATTCTAGAGTCCAAATCTCATCAGACACTATCTTTACTTTAGACTTTCCCTCATCAGAGATGGAGGGTCTTTCTTTGTGATCTGTATATAAAAAGTAATTGCCCATACCTACAGATTCAAAGAAGATTTGAGCTTCAAGAGCTGACATTTTGGTAACTACATACTTTGCTTCCTTTTCAAGAAGTAATCTCTTCATCACACTTTGGATAGGAATCTTTGCCTCAGATAGATCCATGTTCAATTCTCCTCCTACGTCCTTACAAAAATTTTATCCAAGAAAAATGCCATAAGATGCTGGGACGTCAGCCACTAATACAGTCATTTTAATCCTCTTGTTTGGAAAGGCTATGACTGCAAATTGGGCATCTTTGATTTGCCCCAGCAATGGCACTTGCTTATTCTCCATGGAGAAACATCTACCAAATGTCTTGGTCAATGTGAGACTAAGAGACTCAGTGACTTTGGTAGGCATGACATTTTCAGATGCACCTGAGTCTATTATACAATTACTCAGCTCGTGGCCATTAATTAATAGAGAAACATAGAAGGATTCTATTTTTCCAAGAGCAACTGGAGGAGTAATAATTAGATTATTTGGAATAGGCGTATTCATTGAAGAATCAAAAGTTATTTTTTTGGCCTTTTGTCTTGCAGGGACGGTCTAATTTTTAACATATTAGACTAGCTTGTTTAGTTGATCCAGATTGGACTGCAAGTACTCAAATTCAGACATCTATATTTTTGTCTTTTTAACATGATCAATTATATCAAATGGCTGAATCGAGCTGAGTATAGAGAGAGGTACTTTAGCTTTTTGAGTTTTTAAAGGGATGGGAGGTGGGCTGGTTTGTGAATTAGAAGTAGAAGGGGAAGGCGCAACAGATGTATTTACCTTTTGAGTAATGACTGGATCTTTTGGTTGAAAGGGCAGAGCTGTCCCACGCTTGACAATTGTGACTGCTGGCTACGGTTGTTCTTCTATCTTTTCTTTATCAGCCTTTTGGGCTGATTGATTCTTAGACCTGGTAAACACTGCATATGATCCATCTGAAGCTTCTCCTTTGCTTTCAGGTTCATCTTGATAATTCAGGAGACCAATGTGGGAGTCACCAGCTAATTCTTCTTGACTATCTTCAATGATATCAGCATCATTTTCTTGATTTAATTCAGGCTGATAAGAGAATTTTGATTTTGTCTCAAGATATCCCATTGCTAAATTAGTTGGAGGAGCTTCCAAGGCAAGTTTTTCTTGTGGAAAAGGAAGGCAATTTTGTTGTCCTTGGTTTCTGGAAACATTGCCCTGATATGACTGATTTGGGAATGTCCTTCTGTATGTAGGAGCATAAGACATTCCTTGAGCCATTTGCTTTTTGAGGGCAAGGAGTTCATTTGCTAATTTATGCACCATTAGATCTGTGGTGCTTGTAGATGCAAATTCAGAAGATGATGAAGCTTTGTTTCTATTAGGATCTCTTCTTATTTTCCCTACTAAGATGAGATCATCTTCTACTTCAGTGGCCAAAAGTTGAGCTGCAACGAGATCTATTTGGCCAGCATGTCTCAAGAGGAAACTAACTTTAGGTAGCTAAGAATTAATGAAAAAACATTTGAGATTCTTAGCTGTAGGTCTGGAAATCATAAGAATTCTATTTCTCAACTTGTCAAATTTAGCTATGAAGTCTCTCATAGGCTCATGTGGCTCTTTTTTCATCTGTGTAAGTTGAGCCAGAAGTGTATGTGCATCTTTTGCAGGTTTAAATCTGGCTTCAAACTTACTTTTAAGGTATTCCAATCAGTCATAGATCGAGCCTATAGATGGTAAAACCAATATGCAAAAAGACCTTGTAGTGTTTCAACAAAAAGTCTGACTGCTACATCTTCAAACTGTACTCCGATTACTCCACAAGCTATACTGAATGTTGCAATGTGTTCATCAGGATGAACTTTGCCATCATCATAAAATTTAGGGAAATTCTTCCTAGAACTGTGTGGAAGCTCATGAAGAGGAGAAGTAAGATTGAGAGGACCAAAAGCATTACCCTAGGGGCCTTGAACTGCCATTATAGGGTTCTGAAAAGGAGGGATAACAAATCTCAAAGGGGTAATTACAGGCACAGCTTTATCAATAGCAGAAGTAGATACTTTGTCTAATAATGGAGATCTGGCTTTAGTAGGAGGGAAGCTCTTGGTTTGTTGGAGATGAGATGGTGAAGGAAATAGATCAAAATCACCTTGTTATACCAGCTCAAACACAGGATCAATGACACCTTTAGCCCTTTGGCTTCGTGTATATCTTGAATCTTCCAGATTGTAAAACCAAAATGGAAAAGATTTGAATTTGCTTCAGTTAAAGCTTGAGGCTTTAAACTGTGCATTATTTTCTCGTGGTGTGAAGGTGAATGGAATGGATAGACTATAAATGGATAATGAGTTTGCCCAGTGGAGTCACCAAAAACTGTTGATTGAATATTTTGTCTATCAGCATACTGGTAAACAAAATAGGTCTTATCAGCCAAAACAAGAAGATTAGTCATCCTAATGTGTAAGTTTATCACATCAGAAGGAGACTGCTCTCTCCTCTCATCAAGGGGAGGTTCCTTATAGATATGCTATGTATATGTATAAACAAAAAATAATAATACTCAAGGGTAGGACCAGACATCCATTTCTCTTTCTTTAGAGATGATGTATGCAAAACAAAGGAAAAACTCAAGGGAATGAAAGACAACTTTCCTCTTCTTTCAAGAAAAACTATTCAGCTAGCCACAAGAATACTGTTGAAAATTAAAGTAGAGCATAATTGGGAGTATGAGAACCAATAAATCAAGACACAGCACAAAGTCTACATCTAAAATACTCAAGAGTGATATATGAAGGGTAGTGAAAGCTCAAAGTCTTCTCAAAGTCCTTTACACAGCAATGAAAAAAGCAAACACACTGAAGGCAGCTATGGGGGCACAAAGTCTCTCCACAGTTGATTCTTCAAGATGCCTTCTTGACTAATTTACTAATCCTGCTTATTAAATTAATGAAATAGAAAAGATATCACAGCACAAAGTCTGAAAAAGTCCCTTGTTTTCATTAACAAAATATGATTAACAGACTGAGCACAAAGTCTCAATGATGCTTCTCAATTTTGGCAGAGTTTCGTTCAAATTGTCAAAAAGAAGATCCTTTTTTACAATGAAAGAAAGTCCCTTATATAGCCACTTCAAGAAGGACTCAAGAACAGTAATACATCATGATGCATTGGGAAATGTTAGGAAGACAAACTGGAACTTTGGAGCCTTTTTCCCATTTGATCTTCTCAATGTAGATAAATAAGTTGTGCAATTGAAAGTTTACAACTTTCAATGTCTGCCTGGCGGTCTAATCTTATCTTCATTATTCCTCCTTTTCTGATTAATTGAATCAGGTCCTGGATTCAGTTTGCTGTTTTGTTCCTTCCCTATTTTCTACTAGTCTTGGCCTTGAAATCTGTGAATGTATTATATCTTATATGTTTAAAAGATCAACCGTTATTTTGTTGTCTTTAATTTGATGTTCACACACCCATCACTATGTTTCTAATAGCTATTCAGCTGTGTTGAATTTGATGTCTTCAGGTGCATCACCCCTTGGTCTTCTTTTGGCTTTCTACTTGACGCTTTTCTAGATTGGGCTTGCGCTTTCAAGCATTCAGGCTTCTTTGAGTGACCCTTCGGCTTCAGGAAGTGTCTTCAAATTAATAGCCAAGAGTCCCCTGCAAGGGCACCTACCCTTCGGGGTCCTTCGTTGGCCCTTCACAAATTTCCCCCAGACTTTTCCCTGGGCTATTCCCTGTGGACATTTCCCGCAGACATTTTTCCTAGGGAGAATTCCTGCAGATAAAAAGTCCAGGGAAAATATGTTCCGCCAAATGTTTAAACAAGTCTTTGGATTTTTTTTTAAAATTTGAAGGGTGCTTTGGTTGATGAAGTGTCCTCCGCAAGGGCACTTGTCCTTCAAAAAAGTTCCTTTCAGCATTGAACCACCCCTTTGAACTTGGCCGATGAACCATTTGCAAACTGGTTCAAAGGTTCAATGAAGCGTGCCAAGCGCCTTTGAACCAAAAAGTCAAATCGTTGAATGAACTTTGCCGTTGAACCAATACATTGAATCAATCGGTTGAACCAAGATGTTGAACCAAAATGGTTCAAGCTGATGGTTTAATGAATAAAACAGGCCAATAAACTAAGCATTGAACCAAATATTTGTACTTGCCTTTGAACCAATAGTTGAACCATTTGATTGAACCTGTTCGTTGAACCGGTTCAATGGTTCAATGAAGCGCACCAAGTGTTTTTAAAACAAGGATGATGAACTATTCCATGAGCCAAATGATTGAACCAAAAGCAATGAACCTGCTATTGAACCCTTCCATTGAACCAAGATGTTGAACCAAAATTTGGTTTAATGGTTCAACAAAAGCCTTGAACCGACTGACGAACCAAATGGTTGAACCAAAAGATGCTAAAACAAAGGAAATGAACCATCTGAGTGAAATAAAGCATTGAACTGCTTGGTTGAACAGAGTGATTGAACTGTTCCTTTGGTTGAACCAACTGTTGAATCCGTTGAACCTTTGAACCTAGTTGGTTCAATGGTTTAAGTCACTTTGATTTGACCAAATGTTTGGAAGCCGATGAACCATTTGAAGCGATTGAACTTCGAACCTTGATGAAGTGCTTAACTCTTGCCAAAGACATTGAACTTATTGAACTTTGAACCCGTTGAACCTTTGAACCAAGGTGGTTCTATGGTTCAAGTTTCTTTTTGGATTTAGATGCTTACCGATGAAGATTTTCAATTGAACCAAAGCTCTGAACTAATCTTGGAAAATGACTGAGTGTTGAAAACTAATCTTTTGACTGAAAATGCCTGCAGAAGCCTTTGAACATGTATAAAAGAGCTTGCCTGTAGGAATTGAAAATACAAAGTCCATAGAAATCAACATGTGAAATCCATTGAACTTGACTTGCAAAGTCTGTAGATTTTCTGAAAAGCTCTAAAAATGAGAAATCTGAATATCTAAGACAAATTTTTGAAAATGGAAGATACAATTTTTGTTTGTAGGACCAAAATAATTCAAATGTTGTCTCAAAAATGACTGTTATTTTTGGGAGACAACACTTTGCAAGAGATTGTTGTGGTTTTAAGGATCTCAATGGTTGAATAAAGCTCTAGGCTAAAATGACTCCTCTTATTGTGTTTAAGGTTCTACAACACAAGTTTTTCCCTCCAAGACAAGATCTAAGTAATAACCTTTCCAAATGTAAACTTAGGGAAGAAGTACAGGCAATAACAATTGAAAATGAATGTCTCTCTCTATTGGATTGAAATGGTGGCTTGTATTTATAATGATGAGTGACTATAATACCTCCTAGTTATTTAGTCAAAAATATCAACCAATTCAATTTAATCCTTAATAAGTAGACTAGCCCTGAACTAAGTTGGCCAAACCAACTTAGTTGTGAAACATGTACCTAAATGTTCATAATTGCATCGATCTGATCGATGGAGTTGGGATGGGGTGGATAATGGTTAGAACTACATCATATGGGCTGACACTATTGAAAAATATAGGTCTTGGTATAATTAGAAGATGCAAGATGGAAGGATATAACTTATGGATAAAATACAGGAAAACTAGAATGGATACAAGGATAATAAATAACTAACAATGTCTCTCATGAAGCAACATCAATCTACTTATCCTTTTCTTAATACACCCTTTAAGTTGTGCATTTAGAGAGATTGAAAATTGATAGGTTGATGTAAAAGAGAAAGCATCGGTAAATGTTAAAGTTTAAAAATATTGTGTATATATGCCCCACCTAAAGCTCATCATGTGTCACCAGAGTGTAACATGGAATGTTACTTTGGGAAAGAACATAACAACTTAGTAATTGAGCTAAAAAATGCAGTAGATAACATAAATTAAGTGAAATTAAATGAAATGGTTACAAGTATCATATACATACCTTGAATTACCTTGCTAAAAATAAGTTGTATGTGTAGTAGATGATGATAGGTGCCCTTTGTGTGGAGCAAAAGACAGACTTGAAATTAAGGAAAAATTCATTTTTTTTAGAAAAACATTCTATTAGTACTGAGAAATTCTCTCTTACTAGGATTCTAAGGCTTCTTTCAATTTGTAAAAAGGACATATGGAAACAAAGAGATGAGCAAAATATTGAATTTCTCGATAAATAGTTGAAGGCTAAAAAAATAAAAAAAATTACTATAAAAGGGTAAATTACTATTCATTTATGTATTTTATATTTTTGGAATACCAGATCTCTATGTATCCAAATCTATCAGTTTAAGAAATGATGGCCCATTCATGAGGAGGTAGATGCACTGGTCGATGTATCATAGCTATAGTCAATGTGGTCTAAGTACGAGGTGCATTTAGTGTAAATTTTAACATTTTGGATAAAAATGGCGTATATTAGTAAAAGTAAGAATTGAAGAAAATCCATTTGATGAAGATTTCACCAATAAGTGTAGGTTTAGATTTAAAAATGGAACAAGAAATAGAGAGGGGATGAAAAGTCAAAATTTAGGTCTAGGGCATTTATTATGGCCTAGTGAAAAATTACTGCCTAATGTGAATGATATTGGCCAAGTCGATGTAGTTAAAAATTGAGGGTAATTAAAACTAGTCAATGTTGTTTAACTAGGCCAATGTAGCATAGTAAAATGCCAACACAGTGGGGCATGGATGATATAGTTTAGATTTATAGATGGTCAATATAGTAAGATACATGGATGATATAGTTTAAAAATATAAGATGACCAATACAGTAGATAATCTAAAATAAAAAAGTGATTTTATTGGTTTTATGTCTAGTTTATTTTAGTTTTTAGATAGATATCTAATTTTTCCTCTATTGTTTGATATTTTATAAAGGCCTCATATATTATGGAGACTACTAGATACTATATGGTTACCATATTTACTAGAGTGGTTAACTTTAGTTGATCAAGCTCATTTGACTGTACTAAGATCAATGATACTATGGAGATGCGATGGATTTTACTCATTTAGAATTAGTTTTCATGTTCTTAGGAACATGGGAGAGACTAACTAATACCTTCCATTGGGTGGTGGATGGGGATACCATCAAGGTGGGTATTACATTGGAGGATCTTCATATGTAGTGTGCAACACTCTTGATTCCTCTGATGAGATGAAAACATTATCTGTGTGGGCCATAAGGTCTGAGAGATATGAAAAATAAGGGTTATGCATAAATTTATTTTATGTGTATATATCAACTATTCTATATATCTGGCCTGTGATTATTAAAATTATGACAACTCCAGTGATTTATTATAAGTAAGATGATAGAGTGCCATTGTATATTATAGAATTTTATCGATCTATGTTAGATTATGACATCTTGTAATATTTAGGTTTGGTTATTTGCTTGTAGTTAGTGCATAATTTATAAAATATTTTGTCAAGAGGCCAACAGACTATGGGGCCTATTATTCGTATAAGGAGCTAGTTTATGAGTGCTTCCATATGTATAGACCAGTAGGGTTACCCCATCCTATGAATGATGCTCTTACAAGAGTGTAGAGATGGTCATAGAATCATACTTTGAGGACAATTGTACATGCATTAATATTGTAGATAGAGCAATGTGGGAAATTTTTTTGGTAGTCTTATGTGGTTACTATGGATGCTTGGCCATTCACTATGTAAGCACAAATAAAAGTGATGATCATTGGAAACCATCCATGGTGGATAGAGCCTCATCTTATTATCACATACCAGGTTATTTTTTATTGCCACACCCAACAAATCCTCTTGTGGTACTATCCTACTGAGTTCATCATGTGAGGGAGCAGTATGGTGTGAGATGTGGAGGGATACTTAATGAGGTATCATTCATGTGGCCTCATAGTCCTAAGATAGTGAGATGATATTGAGGAGAGCCCACTACATGAGGAGTAGTGGTAGTTTCTCAACTACAATAGTAGATATAGGTACAACCATCACCATTGGTACATTCATAGAGATACTGATAGAGGTATGTTTAGCCATAACCACAACTACACTTGCAATATGAGGATCTTACAACTCAACCATATCTTAGGTAGTTGATAGTGTGTTAGATACACAGTAGAGCATGACATGCACATCATCTAACTAGGACATTATAAAAGTTTGACACCTCCATCAAGGCATAACACCTGAGATGTGTTAGGTAGTTGAGTTGATGGTACTACTATGAGTAGGTAGAATGCATTTATGTTGATTTCTTTCTTGGATATATAGAGAGATATGATAGATATATGTATGAGGTATTTGGATTATATATTAAATATGATGCTATTTTATTTTGTATTTTACATATGTTATGGTAGACAAGGCCAAATGGAAGACCTTGGTGGAGATGACACATCATGACATTTTGGATTACATGCCACCACACCATGATACTACACAGTTGATTGATCCATTAGTGCCTTTAGCCAAGAGTCATGCTGAGTGGTTTAGGTTGGTCATGGATGCTACCCAAGAGATAAAAATATTATCACAAGGAGCTTAGGTTACAACACCATCAAGATTTGTCCAGGGGGAGTTGCAAGCATGGTATGTGATATCTCATGAGATTTTCTCATTTGGCTAAAACTAGTTAGGTATTGAGATTGCAGGTTCAAGTGGAAAATCTATAGGGACAAGTGGATAGTCTATGATCATGAATATAGTTTTCATAATGGAATATATAAAAAGGAAAGTCTCAATATTTGATGGGTAGTGTAGTATGTCCTCCACTTGTTAGGCATTATGTACCTTAGCCTTAGAGCTATTTTTGTACTATGGATCATTGTATATCATGATGTATATAATTGTTTTGAGCCATATATATATATATATATATATATATATATATATATATATATATATATATATATATAGATGTTTTAGTATGACACGTGGATGTTTTCTATTCATGTATTTTATTTCTATAACATGTGATTTTAATTTATTATGTTATGGGAAAAAGTATGATGTATGTTTGATTATTTTTTAGCAGATGTGAGCAAATGTATGGCTAAACAAATGATAAATTTAAAATGAAAAAAAGTTTGAAAAATAAAATAAAGTGGTAAAAATGAATGTAAAACGAGTCACAAAAAATGAAATATGTAAAACATTGTAATAAAATAAGTGATATATTTTTTTTAAAAATGTAAATGAGAAAATAATGGATGATCAATAAGGTTGACCAAAAATAATAAATAATCAATGAAAATAGGGAATGGATTTGAATGAGTGAAAAATTCAAATTTATTACTTGTGCTAGCATGTGATGTAAGAAATTATGACCATATAAATACGAATGATGAAAATAAGATATGAAAAAGTGGTGTAAAAATGTTTATGAGAAAAACCTGGTCCTATTTAAGGTCTTACACTACAACTCAAAAATTAAGGCAAGAGGAAAGAGGCATGATAAGGTAAATATATGTTAGGAACATTCAACATAAGGACACGGATCCTATGGTCATTTATAACCTCATGATGGGACCCCACATAATATGTTTCTCTTCACCTACACATACCATTTTGACATGATTAAGGCAAGTCAATACACTATGATTTGACTTGCAAATCTTATTTAAAGATTCAAACTTGAAGGAGGTAAATAAAATAGATCCTATTGATACTTAATGAAATCAATATATGACCAATGGATCCACTAAACCTAGCAAGAGGAACAACTACAACACAATGCCAAGAGAAAGGGTTCTCAAACCTCTAGGCAATCAATACAATGCAATAACCATAAATAGGTCTCTAATTATAATGTAATCAAATATTACAATCAAGTAATGTAAGTAAGGGGATGGGTTAGGAACATTTAAAATAGGCAAGGAACCATGTTAGGAAAATGGGGGCTTAGGCTACCTAAGGTGTATAAATGACAAGTTTGAATGATCCTTTGACAACACTAAGTTTAGGTGTAGAGAGAATTTAAACAAGGATACATTCATTCATTAACAAAGTGATGATGTAACTTCTATCTATCAAAAATAAAAATCTAGGGTTATAAAATACTTACTTTAAACAAGATATGCCAAGCCTCAATCTCTCCCTTGGCCAATGATTTTTTGTAAGATATTGTTGTGGTTGTAATGATCTCAATGGTTAAATCAAACTCTAGGTTAAAAGGACACATCCAAGATTCCAAAAGACAATTTTTTCCCTCCAAGATTAGATCTAACCAATAACCATTCCAAATGTAAACTTGGGGAATAAGTGAGAGGAATAAAAATTGAAAATGAATTTATCTCGCTATTGGATTGAAATGGTGGCTTTTATTTATAATGATGAGTGACCTTAATCCCTCCCAGATATTTAGTCAATAATATCAGCTAGCTCAATTTAGTTCTAAATGAGCAAACTAGCCTTGATCTAAATCAACCAAGTTGACTTAGTTGTGAAGTGTGCACTTGAATGTTTAGAACTATATCGATCTGATTGATGTAGTTGGTATGAGACAAATAATGGTTAGAACTACATCAAATAGATTGACATAGTTGGAAAATATGGGTCTTGGTATAGTTATTGGATGAAATATTAAAGGATACATCTTAACGGATCAAATTTGGGGAAGTTAAAATGGATATGAGGATAATAAATAAACACCAATGTCTCTTATGAGCACCATTGATCTACCCACCCCTTTCCTGGTGCACTATTTTAAGGCATGCACTCAAAGGTATTGAAACTTCATAGGTTGTTACAAGATAAATTTTTAGTCAATGATAAGGTTCAAAAATATTGTATGTATACATATGCCCCACCTGAAGCTCATCATGTGTCACCAAAGTGTAACATGGGATGGTGTTTTGGGAAATAATATAACAATATAGTAAATGAGCTATCAAAAATATAGTAGATAGTAAAAATTAAGTGAAATGATTGCAAGTACCATATACATACCTTGAATTATCTTTTTATTGGTGAAAATAAGTTGCATGTGTAATAGATAATGATAGGAACCCTTGTACAGAGTAGAAGGCAACCTAAAAATAAGAGAAAATTTAATTTCTTTGCAAAAATATTTTGTTAATAATAAAAATTATCTATTTTACTAGGAGTCTAAGGCTTATTTTGGTTGGTAAAAAGGACATATGGAAATAAATATATGAGTAAAATATTGAATTTCTTGGTAAATAACTAAATGTTGAAAATTAAAAAAAACTATAAAAGGGTAAATTACTATTTATTTGTGTATTTGCTATTTTTGGAAACTAGAGTTTTATATATCTAAATCTAGAAGATTGAGAGACAATGGTATACACATTAGGAGGTAGATGTACTGGTGGAATTATCATAACTACAACCAACATGATTTAGGTACATGGTGCATTTATTGTAAATTTTAGTATTTTAGATAAAAATGAAGTAGATTAGGAAATCTGGCTATCGAGGTAAAATCGTGTAACATAATTTTCCTCAACAAGCATATGTTTAGAGTTAAAAATGGGATGGGAAATAGGTAGGGGGTGAAAATAAAAATGTAGGTCTAGGGCATTTATTATTTCCCATTAAAAAATATCCATGTAGTTTGAATGGTATTGGCTAGGCTGATGTAATTAAAAATTAAGGGTAATTAAAACTAGTTGGTGCTGTCTAAGTTGGTCGATGTAGTTAAACCAATTATGGTCAATGTCATGTGATATGGTTGATACAATACATCTTGGACGATGGCATCAAAAATTATTTTAGCCAGTGTAGTTAAACATATGGCTGACGACATATGATAATTTGAGGAGATGGCCAATGGTGTGTATGTAGGATGATGTAGTATAGTAAAATTCCAATGGATGATATAGTTAGGATTTACATATGGATGATATAGTAAGATACATGGCTGATATAGTTTAAAAATATAAGATGACCGATGTAGTAAGGGACATGGCTGATATAGTAGATAAACTAAATTGAAAAGTGATTTCATTATTTTTATGTCTAGTTTATTTCAAATTTTGTATAGAGATTTGATTTTTGTTTTTTTAGTTAATGTTTTATAGAGGCATTAGAAATTTTAGATATTATTAGATGCTTTATGATTACCAAATTTATTGGAATGGTCAGATGTAGTTAATCGAGATCATTTGGGTGCATTGGGATTCAATGGTATTATGGAGATATGTCAGATTCTGTTCAATGTAGATTTAGTCACCATGTTCTTAGGAGTATGGGAGATACTAACTATTACCTTCTGGTGGATGGTTGATAAGGATACCATTGATGTGGTTATTGTGTTGGAGGATGTTTATGCACTTTTAGGCTTACATATTATGGGCACACCTATAGTGTGAAACACTCTAGATTCCTCTGATGAAAGGAAGGCATTATATGTGTGGGCCACATGGTTTGAGAGGTATAATGAGCAAGGGTTATGCCTTAATTTTTCTATAATATATAATGGCACTCTATTATCTAACTCATGGTAAATCACTCAAACTGTCATAAGTCTAATAATCAATCTTTATATATCTAAAATGGTCAATATGTGTGTGTGTGTGTGTGTGTATTGACCATTCTAGATATATCAAAACTGATTATTAGACTTATGACAGTTTGAGTGATTTAGCGTGAGTCAGATAATAGAGTGCCATTGTATATTATAGACCTATGCTGATCTATGTTAGATCATGGCACATTTTATGACTTAGGTTTGGTTATTTTGGTGTAGTTAGTTCATAATTTATACAATATTTGTTGAGAGGCCAATAGATTATGGATCTTGTTATTATTTTAGGGAGCTAGATTTATGATTACTTCCCTATGTATAGACTAAAAAGGTTACCCCATGTCGTGTATTATGCATATTCTTCCATGCATGGGAAGATGGGAACATGATAGTAATTTTAGGAATATTACCCATGTAATGACATTATAGACTATAAAACATGGGTAAATTTTATGGCAGCCATTTTTGGTACTATGTATACTTAGCCATCATGACCATCCATTATACAATCATAGGTAGGAGTGAGGATCATTGGACACTATCTTTGGTTGATAGAGCCTTAACTGTGTTATCATGTAATAGGTTAGTTTGGACTTCCATAACCAACAACTCCTATTATGGTTCCTGCCTATTGGGCTCATCATTCGAGGGAACATTATGGTGTGAGAGGTAGAAGGGTACTTACTGTGGTACCAGTCATATAGCCTCAATATCCTAGGGTGGAAAGATGGTAATGGGGAGAGATTGTTACAAGAGGAGTAGTGGTAGTTTCTTGACAACAGTAATAGGTACATGCATAACCATCACCACCACTATGGTCGTGAAGGCACTAATAGAGGTAGGTTTAGCCCTAGCTACAAATGCAATTACACTAGGAGGATATTACAACAAAATTATGTCTTAATTGGATGATAGTGTGTTAGATACATAGTATAGCTTGACACAAACGTGTCATCCATCCAAGAAATTGTAGAGGTTTTGTGCCTCTATCAAGGTATGACACTCAATAGGTGTTAGACAATCGATTCAATGGTGCTATTATGGGTAAGTAAAATGTGTTTATGATGATTTATTACTTGGATATATATATATATATATATATATATATATATGTTTTGTGCCTCTATCAAGGTATGACACTCAATAGGTGTTAGACAATCGATTCAATGGTGCTATTATGGGTAAGTAAAATGTGTTTATGATGATTTATTGCTTGGATATATAGATATATATGATATATATATATATATATATATATATATATATATATATATATATATATATATATGTATGTATGTATGGGGTATTTGGATTATATATGAGATCTAATGTTATTTTGGTTTGCATTTTGAAGATGCTACAACAAAGGAGGTTCGATGGAGGACCTTGGTGGAGATGATGCATCATGATATTTTAGATGATGTGCTATCACAATAAAATACCACATAGTTATTGAGCCTTTGGTGCCTTTAGCTTAGAGTTATACTAAGTGGTTTAACTTGGTTTTAGGATGCTGACTGAGAGATACAAAAATTATCAGATGGAGACCATGCTATAAAACCACCAAGAGTTGGATAGGGGAGATGCAGGTGTGGTAAGCACTAGTTAAGGAGAGAGTTTCTCATTTGGCTAAAATTTGATTGGTATCAAGATTGAAGGCCCATGTGGCCAATATACAAGGACACGTGGAGGGTTTATTATCATGGACATAGTAGTTCTAATAGAATATAGAAAGAGGGTAGTCTCATGATTCTATAGATAGTGTAGTACATCTTCCATTGGGTATACATGAAGAACCTTAACCTTAGATTTGTTTTTGTACTATGTATAATTATATATCATGATGTATATATATATATATATATATATATATATATTTGTGTGTGTGCATGTATATCAATATTACTCATGGATGTTATCTATTGATGTATTTTATTTCTATCACACATCATTTTGATTTCTTATGTTATGGGAAAATGTATGATGTAAGCTTGATTCTTTTGTAACAGATGTCAGAATGGTTAAAACTAATGATAAATGTAAAATGACAATTTTTTTGAAAAATAAAAGAAAGTGGTAAAAATTAATGTAAAACACATCATAAAAAATGAGACATGTAAAACATTGTAATAAAGTATATGATAAATTTCAATCAAATATGTCAATTTAAAAATAATGGATGATCAATAATGCAAACCAAAAATAATAAATAATCAATGAAAATAGGAAGCAGATCTATATGAGTGAAAGTTTTAAATCTTATGCTTGTGATAGCATGTGATGTAAGAAATAATAACCATCTAATGACATATGAATGATAGCAATAATATGGTATGAAAAAGTGGTGTAAATATGTTTTTGAGGAAAACTTAGTTCTATCCAAGGTCTTATACTACAACTTAAAAACTAAGACGAGGCATGATAAGCTAGATATTTATGATGAACATTAAACATAGGGGAATGGATCCTACAATCATTTATAACCCCGTGATGGGACCCCAAATATGATGTTCCTCTTCACCTACACATACCATTCTGACAAGATTTGGGGCAAGTCAGTACACTAAGATTTGACATGTAACTATCCTATCTAAGGATTTGGACTTAGAGAAGGTAAATCAAATGGATACCATTGACACTTAATTAAATTGGGATATGATCAATGTATATACTAAACCTAGCAAGAGAAGCACATAAAACACAATGTCAAGAGAAAGGGTTCCAAAGCCTATAGACAATCAACATAATGCAATATCCCTAACCAAGTATCTAATTAGAAAGAAATCAAATATCACAATCAAGCAATGTAATTAAGGGGATGGGTTAAAAACATATTTAAAATAGGCATGGAGCCATGGTAGGCAAATGGGGGCCTAGGTTACCTAAGTTATATAAATGACAAGTTTGAATAATCATATGGACACACTAAGTTTAAGTGTAAAGAGAATTCAAACAAGAAGATGTAAATTCATTAACTAAGTGATTATGTAACTTCTATCTATCAAAAGGAAAGAGTTAGGGTTAGAAAATACTTACCTTAACCAAGAACTATTGAGCCTCAATATCTCCCTTAGAAAATGGTTATTTGTAAGAGGTTGTTGTGGTTGTAAGGATCTCAATGGATAAATCAAGATCTAAGCTAAAAAGACTCCTCCTATTGCATCCAACATTACACAAGATGAATTTCTCCTTCCAAGACAAGATCCAAGAAATAAATCCTTCAAATGTAGACTTAGGATAGAAGTGCAAGTGATAATAATTAAAAATGAATGTTCCTCTCTATTAGATTAAAATGGTGGCTTGCATTTATAACGATGATTGACCCTAATCCCTATCAGAGATTCAGCTAACAATATCAACCAACTTGATTTAGTTTTAAACATAGAGACTAGCCTCGAACTAGATTAAATAGGCTGACTTAGTTATGAAGCATGTGCTTGAATGTTCTGACTTAAATCAATTTGATCTATGTATTTGGGATGGGTTGGATAATTGTTAACACTACATTGAACGAACTGACATATTTGGAAAATATGGGTTTTGGTATAGTTAGTGGATGTAAGATAGGAGATATATTAATGGATAAAATATGAGGAAGTTAGAATGGATTTGAGGATAATAAATAAACAGTAATTTCTCTTACGAAGCACCATCAGTTTGCCCACCTCTTTCCTAGTACAACTTTTAAGGTGCACACTCAAAGATATTGAAACTTGATAGGTTTATACAAGAGAGAAAATTTTAATACATGATAAAGTTTACAATAAATGTGTGTATACATATTCCCCACCTCAAGCTCTTCACGTGTCACAAGAGTGTAACATGGGATGGTGCTTAGGAAAAGAACATAAAAACATAATAATTGAATTACAAAAAATGTAGTAGATAACATAAAGTAAGTGAAAGTAAATGAAATGATTTTAAGTACCATAAACATACATTTATTTACCTTTTTATTGTTGAAAATAAGTTGCATATGTAATAGATTATTATAGGCACCCTTTGTGCAGACAGAAGGTGAACCTAAAAATAAGGGAAAATCCAAAAATTTTACAATTTTTTTTTTTAGTACTAAAAAACTTTCTCTTACCAAGATTCTAAGGCTTCTTTTGATTTTTTAAAATGACCTATGGAAACAAATATATGAGCAAAATACTAAATTTATCAGTAAATAACTAAAGGCTGTAGAATTGAAAAAAAATATTATAAAAGGGTAAATTAATTTTTATTTGTGCATTTGGTGTTTTTAGAAACTAGAGATATGCATATACAAATAAATCATATTGAGAGATGATGACACATTCACAAGGAAGTAGACATACCACATTTACGATTGACATGGTATATATACACAATGCATTTATTGTAAATTTTAGTATTTTAAATAAAAATGGGCTAGATTAGGAAAAGTAGGCACTAGGGAAAATCCATATAACATAACTTACTCCAAGAAGTGTAGGTTTAGAGTTAAAAAGGAGAAAAGAAATAAGTAAGGGATGAAAAGTCAAAATATAGGTGTAGGGCATTTATTATGGGCCTAGTGAAAAATCACTGCCTAGTTTGAATGGTTTCAACCAAGCCGACATAGTTAGAAATTGAGGATAATTAAAACTCATTGATGTCATCTAAGTTGGCCATTGTATTTGAACTAATTTTGAATAATGTTGTGTGATGTGGTTGATATAGTTGAAAACAATAAAAATTGTTGATGATGTACGTCTTAACCGATAACAATATAAATTAACTTGGTCAATGTAGTCAACTATATGGCTGATGGCATATGATAATATTAGGAGATATATGATGGAATGTATGTAGGATGACATAGTATAGTAAAAGGTCAATACATTGGGTTATCGCTGATATAGTTTATATTTATAGATGACTGATATAGTAAGATACATGGCTGATATATTTTAAAAATAATAATTTAGAGGATAATAGTTAGAACTACATCAAATAAGCCAACATAGTTGGAAAATATAGGTCTTGATATAGTCAGAGGATGAAATATGGAAAGAGATAGCTTAGGGGATCAAATATAGGGAAGTTATAATGGATATAGGGATAATAAATAAATAATAATGGCTCTCACATAGCACCATCAATCTGTCCACCCCTTTCCCAGTGCATCATTTCAGGCATGCTTTCAGAGAGATTAAAACTTGATAAGTTGTTGCAAGAGAGAAAACATCAGTACATGATAAATTTAAAATACTATGTATATAAATTACCTACCTAAATCTCATCATGTGTGACCAGAGTGTAACATGAGATGATACTTTATGAAAAAACATAGAAACACAATAATTGAGTTGAAAAAAATACATTAGATATTGGAAAGCAAATGAATGAAAATGAAGTGATTGTAAGTACCATATACATACCTTGAATTGATTTGTTACTGCTAAAAAGAAGTTATGTGTAACAAATGATGATAGGTGCCCCTTGTGTGGAGTAGAAGGTGGACATGAAAATAAGAGAAAATTGATTTTTTTTTCCAAAAATGACCTATCTTACTAGGATTCTAAGTTATCTTTACGTTTGTAAAAATTAACTATGGAAACAAAGATATGAGAAAAATACTAAATTTCTTGGTAAATAACTAAAGGCTGAAAAATTGAAAAAAAATTACTATAAAAGTGTAAATTACTTTTCTTTTGGGCATTTAATGTTTTTAGAAACCAAATCTCTATGTATCCAAATCTAGTAGATTGAGATGTGATGACCCACACACAAGGAGGTATACGTGCTGGGGGATGTATCATAGTTATGGCTGACATGGTATAGGTATAAAATGCATTTATTGTAAATTTTAGCGTTTGTGATAAAAATGGAGTAGATTAGGAAAAGTAGGCACCAAGGCAAATCTATGAAACATAATTTGCCCCAAGAAGAATAGGTTTAGAGTTAAAAAGGGGAAGGGAAATGGCTAGGGGATGAAAATTCAAAATTTAGGTCTAGGTCATTTATTATGGCCTAGTGAAAAATCACCACCTAGTTTAAAAGGTATCGACCAGGTCGATGTAGTTAGAAATTGAGGGTAATTAAAACTGGTTGACATCATCTAAGTTGGCTAATGTAGTTGAACTAATTTTGAACAATGTTATGTGATGTGGTCAATATAGTTGATAATAGTGAAATGGCAGATGATATATGTCTTGAATTATGGAAACACAAATTAACCTGGCTGATGTAGTTAAACATATGACCAATGGTATATGAAAATTTGAGGAGATTGCAATGGCATGTATGCAAGGTGATGTACTATAATAAATGTTGATATAATGGGTCATAGATGATATATTTTAAATTTATAAATGACCAATAAAATAAGATACATGGCCGATATACTTTAAAAATATAAGATGGCTGATGTAGTAAGGTGCATGGCTGATACAATAGACAATCTGAAATGAAAAATGATTTCATTACTTTTATGTCTAGTTTATTTTAGTTTTTGGATAGATATTTGATTTGTGCTCTATTGTTTAATATTTTTTAAAGGCGTTAGAGATTGTGGAGACTACTAGATGTTATATGGTTACTATATTTACTAGAAGAATTAGTTATAGTTGATTGAGTTCATTTGACTACACTTGGATTCAATAGTATTATGGAGATGCCATAATTTCTCCTCAATGTAGATTTAGTTGCCATGTTCTTAGGAGCATGGGAGAGACTAAATAATACCTTTCGATGGGTTGTGGATGGGGATACCATCAAGGTGGGTATTATATTGCAGGATGTTTATACATTATTAGGCTTATCTATTATGGGCACACCTGTAGAGTGTAACACTTTAGATTCTTCTGATAAGAGCAAGGTGTTATTTGTGTGGACTATAAGGTCCAAGAGGTATGATGAGTAAAGGTTTCATCTTAGTTTATTTGATTTATATATATGGATTATTCTAGATATCTAAGAGGTGATTATTGGACTTATGAAAACTCAAGTGATCTGCCATAAATCAGATGGTAAAGTGTTATTGTACATTATAGACCTATACTGATCTATGTTATATCATGAAACAATATATGATTTAGGTTCAGTTACTTAGGTGAAGTTAGTGTGTGATTTGTATAATATTTGATCATGAGGCCAACAAACTATGTGGCATGTTATTATTTGGGGATTTAGATGTATGAGCAATTCCCTATATATAGAATGGTAGGGTTTCCCCATGCCATGGATGGTGTTCTTTCATAGTGGGGAGATGGGAATAATATCATACTTTGAGGGTGATTTCCCATGTACCAATTTTTTAAATAGTGAGAAGTGGGTAAATTATTTGGTAGTCGTATGTGGGTAATGTGGATACTTGATCATCATGGCCATCTACTATGTAGGCACATGCATAAGTGAGGATCATTGGATACTATCCATGACAGATAAAGCCTCAACCATGTTACTATGTACTAGGTCAATTTGTATTACAACATACAAAAACTCATCTTATGGTGTTAGCCTAATGGGATCATAATGAGAGGGAGTGGCATGGTGTGAGAGGTGGAGGGGTACATTCTAAGGTACCAATCGTATGGATTTGGCATCATAGGGAAACAGGATAAAAGTGAGAAGAGCTCACTATATGAAGAAGAGTAGTGGTAGTTTTTTTAAAATAATAGAATATATAGGCATAATGACCACCATCAATATGGTTGTGGAGGAACCGACAAAGGTAGGCTCAACTAGAAACCGCAACTGTAGTTACAATAAAAGGATCCTACAACTCACCTAACTCTTATCTAGATGATAACATGTTATATACATAGTATAACATGACACATGTATGTCATCCATCTAGGGAATTATATATATTTTTCATCTCTATCAAGGCATGACACATGAGAGGTGTCAGGTAGTCGATTTGATGGTGTTATTATGGCTAAGTAAAATGTCTTTATGCTGATTTCTTTCTTGGATATATAGATATATGCTAGATAAATGTATGAGGTATTCAAATTATATATGAGATATAATGTTATTTTTATTATGTTTTATAGATGTTAAAATAAAGGAAGCCTGATGGAGGACCTTGGTAGAGATGACACATCATGATATTTTGGATGATGTGCTACCACAACACAATATTATTATGGCCAACACACCCCATTTTCTCTAAAATAAGGGATGTCTCTAAAAATTTCATGAACCTAAGCTGTATATTTCTCCCTTTTGTTCTCATTAGTGATGCCTGCTCAAAACTTCAAAATATACATTGCCTTGATTTTATTCAAGTACTAGCAGACCTATTTTTTTAACTTTTTAAAAAACAACTAAGTAAGGTTTGTTTTCTTTTAGCATATCATGACACTAAAATTTAAGGTTGGTTTTCATAAGATGTTCTCGGAGTCTAGTTCCCTTCCTGGAGTATCAAACTCATTATCCTCCATGGCAAATCAAGTTCTCCGTGTCTGATAAGTAAGTTTTAATGAATCATTTTCTTTTTGTCTTTCTTACTTCATCATTTTGTGAATCTTTTAGAGCCCAACCCAATGGGGAATTGCCATATCATCCATAGTGAGGAAGGCTAGTCCCCTGAACCTCTTAGAGATGTCAGAGCCTGGGAGAGTGCAAATCAATGTGGAGTTACCATGCCATTTGGAGTCAGAGTGATTAGTCTCTCAGACTTGTCAAAGATGTCAAATCTTAAGAGAGCCCAACCCAATGGAGATCTACCATGTCATTTAGAGTTAGAGAAACTAGTCTCCCAAACCAATTAGAGATGTCAGAGCTTGGGAGAGACTGACCTAATGGGTAGGTACCACATTATTTGGAGTCAAAAAAGCCATTTCCCAGACTTATCAAAGATGACAAAGTTTAAGAAAACCCAACCCAATAGAGAGGTGCCATGTCATTTAGAGTGAAAAGAGGAACTAGTTTCCACTTGTGACTCAAGAAGCTCAGATTGAACTATGAGTGGTTAACCAAAGGTAATTAAGGTGTGCTGCTTATCCCTAGGTGACACATCACCCATTATAGGGGAATAACATGGAGTAAAAAAACATGCCAAGGTGCCAACCATTAATGGGAGTACCAATATATGGATGACACATGTTAGAGAGCGAGAGAAGGGTGAGGGGCATCTATGAGATGTGATGGTTTGTCTACCACTTGTTGGGAATTAATAGAATGGGAATATGGACCCAATTAGATAGTTTTAAAAACATCCCATCACCATTTCTATTTCAGGTTGGTGACAAAGGATTATGGGTTCTAAATTCAATTCTAGATTTAGAAATAAAGAAAATTTAGCCACCAAATTAATTTCAAATTCATAACAAGTGAGCCACCAAATGCCATTAATGTAGGGATATGTGTGCATACACTTATAATGCCCAAAGGAAACTCATTAACGATTACTATTGTTTCCTTAGAAAAAATATCAAAATCCTTGATTTTAAAGTTACACAAAACCCTTATATCCCATACCTCTGACACCTAAGGCTTTCTAATTTCCCATCTATCCTACACTAATGGCTGTGACATCCTCCAACCTAAAGGCTCATCCTGAGTACCAGGACACCACTTTCCATACTAGTTTGATCACATACAAACACTAAAATGGCATAGTAAAAGTAATTGAGGAGGTCCATAAGGATTCTACTAACATCGATGTTTAGATGGTTGAGTACAAAGATGCCCTTCAGTCTTTTAAAAAGTGCAGACTTCATAAAGACATGGCCAAACTAGAGGCATTTCCATATGTTGACCCACTGGGCAACATCCTTTACATGGCTATTTGCATGTAGGATGATGTTAAGTATTGGGTGTGTTCATCCACCTATCAAAACCAAATTGTTGATATATCTAGGAATGACTTCAAGGAATATTATTCCTTCTTGAACTTTTCATTCTCATACAATGCTACAGTAGGGTCAGTTTGGATGAATGATCACCAAATATATGATGTCTTCCATGATAGGGATGAGAACTCTGACTCTAAATGGGTCAACAAAGAAAAGATCAATGACTATATAATCTAAACCTTTTGAGAGGAGTTTTGAGTAAGCATAATCCTATTGAATCAGCTATTCAAGGAATCAAACTACTAGCATGTCAATGAGCTATGGGTGCCCATTCTACACATGATCTTGACTCACTCTAACATCCTAAACATTAGAGGATTGAATAATTTCAAACTGGTCTATGCCATTATGGACACTAAAAATGGGGGCAACTTTTACATACCTACTCAATGCCATCTATGGGACGCTCTCATTCAAGTCATCAAAATTTCTTGCATGGGTTCCTATCAGCCCAACTATCTACATAGTCTTTTACAAGCTCTATGGCCACTAGTTCTATTGTCATGTCTAGGAAGTCTATGATCACTTCTACCTTAGTGGTGTACCAGATGTTAAATGAAGCTCCCATATCCCAACTCTCAAATATAATCCAAGACTCCATCACAACCTTTGGGGACTTCTAACTATATAAAGCTAACATAGTAATCTAAGTTGAAAGATTCCTCTAAGACCCCCTCTGCCTACCATATTATGTGCTTGACTATTTAGTAGAGTAAGAGATCACCTATCAATTGGTGAATGCCATCTTTAACTTTTATGTGTAGTGTATGTAGAAGGTATACCCTTTGCTCCTGATTACCATATGGGTCCACATCTGTAAGAACTTCACCTCTATGTAAAATATGGTAGATGGGAGAGATTACTTTGCCATCATAAAATACAAGATCCAATAGTGGGATGTTAAAGGGATGATTTGGGCCCATTAGGCATAGTATTCAACTCAGCTCTACATCAACTATAACCATCAAGTCAAAGATGATGATGACCTCTATTTGAATGCCATCGATGACTATGAGGTGCTATCCTGGATAATATCTAAGAGGAAGAAGAAAGGGAAGAATGTTTAGGTAGGATCCTTGATAATCCATCCAACTCTTGCTTAGTCTATGGAGGACCTGACTCCAATAACTTTGGCCATCTCTTAGAGAATCTTGTAAGGCATCCCATCACCTTCTCCTCCTTGAAATTTAACCCCATCTCCTATTCCACTTCTTCCAGTGGCCCTAGCTCCTCAAGCTCCACCACCTCCTATTCTAATTACTCTTTGTGCTCCACTTATGCTTCCTCTAGTGGTTCCTTAAGCTCTAGGTCCACCTCCTTTGACATCACATGTGAATAAGCCCTGATAGAGCTGAGCTCATACTACGTGATGTTAGGTCATCTAAGTGTATCCCATTTAACCATTAATGCCACAACTTCTAAGGTTTTATATGGTTGGTATCTTGACAACATGCCCCAAATAAGGCACCCAATAGGCACCCATCTAGGTTCCACCACTTAGTCCTCCATCTCCTCCCATTTTCCTTCCACCTTTGCTCCCACCACATTCCAACTCCCTATTTTAGTACGTACTAGTTTGTCCCTATCTCCCACTCTATTTCCCATTATTTACCCTCCACATTTTTCCCAAGTACCCTTAGCCTCAGTCCTTCTGAGCATCCTCACTTCTCTATCCCTTTCACTCTGCCCATCTCATAACTTGGAGTCCTCCCAGTGCATCCCTTGGGAATGCCCTCAACAATATATGTGACTACAACATTTGGGAGCCTATCACCTATAGTAATGACCCTCTTGATCCCCACTCTAATCAACCCAATGATCCCCTTTATGGATCTAAGTCTTCCACTATCAACCTCAAAATCCACTATCATAAAAAAATAGACTGTCCATTACAATACCTAGAACCAACCCAAGAAAGAGGTTGAAGAAGAAACAATAGGTGACCCATCCTTTAAATCTAATCCAAAGGCCTTTAATTCCAATTCCACCTCCTCTATAGGTCATAATGAATTGTCTAACCCCATAGCAACAACCCAATGATTGGCTCCCTAGCCCCCTCTCTCCCTTATCTAAGGCCTCACTAGATTCACCTTCAACTAGCCTATCTCATCCCTATTGTTCTATGACCTATTTCCAAGGGTAATCCTACATCAAGTGAACCTCACATAAGAATAATGGTGAGCTCAAATGTTACCATAGGCCATCACTTTAGTTCTCCCTCCTTTCATCCCCATGCCCCCTCTGCCTCCACTACTTTCCTCTTTTACTCCCTTCACTCCACTCCACTCCACCTCATCCTTTGCCTTTCACCACCATCTTGACCACACATTATAACCTCAAACAACACAAGGGATGGTCCCAGGGTCACATGCACCATAGATGGATGTCTAGGGTGACCCAGATGCACAAAGGAGTTTTAACAAATTTTTTTGGAACATGAAGAGGACACTCACTCAGATATTCATCTAAGAGTAGAATCTAGTGATATGGTAGACCCATCAGGATTTTTTTCCCTCACCAAGGTGAGGACTACTACTGAGAAGAAAATATGGCTGAGGAATCATTGTCCATCCTCCTGATTATCCATGACATGTCTGAGAAACTCCTCAAAGACATGTAGAACAAAGTTCATAGTCTTAAGGCCAATATGAAGAGTATGTTCTTGGTCAGACTAATTCGGTAGATTAAGGATGCCCTTTTAATACTTTTATCAATCCTAGAAAAAGTAGTGGGGACTCAGGCTAAGATCAACACAATTATACAATATACGCATGTCTACATAGGGAGGATCATAGAGATTGATGGGAAGTGTCGAAAGCTATAGGTAGTGGTCAACAAGGAGATGTTCTTAGAGCTCAAATTGATGCCAACCTCATATTTGAGGTTGTACCAAATTTATGCCAAGAATATGAGAGTAGTGATGGAGTAATGGCTAGCCTTGGCCCAAACTACAACATAACCCTTATGAGACGGTAAGAAGAAGATACTGACCTACTTTTGGAAGGTCAATATCTCAATGTTATTCCACCTAGATGTCACTCTACTTTACCAAGGGAAATTAGGAGTCTAATTGGGTCAATTCAACCAGGTTATGAGGGAGAGAGTGGCCAAGGTGAATAATAAGGAACTTGATTGGTGTTAGACTTGTCAACTTAGTCCACTATGAGAATCAACCAAGTTTCAAGAGTTCAGGCCTTGATGGAATCAACTTTTAAAATATCCTAGAGACTGGTAGATCAGGTAGAAGTGATCTTTAGGGAGCTTCCAGTGAACTTGGCTAGGCTAAATAAAGAGTTCAACCTGATGGTAGCTATGTTTGGATATAGGAGTGCCTAGTTGAAGTGGTTGCAAAATGACCCCTCTTAGCCACCTCTACGTGTTTAAAAGTAGTCCCCCATAGATATGTTGAAGGTTTGTTAGGATTATTTTTGGTTTAATTTTTAAAATATGATTGTAATTGTAATGAGTGACCATCATGGTCCAGGAAGGGATCCTCATATTTTTTAGAGGTGAGCCCCAATCCTTATCTATTTATAGAAGAGTCATATTGTATTTTAGGGGTTGACCAAAAATTGCTCAAATGTGCTATTGGATTATTGCTAGGATTTCACCTATATTTCCCTCTACACTCTAGAATATAATAGTAGCCCAGATTGATTATTGTAGCAATTTTTTACTTATTTAAATGAATACAATCTCTATTTATGCAAAAAGGTCTTTTTTATGTTCAGTTTTATTTCATCTTCATGTTTAAATGATCAACAATGTGATGTTAATTGGATTAACACTTTGTCACTTTATGTGTGTCATGTTTTGATGTGTTTAGCTATTATATTCTCTATGTGAGTTCTTTCATTTCTATTTTAGTAAATTGCTAGTTATTTGTGTGTTTAACTACAAATTTTCATATTATGTTTATGTGTTTTCAATAATAAACCCCTATTACTAATATTTGGTATGATTTCATATTCAAGGCATACTCTTGGTTCCCTCAGACTTTCCCCACTATATGTTATTGGAGGTTGAACTTTAGTTAAAATTGGTTTATAGTGGTATAACTCTGATAGAGTCACTTAGTTCAATGACCATTGCATTGATCTCATTTTATACCTGGAGGCATTATTTTTTGCCTTACCCTTCCCTCTCTTTTATTTTTATTTAGTGGTTCTAAAGTGTCCCTTTTCCCCCTTATGTTTAGAATAAATAATCCCAACACTCAAAGTATTCATAGCTGTATTTAAACTATGTGAATCATAGTGCATTGAAATTCCAGTGGTAATAGTTCATCTCTTAGAGACTATTCATGCAAACTCTGTTTGTGAAGTCTAATACCTATAGCCATGCCCTAGGATAATCCTAGATCAGTCACAAAATGGAGGATGAAATCTATAGTTAACTCTACCTCACCCTTTTTAAGGAATGCCTAATCTCATGGGCATCTTGTAACAACTATAGAGGATGGAAGATGAGATTGGAGTGAACAATAGCTAGTGCTAAAAGGATGGCTACTTCATTTTTATTTTAATTTTATCTCATTTTATAAATATGTTGAGTTATGTTTGCTGGTAATAACATGACAACTATTATTTGATTGTACAACATCTTGGAGACTAGTTCACTTATTACCAAGGGTAGGTCCCACCAAGGTAGATTGGTAATTTTCCCCTTACTTTTCCATAGAAAACTCAAGTCCAATCAACCTAGACCTATAATGATTCCTATCAGTTCCTCTTTGTAACCTATCCCAAATGTGTAACCCAAGATGGCCTGATTAGATAACTTAGCCATTAATGTCTCGAGAGTCATCCATGACTACCCAAGAACCCTGAGAGGTATCTTCCTTGTTTCACCCCTGGTGTAAGATAAACTATAGAAGAACACATAACCTCTTATAAGACCACACTAAAAATCTTAAATTTAGAACATGGGGATGTGGCATATAGGATATTTCCTTTTACTCTAATGGAATATATCTATGATTGGTTCCTAAACCTTCCTAAAGACTCTATACCAAGTAGGTACCACTTTAGTTCTACTTTTCTCACCTAATTTGGCCAAGTATGAGACCCCAATGTCCTGTACTAATAGTTTGGTTATATCAAGAGGGAACCCAATGCACCCATTAGAAATTTCAATGCTAGGTTCTAAAAGATGAATAATTAGATAACCACATTTTACCAACCCAATCCTCAAATAACCACTTGAAATTTACAAGAATGCCCTGGACCCTTAGATGGCCATGTTCCTAAGAAGAGATGCAACTATAACATACCTATCCTTAGCATATGTGGGGCCTATCAAAGTGGATAGGCAATTGAATATTTAGGGCTACACTATGACCCCTACTCTTGGCATGTTAGCAAAAATGCATGCATTAAAGTTCTTACCTATCATTAACCAGAATGCACTTATTCCCTAGTCACTCCTTAAAATGCATCAACTCCTACTGGGTCATCATAATTCAAACCAACCATAGGGTTTCCTAAATCCATGGGGTCTAGATCTAATTCCCCAGACTTAACATCAAGTGATGTTAGCCATGGCTAACAAAATATAGACCATGTCTCAAGAGTCCACTAAAATGAGTTAGATGCCATTCAAAAAATGATACAAAAGCTTAGTAATTACTTCTTAGGGTTGCATAAACAAATGTTTAACTCTAACACAAAAAGATCCAATAATAATTTTATGTATCAAAGGCTAAATAGGATCTACAACTACCCACATGACCCTCTATAACCTTCACCTAATAGGCTATTTGAGATTAATATCTTTGAGATAACCTTACCCAACTAGTGTCGAGTGCATAAAATAATAACACATGGAGATTTGGACTACATGGAGTTTAGTTTTCCCTTCAAGATATTTTAGAAATAAATGGAATAATATGAGATAGTTCTCAATCATCCAAAATCCTCTAACTCAAGTAAATCCCCTAGTATTGCTATGGTATTAGAAACCTTAGATTTCTCTAGCCAAGAATAAAGTGAGCCAGAGGAAGGTATTAGTAAACTTCAGGGATTTCAACAATTTTAAAGGAGTAATTACTCCCTTAGGAGTAGACATCAACAACAACCCCTTACTACCTCAACCCCCCAAATAATGGTCAAACCCCACCAGACTAAAATTATAGGAATGATCTTCCACCTCGAAGACCTCAGAGCCTTAGACACTTTTATAAATCCCACTAGTCCAAGGCAAAGGGGGTTACAACATAGTGGAGGATATGAATAAAATAAAGGATAATATTAACCTTGATGAGCTTGTCTAAATCATAGAGCAACATGACCTATTTTTAAATCATTGACTCAAAAGCCAACCTTGTAGCCTAGCCAAAAATAAAAGTAACACACACCAATGTGTTTATCCATAAGAATAAGATGTAGGTTTTCCCATTCCTTTTAAACATATAGTTATTTAGAAAACATCTGTATAACTTCTTAGTAGATGATAGAGCCTTAACCAATGTGATGCTGACAAGTGTATGTGAGAAACTCGATCTAGCCCCCATAAAATTAGATAAAGTAGTGGTCCAATTGGATAAATTAGAGGTGAAAGTTATAGGTGAGTTATTAAATATGAACATCTAGTTGGAATCTAAACTTTGGGTTCAACACTTTATATAAACATTTAAGTGGTTGACATCCCAAAAGCCTATAGTATGCTCCTTAGCAGAGATTGCTCTAAGGCCTTGAATGGATATATGGCCACAAATTTCTCACATATGTGGTTACCATGGAGATGAGTAGCCAAATAGATACGAGTGGATAGGGAACCATATAAAAAACACATGATCACCAAATATAATGTTGTTAATGAGAATATAAACCTAGTTTCTTCAGAATTAGGCATCTACATGCTAATCACCAAGTCTCCAAAAAATAGACTAGACACAACCCAGGTCTTCTTGTCTTGTGGTCTATTTATGTAGATGGAGCTCACTCTAAACAAGGTAATAGAGTTAGTGTTTTAATTGTAGATCCATTAGGGAGGAAACATCTAATAACCTATAGGTTACAATTCCATTATATGAATAACTTGGTAGAATACAAAGCTCTAATCCTAAGATTACAATTTGCATTGAGATATGAGGCAAATGAACTAATAGTATTCAATGACTCTAAACTAGTAGTCAAACAGATCAAAACTAATTTTTAATTCAAACTATCATACCTCATAAAGTATAAATATAGTGCTTGGGATAAGATTGAAATGTTCAATGCATTCAATACCATCCCTATTCTTTAGGAGGAAAACTAGGTAATAAACACACTAGATTTGGCTATGGTGAACTTAAATCCTCTAGATGATACTAACCTACAAGAGTTATGTATGGAACTCATCCCTTTACCTTATGTCTTAGACAAAATGAATAAATTTTAGGTTTTTGAAGACAACCAACAAATCTTCCAGTTCCTTGGTAACGAGGAGATATTTGAGGCCCAAATCATAGATAAAAAGGATATAGAGATAACCCTAGAACTGAGTTAGATAAGGATGATATTTTAAACATTCATTAGAATTGGATCCCTAAGGGGATGATTTCACTCAAAAGATAATTTGAGCATTATACCCAACCTTTTAGGCTAAAAGGCCTATGTTTGAAAACAAGAAGTGCCGACTCATTAATCTTGGCCCTGTAGAAAACCCTTAAATAGTTAGCATGGGTTTGGATTGGGTAGACCATGAATTGGAATAGTTACAAAAGTAATTTTTAAGGTACAAGGATGTTTTAGAGGTAAACACCACTAAGACAAGGGGGGTGAATCAATGGTGGCAAACAATCTAATTCAATTTCCAAATCCTTCAAACACTTAAGCATTCACTACAACCATTCAAGATATGTATAACAATGAACAATAGATAATGTAAAATCACACACACAACACAAGATCTATATGGGAAACTCTCTTGGAGAATAAAACCCACTCTCAAGCCTACAAACACATGGACTACTTATCCTATAAGATGATCACAAACATTAGATTGATCAAGTCTTGACCAAACATTAATGAAATGTCTTGTTTCATAAGGAACACCTTCCCTTAAGATGATCAAGTCCTTTTGACCACATTTTGGTCAATTCCTTCTGACCCGCTTTAGTGAAACCCCTATTTCATAAGGAGCACTAACCCCTAAGATGATCAAGTCCTTTTGACCACTTGATGGTCAAGTCTTTCTGACCTAGATGTTGAGAAACCTCCCAAAACTTATGAAATGAACATCTCTTGATCATTGATTACATATTAGTCTAATGGAGATACAATGTATATCATCCCCCTTCACTTTTTCACACAAACACAAACATCCAAAACCACCTTTTGGATCACTCTAGACCTCTTTGCTTATCCTCAATATTCAAACCTATAAGAGCACTATCCTTGACATTATAAATATGACCTATAGGTCATACACACAATCATCAACCTTATATTCTTTACAACCCATCCACTGGGCACACTCATTCCACAACTCTCACACATACCTCTTCTCATAAGTTTCTCACATCTATATCAACAAGCCTAAAAACCATCACATTTGGTTTCACCTTTTATAAATTCTTCATGATTATTATGATCACAACCTTCCTTGTTGGCCACAACACATACCTTCACCCTTAAGGCATCTAACATGGGTCACCTTTAAGCACAACCCTCTTTCAAATAGGCCCAAGTCACCTTTTAAGTCCTATGAAGGACCATTCACCTCTTTAACACTTATCCAAGCAAACTAATAAATAGGAACACTTTCAAATACATGGACCCATGCCAAACAATCTATAAGTCCTCTTTAAGTGATAACAACCATCACAACACCCTTCTACTAAAGCTCAAATCACTCAAACAACATTTTGTGCACACAACCACCATGAATGAACACGTAGTCACCTTTTAAGCCTTTTTTCATACTAAATATGATTGATCATATCTTAATAATCCACATATATGGTTTTCATGGAGTCTATAACACTCTCTGATAAATAGCTCATCTCAAAACATTGAAATACCATCAAGAACAACTCTATTACCTTTATCGAGTTACTTGCAGAGTATGAATGAACACATAGTCAAATTTTGATCTCAATAACTTTGACTGTATAAACATTTAGACCTTTAAATGAATATTTCCTGATGCACTTGAAGTCCTTTACAACTTTTATTTTTATTTCAACATCAAATTCTATGTAGATCAAAAGTTATGGCTCAAAAACCAAACACTGGTCTTTCCTTCATTAAATTCAAATATTTAAATCTAAATGGTCACAGTTAAACCTAGTCATTTAGAACACATCTCGTGCTCTTTGTTTAGATTGCTCAACATGCACCATCAATCTTCTTTAGAAGTAGCTCAAACTTTAACTTGCAATTCTCCACTATCTAAATGTTAAACCTCAAACATGTTGACCTCATCTCGTGCACCCTTACAATATTGACTAAATGCACACCATCAATCTCTAATAATCAACCTGGTCTTTACCTTGTAGCACTCACCATTAGATCTTGCTCAAAACTCTTGAGATTATGACACTTGTCACCCTCATGTACCTTCTAAACACTTTACTAATAGTCCATGCATTTGTGTCAGTTGGAAGTCCCACATGCTTTGTTGATTCTTTGACTTGTCTTCACCATTGATCTTTGTTAGTACGAACCACCACCACCATTAATCTTTTGTTAGACTAGCGAGCTTGTGACACTTTTCACCTATGTGTGCAACTTTTTATATGTTGAATTCTTATGCACCATTGATATCAATATGTATGATTAAGCACTCATCATTATATCTTCTAGACCAATGACCTTAGTCTTTGACATAGTTAAACTTGATGTTTTCTAACCCATCATAGTTTCTTAGAGCAACTTTGAAGCTTTATAACTTAAGATAGAAAACACTTCAATGCTCTAAATTTTTAGGGTAACGACAACATCTCTATGTAATCTTTTGATCAATATTGAATTTTTGTGTACCTAAAATAAATGTGCAAAATTATTGGTTCATTCATATCTGCATGATGTGTAGTGACGATCTGGTTAAATATAGGAACTTAGTGAACATCTATCTTGAAATATAACTTTAAACCTTAATAAATTTTGCTTCACTCAATTGCATGACTTGAAACTTGGATCATAGTAACTTGGGATTAATGTGATCATACCCATCTGACCAATTCCCCTTGACTCATCCATACATAGCAATGGTGATGTCAATAAACTTATTACTCAAATTTTTTTGTCACAAAACTATGCCAAGATGAACATAATGAATAATCGAATGAATACCATGCACTTACATAATATTTCAAATCATCCTTGACCTCTTATAGGACCCATCACACATGCTCAATACTTTAGATCCATCCCTAATCATGCCAAAATTAAAGATCAACCAAGCCTACTTCAAACATATTAAGACAAACACACTACACACTTTGTCATTGACACTTAGACTATCAATACAATTCATCCACTCACCTGGACACCTCCATGACATCTCTAAAAATTCTCCAATAATCTCCCCCTTTGTCATTGATGTCAACACCCATTGTACAACTCACCTTCCTTCTCTCTCTTCAAACACTCTCAAAATAAGAACCTTCTTCCCCTTTGACACAATGATAAAGTGGGCACAAACTAATATTGAGGACCTAAAAATACCATCAATAGGATATTAACACCTTATAAAGATGATACAAACTCTCCCTTAGCTTTATCATACCTCTTCTTGCCTTGACAACTTCCTCTTGCTACATGCCAACACTTTCTTCAACCAAACACTGCAACTAATGAAGAAAGAACACATAAAAATACTAAACTCTAATGGAAATTATAAATAAACATCTAAAAGGGACTCATCCTAATATCGTTGAGCCATTTCACCTCTTGAGTATCTTCAGATCTCCAAACATCATAAAGAATCACCATATAAGCTTACTAGCCTTTCTCTCTCAAGCCACCTTAAGGACCACCAACAAAACTTCATGGCACTCACCAAATATAAAAAATGATCTAAACCATCTTGAGAACTCACCTTGAAACACTCATTCCTTTCTCTTTTGAATAAACTAAGGAAAAACATCAAATATTTACACTAGGCATGTCTAAACTCCTTGTAGCCCTACCTAAAACTTGCAGAACCCACAAATTTTAGTAGACATACTTTCAAGACCTAAAAATTCATATTTAGAGATCTCTCATATGCCCCCTTAGTCACACCAATTTTTATCACCTAGATCATCTTTTGTGACATACTTTCTTCACAAACCTACTAGCCAATTAGGCCTCTATCTTGACAAAAAACACAAATAATTTGAAAACCACAAACCTTCAATATATGTGAAGCTTGATTTGAAAACCCACTTGGCCCATTCAACATCTTAAGAAACTTTAAACCTCAATTTATAAGGCAAGACACTTTTCTAGAATAGTCCAAAACTCTAGAATCTTAAAGTAAATAGGGTCAACAAACTTCCTTTTGGTCAACACCCACCTCTGAAACTTCTTTCACACCTGGAGACAACCATCACACACTTTTGAACCAATATTTTAGCCTTCATACCTTTGGGAACCTTGACTTCCTATACCATGGCTTTGATCTATAGTAAGAAAGATAAACTTGAGAGCACACAAAAACCTCCAAAAGACATAAACATGATCATCAAGACACAAAACCACCTAAAACACATCATAAGTGCACAAACATTTTTGAGCACCAAACTCTTCTTCAAATTCCTTCAATATCATTATTCCACCTAAAACACCCATTTTGATCTTGCAGACACTACATATATCGTAAGAACACCTTATGACATCATTTTGACCTCATCAAAGCACTTCTCCCGTCTTGACATACCAAATCCAAATGGAAACACTTGTCTCTTTCCTTCTAGGAAATTTTGAAGAACACTACAACAATAATTTATTCTCCACTGAAAGGAGTCTCCTAATAATCATAGATGAAGACATCTTACTTCACATGGTTCCTTAGAACAATGTGAAACCAGGAGTTACCCATAACTTCTCATATTCCTTCTCCTCTTTGGTCATCTAATACTAATAGTTATTCTTCTTCTTCTTAGGCTTAAGAGAAACCAATTGCTCATCCACTACAACATTATCCTTCTCTTCTAAGATTTTTTTGATAACATTAGAGATAACATAGATTCATGGCATACTTTTTTAGTTGAAGAATCTTCCTTGTAGTTTAGAACCTCATCACTAGGTATTGACAACTGATGCTCTTTGCATGAAACTTTCTCAACAACAACATGATATTTAATTGAATCCATACGCACCTTATAACTAGCCTCAACCAACACCTTGGTCTTCTCCTTGAGCTTGGTCTCTTCATTCACAACATGAGCAGATAATGAGAGCCCTTGGCACTCTTAAAATTATATAGCATTATCCACCATAGAAAATAGATTATTTGGATCTACAGACTCATCATGAATAATACTTACCACCTTTGGTTTCCATGAGTTAACTTTCCTTTTTTCTTGCACACTAAGAGCCTCATTAAACCTATTCTATTTTTTAGACCTTTGCTTGTAGAATCTAGAAATGTGACCTCTATATAGACAATTGAAGCACATTATACCTTTTGAAATAAGCTTATCCTACCTTTCCTAATTAGAAAAAAATCCTACAATATGTCTATTATTTTAACAATTGAAATAAACTAATTCTTTTTTAGAAGACTCACCTTTTGACCAATGACCCCCATCATAGTTCCATGCAAACTCATTTCTAACAGGTGTCTTGCATTCTCTATTTCTATGCCCAAATTTATTAGATGTGTAACAGTAACCATTGAAACTTGAAAACCTCATGGAATTTATTTATCTTCACTCTACTAGTATCTTCATTCCTTGATTGATTTTTGACCTTCAAGGTTTGATTTACATTAGTCTTCATCTTGTCTTCAGTTAAATTTTTTGGTTCTTATTTGTATCCAAGACCAATTCTATCACTCATATGCTTTTAACCAGTCAAAATATTATCTAGTTCACTTGAGCTCTTTTCAAATCTCACAAAAGACTTCATCTTACTAGATGTCTTCTCTAACTCAGCTTTTAATGACTTATTTTCAATTACATAGCTTAAACATTCATTTTATTTATTTTTCAAGCTTGTAGATAGGATTTCTAATTGACAACTGAGATGCTTGACTATATCTTCATGCTCCTTGGTATCTTCATTCATTCTTGCTTCATACACACTGAATTGATCTTCATAGTCCTTGATTTGAGATTTTATCTTCTTGTTAATCTTTTGCTCAATCTTTAGTTCTTCAAGAGCATTCATCAATTCAGTCTCATAATCTTCCTCATCTTTATCATCATCTAAATCACTCTAAGTAGACTCCTTTTGATATGAACTTCATTCCTTAGCCATGAAAAGGGATTTATAATCAATATGACCATCATCTTCTTGATCATACTCTGAGTCATTGTCTTCACTCTCATCTGATGAGTTACAATATTTATTGGTGTAGAGACTCTTCTTGTAATTGAAAGACTTCTTCCTATTATCATACTCTCTAAATCCTTTATTTCTCTTATCAGACTTGTATCTCTTCTTGTCTTCATCTTGGCCATCACCATGCTCTTCATCATTATTATTCTTATGCTTATGAGGCACTTATTAGCAAAATATCCTATCTCTCCACAATTAAAGCATTTGAAAGGTAGTTTACCCTTATATTTTCATGACCCTATTTTCAATTTCTTTGTAAATAAAGCAAATAGTTCATCTTCATCAATATCGGATTTGTCATCCTCCTTGATTTTCTTACCTAGGTAATTATTCTTTGGTTTCATTTATATCTTAAAATATGCTTCCTTCTTTGGTGGTATATCATTATTTACTCTCATCCCATAGGCAGTAAACTTGCCATTCAACTCATCCATCTTCAACTAAGTAAGATCATGACTTTATTCTACAACAAATACTTTAGAATCAAACTTGAGAGAGAGAGAGATGTTAATACCCTTTGAACTATAGTATATTATTAAATATTCTCTCCAAGACCTTTGATGATGTTCATAATCTTATCAACTCTCTGTAAAAAGGATGCCACAAAATCTTCTTTATTCATCTTAAGACTCTCAAATTATCTTCGATGAGTCTACAACTTTGCCAACTTAACCATTGAATCTCCTTCATAAATAGTCTTCAATTTATCCCACATTTTCTTTGTAGATATGTAATTAATTACCTTGGTTTATTCAATCTTTGAAAAACCAAAAGTGATAACATTCATTTCCTTAGAATTGTTCTCAAATAACTTCTTATCTACAACATTAGATGGAGGAATAGTAGGTGCAAAATAAACATCCATAATAGATTTCCAAGTATCAAACCCTAGGGGCATGATGTAGGTCCTCATTTTTGCACTCCAAAAATCATAATTGGATCTATTAAACATTGGTGCTTGCTTAGTGGAAAAACCTCTTTGCATTTGATGGCTACCCATATTTGTGCCTTGGATCTCCTTCAAGATGTCAAGCCTTTACCAAAGGACCTGTTCTGATACCAATTTTTAGAGGTGCAAACCATTGAGGGGGGGGAGGGTGAATTAATGGTGGAAAATAATCCAATTCAATTTCTAAATCCTTCAAACACTTAAGCATTCAATACAACCATTCATGAAACATTAAAAATGTTTATAGCAATGAATAATAGATAATGCAAGATCACACACACAACAAAAGATCTATGTGGAAAACCCTCTTAAAGAATAAAACCACTCCTAAGCCTACAAACGCATGGATTACTTGTCCTATAATATGATCACAAACATGAGACTAGTTAAGTCTTTTTAACCAAAATTTAGTGAAACACCTATTTCACAAGGACCACCTACCCCTAAGATGATCAAGTCCTTCTGATCACCTTTTGGTAAAGTTGTTCTGATTAAATTTAGTGAAATACCTATTTCATAAGGAGAACTAACCCCTAAGATGATCAAGTCCTTTTAACTACTTGATGGTCAAGTCCTTCTGACCTAGATGTTAAGCACCCTACCAAAACTTATGAAATGAACATCTCTTGATCACTGATTACTTGCCAATTTGATGGAGATATAATGTATATCACCCCCTTCACTTTTTCACACAACCACAAACATCCAAAATCACCTTTTGAATCACTCTATACATCTTCTCTCATCCTTAATCTTCAAACTTGAAAGAGCACTATCCTTGACATTATAAATATGACTATAGGTCATACACATAGTCATCAACCTACTTTGCTCTATAACCCATCCACTAAGCATAACCGCTCCACAACTCTCACACACACCTCTTCTCACAAGTCTCTCACATTTATATCAAAAAACCTAAAAACCATCACATTTGGTTTCACCTTTTATATCATTTTCATGATTATTATGATCATAACCTTCTTTGTTGACTACAACACATGCCTTCACCCTTAAGGCATCTAAAATGGGTCACTTTTAAGCACAACCCTTTTTCAAATAGGCCTAAGTGACCTTCTAGGTCTTATGAAGACCCATTCACCTCTTTGACACTTATTCAAGAAAACTAAGAGCACAAAAACATTTTCAAATACATGGACCCATGCCACACAATCTATAAGTCCCTTTTAAGTGATAACAACCATCACAACACCCTTCTGCTAAATCTCAAATTTCTCAAAAAACATTTTGTGTACATAGTCACCTTCTAAGCCTTTGATAATATTGAATATGATTTAACAACCTTCATAATCCACACAAATGGTCCTCATGGAGTCTACACCATTATTCTATAGTTAGCTTATCTCAAAACATCAAAATACCATCAAAAACAACTCTATTACCCTTCTCAGGTTACTTGCATAGAATGAATGAATACATATTCAACTTTGGATCTCAATAGATTTAAATATAAAAACATTTAAACCTTCAAATTAATATTTATGGATGCATCTTGAAGTCCTCTATAACTTTGATTTTTATTGCAAGATCAAATTCTACATATATTTAAAGATATGATTCAAAAATCAAGCATTAGTAATTCATTCATTAAATTCAAATATTTAAATCCAAACAATCATAGTTAAACCTTGGTCATTTAGAACATATCTCATGTTCTACACTCAAATCACTCAACATACACCATCTATCTTTTTCATAAGTATCTCAAACTTTAACTCGTAATGCTCCACTGTCTAAATATTAAACCTCAAACATGTTGACCTCATCTTGTGCACCTTTGCAATATTAACCAAATGCATATCATCAATCTCTACAGATCATCTTGGTCCTTACCTTGTAGTGATCACCATTAGATCTTGCTTAGAACTCCTAAAATTATGACATTGGGCACCTTTGCATGCCTTTTGAGTAATTTACTGATAGTCCATGTACTTTTTCCACTTGGAAGTCCTACGTGCTTTGTTGACACTTTAACCTGTCTTGCACCATTTATCTTTGTTAGTATGAACCAGGTTCATCATTGATCTTCTATCAGACTAGCGATCTTGTGAAATTATCATCTATGCATGCAACCTTTGATATTTTGAATTCATACACACCATTGATTTCAATATGTATGATTAAACACTCACCATTGGATCTTCTACACCAATGACCTTAGTCTTCGATGTGGTTAAACTTGATAGTATCTGACCCATCACAGTTTGCTAGAGCAACTTTTAAGCTTCATAACTTAAAATAGACAACACTTCAAGACTCCAAATTTTTAGGGTAGCTTCTTAACACTATAGACAACATCTCCATGTAATATTTTAACCAATATTGAATTTATACATACCTAAAATACATACACAAACTTTTTGGTTCATTTATATTTGCATGATGTGTAATGATGGTTTGGCTAAGTATAGGAACTTAGTGAATATTTATTTGAAAGATAACATTGAACCTTAATAACATTTGTTACACTCAATCATATGACCTAAAAATTAGACCATAATAACTTGGGACTAATGTGATCACACCCATATGACCAACTCCCCTTGACTCATCCATATGTGGCAATGGGGATGTCACCAAACTAGCTACTCAGATTTTTTTGTCATAGAACCAACTATGCCAAGATGAACATAATGAAGAACTAGATGAATACCATACACTTCCACAAGATCTCCAATCATCATTGACCTCTCATAGGACCCCTCACACAAGCTCAATACTTTAGATCCATCCCCAGTCATGCCAAATCTAAAGATCAACCAAGCCCACTTCAAGCATACTAGGAGAAGCACATTGCACACTTTGTCATTGACACTTAGACTATCATGACACTTCATCCACTCACTTGGACACCTCCATGACATCAATGATAATTATCCAATAAGATGTGATTTCCTGGGCCTATGGATACCTTAAGGTATTTGACTTGAGAGTAATTACTCACACTATTCCATTAAAACCTGACCAAAAACCCTTTAGACAAAGGTAGAGGCTAGTTAACCCAATCCTAGAACCCTTGATTCATAAGAAGGTTTATAAATTAGTCTATGTAGGGATAATTTTATCATTCTACTAATCCACCTAGGTGACTAACCTTATTGTAGTGTGAAAGAAGAATGGCAAAATTTTCCTTTGCATGGACTTTCAAAATTTGAACAGGGCCTCAGATAAAGATAGTTACCCATTGGCCTCATTAGATGAGGTGATCCAAATGGTGAGTTGGTCCCAAATTATGTCCTTCTTAGATGGAATTTTGGGCTATAACCAGGTCCTAGTCAATCGAGACTAAGACCACTTTTAGAACTAAGTGGGGCATATTTTTTTACAAACAGATGCCTTTTGAGCTATTCAACACTGGTGTAACCTTTTAAAGGGAAATGGACTTTGATTTTTAGGGCCTGATAGGTAAGTTCATAATAAAATATATGGATGACTTAACTATGTTTTTTAAATACAAGTTAGATCATGTGCACCACTTGGAGAGAGTATTTGAAAGATACAAAAGGTTTAGCATCTCCTTAAACCCAAAGAAGAGCATGTTCAGTGTCATTTAAAGAAAGCTTATTGGTCATGTTGTCATGAAGGAAGGTATTGTTGTCAACCCTAAAAGGGTGGATATATTTTCTAAACTACCTTTACCAAATAGTAAGAAATAACTAAAATCTTTCTTTGGGGAAATAAACTTTGGTGCACTGGTTTATTTATAGATTTTTTAAGATAGTAAAGCTCTTGAATTCAATGTTGAAATAGGATGATAAATTGGAGTGGAAATAATAATTAAATAAAAATTTCTAGGATATTAAAGACATTCTTATGCAAGCCTCAGTGCTTTTCAGCCTAGACTATACACAAGATTTCTTTGTTTACCCTTTTTTTAGAGCACACCATTACCACCTACCTCACCTAGAGGTTAAAATGAGAAGAACACCTGGTGGATTTTATGAGCACTAATATTAATGATTTTGAACTTTGGTATTCTACCCTAAATAAGTATGCATATGCTCTAGTGAAGATATTGAATAAATTTAGGCATTACATCCTCTAAAACAAAGTACATGCTATTATCTTAGACCCAAATATAAAGCAAATGCTGAGACAAAATGAACTAAGTGAGAGGAGAGGGTGATAGATGATGAAATTTCAAGAGTGTGACTTGGATATCAAGCCAACCAAGATGGTGAGGGGATAAATCCTCACCCAACTAATCATATAGATAGACCCAAAAATTATGATACACTAGGTGGACCAACAAAGGGTGCAATACTCAAACTAGTATGCCTCAATTATGTACTTTCTACTTTATGAAAATGCACCCCTATGATTCCACCATATATAGAGAAGAGACCTTTTATTAAAAGTCAAGCATTATATTCTGAAGAGAAGATTTCTCTTTAGAAGAAACAACAAAGGAATTTACCTCTTACGTGTATTAGAAGAAGAGGCCAATGACATAATGGAGATTTTTCATTAAAAACTAGGAGGCATCCATCCTATGGAAAATTCCATGGCTCACAAGGTTCTCCAAGCAGGTTACTATTGGCCCACACTATTCAAAGATGTTCACACTCATGTTCTTTTATACCACCATTGCCAAACTTTTTCTAAAAGGAAAACACATGCCACAAATTCACTATAAATATTTGTAGAGTCTATGACATTTTCACAATGGGGGATAGATTTTGTGTTAGTGATTAACCGCAATTCATCAGTTAGTTATAAATTCATCCTCAGGGCATAAACTAATACACTAGATGGTTTGAGGTAGTTGTAACTAAAAGGAACATCACTACCAAAGTCATCAAGTTCTTTCAAACTATCATAGTCACCCATTTTAGAGTCCCTATTTATTTAGTATGTTATAATGGCCCTACCTTTCAATCTTCATAATTTACAGAGTGGGCAAATGATAATGAAATCATCCTCAAGTTCTCCCCCAATTACTACCTGTAGGAGAACAGATTAGCCAAATCCACCAACAAAAACTTGATGGATGCCATCAAAAAATTATAGAGAGAGAAGCCTTGAAAATGTCACCCATTGTTAAAATTTGCTTTATGGGCAGACTGCACTAGGTATAAACAAATCCTCAAAATTTATCCTTTCCTTCTCCTCTTCATATTAGAGCCAATCATGCCAGTCACTCTCAAAATTCCTACATATAAGTTCATGCATCAATTCATGGAATCAGATGATAAAGTGAATTCTAGAATCCTAGACCTGATACAGTGGGAGGAAGCCTATGATGAAGCTTTGTTGAGATTTATCGAGCATCAAGACATAATAAAGAGGTGGTTTGATAAGAGGGAGAAGGTCAATATATTTAGAATCTTGGACTTGGTCCTAATGTGGGACAAGGCCCATGAAAAGAAAGATCAACATTCAATATTTGATTCCCTCTAGATTAGCCTGTATTAGATCATTGCAATACTGGGCCAAAACAATTTTTATCTCAAGGATCTTGATGGAAATAACTAAATTCTTCTAGTAAATGGGTAGTTCTTGAAGCACTATTTCTTGGCTATTACCTCTAAAGTGGTTTTTGAGTAATCTGAGTAGGAGGCAGTAATGTATATATTAAATATATTTGTTTTTGCTATGTGTTTGCTTTTGTTATGTGTTTGTTTCCATTCTATGATTTTATTTGTGTTGCATTTTTCTCCTTTGGCCCCTACATCATTCCATATTGTTCCTATGATGCCCACCTTTTGTTAGTAGCTAATTTAGGTGGTGGGTGAAGCCTAGGAGGATCTGAGACACATGAAAGCCCAGGTGAAAACCTTTGATCCAAGTGATCCTAAGAATGTAGTGGAGACTCTTAACATCCTAGATCTAAAAGGCCAATGGTTATAAAAATAATGGGTGGATTTTAGAACAACCTACACCTAGGATGGACATCAAGTTGCACTTAAAATAATAGCTCTGGAAGATATTGGATTATTCAAGTTGATTAAGGATTAGTTTTCTATTTAAAATTTCCCTCCTATCCATTTATCATTGGCTTGGTCCCAAACCCTCAATGGATAAGACTAAAAAGTAATGATTTCTTCTAGGAAAACTTAAAAAGTAATAAAAAATCATGCATAATCTAAATTTTGAGTCTATCTCAAAAGGGCTATATAGGCAATCTCCACCGTAGGATTTCTAACCTGACTGACAGTGGAGCAAGGCCATGAATGGGACCAGAAGCATCTCTATCAAGACTATATAGCCAAGATGCCCAAGCACAATCTAATTAACCATTAGTACCACAACCTCTAAGGTTTAATATGGTTTATAGCTCAATATCAAGCCCTAAATGAGGCACCCAATAGTACCCATCCAGGTTCCACTACTCACTTCTTTATTTCCTCCCATTTCCCTTCCACCCCTTGCTCCTACCACATTCTAACTCCCTGTTTTGACATCCACTAGTTCAACCCCATATCCCCCTTTGTTTCTCATTATTTCCCTTCCCAAATTCACCTAATTACCCTTATCATTAGTCCTTATGAGCATCCTCACTTACCTATTCCCTTCTGCTCTACCCATATCATAACCTAGAGTCCTCTTGGTGCCTCCCTTGGGCATGCCCTTAATAGCATGTGTGACTACAAAATTTGAGAGCCTACTTTCTCTAGTAGAGACCCCCTCAGTCCCCACTCTAATTATTGTTATTCTCCCCTTCATGGCTCCAAATATTGAACTATTAACCCTTATAGCCCCCAGTGTCATAGTTGGACCATCTACCATAACATCTAGAGTTTACCTAGGAAAGAGGCCAAAGAATAAATAAGAGGTGACCCATCCTTTGGATCTAGTATGAAGGCCTTTAGTTCTATATCCACCTCTTATTTAGGTCATGATGACTCCTCCAACACCAGTATCAATAACCCGATGATTGGCTCCTCATCCCCCCCTCCCTTATTTAAGGTCTCATTAGTTTCACCTTCAACTAGCCTATCTCATCCTTATTGTTTCATGACCCATTCCTAGGGGAAATCCTACCTTAGATGAACCTAACTTAGGAATAATAATGATTTTAAATGTTCCCATGTGCCTCCCCTTTTGTTTTCTTTCCTTTCATCCCATGCCCCCTCCACCTACACTCCTTTCCTCTTTCATTCCCTCCACTTCCTCCATCTCCCCTTCACCTCATCCTCTACCCTTTGCCACCATCTCAAACACACCTCTATAATCATAACAACCCAAAGGATGATCATATGCACCATATATGGATGTCTAAGTTGACCTAGATGTGTAGTGGAGTTTTGATATAACTTTTGGGAGCATGAAGAGGATACTCACTCAAAGATTTGTCCAGGAAGGGAACCTGGTGATAGTGCATATCCATCAAGATCTATTTTCCCTCACCAAGGTGAGGAATAATACTAGGGAAGAAAATATGGTTGAGGACCCACTATCTATTCTTTAGGATACCCATGACATGTCTAATAATCTTATCAAGGACATGTAAAGCCAAGTTGGGACTCTTGAGGCCCAAGTGAAGAGTATGTTCTCAATTGGACTAATTGGGTAGCTCGAAGATACTTTCTTACTAATTTTATCAATCCTTAGTAAAGTAGTGGGGACTCAGACTGAGATTGACATAATTATATAGTGTACTCAAGCCTACGTGGGAAAGATAATAGAGATTGATAAGAAGTGTAAGAAGGTGTAGGTAGTGGTCAATAAGGGGATGTTCTAGGAGCTCAAATTGATGCCAACCTCAGATTTGGGGTTGTACCAAAATTTTACCAGGAACATGAGATAAATGATGTAAGAGTGGCCATCCTTGGCTTGCACTACAATAAAACCATTGGAATAGGGCAAGAAGAAGATGTTAACCTACTTTTGAGAGGTCAATATCTTAGTGTTATTTTATTAGATGACACTCTACTTGACCAAGGGGAATTTAGAGTCTACCTAGGTTAATTCAACTAGGTTATGAGGGAGAGAGTGGCTAATATGAACCAAAAAGGAGCCCAGGTAGTGATGGATCTATAAAGTTAGTCCATTGTGAGCATCAACTAAGTTTCAAGAGTTTAGGCCTTGATGGAAGCAACTTTCTAGATCTCTCAAAGTTTGGTAGCTCAAGTAGAGGTGATCTTTAGGGAAGCTACAATGAACTTATCCAAATTGGATAAGGAGTTCAACCTTATGGAAGCCACACTAGAATCTAGGAGTGCTCAATCAAATTAGATGGGTGTTGGCCCCCTTAGCCACCTTTGCATGTTTAGAAATGGTCCCTCATAGGTTTATTAAGATTGTTTTTGGTTCAATTTTTGCGTTATAGTTGTCACTGCAATGAGTGGCCATCATGGCCCAAGATGGGATCCTCATATTTTTTAGAAGTTATCCCTAATCCTTATCTATTTATAGAGGAGCTTATTATATTTTAGGGGTCGATAAAAAATTACTTGAAAGTGGTGTTGGATCATTGCCAGGATTTCACCTATGTTTCCCTCTACACTATAGACTGTAACAACAACCCATATTGATTATTGTAGTAGTTTTTAAGTCTTTCAAATGAATACAATCTCTATTTTTACAAAATGGTATTTTTTGTGTTCAATTTTATTTCATCTTCATGCTTAAATGATCAATAGTGCTATGTTAATTACATTAACACTTTATCTCTTTATGTGTGTCGTGATTATGATGTGTTTAGTTATTATATTCTCTATTGAGTTTTTTCATTTATATTTTAGTAAATTGTTGATCATTTGTGTGCTTAGTTGCAAGTTTTTATGTGGTGTTTATGTTTTTTCAATAATAAACCCCTAGTACTAATCTTTGGTAGGAATTCACATTAAAGGCATACTCTTAGTTCCCTCAAACTCTCCCCACTATATGTTATTGGAGGTATAAATTTAATGAAACTCAATTTACAGTGATATAACTATGGTAGAGTCACTTAGTTTAATGACCATCACATTGATCTCATTTTAGACTTGGAGGCATCCTTTTCTACCTTACCCTTCCCTCTCTTTTGTGTTTATTTAGTGGTTCTGAAGTGTCCCTTTTTCCTTTGTTTTTATAAAAAACACAACACTTAAAGAATTCATAGATGTATTTAAACTATGTGAAGCATAGTTTATTAAACTTCTAGTAGTAATAGTGCATCTCTTAAAGATTATTCATACAAAATCTATTTAAGAAGTCCAATACCCATAGCTGTGTCCTGGGCTGATCCCAAATCAATCCTAAAATGGAGGAGAAAAGTCCATAGTTATTTCCACCTTGCCCTTTTCAAGGAATGACCAATCTCATGGGTATCTCATGGTAAGGATCAGATTGGAGTGAATAATAAATACTACATAATAGATTGATCTGTTGGTTCCTTTAACCCATAGTTATTCTAAGTGTTTTAGGTTAGTCGGGAGGCTACCCAAGAGATACATATATTATTAGATGGATCTTAGGGTGTTACATCACCAAGAGTTTCCTAAGAGGAGTTACAAGAGTGGTAGGTTCTATTTTAGGAGAGAGTTACTCATTTAGATATAATTGGTTAGGTGTCAAGATCACAAGCCCAAGTGGCAAATCTACATGGATAGATGGATGGTCTATGATTAGGGACACATCGCTACAATAGACTATGTAGAGAGGGAAGTCTTAGGATTCTATGGGTATGTAGTACATCTTCCACTGGGGAGACATGATGGACCTCAACTGGAGGATTTTTTTTGTACTATGTATCATTATATATCATGATGTATATAATTTTTTTGAGCCATATACATAGGGATGTGTCTCAATATGACTTGTGGATGTTATTTATTGATGTATTTTCTTTCAGAAACATGTGATTGTGATTTATTATGCATGGGAAAATGTATTATTTATGTTTGATTATTTTTTAGCAGCTATGAGAAAATGTATGGTTAAAAATAATGATAAATGTAAAATGACAAAAAAATTGAAAAATAAAAGAAAGTGTTAAAAATGAATGTAAAACACATTACAAAAAATGAGACATGTAAAACACTATAATAAAATAAATGATAAATTTATATAAAATATGTAGATGAGAAAATAATGGATAATCAATAACACAAACCAAAAAATAATAAATAATCAATGAAAATAGGGAGCAAATCTAAATGAGTGGAAATTTCATATCTAGTGCTTATGCTAGCATGTGATTTAAGAAAGTATGACTATTTCATGACATGAATGATGGAAATAAGATAGTATGAAAAAGTGGTGTAAATAGGTTTATGAGGAAAACTTGGTCCTATCCAAGGTGTTACACTGTAACTAAAAAACTAATCCAAAAGGTGTGATAAGGTGGATATTTGTGAGGAACATTAAACACAGGGGAAAGGATTATACAGTCATTTATAACCTCATGATGGTACCCCACATAGGATGTTCCTATTCACCTACACATACCATTTTGATTAGATTTGGGACAAGTAAATACACTAGGATTTGACCTAAAACTATTTTATCTAAAGATCCAAACTCAAAGAAGGTAAATCAAATAGATTCATTTGACACTTAATGAAATCATGATATTACCAATGAATTTGCTAAACCTAGCAAGAATAACACATAAAACACAATGTCAAGACAAAGGGTTTGAAATCCTCTAAAAAATCAACACAATCCAATATCCTTAACTAGGTCTCTAATTAGAAAGTAATCATATATCTTAATCAAGAAATATAAGTAAGGGTATGGGTTAGAAACATATTTAAAATAGGAAAGGAGCCATGGTAGGGAAATGGGGGCCTATGATACCTAATTTTTATAATTGGAAAGCTTGAATAATCCTATGGCCATACTAAGTTTATGTGTAGAGAAAATTCAAACAAGGAGACGCACATTCATTAACTAACTGATTATACAACTGTTATATATAAAAAGGAAAGAGTTAGGGTTATAAAATATTCACCTTTAATAAGACATGTCTATCCTCAATATCTCCCTTAGAAAATAGTGCTTTGCAAGAGATTCTTGTGGTTGTAAGGATCTCAATGGCTGAATAAAACTCTAGGATAAAATGTCTCCTCGTATTGCATCCAAAATTCCACAAGAAAAATATTTCCCTCCAAGACAAGATCTAAGTAATAACTCCTATAAATATAGACTTAGGGTAGAAGTACGAGTAATAGTAATTGAAAATGAATGTTCTTCTCTATTGGATTGAAATGGTGGCTTGTATTTATAATGATGAGTGAACCTAATCCATTTTGGAGATTTAGCCAATAATATAGATTAGCCTAATTTAGTCCTAAATGGGAAGACTAGCCTCAAGTTAGGTCGATCAGGCTAACTTAGTTGTGAATCATGCACTCAAATGTTTGAAACTACATTGATTTGATCAATGTAGTTGGGATGGCCTGGATAACAATTAGAAATACATCGAATGTGCTAACATAATTGAAAAATATAAGTCTCTATATACTTAGAGAATTCAATATGGAAGGAGATAACTTAGGGGATAAAATATGGGAAAATAATAATGGATATGGGGATAATAAATAAATAACATCTCCTTCAAAGTACCATCAATCTACCCACCCATTTGCCTATGCACCTTTTAAGGCATGCACTAAGATAAATATAAATTGTACAAGTTACTACAAGGGATAAAGTGTTAGTAAATGATAAAGTTTAAATATATTTTATATACACATATTATACGTCACTTACAATAGACATGGTGGGATCATGATCAAAGTTTGTTCCTTATCCCATTTCACACACATGCATCAAACTTACCAATATGCACTTATTGAGCCTCTATTTTTTTTATAATAGTTGGATCCCTTAAGTAGTGTGATAGAGATTCATTTCCCTTAATGACTTTAGGCACTACTTCCCTTTTATAGGTTGAGATGGTTACACCATTTGACCTAGGTGAGATTGACTAGATTTTATTTTTACATTTTAGTTGTATAGTTGAGATTCAATGCCCTTGATGGGATTGGCACTAATACCTTTATACTAGGTTGGGGGCATGATCACCCCCTAACTTACTTCTTTAGGAAGCATTTACACATGACTATTTATAGACTCTAGTCCCCTTTTATCTTTCCATCCTTAATATACAAACAATATTCCAGAGGCATCACCATGCAAAACACAAACATGTGTATTATTTACATGTTATTTCTTTTCTATATAATTTTATTATTGCTAATTTTAAGACTATATGCACTAATTATATTGTAACATGATTTTTGTTGCAAGACAAGAGCTACAAACTTAAGTTGGAGTCACCATATAGATCAAGGTATGTCTACAAACCCAACTATGAGCTTCTTCTAATTTTTCTAATTTTATTTCAGGCACTTATTAGATTGAAAAGGGGGGAAAACACAAATGTATATGCTCATATTTGGTACAAGTTTATTTCCATGTCATCTTTTTGCATAAATTTTTAGATGTATAGACCTTTTGAAAGAGAGTTGAGTACTTAGTGGCATGGTTTTTCCATGTGTTTTATTTAGTTTCATTGATCACTTGGATTTATCTGTTCACTCTCCCATGATCCATTTGGGGTGTTACTGGGATCTGTAAGTGTTGTGGCCTTATTTCTATCTTTTGAGCTGTTAAACACTACCATCAAATTTATGACATTAGCAATCATGTTTCTATCTTGAATTTGATAGTAGTGTCTAGCCTTATCTTCTATGATATTTTTGTACTTTTCACTTTGTGATGATTGTAATTGGTTTGTATAAAATTTTTATGGTAAAATTTCACATGCCACTAGTTCTTAATTCAACTTTGAAAGGATACCTATATATACAAATCTAGGGCATAGTATTTACCATCAATAAAGTCTCTCAATTAGTATACACATTATTTTATTCAAAATATATTGAATCATACCTTTTACTAAGTTTTTAGAGCTAAAGTTTGAAGTATTAAAAATGTCAATTTGCACTTACATTGCTTACACCAAGGGTTGTAATAGTATATAAAACATATAGTTGTATAATCACCATTACACACACACACCCCTAGGAGGGAGAACTACATGTGATTCGGATTCCCTCTTTAGAGTATATAAATATGTAGGCATATATTAGTAATAATATGTATGTTAGGGTTATATCGACTCACATGTTAACACATTTATATTGAGTCACATGTGTGTATAAGACAAGGATATATGGTTTAGCTATTTTAGGTGCATCATGAGTGATTTAGCTACACATTTAGGTATAAATAGTAAACATAGGTACATGCACTAATCCATGAAGAAATTGAGTGGGATATAGTCAAAATATAGAACTATCAAAATCAGGACACTAACATCGATGCTAGTGTCTTATATCTGATGTTAGTGTCCATGTCAGAAAAAAATCAATATAATCTATAATAAACAAAACACATAGTTAAGTTACAAGAATGAAATAGAGCTAGGTAACAATGAAAATACAAAATAGGACAATGAATATGATATGGTATATTATAACCCTTAGTCCCATATTTGATTGGTTGTATTTATTTCATATACTTGAATGCTTTTATTATCAAAATTGTATTGTATTACTTAGATCTATTTTTTTTTGAATTATTGCAATCAAAGTTTTATTTCTATAGGATGTTTGTGTAAGACCCATTTTAGATAAAAAATAACAACTTGAAGACTACATTTTGGCAAAAAAAATCCTTATTTATCTTGGGATTCCAAAGCTTTTACCCTTTGACACCATTCCCATATCCAATAAATATGCACTTTGTAGTCTTAAAGTCAAATTTAGATATTTTTCTTTTGAAAAATGGAAAAAAATTGAAACTAAAAATTCACAATTGTCAAAAGAATGGATTATTACTAGTCCACACTTATTGTAGAGTATTTTCAACAAATGATGATGATGTGGATCATATGTTGACAAGGTAAAATCAATAGCCACAACTTTATCCCAATCATTCTGCTCAAAGTGCACACCACTCAACACACTTTGGGCCTTATCAATCAATACCCCTTTATCCACTCTAGAACTCCATTTTGTTGTGGTGTATATGAAGTTGTATTTTTCCTTTGGATACCACTCTACATAAAAATACATTAAACACATTTGAGCAATATTCATCCCCATTTTTCATGTATAATACTTCAATCCTTTTCTCAATCTAATTCTTGACAAGGGATTTAAATACCTTAAATTTTTTGATAACTTCTAATTTATTTTTAAAAATGTATATTAAGATATTGCAAGAGAATTAATTTATGGACACAAAATAAAAAATTGTTCAGTTATGGGGCATCTACTGGTTAAAACACATCAATATAGATAACCTACAAGATTCCACTTGCCTGCATAACATTTGTGGCTAATTTCACTGAATCTACTTTCCATTGACATAATGTTCATAAAATTCTAAGTCCAAGGGACAATTTTCCATCCCTTTCACTATATATTTAGTCTACATCATGCGTAAACACTTTTCACCAATAAGACCCAACCTCTACAAAAAACACATAATCTTATCCATAAGAAGTAATACATAATTCATGAATCAACTTTAGCCTTAGGAATATAAAAGTTTTGACATGATTTTATTACTACACTCACATCAAGACTGAAGAGAGTAATAGTGTGTACACCTTTTGCCAACATCATAGATCTGTGCCCCATATTTCACCCACCTCCCTCATTAAAACCTAGATACTGACATCATTCATTTTTATCATAGAGATTAGATTCCTTGTAAGGCTAAGAATGTACAAAAAACTGGGCAGAGTCTTGAACCTTCCATATTTGAACTTCAACTTCACTCTTCCTCTATGTACTACCCTATAGGTCAAGTTATCTCCTAGAAAGACATCACCACCATAATAATCTTCATATTTTTAGAACCACTCCGTCATATGATTCATAAGATATAAGACATTAGAATCAATCAACCATGAATCATTACATGCATGTGAACTTGAGGTTGTGATATATACATTTCCATGTTTGTCATTGAAGACCTTTTATCTTAAGGATTTTGCAACATCTAGTGGTTTTTCCTCTTTCACATTTATCTCTCTACATTCTTTCTTGAAATGCCCTAACTTGTACAGTTTCAACACTTATTCAAAGATCTATTTGGAATCCTAAATCTACATTTAGACTTAAAGTGCTTATCCTTACTATTTTGCTTTCTTTTTTATTGAAAGGGTCCTTGCATAGATATGGCATCCTTTGTCTAATATATTTACACAAACTTGCACCTCATCTCCTTTGATAGCATAGATGAAATTACATCTTCTACTTTTAACTTTGATTTATTTCTATTGATATTTGTAGACACCCAATTCCAACGATGATTGGCTTCCAACCAGACTTCAAACTGATTTCTACAAAACACTTTAAGTCTAAGAATCATTGAATGTATCAATTTTGGTTGTGCATCATTCTTTAATACTTATAATCATGTTGAGGCATCCTTATTTGGGATAATAGCCCGTATGCAATAATAACCTCTCACAGATTCATTTTTAATCACCTTATGACATAACAACTATCTATTTGGCCTATGGACCCATTAAGTGGGGCACTTAATCAAATCTTAAAAGAGAAAAAATTCTAATCAAAATGAATTAACAAATTAAACAAGATTAAATGCTTAGTTGAATTATTTATTTTCAATTAGTGAATATCTAAAAATATAAATTCTAAAATTCAAAATATCAAGACTTTTCATCATTGCCTTTATGAGTTGTCAAGCTCTTCCAAAATACCTTAAAATATCTAATTTGAGAGACATGACTAGTAATAAAAAACCATAATTATATGACAACTTTTAACTCAATTAAAGTTAGTCTCAACTTACCTAGGGTTAGTTTGAATCCATTTTATGTTTAAACTCAACCTTAACTCACTTTGGATGAGAGTTAACTTTTGAGGCTGTAAATACAAGGCCATACCTATTCATTTCTAAGCTTGGATATTGTAGAGTTATTATGTATAATTTACCCCATAAGCCTCATGCAAGTAATGTTATCATGCCAAAATCATAAGCCAAACAACTAAGCCAAGGTGCCAAAAAAAGGTGAATCCAACAAAGCTCCATTGATGAATATTTCTTGATGCACAAACTAAGCAAGCCATTTCAACAAGTCATTTAGAGTTCCAAGGAAGGTTAAAAAATGTTTTCTTTTATGTTTTAGTTATGTTTTCATATGCATACTTGTTACCTATGATCTTCCTAGTGTCTAGGCTAGATGTGTTAGAATTTTAGTGTGTTATTGTGATTTGTTTTATTGGAATAACACTATACTAACCTTCCCTCTATTGTAATATTTTTTCACATCATAGTACATCTAGTGGGACTGATGATCCAGTATGGACAAGAAGAATAATATGCTTATTTTATTTTTTATAATGGATGCACAAAAATCTTCAAGTTTCAAGTTTTAGTTTCATTTTTTATGTCTTTTTATTTTAATCAAGTCATAAGTTACATGGGTCAATGTTGATTTTTTATATCGACAGGGATCAACATTGATTTTATAGATTGACAAGGATCAACACTAATTTTTTATATTAATGTTGATTACAAGAATCAACCATGATCTCTATGTGAAAAATAGAATACAACAGGGAACATGGATACAATAGTTTTACTTAATTTTTCTTACCTTCATTCTATGTTTGATAATCTATAGGTTATTTGTATAACTTATTTCTTGTAGAATGTGTGAGATGATTGCATTTTAAACTTCATTTATTAATTGTTTTCTATCAAAAAATACTTTATCTTTTTATGTTTTATAGGAAGCATTGACGATCTGCTTAATTGATGTTGATTTTTGTGAATCAACATTGATATTTGTGGATTGATGATGATCAATATTTTTGATAAAAAAATCAGAAACCCAAGAGCTAACTTTAAAATGTTGTTTTCTTACTTGATTTTGGGCTTCTAAGTAGGAAAAATCTCTAGCAATTTGTAGGTTTTGAGGTGGGAAGAGTTAAGTTTAAGCATGATTAAATCTTACACACATTGTATTTGGTGCTTAAAATATACTTAGTTGTTTTTATCTTTTAGTTATTTTTGAAGTTTTTACAATTAGCTCAAACTTCATTACACACTCATAAGAGTTTTCATTTTTATGCTTGTTTGTTGATGTATTTGTTTAGTAAAATGGGTACTGTGTATATGTTCTCCCCCCATCCCCTTTAGGTAACTTGGGTGATAAAAAATGCTCATTCTTTACATTTGTCGATTTGATCCAAAAGCATGGAAGGAAGGTCGCTAAGGCCCTCCCCAAAATTTATATAATTTGGATGACCCCAAAATAACCCTAAATTCCTTCGACTTATCTTTATTTCATGCATTTTGTCTTGTGGGTGGGAGTTTATCAACTCCTCACAGGTTCTCTAGGGAAATGTTGACTCAAGGATTTATCTCCCGACATCATTTCAACCCCATTCCATGGTAGGGTATATAAATTGAAGGTGACCCATTGGGATGCTTGTTTTGAGTGGTTAAAATAAGATCTGCTAGTAGTACTTAGCCTCCAAACATAGGGGCAACTTAGACATCACACTAAATTGAGTAATTAACAGATGTAGTGGTTATGAAAATGATTAGATAGTTTAACAAGAAGTCAGTTGATGTAGATCTAAATAATGTGATTGTGCCCTAGTTTTTGCCACACATATGGGAACACTTAAAAATGAGTGAAAATTGATAGTTTAGACAACCCCACTTATCACCAACATACTATTGATGTAGGGTGAGTAACTCAAAGTTCTATGTCACCGTATGAACTCTTGGGAGAAGTGGGGGCCTAAAAACCCAACTTTTCATTCACTTTTAATTTTTGGATTAACAACTTAAAATCCTCTCAAGAGAAAATATAGACATAATTTGACATTACAATGCAACCTTATCAATTTTAGGATTTAGGATGTTACACTTAGGTTTTTTTTTTATCATTTTATCCTTTTTACTTACATGGTCTTGAGTCAAAACTATTTGTTTATCATACCACATGTAAAATGAGTCTTGTTTACACATTACTCCTTTTTTTTGAAGAGGAATTATTCCATCCATTTAACATTACACCTTTACCATAGTAGTTTCTCAAACCTTTGTGTGTATGTCACTTGTTTGAATGGAGTGTTATTACACTACCCATTTCATTCCAATCTTTATGCCTTAAAGTCTTGAAACAAATGATTTTCCATATATTTAGAGAATCATAGAATCACTACATTATTCAAATTAATTTAAAGACTTATTTCTTTGTGTCAAATTATAATTTTTAACCATGTGTGCCCTTTGGATCTATGCCTAGTACCATCATGCTGTTCATTCTTGTCTAGCTTGTCTATTTTAAAGAAGCCTAGTCATCTAGGTTAAATTTAAAATTAGTCATGACAAGTTCAGATCCAAACATTGATTTATTTGTGCCTATGCTTTGTGTAATTTTGGCCTAAACATTGATATTTTACTTTTGGATTGTGAAACTTAGATTAGTTTCTTTCTTGACTTTAAAACTATTTGTGTGCCTAGATTTGGGGAAGAGCTCTTTCTTCCATGTGCCTAATGTTCCATGTCTTTTGCCAAATGATCAAGTGTGTATTAAAATTTAAATGCCTAGTTTATGTCAATTTTTTAAATTTGTTAGATTAAATCTCTTGCTTTTTAGACCTTATTTTTTTAAAGTCTAGCTTTTGTGCCTTATTCCCAAAAGACCTAGAAATACCCATTTTGAGCCTAGATTTTGTGCCTTGTTTTCCAAAAGACCTATTACCCTTATTTTTTTAGATGTAGATTAGACTTGTTTGAAACACTCTTTAACTAAGTTTGGCATTCCAATTTTTATTCATCCACTTGACCCTTTGTGTCAGAAATTTGACGTTTGATATTTGACGTTAGACTATTTTATCCCAAGCTTTAGCACTGACCATTTTGGAGATACAACTCCATTCCTTTGACCAAGTTAAACCAAGTTTGGACCATCTGTGTTTTAGACCTTTATTTTTTAGAGTTTATATAACTCTAGACTTTTTTTATGAAACATTCATCATTGATTTGAATATGTCTCATTACACTAGTGACGAATCCATGTATAATCCAGGTTATGATAATGTGGTCACACAAGATGAATTTATTCAAGACCCTTATGGTGATGATGTAGTTTGTGAGATGGATCCCTATCCTCCTTACAATATTTAATATGGGGAACAAAACCAATATCCTTTAGCCCACTATTTAATTAACATGCCTCCATTTTTAGAGCAAGACCAGGAACAAACTATGCAGTACCTTGCTAGCATACCATCGATTGTAGAGAAAGTTCAACAACAATTATATTACATTACTATGCTATCAACATATGATCCTTATGTTTTTGATCTATACTTATTTGAAAATAAAGATGAAGTTTTAGTTAGAGCCATGGAGTTAGGGGCCAAGTTTCTAGCAGACTTCAAGCATAATTTTTTTTTAGTCTAGTAAGAGTGATTCTCAACATGTCTTATAATCAAACCATTGAAAAAGCCTCTTCTAGTAATCCTCAAGTGCCTATGTTGATGTCGTATCAAGACCCAAATATGGTTGTCAAAGGAAAGGGCCTCATGGAGGACCACTTTATATAAATGTAACAAGCATATCAAACCTATTTAAATCTAGCACACAACTTTAATAACATGGCCATGCCAAATGCTCCACTCATAGAGTTAGCTCCTTCAAAATGTGTATTAATTGAATTGATAGGCTAATTTTTTTTGAGTATATACCCATTTGCACAAAACACTTTAATTAGAGATATGTTCAATGTCCCATCCATCAAAGAAGTGACTATTATTTATACATAGAATAATATGCCAAACATGTTAGATAACATTCAAGTGTCTTCCAATCTAGGCCAAAGTAGTTTAGCTATACCAAAAACTAGTACATAACAAGATCTTTTAGTTAATACCATGAGTGGTTCAAAATAGCAGGGGGTAGTAACTCCTACATCCTAACCATGATAAGTTACCTCTAATCCTCAACTAGTTACTTCTTCAAGAATACAATCATAGGGATTAAGTAATCAAATGTTGACTAATGCTTTGCCTCAACAAAATATGATGAATGGTACTCCACCTCAACAGGGGATGAATAACATTCTATAACAATAGGAATAGTCTAGTATACTATCAAAATAGAGGTAAAATATTCTACCACCTCAATAAGGGGTAATAAATGTTCCACCTCATCAGGTAGTGACAAGTATACCTCAACATTCATAGATCAATATGCCTTTACAATTGCAATTATTGTTTAATCAACAATGTATGTCCATTGGTCAAAGATAAATGGTGAATATACAACATACATCTAATTCACAATAGGTGTTCATGAAATCAAGAGATACCACTATCCCATAAGTACCAATAAAGTAACATTTGCCTTTTGTTTAAAATGTGTCACATATCCAATGATAGGGCTTTGGTTTGTAAAAAGTTCCCCTTATTCAACCAAGTTTGACTAGTCGATAAAAAGTCACTCCTCAACCTCAATAGACACAATAATTTATCCAAAGCCATATCCTTCCATCATAGCCATAATTACCTCAAAATTAGGCCTATATATCAAATCTAAATGAGAATATTGCATTGCAATGCATGCAATTACAAAAAATGCATCCTAATCCATGGATGCATATCCCTGGTTAGTTTACTCAAACCAACATTACACAACAAATAATTCCTCTATTTTACCTTGGTTAAGGTAATCCATCTTTGGCCACCCAACCTCCACCTCAAACCAATGTATCATCTAGTTTCTTGGTACAAGAACTGTAACAAATGAAGGATGTAATTACCATTATCTAAGTAGATAAACAAACTAAAAAGTTCAAGTTAGATGATGTGTGTTCATACCCATTCAACATGGAGTATATTTAGATACCATTTCTTCCATGGTAAAAACAACCTAAATTTGATAAATATAAGGGTAAAAGAGATTTTAAGGCCCATTTGACATAATTTTTTATTGCTTTCCAGTTAGTGGCTTACAACATCATTTATCTCCTTTTATTTCCTCAAAATCTAGAAAGATAGGCTTTGGAATGGTTCCTAAAATTTTCAAATAATTCCATATATAATTTTGATGGCCTTTTAGATAAATTTATGTAGCATTTATCCTATAATCTAAAACATGAGTTTCATTGGTAGATTTAACTCAGTCCAAGTAGAAAGTTGGTAAAAGCTTTTGAAGCTATCTACAAAGATGGATGCTACTTGCTAGTCATTTCACCCAAAACTTACCAGATAAACAATTGACCATAGTGTTTACTAAAAATTTGTACAATGAGATATCCTATCATCTAAAACTCTAGTGTATACATACCTTCAAAGAGATCATCTCAAAAGGCTTAGTGATTTAATAATCTTTTATTAACAAATGGATTATTAAGTTAACCTCATTGAATCAAAATTAGAACTAAAATCAAAACCAAAACCAAGTCCAAGCACAAGCATCAACACTATCTTAGGCTAGTAATTATGAAAAATCCAAGTAGTTTAATCACAAAAAGAATGTTGTTGAAAATGGAGTAACTGAGTCACGTCATGTCCAAATAGTGCGAACACCATTTTATAAAATAATGCCACAAATGCACCTTACTCCTCATGAACAACCCATTTAACAAGTACAACCTTCATAGAAACCACTACATTTACAAACCCTCCTCTAAGAAGAAATGATCCTACTCATTGAGTTTTTAGTGTTCTTGGAGAACCTATACAAATTGTGTTTCACAAGATAGCTACAACTAACATGATTAGGTGGCCAATTCTGAATCATTATCTTAAGGGTATTATGTATCTAGACTGGTATAAAGAGAATTAGTTCAATGAATACCATCATATTCATCGACATAATGTATGCTATTTTGTGCAAATCAAACACCTCATTAAAAATACATTAAAAAATAGAGAGATTACATTAGATAATAGGGCATCTACATCCAATCAAAACTTGGGTATTTACCAAAACCCTTTTCTACAACATAATAATAACAATCAACAACAACCACAACAAAATATATAACAACAACAACAACAAAAACAATAATAATAGTTGTGACAATAACAATAATACCAACAACAATAACAATGTTAACCAAATAGAAAGAACCAAGGACAAACTAATTCCAATACCCAAAAAACTTACCATGTAGTTGCACATGATTACACTAAAGTTATAGGGCATATTATGGGAGGTCACGTGTCCACCATCACCATTAATCCAGGACTAAGTGTTAATAGAATAGAATTATTGCTAACCAATTCTAATCAACCCATCTATGCTAGTGATAATTCCTTGACCCTGAGACCATAAATAGATGTACCGTCAACCAAATATCACTATTTTGGGATCTTATATATATAAATCATCATTACTTTATGACCATAAATAAGTGCACTACTAATTGAGACTTATCTTATCTAGTCTCCCACCACCATTATTTTCAATCAATAATGGCTTTGTACCTAATCCCTATTATGCAATCACAACTTGACGGTCAAAGATTACCATTCCTAACCCACAACCACCTTTCGTGAATCCCATCCAACCCATTATCCTGTCTAGGAAAAAGCTATATACCATTATGAAGGAAAAGACATTCAATATTATGAAATAACTTTAGAAGACACCCATGTAAATATCCATTCTAAATTTATTATGTATGTCTACCATCCACAAGAACATCCTAACAAAGTTTCTAGGCTAATCCCAAGTTCCAAATGACATAACCCTCAAAAAATTTCAATCTTTGGTTGGACATATAGCCCTAAGCCAACAATTGACCTTAGACCAAAGTGATATGTCATCCTTTGGCCCTCTCTATAACAATCCATTATACATTAAAGTTATCATTGTATGACACAAACTCAAATGTGTCCTCATAGATAATGGATCAAGCTTGAATATTATGTCTTTGAAGCTCATCAAACATCTTAGATATATAAAAATTGATATACTACAAAAAATGATCACTATCAAAGATTACGACAATGAAGAGTAGGAATCACAAGGCACTATCAACTTACCATTTATCATTGGGCCCTTGACCCATGATTCACTCTACCATGTGTTAGACCTAAACCTATTATATACTTTGCTCTTAGATATACCTTAGATACATGAGATTTGTGCAATCCCATCAAAATTGCACTAATGTCTCAAGTTCTCTAACTCAAGCATAGAGGCCACTATTAACGAAGATTTATAACCTTATGACCATTACAAACATTTAGAGGTCAAGTATGAAAGTTAAAATTACCACTTTGGCCTAGATCTAGTCCCCAAAAGGGAAAAAGGCAAATAAATACTTATTGAGTTACTAGAAGCCAATTACATAGACTTGAATAGTCTCAATTCATCTTCACATATGACTCCACTTGAAATGTCTAATAATTTTACTATCTCAACCAATGGCCCAATATAATATTTGACTCATGACACATTTCACATTTACAAGATTCCACAAAACTCCAAGTCCTATGAAAGACCTAAATCCAAGCCACCTTACGTAGAATGGAAATAAAAGGGAAAGGGTAAAATTCATACTCCACCTCTTTTACATCCTAATTCCTCATCAGGTAAATTTGATAGATTATCAATGGATATCTACAACTAATAATTTAGATTTGATTATATTTTTGATTAAACTTGAGATTTATGCTATTATGGGATAGTAGAATGTTATTTAGTTAGATGATAGTACATGATTACTTCCTATGAGTTGGATTAATGCATGCATTTATATTTTGAGTGTATTAATGTATTATTTTAGTTATGGTATTGTTTTATGATTATCATATGATATAATATAGTTACCTGTGTATTGTGAGATAGATGTCAAAGAATTCATCCCTCGAGTGTGCCAGAAGGAGAGTATCATCAAAAAGGGTGATATAGATGGAGATATTGAAGGTCTACAAAGAGCTGAAAATACCTTACACAGAGTAGATAGTCATGGTAGAAATGCATTTAAAAATGATTACTTTTGATGCTTGCTTGAAGTATTAATTTTTATGATTTTTTGAGTAGATAAAATTATAGAAGCAAATTCTCTTGTGTGTTTAGCATGATGTGTCATTAATACACGTAGAGATAAATTTAAAAAAAGAGTAAAATTTAATACGAGTTATTATTTTTATGATTTTATCATTAAAATTGCTAAAGTGTAATTAAATGTTAAATTGGTTTAATAAGTATTTAGAGTTTTATATTAAAATATTAAAAAAAAGGGAATTGATTTTAAATAAAAATGTAAAAAACATTAAAATTAGAAAAAAATAGAAATAAATTAAAAAAATAGAAAAAATAAGAAAAGAATTAAAGGTCTTAAAATTAACAAAAATAAAAAGAAAATTAAAAAAAAAATCTAAAAAAAGAATTTAGCATCTATTTCCTATTTAAGAGAAAAATAAAAGAGAATTTGCATCGTTTGTGTATTGGAGAAGAAAGAAAAAAAGGCGCAATGCTGAGGAGAAGAAACACAAAAGATCAATAGACAAATTTTGTTTATAGGTGATGTCTTTAAATTCATGTTTTATTGATTTTGGTTATGAGAGATATATGCTTTTTAAATTATGGATAATAATATTAAACCCAAATAATAAAATACATTATTAAATTAGTTTAATTAATAATTATCAGAATTGAATTGAGTTTATACTGATTAGATATGCGCCATACTATAGAAAATACCAACTATTTTAGTAAAATGTCCTATAACCAACAATATATATATATATATATATATATATATATATATATATATATATATATATATATATATATAAATAAAATGAACTGTTGAATAGTTTTTTGTAGTTCAACATCATCGTATAGGAAAGATAGACTATATCTTGGATCTAAAATTATAAATTATAATATGTAAACATTGATTCGGTGTATAAGATAATATTATATTCAACAAAGTAACTTATTCAACTAGGCATCATATATACATATATTATAACCTATATAGATCTCAGATAATTGTTTCCCCATAGATTATACAACTAGTTAAGCTTTTAAAGCATATTACATATTTAATCCCAATAATAAGTGTGCAGGTGTTTGGGCAATGCACGACGATTGAAGCATTTGTAGACTCAAAAATAAAAATAAAAAATTGAGTATTATTTATGATACATACCAATATATGACTTGATATAATAGAAATATATTTTAAGTGTACGACCTACTTAACCCATAAATAATAAATATTTATTCAGGGCATCGATCTATTATTTTGCTTCAACCAATTTAGTATTTTAAATAATTAATATACTCTATCCCTTATATTAAAAGGGCATATGGCATTAAAATGACTTGGGATATATGACTATAACCATATATATTATTTTGACCTATATAAATACCATACTATTGAAAATCTACTTAGACATATGCCAACCAAGCATATAGATTTAGTTGGCATCTAAATTACTTGGGTTTTTCAAGGAGAATGCACCAATTAAAGTGTTGCCTTATTGCATGGTAGACTATATGTTTTAGAGTAGAATACATTTTCTAGGGCATCAATTTCCTTTTCAATATTCTAAGAAAATCTAATATATTAATATGATTTTATATTGTATAAGACCTGGATATTTCTATAGGACATCAATCTACTCTTGAAATGGGCATTGGGGTTAAATTAATGAATACAATTAAATTTTAGTTAGAGGCATCATTTGGGCATTGATTTTTGTGTTTGCTAATAATTTTTTTTTAATTAGTTTGACACCAACTTAACTCTTTCTAAATACCTTATGTATAGATACTTTTTTTTATAAGTAAGTCAAGGAAGATTGGAAGAAGTTTAAACTTTATTATTACACTAGTCGAATGCATGAAACAAAGATATAATAAAAATGGTCTGCATGGAAACTTTGTAAGATTTTCTTAGTAATTATAGTTGTGGCTAAAAATAGAATGCTATTCTATAAACTTTTAATATTGACTAAAAGTTAGCCAAATATAATTAGTTAACTAAGCTTTCCTTCCATTTAACATTATTATTTAATCTTGGGGTATAAATCTCGAGCGTAGATAACCATACCTCCTATATGGGCATCAGTCAATGCCAATAGAAAGGTTATTAGAGAAAATTTATAATTATCTATCCTTGTAGTGGGACTCGGATGGGATTTGTATCTTAATTTATATAGTGAATTAAATCAGGGTTTTATTATAAACTTTCCAATTTTGTGATAGATGTCTCTTAAAACCTCAACTGACATTAGTTTTGTAATTGCTCGATGGGAATGAATCTTAAATGGGTAATTATAATATGAGAGTAGTGATACAAAAACAAATTATTAGTCATTATTGTATAAATAACTATATAAAGTGTGAATGAAGTTGAATAGGTAAAATATAACTTCCTTTTTTTATGGGTCAAAACTAACAAAACTTTAAGATTTATTGGTATATGAAAACCCATCACATAGAATGTGACATTGTATTAAGTTATGATTATTTACATAATTAGAACCATGGGGGTAGATTTTTTTAGTTAATATTCTAGAGAGAAATATTAATGAAAAATTGAAAAGATTGATTAAAGATAGTGAATGATTACTTGTAAAACCTCAAATATAAATGAGTTGTGAAATTGGATCATTTATATTTTGAGAAACAAAGTTCTGATTTTTATAGCTGTTGTAAGCAAAGTGTGTTCCATGTATTTATAAATACTTCATTATTTGATTTCTATACTTAGTAGTTATGATTAAAACATTAAACCATGGTTTAAAAATTATCTAGCATTAAAATACTTACAGATGATGCACATTAAGATGTGTAAGTGCTAGTATATAGGGATTATCCTATATTTCATGAAATAATTTAAATAAGTCATTAAGTTACATAAGAATCATGGACTATAACCCTTGGAATAGTCTCTTAGAAGCAATGAGTCATTATAATGAAAAATCATAATAAATTTATGAATTATCTAACTCATTACTAATAATATGAATGACTATTAGTCATATATATTCAGTATGAAATACTTGTATGCATTACTTACTAATTGTGTGTTAATATATATAAATATCTAACAATATTTAGTGCATAATAGTGCATCGTGATGCATGTTTATATGTTGTGACACTTTGGTATACTTTTATGTAGTTTAATATAAGGTATACCTGAGTGGTATAATTTTTTATTATATGTTTGTTATTATCTGCATGTATCGATTGAGTTTCGAAAATCATAAGTTTGGATTATGTGTTGTTATGAAGTTGAGAAGCTATGATAGTATGAAATATCATAAAGTACTATAATATAAAAATATGTTGTACCCAAGTGGTACATACTATAATTAATATGCCTGAACTCATATTTACATTTGATTGTTTTACTATATATCTATTGGTTATTATTGTAGATAGTGTATAATTTTATAGTTAGAAAGACTTGTGTATATGTGCATGTAAATTTTGAGAGTTTAAAAAATGTCGTGTTGGTATGTTATTATGTTCCATAAGAATGATGACCTTCTTTGTTATATATATATTTATTTGTGTAAGGCTTATGTCTCTATGTATTTAAGACTACTTTATATGATTAATTATGAAAAACTGGTAGTTAAGTCTTATAATACTATATAATGGTAAAATGGGTTATCATAAAGAGTAGTATGTTTGAAAATTAATTATGATAGTAAAAATATACAGTTACATGTGAATTTACTTGAGTGGTATATTTTTAATCATTATTTTTAGTATGAGATAAAATATAATGAAAGATTCATGTATATGTTTGATAGATTAAATGTATGCTATTATTACTTTTTTGTATAACGTGTCATATGATAAATTTACTAGTAGGATGTAAGTTGATGAATTTTATGATTAAATTATATTTGATCAGTCTATATTGATGATTTAGAGTAAGGAGTGAGATGGACTTCAACAATATTAGATGAAGGCAGTCCGATCAAGTGGTGTGTATGAAATTGATTGATCTATAGATCGTTATTATTTATTATTTTTAAAACTTTGAGTTAAAGTATGTTTAATAATATATTATCATTTCATGATTGTGATTCAGATATTTATATGATATATTGCAATAAAATGAATTTCTATGATACATGACATGTTTAGTTTAGAATCATATAACATATGAGTACTTTATTATCTCTCTAGATTCTTGTGTCATCACTATCTACTTATACATGAAGGTAGGGACAATCCCTGATGGGAGATTATGTAGGAGATCATTGATCTATGATTGATATAGAAAATCATTTGGATGATGCTCTTCCTCCCTACAATAGTAATACTTATCGAGATGACACTTGAGATTACCATAGATATTGAAGAGTCTAGAGAAATCATGCTCTAAAGAGCCATGTATATATATACATTGTATTGTATTTATCATTGAATATTGTCATGAAGAGTTATAATTATTTATTATTGTAAATCAACAATGGTGGCTGTAGACTTATTTCAGTTGTAGTTGAGTTAATGTAATTATTTTTTGTATTCGCATTATGACGTGTACTCATGATATTAAAGATTAATATTATGTTATGTATTATGATTGTTGTTATTATCACCTTGTGTATTCCTTATGGTCTTTATATATTCTTGTGGTGTAATCTATATTTGGTATGTGTTAAATTAAAAAAAAAAATTATGTATTTTTTATATCTAATTCAATAGGGTTATTAAATGTGATAGCAAAGCTATGGCTCAAACTCTAGGATCTAATGAGTTCATTAGCATTTTCATATTTTTGAGTCTAGTGACATGAAGTTTTAAAGTAATATTTAGACTTATGGTGTCTTAGTGTGAAACCATGTTACAACATGATTAAAGTTTTGTGACATTCATAAAATATGTGTGAAATATTGAATGTGTACTTTTAAAAGAACTCATACCCCTTTGAGTTGTTTAGGAGATCAATTTATCAAGTGTCCCAATAGTGATGGTTGTATTTGAGGCTTAGGTAGATGGGTATATAACATAGTTCATGAGTTATGAACAAAATCTTTCTACCATAGTTTGATCACTTAGATCAAATAACTTGAGTATGATTACTTCCTTTTTGATTATCAAGTCATCTTTGTCTTTGAATTTTGTGAGTCTTTAATAAGCTCAAGATGCTTATCTTTTAAAATTTACGTACTTTAGTTTTATGTCTATATTCATAAATCTTAGGAGTGTAAAATCTTATAGACCATGTTTATTTTAGTACCACTGAGGATGGTGGAAATATTCTTAGTAGAGTGTTGTTGTATTGCTTGATAATTCCTTTGTGTTAAGAATTTGTTCATAAAAATTTCACTCTAAAGATATGTGGTTTAAGAAGTTTCATCTCTATTAGTTAGTTTAGAGGTGATTTTTTTTATTATCTCATTCTCTTTTAACATTATTATGATGATGTTGATTTAGTATTCTCTTAAATGGGAATTGTTTATGAATATTGTCTAACTATACTTCCTTGAAATTTGTGGGAGAATGTTTTATACTCTTGGTGAGAGAGAAGTTTTATGATTGGATGGATGCATACATATTTATGGCTGGCATATCTCTCTTTCGATTGTGAAAATAAATTGATATACCATACAAGATTTGGTAAGTAGGTAGTGTTTAGGCAACATTGAGTTACGATATTTTCTTTTCACCTTAGGAGGGTAAGTAAGATTTTTTGAAATGATAGCTTTCTACTTTACCAAACTTATGATTACAGACCACGTGGAGTGGAAAAATTATATATTAAATTATAGATTAAGAACTATAAGTTTATTTTGAATATGTATTATTATTTACCCTTGATTGGATTGATATTGTTCTCTTTGACTTAATGCATGCAATTTTGAAGAGATATTTTTATATCTTTCTCTAGAAGTGAGTAGGGTATAGGAGGTGCAAATATTTTACCAATATAGGGGTTGGATTAAAATTTTAACTTATTTTGTGCTAGTTGAGCAAGCAAGGAGATATTCTTGGCCTAGGTATGTTATGTTAATAACATTATTTACTCTTAATCATGAACATAATAGAATAAGTTAAGCAGAAAAATATGATACTAGTATGTTTAACTAGTAGTAACTTAAATACAATTACAGATTAATTGTATAATCTCTTTTGTATGTATGATGATACCTCTAGAAACATTTAACATGTCAAAATATTTTCTATGATTTATTAGTATGGATTATCTATTGAACCTTGTACACTTTTTAGAGATCATTAGGTTGTGGAGACCCGAGTGAAGAGTGGTGAATTAAAAATGTGAGTTTTAAATGATATGATAATATTCTACTTAGTCTCACATTAACTCAGTTGTTACTGAGTTAGATCCGATAAACGCACTTGTCAAATTCAAAATTTGACAGGTAGAACTTGTCAAATTCAGTCGTATAGCCATACACATGTATACTATGAATGGGTATTCCATGATTTAGTATAGATTGAAAATATAATATTTTTAGTTCTAATTCATTATCATACTTGTTAGAATCTATGTAGATTAGTGATAGTATTGACATGTTATATATATTTGAAGCTAAATAGAAGTAACGATAGTATTCACTTATACATATTATTTTTGTCAGATTTCCTAAATACTTTTCTTCAAAATGAGAAAAATATTCTTTAAGTTAAGGATATTTTTTGAGGGCTGAAAGATTTTATGGAACTCTTTTTGATCATTTATTTATCTTACATGTTAATCTTGTGTAGTTTTATGAAGTTAGTGAAACTTTCACCAAGACATATGGGACCCTTTAAGGTAATAGAAGTGGTTAGTCTTATAATATATAGACTTGTCTTAATAATTTTGGACTCTGAGGTGGTCATGATATAATTAATCAGAGTAAGCAATACTCTCAAACTTTGTTTGTATAAAAAGAAAATGTTATTGAATAGGGTCTTGTAGGACCAATACATCAAGAGTAATGCAACTTAAAAGAACTATGGTGAGTTCTATAAATAATTTTCTATTTATTTTCTTAATTTGATATTGTATACCATGTTAGTGCTTTGTTAAATAATGTTTTAATTCAGAACTTATGTTTGAATAAGAGTTATTGAGGATGATGACTAGCTTTAAGGGAGAATGATGTTACTTCTTGATTTCTCACCAAGCAAATTTGATATATTATCTATAGATATCTCTAGCTAATAATTTAAATTTGGTTATATTTTTAATTAAGCTTAATATTTATGCTATTATGAGATAGTATAATTTTTATTAATTTGTTAATGACACATGATTACTTACTATGAGTTGGATTAATACATGTATTTACATTTTAAACGTATTAATGTATTGTTTCAGTTATGGTATTGATTTATGATTATCATATGATATAATCTAATTATCTATGTGTTGTGAGATGGATGTAAGAGAATTCATCTCTTAAACATTTTAGAGGAAGAGCATCATTAAAGAAGGTGATGTAGATGGAGATGTTGAATATCTACAGAGAGCTGGAGAAACCCTACACACACAGTAGATAATCATGGTAGAAATATATTTAAAAATGATTATTTTTGATACTTGATTGAAGTATTGATTTCTATGATTTATTGAGTAGGTACAATTATAAAATCAAATTCCCTATATGTGTTTAATATGATGTGTCATCAATACATGTAGAGGCAAATTTGAAAAAAGGATAAAATTTAATACAATTTATTATTTATGATTTTACCATTAAAATTCTTAAAGTATAATTAAATATTAAATTGATTTACTATGAAATTAAAATATAAAAAAGGGGAGTTTTTTTAAAAATTAAAAAGAAAAGACATTGAAATTAGAAAAAAGAGAAATAAATTAAAAATCTAGAAAAAAATAAGAAAAGCATTAAAGGTCTTAAACTTAGTAAAAATAAAAAGATACAAAAAGAAAACAAAAACAAAAATTTAGAAAAAGAATTTAGTATCTATTTTTTATTTTCTATTTAAGAGAAAGAATGAAAGATAATTTATATACTTTGTGCATTGGAGAAGAAAGAAAAAAAGACATAGCACTGAAGAGAAAAAATACAGAAGATCAATAGACAAATTTTATCAGTAGGTGATGTGTTTAAATTTATGTTTTATTGATTTTGATTGTGAGAGAGATAATATTTTTAAACTATGAATAATAATATTATACCCAAACAATAGAAGACATTATTAAACTAGTTTGATTGATAATTATCAAGAATTGAACTGAGGTTTATACTGATTAGATATGCACCATACTATGAAAAATGCTAATTATTTTAGTAAAACATATTATAACTAGCAATATATATTATGAACTGTTGAAATAGTTTGTCATAGTTTAGCACCACTGTATAAGAAAGATAGACTATATATTGGATCTAAAATTATAAATTATAATCTGTAAACATTGATTCAATGTATGACACAATATTATATTCAACCAAATAACTTACTCAACTAGACATCATATATACATATATTATAACCTATATATTTTTTAGATAGGCATTGTCCTATAGATTATACAACTAGTTAAGCATTTAAAGCATATTACATATTTAATCCTAGAAATAAGTGTGTAGGTGTTTGGGCATCATATGACAATTGAGGGCTTTGTAGACTAAAAAAAAACTTTGAGTATTATTTTTGATACATAACAATATACGACGTAATATAATAAAAATATATTTTAAGTGTACGATCTACTTAACCCATAAATAATAAATATTTATTTAGGGTGTCGATCTATTATTTTAATTCAGTCAGTTTAGTATTTTAAATAATTAATAAAACTCTGCTCCTTATATTAAAAAGACATATGGGATTAAAAGGACTTGGAGTGTATGACTATAAACTATATATATTATTTCAACCTATATAAATACCATACTATTGAAAATCTACTTAAACATATCCTTTTCAAGCATATAGATTTAGTTGGCATCTAAATTACTTAGGTTTTGCAAGGAGAATGCACCAATTAAGGCATTGCCTTACTATAGGATAAACTATATGTTTTAGAGTAGAATATATTTTGTAGGGAATTAAGTTCCCTTTCAATCTATATATATATATATATATATATATATATATATATATATATATATATATATATATATTAATTTGATTTTATATTGTATTAGAATTGGATATTTCTGTAAGGTGTCGATCTGCTCTTAAAATGGGCATTGAAGTTAAATTAATGAATAAAATTAAATTTTAGTTGGATACATCATTTAGACATTGATTTTTGTGTTTGCTGATAAACATATTTTAATTAATTTAGTATCAACTTACCTCTTTCTGAATACCTTATGTATAATTACTTATTTTATAAGTAACTCAAGGAAGATTGGAAGTAGTTTACACTTTATTGTTACACTGGTTGAATGCATAAAACAAGGATATAATAAAATGAACTTGCTGAAAACTTAGTAAGATTTTTTTAGTAATTATAGTTGTGACTGAAAATGGAATGCTATTCTATAAAATTTTAATGTTGACTAAAAGTTAGACAAATATAATTAGTTATCTAATCTTTACTTCCATTTAACATTATTATTTAATCTTGGGGTATAAATCTTGAGCGTAGATTACCATACCTCATATATGGGCATCGATCAATGCCAATGGAAATATTATTAGAGGAAATTTATAATTGTTTATCCTTGTAGTGAGACTTAGATGGAATTTGTAGCTTGATTTATATAGTGAATTAAATCAAGGTTTTATTATAAAATTTTTAGTCTTATGATAGATTTATTTAAAAACTTCAAGTAAAATTAGTTTTGTAATTGTTTGGTGGGCATGAACCTTGAATTAGTAATTATAGTATGAGAGTAGTGATATAAAACTAAATTCTTAGTCATTATTGTTGGGGGATCAAACCAACAATAGATTACACTTGTGAAAGCAATAAACGCGGAAATAAATCAGATAGATAAGTAACTGAGATGATAAATAGCACAGAATAAGATATACAAGAAAACACCCTGAAAAATTGTATTGAAACTCTTTACAATAGGAATACAATTTGAAGAAACTTCGTTCTTCTACACCTCTCTCAGATGCACACAAGATCTCTCACTAGATCTCTATTCCTCAAGAGCTCTCTCTCAAGTACACTCAAATCCAACAACCTGGATTGATGCAACTCTGTATTGTCCTTCAAACATTCACAATGTTCTACTCTTACAGTTCTACACACAACACTTCTCTCTAAGCTAAGAAGATCTTCCTACATATAGAAATAGGGAACTTGAGCATGCTCTTACAACAAACAGTTAAGCCTCTTGAATAAGGGCTCTAAAAATAATATTACTAATAATAGAGACGCGAGCTTGAGTCTACAACTCAATCTCATCATGCAAACACACGCTGCTGTCCTCGGAAATAGATTTCTGGACCCGCAGGTAACCGACGTCGGTTCCTGCCTGTTCGCCTGTGACCGTCGCCGGCCGACCCTACCGCCGACGTCGGCGCCTCTGTAACTGCTACTAACCGACGTCGGTCGCTCCTGACCGACGCCGGCGTCTGTGTAGACCCGAACCTGTTTTAGCTATGCTCCTTGGTGAAGCTTTTAGCTCCACACCCTAACAATCTCCCACTTGGAGATAAACCAGCTGCACCAACCTGTACAGCATCATCTTCTTGCTCCTCCATCTTCAACTCAATCATGAAGACCAATAGAAGTTGAATGAAGATTCAACTTCTCCATCGTAATCGGCTTTGTTAGCATATCAGCAGGATTCTTGTCTGTATGAATTTTCTCCAGCTTTAACTCACCATCTTCCAATACCTGCCGTATGAAGTGGTACCTTAGCTGTATGTGCTTGGTTCTAGAGTGAAAGGCTGAGTTCTTGGCCAAATGGATTGCACTCTGACTGTCACTGTACAATCTGCAACTCCCATGCTCCCTTCCAAGCTCTTCCATGAACCGTCTCATCCATATCATCTCCTTGCTAGCTTCTGTAGCTGCAATGTATTCTGCTTCTGTAGTTGACAAGGCTACAACCTTCTGCAACTTAGATATCCAACTAACTGCCGTTCCACCTACAGTAAAAACATATCCTGTGGTGCTCCTCCTGCCATCCAAATCTCCTGCCATATCTGAATCTACATAGCCATGTAGAGAAGTATCTGAACCTCCATAGCATAGGTGCTTGCTGCTGGTTCCTCTCAGATATCTAAGGATCCATTGAACCGCTTTCCAATGTTCCTTACCTAGATTGGCCATATACTTGCTTACTACTCCCACTGCTTGGGCAATATCTGGTCTAGTACACACCATTGCATACATCAAACTCCCTACTGTGGAAGAATATGGAACCGTGCTCATGTACTCTACCTCATCATGTGAATTTGGACATTGTTTTTTGCTTAACTTAAAGTGTCCAGCCATAGGTGTACTTACCGGTTTTGCATCCTGCATATTAAACCTCTCCAACACCTTATTCACATAATCTTCTTGAGACAATATCAACCTGTGATTTTTCCTGTCTCTCCTAATGCTCATGCCAAGGATCTTCTTAGCTGCTCCTAAATCCTTCATGGCAAACTTTTGAGCTAACTTCTCCTTAAGCTCAGAGATATCCTGCATGTGAGACCCTGCAACCAGCATGTCATCTACATACAACAATAGAATAATATATCTACCGTTATCAAATCTCTTGAAATATACACAATGGTCTGATTGACACCTACTGTAGCCATGCTCAGTCATAAACCTGTCAAATTTCAAGTACCATTGCCTTGGAGCTTGCTTAAGGCCATACAAGCTTTTCTTTAACCTGCACACAAACTTCTCCTTACCCTTGACCTCAAAACCTTCTGGCTGTTCCATATAGATTTCCTCATCCAAATCTCCATGAAGAAATGCTGTCTTAACATCTAGCTGCTCGAGATGCAAATCCTCAAAAGCAACCAAAGACAATACAACCCTTATAGAAGTCATCTTAACAACTGGAGAAAAAATTTCACCAAAGTCGATACCTGGCTTTTGTGCAAATCCTTTTACTACTAATCTGGCCTTATATCACATCTGACCATCCTCACTTTCCTTCAACCTTTAAGTCCATCTGTTCTTCAGTGTTCTTTTACCAGCTGGCAATTCAACCAAATCTCATGTTTGGTTCTCTCTTAAGGACTCCATCTCCTCAACCATGCCACGCTCCCACTTACTCCTGGACTCCACCTGTATTGCTTCTTCAAAACTTTCTGGTTCTCCACCATCGGTTAGCAATAGATAATATAAGGAAGGAGAATATCTAATTGGAGGCTTACTTACCCTTTCAGACCTCCTGGTGGGTGTTTTGGACTCGTTCTCAACACGCTGTCCACCCAAATTTTTTGACAGTGACCGACCTCGGCCACCTGTAGACCTGTCACTCGCCGTCGTCGGTTCTGCCTGACCGACCTCGGTGCCTGGTCTGCCGACGTCGGTCTCTGTGTGACCGACATCGGTTTCTGTACTGCCGACGCCGGTTCCAAGCCTGCCGACGTCGGTCTCTGTGTTTTCCTGCAAGTGATTATTTCTTTTTCCTGCGAGCTCATTTTGGACCATAACTTCATCCAATTCACTATTGCTCTGCCCAGATTGATCCAGCCTCCTTATCTGATCACTGTACATCACTCTTTCATTGAAAACAACATCACGGCTCCTGATTACCTTGTTAGTTCCTAGATTCCAAAATCTGAAACCAAAATCATCTGAGCCATAGCCTATAAACGTGCACCTCATAGACTTAGGATCAAGCTTCTTTCTATTTTCCTTATCTATATGCACAAAGGCTTCACTACCAAAAACTTTGAGATATGAGAGATCTACCTTTTTACCTGTCCATGCCTCTTCTGGAATTCCTCCATCCAGAGCTGTAGAGGGTCTTCTGTTAATCAGGTACACTGCGGTGTCAACTGCTTCTACCCAAAACTCTAAGGGCAACCCTGCATGCAATCTCATACATCTTGCACGCTCCATGATAGTTCTGTTCATCCTTTCAGCAATACCATTCTGCTGAGGTGTCCTTGGAACCGTCCTTTGCCTATGGATTCCTTGTGTATAACAATACAATTTGAACTTAAGACTGCAGAACTCACCGCCATTATCAGATCTCAAGCACTTTAACTTTCTGCCTGTTTCATTCTCAACCATGGCTTTCCAAAACTTAAAAGTCTCAAAAACATCAGATTTCTTTTTAATACAGTAGATCCATACCTTTCTTGTGGCGTCATCTATGAATGTAACATAGTACCGTGATCCGCCAATAGAGGCTACCTGAGCCGGTCCCCACACGTCTGTGTGAACAAGCTGCAACTTCTGCCTTTTCTTAGTAGACCCGGTCTTGAGAAAACTAACCCTTTTCTGTTTTCCAAATACACAGTGCTCACAAAATTCTAGATCCATACTTTTCAAATCTGAAAGCATACCTTTAGACTTAAGTATTGACATCCCCTTCTCACTCATGTGGCCAAGCCTTGAGTGCCACAATTTACAATCCACACCTGAAGTAGATAAAACTGAAGGAGATTTGTTAGTAACACAATTACACAAGTAGAGAGTACCTTCTCTCTTACCTCTGGCCATAACTAGTGCACCCTTGGTCACTTTCCAAGAATCTGCTGTGAGAGTTACTGTACAACCCTCATCACCTAGCTTACCTGCAGAAATCAAATTTCTCTTTAAACTAGGAACATGCATCACTTCCCTCAACACCCATGTGTTGCCATTCTGCATCTTCAGCTGCACTTTACCTTTGCCAATAATCTTACAAGGCTCGTCATCCCCTAAGTACACTATTCCAAAATCTCCATGGATATAGTCACTGAAATACTCTCTGTTAGGGGTTGCATGGAAAGAAGCACCAGAATCTAATACCCAAGATTCTATGTTATTATGCAAAGAGAAAATTAAAGCATCCTGTGCAATACCTGCAACCTTGGCTTCTTCCTTTCCTTCGTGTTGGTTGTCCTCCTTGGGCTTTGACCAACAATCTCTGCTTATGTGCCCCATCTTTCCACAGTTCCAGCATTGTGGCTTCCTGCCATTCCTGGATTTGGATCTTCCTCTCACCTTAGACTTAGATCTTGATCTCCTCTTGCTCTTTTCTTTTTGCCTTCCCCTGCTCTCAAAATTTAAAGTGTTCCCAGATGTCTCTTCTGTGCTTTTCCTGCGTATTTCCTCATTCAAGATAACACTAACCACATCCTCTACTTTCAAAATATTTGATGCAGATGCAGTATTAGAAACTGCCATTACTAAGCCATGCCAGCTTTCGGGCAAAGAACATAATATCAAAAGAGCTTTTATTTCATCTTCAAATACAATATTGACAGAACTTAACTGATTAACAATTCCATTGAAATCATTCAGATGAGTAGAAACAGATCCACCTTCATTCATATGCAAATTAAATAATTGCTTCATAAGATATACCTTATTTGAAGCTGAGGGTTTTTCATACATATTTGCTAATGTGGTCATCAACTCTACCGTAGTTTTTGCCTGTGACAAATTACATATCACAGTGGAGGCCAGACTCAGTCTTATAGACCCAAGAGCCTTTCTGTCAAGAACTTCCCATTCTTCATCCTCCATGTCCTTGGGCTTCTTTGCTATCCCACCTAACGGTAAGTAGAGATCCTTCTGATACAGATAGTCCTCTATCTGCATTCTCCAATGTTGGTAGTTCTTGCCATTAAACTTTTCCATTCTCAGCTTACTTTCCTCTGCCATTGCTTCTCCCACTCAAACAGAAATTCCTGCAGAAACACCTGTGAGCAACCTGTAATCTGTAACCTGTAACCTGTAACCAATGCTCTGATACCACTTGTTGGGGGATCAAACCAACAATAGATTACACTTGTGAAAGCAATAAATGCGGAAATAAATTAGATAGATAAGTAACTGAGATGATAAATAGCACAGAACAAGATATACAAGAAAACACCCTGAAAACTTGTATTGAAACTCTTTACAATAGGAATACAATTTGAAGAAACTTTGTTCTTCTACACCTCTCTCAGATGCACACAAGATCTCTCACTAGATCTCTATTCCTCAAGAGCTCTCTCTCAAGTACACTCAAATCCAACAACCTGGATTGATGCAACTCTGTACTATCCTTCAAACATTCACAATGTTCTACTCTTACAGTTCTACACACAACACTTCTTCTCTCTAAGCTAAGAAGATCTTCCTACATATAGAAATAGGGAACTTGAGCATGCTCTTACAACAAACAGTTAAGCCTCTTGAACAAGGGCTCTAAAAATAATATTACTAATAATAGAGACGCAAGCTTGAGTCTACAACTCAATCTCATCATGCAAACACACGCTGCTGTCCTCGGAAATAGATTTCTGGACCCGCAGGTAACCGACGTCGGTTCCTGCCTGTTCGCCTGTGACCGTCGCCGGCCGACCCTACCGCCGACGTCGGCGCCTCTGTAACTGCTACTAACCGACGTCGGTCGCTCCTGACCGACGCCGGCGTCTGTGTAGACCCGAACCTGTTTTAGCTATGCTCCTTGGTGAAGCTTTTAGCTCCACACCCTAACAATTATTGTATAGATAACTATATAAGGTGTGAATGGAGTCCAACGGGTAAAACATAACTACCTCTTTTTATGGGTTAAAATTATTAGAATTTTTAGATTCTTTGATATATAAAAACTCATCACACGAAATGTGATATTGTATTAAGTTACGATTATTTACATAATTAGAACTATGGGAGTATATTTTTTTAGTTAATATTCTTAAAATAAATATTAATAAAAAATTGAAAGGATTGATTAAAGATAACGAATGATTGCTTGTAAAACCTTAAATATAAATAAGTTGTAAAATTAGATTACTTGTGTTTTGAGAAATAAAGTTCTAGTTTTTCTAGCTGTTATAAGTAAAATGTGTTCCATGTATTTATAACTACTTCATTATTTGATTTATATGCTTAATAGTTATGATTAAAATATTAAATCGTGACTTAAAAATTGTCTAGCATCAAAATATCTACATGTGGTACACATTAGGATGTGTAAGTGTTAGTATATAAAGATTATTCTGTAGTTCATGAGATGATTTGAATAAGTCATTAAGTTACATAAAAATAAAAAATTATAATATTTGAAATAGTCTCTTAGAAGCATTGAGTCATTAGAATAAAAAATCATAATAGATTTATGAATTATCTGACTCACTACTAATAATATGAATGAGTGTTAGTCATATGTATTCAACATGTAATACTTATGTGCATTACTTACTATGAGTGTGTTAATATGGATAAATGTTTAGCTATACTTAGTGAATAAAGGTGCATCATGATGCATGTTTATATGTTGTGATACTTTGGCATGCTTGTATACAATTTAATTTAAGGTATACTCAGGTGGTATAACTCTTTATTGTATGCTTATTGTTTGTATGTATTAGTTGAGTCTTAAAAATCATAAATTTAAATTATGTGTTGTTATGAATTTGGAAACCTATGATAGTATGAGATATCATAAGATATTACAATATAAAAATATGTTGTACCTGAGTGGTACATATTATAATTATTATGCCTAGACTTATATCTACATTTGACTATTTTACTGTATACTTATTGGTTATTGTTGTGGATAGTATATGTTGTTACAGTTGAAAATATTTGTGTATGCATGCATGTAAACTTTGAGAGTTAAAAAAATGCTATATTGATATGTTATTGTGTTTCATGGGAATGATGACTTGTTTTGTTATATATATATAGTTACTTATGTAATGTTTATATCTCTATGTATTTTAGGCCAATTTATATGATTAATTATAAAAAACTGGTAATTAAGTCTTAAAATACTAAACTATGATAAAATGGGTTATCATAAAGAGTACTATGTTTGAAAATTAATTATGATAGTAAAAATCTACAGTTACACATGAATTTATCTAGGTGCTATATTTGTAATCATTATTTCTAGTATGAGATAGAATATAATGAAAGATTCATATGTATGTTTGACGAATTATATTTATGTTATTATTTCTCCTTTGTATAACATGTTGTATGATGCATTTACTAGGAGGATGTAAGTTGATGAATCTTAACATTTAATTGTATTTTACCAATCTGTATTGATGATTCAAAGTAAGGAGGGAAATGGACTTCACTAGCTTACTAGTCTCACAATGTTAGATGAAGGCAGTCCAATCAAGTGGTGTGTATGAAATTGATTAATCTATAGATCATTATTATTTATTATTTATAAAAATTTGGATTAAAGTATGATTAGTAAAACATTATCATTTCATGAGTGTGATTCACATGTTTGTATAATATATTGCAATAAAATAGATTTCTATGATACATTGCACGTTTAGTTTAGAAACATACAACGGGTACTTACTTATCTCTCTAGATTCTCATGTCATCACTATCTATTCATCTATGAAGGGTAGGCCAATACCTATTGAGAGATTGTGTGGGGGATCATTAGTATGTGATTAGTGTGAAAAAATATTTGAATGACGCTCTCTCTCCCCATAATAGTGCTACTTATCGAGATGACACTTGAGATTGCCATATATACTAGAGAGTATGAGGAACTCATACTCTAGAGAGCCATGTATCTATATGTATATTGTATTGTATTATATTTATCATTGAGTATTGTCATAAAGAATTGTAATTACTTGTTATTATAAATCATTAGTAGTAATTTTAGACTTGTTTCAGTTGTCGCTGAGTTAATGTAATTATTTTCTTTATTCATATTATGATGTGTACTCTCATGATATTAGAGAGCAGTATTATGTGATGTATTATGCTTGTTGTTATTATCACCTTTTGTATTTCTTATGATCTCTTTAGATTCTCATGGTGTAATATATATTTGGTATATATGTTCAATTAAAAAAAATCATGTATTTCTATGTCTAACCTAGCGAGGTTGTTACAACCTCCTATCATTTTCACATTGGTCACTTTTCAAGAAGAAGATCTACTTATAGATGATGAATCCTAGTTATACAGTGACAAATTGGCTGATTATTATAAAAATGCCAAATACCCCATTCCTAAAAGGATCATGGAGAATCAAGTCTATGAAGGAGGAAGTCTTGATCCAAATTAGCAAGGTACTCTTGAGCCAATTTCTATCACTTGATATAAAGAAACCTATGGTTTTGGATTTAAACCACATATGGGTGACCCCACATATCTTATTCTTGTTTTAATACCTACCTCTAGTGAAAATGACGCTGATAATGAAGCAGAGTCCAATCATAACATTTATTAATACCTTGCCAATACTAATATGTTTGACACACATGCTATTTGTACCCTTACCCCAGTTAGTTGACATAATTTGATTTTTCTATATCACCCTTAACTTATATCTTGGGACTAACAAAAATCAATAGTTCTTGTAGATGAGTTTGAGAATGATGAGGCCTTTTGTGATTTTTTAGGCCTAAGAGACAATGTTCCATTGGAAGAACACAAACAAGGGTTCTTTATCAAACTAGATCCTGTAGTCTATTTTAGAGAATGGGTGAACGCACTTAGCCACAAATAAATAAAACATTGAAGTCCAAAAGTGAAAACCTCTTGGAGGTACTTTTAGACCAGGGTAAAAATAAAGAGAAAGGCTAGTCCTCTAGTGAAAACTTGTTTCATATGCCAATGGGGTCTTCACCTTTCCTCAAACATAACTTTGGATACCACTAATGATTAATTTTTCTATGGGCCTGAGTTTAATTTAATAGAACAACATGCCTTTGATCAAACTTCCCAATAATTTCCAACAGTGTTTATAACATGGCCATCCCTACTATTGGGAGATTTTGACTCATAATTTCTAGGAGAAATTGAAAAATCAATCCAAACAGAGGACTTTGCCATTACATGCCAATTCAAATCATTGCCAACCATTTTGGAAGATGGCTTGACTCTCCTAGTAGAAGACATTATGGAAGTCAACATCGAGACTCAAGATGACCTGAAATAGATCAAATTAAGTGTGTCCTTCATTGAGGAGGAAAGTGAAATATTTATATCCCTTTTGAGGGAATTTGTTGACATATTTGCTTGGATCTATTCAAACATGCCAAGTTTGGACCCCGCTTGGTTGTACAACATCTTGTTGTACATCCTGATGCTAAACTTGTGAAACAAAAATTACACAAGATGCATCTTTGCATAATTGTATCAGTAAAGAAAGAGTTGTAAAAATCTTAGAAGTGAGATGTATTTGACTGATCGACTACTCATAATGGATTTTGAATGTTTTGATAGTTAGTAAAAAGACAAAGATAATCAAAATCTACAATTTTAGAGATATAAATAAGGGTTCCCCTAAAGATGACTTTCCTATGCCAAAAATTGACATAATAGTTGAATCCATATGAATATATGAAATGCTTTCACTTATGTATGGAGTTTCAAGATACAACTAGATCTAGATTGCACCAGAAGAACAATATAAAACAATGTTCACCACTCCTTGAGGAAATTTTTTTATTAGGGTATGCTATTTGGTCTCAATAATGTTGGGTCTACATACCAAAGAGACATGACCTTAATATTTCATAATATGATGTATGCCATTGTTAAAGACCATGCCAATAACATATTGGGTAAATCAAAGACTCGTGTCAATCATAAAACAATGCTATACAAAATATTTGAGAGGCTTCATGAATACAATGTTAGACTCAATCTTAAGAAGTGCATTTTTGGTTTTAATTTAGGTAAATTATTAGGCTTCATCATCTCTAGTAGAGGCATTGAATTTGATCTTGCCAAAATACATGCCATTACATAGATATTTCTACCTTCTAATTTAAAGTAGCTTCATAGTTTACAGGGCAAGATCTAGTCTATCAGATGCTTCATCTATCAGTTGGCCTATAAAATCCATCCATTTATACACCTAATGAATAACATATTCATATTTAATTAGGATGAAGAATGCCAAAATGCATTCCAACACCTCAAGAAATATCTTGTCAATCCTCTAATTTTGTTACCACCTATGGCAGAAAAGTCATTCCTACTATACCTCTCTTCAAAAGAAAGATCTGGGGACACTTTTAGCTCAACATAATGACAATAGAAAAGAACATGCTATGTACTATCTAAGTTATCCACTAGTTGCATATGATATGCTTATTTAAAAAGCTTGTTTATCTATGGTATTTGCATTCCAAAAGTGGTGATATTACATGCTAAATAACAAGACCATAGTTATTTCCAAAGTAGATCTTCTCAAATATCTACTATCCAAGATAACTTTACAAGGTTGCATGGCTAAGTGGATCATGCATCTAAGTGAGTTCAAGATAGATACATAAACTAGAAGGCTATAGAGGGAGAATTACTTGTAGACTAACTTGGTAAAGTTCCCCTTATAGATATTGAACCCCTCACTTTTTAATTCCCAGATAAGTCCATCATGACCATCATTGAAAAACCCCTTGAAAATCAGCACTGATAGCTATATTTCAATGGATCATTCACATCACATGGATTGGGGGTAGGCCTATTATTTGTTAAACCATAGGGGGATATTATTCTTAAATCATTTAATATCAGATTTTCTTATACTAATAACATGGCTGAATATGAAGTGCTTGTTGCAAGACTTTACCAAATATTAAAATAAAATATTCAACATCTAACAGTTTATGGTTATCTCTATTAATCATCAATCAAATTACATACCACTTTTAGGTCAAAGAAGATAAGATGGTACCATACAAGACAATGGTAGACATTCTCAAATAACATATTTCCAACATATAGTTTGAGTAAATTCCTAGGGCCAGTAATATGATACCAGATGCTATGGCCACCATTGGCTCTTTGATCCATCACACAAGCAAGGTAAAATAATATCAATTCTTCATTGAAAATATTCTAGTGCTTTCTCATTAACCTTCAATAGTTACAATGATCTATGATATTATTGGTCCTAAATCTTTATGGTATTCAAACCTCTTTAACTATCTTTATAACCATATCATGCCACTAAACCTATCACGTAAATAACAAAAGGCATTTACCCACCAAACCTCATGATATACCTTACTTGTCCCAACCCTTTAGTGTCATAACTTTGATGGAACTCTACTTTTTTATTTAAATTTGATAGAAGCAACATTAGCATTAAGGGATGTTCATGAGGGAGTATGTGTAACCCACACTAATGGGTTTGTCCTAGTCAAAAAGCTCTTACATACTAGTATTATTAGCTAACTATGGACATAGATGCAACTGCTTATGTCAAAAGGTGTGATAAATGTCAAAAACATAATAATCTGATTCATGCCCCATCCAAAACACTAAAATAAATGCTTACACCATGGTCATTTTCTACATGGGGCCTCAATCTCATTGGGAAGATTAACCCAACCTCATCTAATAGCTATAAACACATCCTTACTACTACCAAAAATTTCACTAAGTGTGTTGAAGCTATACCCCTCACTTATGTAACTAGAAAATATATTTTCAAATTCATCTTTAATCATCTCATCTATTTCTACCATCTGACATTATATCTGATAATGGTAGATCATTTAAGAATAATGATGTTAAAATTTTATGTGCCAAGTACAATATCACTCAGCATTTTTCTACTACATATTACCCATAAAATAATGGCTAAAATGAGGCATCCAATAAAACTATTATCAACATCTTTAAAAACATTATCAATGATGCTGGTCATGATTGACACCTCCAAATCTTCTGTGCACTCTAAGCATACCACACTAATTATTGTACCCTAATAGGAGCCACTCCATATTACCTAGTTTATGGTACTGAGGTCATTCTTCCTATTGAGGTTGAGTTATCTTCTCTATGCATCTCATTAAAACATGTCCTGGATGATGAAGATCACCAAATAGCTCACCTATAAGAGCTATAATTACTTGATGAAAAATACATGGCCACTGTTAACAACCTTAAAACATACCAAAACTAACTCTGTGGTCACTATAACCGGTGAGTTAAACACAAAAAAAATTGAACTTAGGGATATTATTCTCAAATAAAACTAAAAGAACACCATGATCAAGAATAAGAAGAAGGGAAAGTTCAAACTCAATTGAATAGGTCCTTATATCATTGTTGCAAATTATAGCTCTAGAGCATATAGGCTTGCTACACCACATGAAAATAAACTTGATGAGCTAATAAACATTATACCCCTCAAGTGTTCTTTCATTTTAGAGACTTGAATTATTGTCTATTAGGCATGTTTTCATTATCTCATAATATTGACATTCCTCTTTATACCATACCCTATACCGTTCTACCATACCTTCCCTTTTGATCAAAGTTATTTTTAACCTCCCTACCCAACCCCATTAACCTTGGTTCTATTCCATTGGTTCTTAAAACACCTTCAGTGAGAGGATTTAGATCAAGTTTTAGTAATTGATTTAGTATTCAAAGACTAAGGCCATATCTCAGACTAGTATGATAATGGTTTGACAATTTCATCCTTCATTCCTTATTTCCTTTCATTTTGAGTGTTCTTGATTGTAACTGTCTATAGAAAAATTAGTGTTCTACTTTATGCCACTAATTATAACCACCTTTGAGAAAATTAGTATCATTAACCTATATCATTGTTTCCTAATTATAACTACCTATGGGTAAATTAGGAACAATATCTTGATTATGTTTTGAAGTCCCACCTTGTCATTCTTATGTTGTACTATGCCATTTACCTACTTTGAGAAGTTGTTACTTCGTAGTCAAATTCCTTCATTGTAATTTAGAACTACAATAACTTGAGGTCCCATCCTGAGACTATACAAGTAGTGCTCAATTCATATTGAGGTTATCTCAGTCATCTTTTGCCATGCTCTCACCATTTTGTCATCAATTTCAAGTTTAAATATTCTTATCATTTTTCAAGTTAGACCATGTAGTATCTCATGATTCTCAAATTGAGTTGAGATGCTTAAAAAATTCTAAAACTATTTTAAAAATACTTAGAAAATCCTAAAAAACACCAAATTGATCACTTCTTTGCCTTAAGGATTTTGGGACCCCTAGCTAATCCACAAGAAACCACTTATCCTTTAGTTTTCCCATCCTTGTTAGCCTCTAAGCCTTATGTTCTCATCATTTTATGAGTTTTCATATTGTGCATTATGTATTCAAATTTGATACATTAATGACTACTAGTCTTTCTCTCACACTCTCATCATTTTGTGAGACCATTCCCATATTCCTATACCTCACCAATCATGTTTTCTTGATCATCATTTTCCTTCTATCCCATCTTCTAGGAGAACTACATTTGGCTTAAAATTTACGTTAGACCTTATATTCATATAACTATGTAGGTAGTGTCCACTTGTCTAGTGCATCTAGAGTCAGCTTGACTACCCCTTCCTTTTCTTCTATTCCTCCATTTTATTTGTCATTGTCTCCTATAGTCTAAGGGCATTGTATATTCTTTTATTTGTATCATTGTCATTTACACTACAATGCAATTAACCATTGTCTGAGTTTGTTTCATGTTGTTTTGATTATTTTGTTTACTTTTTTATTTATTTATGTTTTATATTCTTATTTGTTTGTCTATCTGTTTAATTTAATTATTATTGTGCCTTGAATTAGTATATCTACATTCATTGGGTAATTTATTATGCATTATACTTAAGTCCATCCATATTCATACGCCAACATTGTCATCATGGTTTTTATCATTGGTGTATTATTTTTGATTGTGTATTTAATTGCATGTTAGTCTTTATGCATATTTTGGCTAAAGGTTATCATAGTGTTTTATATCATGATGCCTCCTATCATGTGATATATAAAAAATTAGCTCAAGAAATCTTAAAAGTAATGAGGCCACAATACTTTTCCTTAGCATCTAAACAATTTATGATTTATCCAAATCATTTCCCACATACAGAGTAATTAAATCATTAAATTTTTTTAATCCTTACTAGTTAGGACATGCATCTCCATATTAACAGGTAGCCCACATTCATCTTTCTCTTATGTATCAGCTTACTCTTACTCCGTGAGTATGAATTCAATAAGTAAGTTCCCTTTTCTAATTTTTTATATTATCCCACCCATAATACTAATGATTATAACTGCCTTTCGACAAATCATTATGTTTTGATCCACACTGCAATACCAATAATTATAGCCACCTTTGGTCAAATCATTGTTTTCATTTTGCTAATGATTATAACCACATTTGGACAAATTATTATCTTATTAAATTTTAATTATTTTAATTATTCTAACTACTTTTAAGCAAATCATTATCTCTATCCACCTAACTGGGACAGTTTATATCCTACCAATTATTATAACCACCTATGGATAAATCATTTTTTTCCTTTTAATGATTATAACTACCTTTGGGTAAATCATTCTCTTGCTACCCTTTTTTTTTGGATAATGATTATAATTGCCTTTGGATAAATAATTATATTTGTATCATGTTATGCTAATGATTATAACTACCTTTAAAAAAATCATCCTTTTTATTTGTCTAACTAAAGTAGCTCATTGTGCCATTGATTATAACCTCTTGTGGGCAAATCAAATTTTCCACCCCATTTTACCTTTTGGTCCCATCATTTTCCTTCTTTCAAGGGACCGATCACTAACCTTATTTTCCACTCACTCCCTCGAGGGGGCATCTATAGTTCATTCATCACCATTTATGACATTAGACATACAAGACCTTTTCATTCTTTGAGAAGATGTTATTGTGTCTATATCTTGTAACACCTTCCCAAACATGGGCAAACTGTAGACACCCAATTCTAGCTACAACTAATTTTCAACTAAACTTCAAATTGATTCTTACCAAACATTTCATATTAAACTTAGGAATCACTTAATGTCTCAATTTTGGCTATGCATCATTCATCAATACTCAAAATCTTGTTGAGTCATCCTTATTTGGGATACTAGCCCGTATGCAATAATAACCTCTCACAGATTCATCCTTAATCACCTTGCTAATCAAATCTTAAAAGAGCAAAAATGGTAATCAAAATAAATTAAAAAATTAAACAAGATTAATTGTTTATTAGAATTATCCATTTACAACTAGTGAATATCTAAAAATAAAAATTTCAAAATTCAAAATATCAAGCCTTTTCATCATTGCCTTTATGAGTTGTCAAGATCTTCTAAAATATTTCAAAATATCTAATTTGAGAGCTATGCCTATTAATTGAAAATAATAATTATATGACAAATTTTAACTCTATTGGAGTTAGTCTCAACTCATCTAGGGTTAGTTTGAGCCCATTCCATGTTTAAACGCAACCTTTACAAGGTGAGAGTTAACTTTTGAGGCTATAAATACAAGGCCATACTTATTCATGTCTAAGCTTGGATATTGCAAAGTTATTATGTAGGATCTACTCTATAAAACTCATGCAAGTAATGTTACCATGCCAAAATCATAAGCCAAACAACTAATCTAAGGTGCCAAGGAAAGGTGAAGCCAACAAATCTCTATTGATGCAAAAAATTTTGATGCAAAAATTGAGCAAACTATTTTAACAAGCCATTTGGATCTCCAAAGAAGGTAAAAGAGTGTTTTATTTTATATTTTAGTTGTGTTTTCATATACATGATTTTTATCTATACTCTCTCTAGTGTATAGACTAGAGGTGTTAGGATTTTAGTGTGTTATTGTGATTTGTTTTATTGGATTAATACTATATTAACCTCCCCTTTATTATAATGATTATTCATAATATCCATCACTAGATTATCCCATGAGTCTAATATAACACAACAACATGATCTGAATTTTTATATCATCCATTTTTATATCAATAGATGATAATTGACATAACATAGTGTTAAAGGCATTTAGGTACTCTAAAACTAAGTCACCATCATTCATTTGTGATAAATAAAACTTCTTTCATAGGAATAGTTTTCTCACCAACAACTTGTTTTAGTATAAATTTGTCAAGTTATCTAAAATAAGTTTCATAATATTTTAATTTGAAACATTAAGTATCATTGAATTTGATAAATAAAATACAATAGAGATTTTATATTTCCTATCAACCTTTTCCCATTCTTCTAGTTTCATTCCCATGGGAGTGCATCTACTACGATAACTTATTGATCTCTATCTACTAAGAGATCTTCCATCTTGAGTTTCCATAACTCAAAATGTTGACCATTGTTTTTTTCAATCTCTTTTCTTGTGCTTCCAATCATTTTATTCACATAAGATTCTTTTGCACAAAACTCTCACTCAATAAAAATCATTTATTATAGGTTATCCAAAATCTACAAAGCTAGGTTGTAGCTCTAATACAAAATATTAGAAATATGGCCTATACACTATAAAATAATAGGAAAATAAGCTATGTTATGAGAATAATTAACATAAATTTATAATGAGAAGCACACAAATTATGAAAGATTTTACTTAGGAGAACCATTTCAAGAAAAAAATGTAGCAAAATAACATACTCAATTATAGCATTGACAAAAGTCAATCTATAATACTACAACAAGTCATAAGTTTTTATAACCTTTGTATAACACTTTATTGTATATTACAATGCACACACTTGCTTTTGTGTATTCAAAATTCATGCAAATTCTTGCATACACTCTATGCAACTTGATTGTGTACAAGTTCTTTCATGCTTCACAAGCATCATCTTATATTTTAGAAGAACCAAGCCTATATATGACACCTATGTAGTAGGGGAATATTATGTCATAAACTATTAAAAAAGTGATCATTGAATAACACTACTCATTATATCCATTTTAGAGCACTATCAATATGTTACTCACACATCTCTAGTATAATTGCTCCATCAAATAATTATTTGTGTTAAGAACCTGCTTGTAGATAAATTAATATAATAACATAATTATAAGCAATATGCATTGAATGGAAAGAGAATAATAATATTTTATTGAAATGAGATAATCTCAATATAACTTATCATGGGCATATTAGAGGGGGAAACCTAATTTGAACATGATTCAGAAAAAAATATTCAATAGATGGTCTTTCCTCTTACACAAGCTCTCTATTTAAACTATTATAATAAAGATAATTATTACCTCCCATACATGTGGAATAATAACAACTATAAAATGGGACAACTTAAAAATCATATGCATCTAATATTTTATTAATAATACCTAATATAAACTAAAAGAGTTAGGACAAAGGGGTCCTAACATTCCCTCTCACTAAAAAATGCTTTATCCTCAAAAATTGAGATGAGGAAACTGTTGTTGTAATTAAAGTAGGGGTTCCCATGTCATGTCTTATGGTTACATGCCATGCTATTGTACTATAATCTTATTGATAATATAATTTTGGAGATGGCAGGAGCATATGTCAAGGATAAAATTAGGTTATAGGATGATAGATCCTTTAGTGTCAAGTTTTGAGAGTGTTGTTTATGCCTGAACATGTTGATAAATGACCTTCAAACATGAGAAATGGAAATCTGGATGGATCTTGGAAGAGAAGGGAAGCTCCAACTTTTATGTTACAAAATAAAATTTAGAAAACACATTGTAAGGACCATAAGATTTCGATACAAGTTTATTATTACCCTTTAACTTCAAAGAGGACTATGCATAACGTTGGAAGCCGAAAAAACCATGTCACCAATATCAAAAGCCCATGATAAGTGGTGTTGATAATTTTTTTTCTACATGTGGTTTTATGATATATAGGTTATCATTGAGAGTTTGAAGGATAATTTCACATGTAGGAAGTGTGGCATCAAGACATGTACCTTAGATCTCCTTGAAATGTATGTTTGAAGATAAGCTTGTGGTTGACCATAAACGACCTCATACAGGGTCATATTGGTATAAGTGTGGTATGTATAATTGTACCACCATTTAGAATGTGATATCCATTTGACCTAATGAGTTTGTTGATCATAGGTAAAATAATGTAAATAGGTATCTGAGCATTTGTTGATAATTTCTATTTGACCATTAGTTTATGGATAAAAGGCATAACTCATGTTAATTTGGTTGCCAGAGTGGTGGGAAATTCCTTCAATGAGTGACTAGTAAAAGTGGAGTCATATTCACACATAATTGAGGTAGGTAGCCCATAGATGTGGTAGATCAAATTGAGAAAGGTTTGAGAAAAGTAGAGGTAGTAAAATGATGGTCAAGGGCACACAAATGGGCTTACTTGGAGATTTGATCCACTACCACAATAATTACTAATTTTCAATGTGAATTATGTAATACCTCAATAAATTACATGGAAATATTTAAATATATTTGGATAGGGACATGCAAGGGGTTGAACATACTTGGGATGGTGATAGTTTCCTCTTTATTATGCTAACACATTTCCCATTTACCACAAAATGTTAAATGTCCTATTTAATACCTTCCTAGAAAAAAATTTGGTGGATCCTTTCATATATTTTAAAAAATATAGAGTGGTCATTTGATGGAGAGGCATGTAGTTCTAATAGAATTATATGTCTCAATGCTAATTTTTGTGCTAGTACCAGACATCCTTTGTGCCTTAAATAGTGACCATCTCAAGAGTAATTTGATTGAGAGGTAGGGTTAGTGGTCACTTCCCAAATGATTTATTGAATCTAGGTGTCATGGAACCATTATTTTTTTACTTTATGGACCCAATCTATTATGGGGAAGGATAGTGCACACAAGGTTATCTATTCTTCATACTTGGAAGATAATGTATTTATGACAACATTTTATTTACCCTTTTTGTAAGTAAACTCATAGTAATATCCCATAAATTTGGTTACCCACTTATGTTTCTCAAGTGAAGAGGCTATTTGATCCAATAATTACTTGAGGCTATGGTGATCAATTTTGATGTATAATTACCTCTCGACTAGGTATGGGAACCACTTATTGTTGGCATGAAGGATAGATAAGATATTTTTCTCCTATGGAATGATCAAAATATTTCTCCATAAGTGTTATGTTTTTGAAGGTGAGAGATTGACCCTCTCACTTTAGAACAATTCCAATACTACATGAGGCATTATTTTCAATGAAAAATGTTTTGGAGATGTTTACCATATTCATAATAGTTGTAGTGCACATTGCATACTTGCAAACTTTAAAGGATTTTTATACAACCTTAGACCACTAAAAGACATTTTCTTAACCTGGCCATTAATATAGTGATAATTTTCCCATAGTCATAGATAAAATTTCTATAATACCCAATAAGGCCCAAAAAACCCTAGAGGATCTTGAGCATTTTGGGTTTAGGCCAATTTTTCATACCCTCAATTTTTTCAAGATCCTCTTTGACACCTTCCTTAGAGATGATGTGACCAATATACTCAATTTCCTTTTAGCCAAAATCAATTTGAACCATTTGGCACATAAGTTGTTTGTGAGAGGGTTCCCCTTCTCCTTTCACATTTATGCTTGCTCTCTTGTACTTTCCTTTGTTTCTTCTAAGACTTAATTGGGTATACCTAGTTAGTGGTATCAATTTTTTACTTTGTTGTCTTCGCCTTTGTAATACTTTAATCATTGTGTTTTTATCTTCTATTTTAGTGTGTTTGGGGGTTTACTGCTATAATTATTTATTGATTTTAGATATTAACTTGTTTGTGTTTTATAGAATCTATTATTTATATTTCATTTTTATTGTTAGGTTTATCCACTAAGACTTTTGTAATGATTATGTGATATGATTTTATTACATGTTTTGTTTCACTCCCATACTATTTGTTTTACTTTTTGATTTTATTGTTGTTTTCTTTTGGTAGTTGTGGTCCAAATGTATTAGATGTTCCTCCTAGGTACAAATATAGGCAAGGATGTCATCAAAGAACACTAGGATAAATTTGCATAGAAATGGTTAGAAGAACTTGTTCATTAATCTCTAAAATTTTGATGAAGCTTGGTAAGGCTAGAGGTCATGACAAGAAAATCATAATGAACATCATGAGTTCGAGTGGATATCTTGGGAATATCATCTTCCTTGATGCAAATTTGGTGATAACATGAGCATAAATCAAGCTTCAAGAATAAGAAACCATGCAATTGTCTAGCAACTTATCAATAACTAAAATGTGAAACTTTATCATTAATTGTGAGTTTTTTTAGTGCATTAAAGTCTATACAAAGGTTTCAAGATCCTTCTATTTTACATACCAAAAATATAAGAGAAGATTAAGAATTGATATTGTTCTTGATGAATCCAACCTACAATAATTCATGTTCCATTTTTTCTATAGAAATGGGTATTGCTAAGGGTGAATATTGGGAGGTCCACTATTTGGAACCAACTGAATGACATGATCTTTGGGTAATTTTGAGGACAACCCTTTAGGTTCTTAATTTTTTTTCAAAATTTGGAAATAAATTTTTTAAATTTTTTGGGTTGTTAGAATCAAAGGATTTATTGAATTCGATGGTGCATAACTAGGTAACAATCCCATGAGATCATTTTTTTGAGACTTTGCCATGTGGTGAGAGTTAACAATACTTTTATATCCTAGTTTGAGGCTTATTAATATGTGTTTAAGGTCCTTAATATTAAATTACATCCATATATATATATATATATATATATATATATATATATAAAGTCCCATAGGCTAGGGCCTAGTGTATGAAGCCACTATGTTCTTAAAACTATATCGTAACCTCTTAGAGTTAGAACAAACATGTTTGATTTCAAGTTAGAGTCGCCCAATAAATTTCATATTTTATGACATTTTCCCTTATAAATCAATGTTCCTCTATTGGCAATCATGAATTTAAAACTTGAAAAAATATATACATAAAAAATATCCTATTAGGCTAGCCTAGGATTAATGAAGTTATGTGTGTTATTAGAGTTAATGAGGATTGTGAGGGGGTGCATTTTAAATAACCCCTTGATCTCATTACTAAAGAAGTGGTGACACTAGCTAATGTGTGCACTTAAATTTTAGGCATGAGTTCCTCCCCAATAGCATGATCTTCTTCCTTTTCTTCATATAGTGTTTTTGGTGCATATTCCCATTCATCAAATTTTGAAAGAGTTTTGACATTACGGAGGTATATTTTTTGTTCCACACATCAATGCCCTGATGTGTATTTATCACCATAGTTGTAGCACAATCCATTTTATCATAGAGCCCACATCTCAATCACTATGAGGTGTTTGATGTGTGTAGGTTTTGGGTTTGGAAGTGTTATTGATCTTGGCGGTAAGAAATTATTGAATGAGTGAGATTTTAAAGACTTATGATGAATTGTGGATTTTTATTTAGCCAATTAAGCTAGCCCAATGGCTACCATCATGTTTTGAAGTTTAAATATTTTCACCTCTGCTTGAATGTCCTATTTTAGGCTATTAATGAAATAAATTTTGAATAAGTCATCTGTTAATCCTTACATTATATTGGCAAGATTTTTAAATTATATATAATATTTTCAAATAGAACTAAACTATCATAATTTTTTTAAGGCCCATGTGAAATACTCATATGTACTTGGGCTAAAGTGAATAAATAGAACCTCACAAAATGTAGATTATGTTGGTAGAACATTATTATTTTTGTATGAGTGAAGCCACTAGAAAACAAATTTATCTAAGTTGAAAGAGGCTAAGGGGACCTTGTTTTGATATGGGGGGTCATGTAGGCAAAAATATTGTTCTACCATGTAGATCCAATTAGTGGGATATTTACCATAAAATTTATGAAAATATAGTTTAGGACCTCTGGGTATTCTCCACAAATTAGAGTTGTGTTCAGAATTACAGATCAATTCAGTCTATGAATCATGACCACTTAGTCCTTGAAGGGTTTCTATTATGGTTGTTTATTAAGCACTGATGACAAAGAATTTGGATTCGAGGTCATTATATATGACATGTATTTGGAGGATCAGGTTAGTAAATTATGTCTCCATGTCCTGTGATTAGATTAGTAACACCATATATTGGAGGGGGGTTATAGTGTTGTATTGAAAGTGCTCCTTGATTTATATACTAAAATGATCAACATGAAGAGAAAATTGTTGGGTTGTGGAGCTAAAAGCTTCAACTCTTTGAAAACAGGTGGAACAAGAAGGTTGCTGAGATCCAGGAGCACCGACGTTGGCAGCAGGACCGACGTCAGTCGTGACCAGTGCAGAAGGCCACCGGCGATGGCATGAAGTCGGTCGACGTCGGCAGAACCAGACTAGCAGGGACCGGCGTCGGTCACCTGTGTGTTCCAGAACTGCTCGTTACACGGACAGTTAGTTAAGTAAACAAAGTGTTTGCATGTAAAGGCCAGTTAGAGTCTTTGGCTGCGAGGATAATTGTCTAAATTAAGAGTCTAAGTTATTGTTTTAACTATGGGATCTATTTATAGATCCATTGGCATGTATTGTATAAGTATGAGATAGAGAGGAAGGCAAGTTAGCTCCTTCTATTATTGTAAGATCATTGAGTTGTAAGTTGTAGCAAGCTCATAGGAGATCTACATGTGAGTATGGTCTGTTGAATTGCAGGTTGCAGATTCATGGGAGATCAGCTTGGAGTACTATAGAGTGCTTGGTGTACCGGTAGGTTTATTACTGACTGGTTGGAGAGGTGAACACCAATTCTATTTGTGAGTTGGTTGTTGGGACCGTTTTTTGTGTAGGAGAGTGTGTGTGAGAAGAATTACTATACACTTGAGGTGTGGCAAACCTCTGTAAGGTGAAAGAGTGTGGCAGCTCTTTGTTGTATTCTTTTCTATGAAGTGTTAATATAAGATAGTGTATTGTCTCTCATATTCTGTGCTATTGGTGAATTCTAGTTACTTGTATTTCTGGTTATTTCCGCATTTATAATTGCTTATATTTGGTAATCATACTGTGCTCTTTCTGAGGAGCAAGATCCAACAAGACGAATAAGAACAGGTGTGTTTGTTCTTGGACTTCCCTAACAAAAATCAATTTGGAATAAGAAATAATTTTTTTCTATACTTATTTTTTGTATTTATAATGGTTGGCTATTATAATGAGTTCAAGTAACCATTATGGAGCATTTAGACCCTTCTAGATTTTATAATTAATATATTCCTATCAATTGGCATGATATTGTTAAGCATGAGATATACTGAGAGGGGGGGTGAATCAGTATATCATATATCTTATAAAACTTCTCCTTAATCAAATTACACTTAACCAAACATTCAAGATATGCAATAAAATTGAAACAATAAACACACCACAAGATAGAGAGACACCAGATTTAATGTGAAAACCCAATGTGGGAAAAACCACAAAGAATAATCTAAAGTATATAAATTAGCACTAACTCAAACAATATTCATAATCACCAACTTGCAAGAGCACCAACCCCTTTACTAAGCACCACCAACACAACAACTATTCATGAGCACCAACCCACAGGAGCACCAACCCCTTTACTGAGCACCAACATAGCAATAATTTGTGAGCACCAACCCACAAGAGCACCAACCCCTTTGATTAGCACCAACATAGCAACAATTCATGAGCACCAACCCATAGGAGCACCAACACCTTTGCTAAGCACCAACACAACAACAATTTGTGAGCACCAATCCACTGGAGCACCAACCCCTTTGTGTATACTACACAACTATCACTCAATGTTGCTATCTCAACAAATGATAGTTCATTATAGTATCTCTTTCCTCTCTCTCACCTTTTCTCTTCTAAGATAGATATAACAAATACAAATCATATTCATCTCTCACAAATGCTCTTCTAAGCTAGATATTACTATCTCAAATCAAACTCTATCTCCCACATTACAAATGGCTTCTCAAGCCTTTATTTATAGCTTTCTAAATGACCTCAGGCCTTCCCCCTTTATGACTCTTCAATCTTCATGGGAAATGGTGCCAAACTTGTATGACCCTTCATACCCTTGCCTTTGAAAAGTCATGTGGTGACCCTTCATGAGCAAAAGTGTCCTTCCCTCTTTTGTCCTTATCTTGGTGACTTTTCATATTCCTCAAAGTGTCCCTTCATGAGAAATTGTGCCCTTCCTCTTTTGTCTTCACTTGGTGACTCTTGGAATTCCCCAAGATGACTCTTCATGGGAAAATTCATCCCATTATTCTTTTGTTTTTACCTTGTGACTCTTTGACTTCTCCATGGGCCCCTCTTTTGTCTTATATGCAACCAAAAATATATTCATTAATATTAAATATTAACACACATTTGCCAAGATATATCTATTACAAGTATTATTAAATGCAATGGGGCCTTCATCACCAATAATGCTAGACCTTTGACATCAATGACAATATTTCCAACAATCTCCCCCTTTGTCATTGATGGTAACCTCAATCTTGAAAATGCCACATCCTAAATCCTACACATACTATCATTTGAAAAACCTACAGTAACTCCCCCTTATTGTAGCAACTTATAACTATTCCCTATACCTATTTTTGCACTTGTACTTATACCTTTTATTCTCTCTCTTTGACATCAATGGCAAAGGGCCTACCTAGAGCTAACACTTAGCTCCTCCTTAACTGATGTTGAACCTCAATGGCAAGAAGTAATAGAAATTACTCCCAACTCCTCTTGCAAATCTTTGAATGTATCCTTTGATCGTGCCTTTGAGAAGATATCTGATAATACATATAAATTGTTTCCTATCCTTTGAGCATCTACAATCAACTCATTTGAATCTTTTCTTCTAATCTCACAACCTTCTGCATGAAACTTTAATGTGTATCCTTGATCACATATTTGACTAACACTCAATAGATTATGCTTAAGACCTTTTACATACAAAACATTCTTAGTCTTAGTTCTACCATAATCCAAACTCAAAGTACCTTTTCTAATTATCTTGACAATGGTTTTATCTCCAAATCTCACTGTGCCACCATTTATCTTCTTTAGAGTTATGAAATTACTCTTATCCTCTGTCATATGCCTCGAACATCTACTATCAACTAATCATGGCTGATCTTTATTTATTACATGCAGAGCTATCTAAACCATCATAAAATCTTCAGGTTATTTCCTCTACCATGAACATAGCTGAACCTTCTTCTTGATGAATGGATCTTTGAAACTCTAATCCTTCTTGATGAATGGAGCTTTGAAACTCTAATTTTTTTTGACTGACTTGAACATGCTTCTGTAGTACCGAGCTATGTGTTCAAAGTTGTTGCACTTGTAGCATACTATGGTCTCTTCATCAAAGCTTGATAGAGGAACAAAAGAGTTGTAGCTTCTGCTTGACTCTACTTGACTTTCCTTCTCATTATTTCTAAAAATATTATCTCTTTTTATGCATTCTAATTTTTTGTGACCATATCCATTGCAATAAAAATAATAGTCATAAAAATAAGACCTGTCTATATATCTTTGACCTAATTGCCTTTTGTAGCTTTGTTCCCTCCAACCTTCTCTGTTTGAAATGTCCTTTGTATTCTTCACTTCTCCCCTTTTTGTTTCCTCTTTTGTAAGAGCTTCAACATAGCTCTTTTTATTTTCAAATACAATCCTTGTCTTATCTAAATTTTCTTTATGACTTTCCAATATCTTATTCAGCATGTTAGTGCTATCCTCAAATTTTGAATCATTAACTACTTTATCATTGACTGCTTTCTCAATATCTTCTTTTAAAGAGGTAATTTTAATAACATACCTTTCACATTATTTTCTTGTTATTTCCAACTGTGTTGTTAGATCTTCTTCATTCTTCTTGGCTTCTTCCAAGTGTGCTATTAGATCATCAATAATTTCCTTTGACTCCTTTTCATTTTTCTCGATCTAGCACATCAATCTTTGATTCTTCTTCTCAACAACTTCTAACTCTTCTAAGGCACAAATGAGTTCTCATTCCATATTCACTTCAGTGTCCTCCTCTTCTTCTTCTTGATCATCTTTATGTATGGCCATGAATAGAATCTCTTCTTCTTCTAAATCGCTGACTCCACTATCTTCGGCTAAGCTAGGATCCTTAGAATATAGGCTCTTCTTCTTGAATCCCTTCTTGGATTTGATTTTGAAATTATTCTTGTATGTAGACTTTTCTTCTTCATCATCATTACCCTTATTTGGATATTAGCTAAAAAATGTCCAATCTTTCCATAATTAAAACACTGAAAAAGTAATTTTCCTTGATATTTACCTGTTCAACTTTTCGGCTTGCGAATGAAAAGTGGTCCATTGTCGTCTTCATCATCACTAGAACTATCACTTAATTATTGATTCTTATCTTTCTCTTTCTTTGATGTCTTTAAATCCACTTCTCTCTTTGAAGGTTTATCTTGTTCAGTCTGTATCTCATATGCCGTGAGAATACCATGAAGCTCATCCATCTTTAGCTTAGCTAAATTCTTCATCTCCTTGATTGCTGAAACCTTTACATCATATCTCATTGGTAGAGATCTCAAAACCTTTTGAACCACCATTAACTCTTCCAACATTTTTGTAAGACCTTGAATTTGATTTACTCTATTTGATCAACTCGTAAAAGATAACTTGCTATATCTTCTTCTTCTTCCATCTTCAAACTTTCAAACTATCTTCTAAAATTTTGAAGCTTAGCTTGCTGAGCCTTTCCATCACCTTTATAAATATTTTCAAGTTTTACCCAAGTTTCATGAGCAAATTTACATTGCATAACTTTAACAAATTTAGATTCACATAAACCACATAAAATATCATTTAAATCTTTAGCATTACATTCACTTGCCTTATTTTTTACTGGAGTAATTACAAGTGTCTGTGGCTCTTCATATTCCTCCACCACTGCTTTTCATATGTCAAATCCAAGGGCCATCAAATAAGTCCTCATTATTATGCTCTAAAAAGCATAATTCATTCCATCAAACAAAGCTACCTTATTTGTATAAAATCCTTCATGTGATCCAGCCATCGTGCTTTCCCGATCTACCTTCAAGCTGTAAAACTTTTCAAAAGGAATTGAATCTGATACCAATTTTTAAGCATGGGATATACTGAGAGGGGGTGGGTGAATCAATATATCATATATCTTATAAAAATTTCCCTCAATCAAATTACACTTAACCAAACATTTAAGATATGCAATAAAAATAAAATAATAAACACACCACAAGATAGAGAGAGACACTAGATTTAACGTGGAAACCCAATGTGGGAAAAACCATGGAGAATAATCTCAAGTATATGAATGAGCACCAAATTTTAGGAGCACCAACCCCTTTGCTAAGCACCAATATAGCAACTATTCATGAGCACCAAGGGAAGATTTCTAAACTAAAAATAAATGTATAGGGTAGAAGTGCATGAATGAATATAAAGGGGGCCAAGGGTATGGTTGGTCTATGATATTGAAAGTATACCAATCTCATTCATAAAATAATGTTGGATCAATATTTTAGAGCTTTAATTATTGTGGATAACCATACCATAGCCCGTTATCTCATATCTAAGGTATGATACAAGTAACTTCCTAGTGCTATTATAGAAATAAATGATTAAAGGTTTCTTATGGCTAGGCTAAAAAACATTTAGTGGATATTCATGCTATATATGATATTTATGGATTATATATCATTTCAATATTATACACTTGGAAAACTCAAACCCTAGTTGTTCCTCCTAGTTCTTGACCTTTCTTACTTTCACAAGTCTCACATCTACTTTATATTTTACCCCTTGGCCTATATCTCTTTATCTGACCAGTCTTATATTGATGACCCAAGCCTTCTATCATACCCAAGATTATTAAAATGTAATTATCTTCTACCTATAAAATTTTTAAACTTGTACCTACTTTCTTGCTCCTTGGACACTAATGTCCAAGACAAACAATAGCATAAACATTAGTGTCATGACTCGACACAAGTGTTTAGTGCCCTAAAGTCATCCAATTTTTAAATGATATGTGTCCTAATAGTTGGAATAAGTGTTTTAATGTGAGTTATTACTCTAAAGGGGTAGATATAAATCCAAGATCAACCCTCATTCATTTCTCACCTAACAAAAGACCCAAGATACCAAGGTAACTTAGCAAAACCACTCTATCAAAAATTTAATTGAATAAAGATTCCATATTTCCATACCAGTCATAGGTGCAACACATCTACATATTTGAATAACTAAAGGAGGAACCCAAGAACCCAATTTTCTAAGTTACAAGCTAAGTCATTATTTCACTTACTTTCCACACATTGCATGATTCACACATAAGCTAACACATAAGGGATAACTACTTGAGTATGAGGTCCTATTTTAGAGTATTGACTATGTGGGCAACAACCACTAATAATGGAGTCTTTGGGTTAGCTCAACACCATGTGCCCACTAACTTTATTTCTCCTAAGGTCACCATGATGATGAAAAACTAGGGTTTTAAAAATTCATGAGTGATAGTCTATGACCTAGATATGAATGCACTAGAGCAAAGGTGAAGTTAAACCTAGAATCATGTAAGCGGTCATATACATTTTCAGCATGTATTCCATATAATACACTTGTATTGAATCTAGACAATAGTGTCGACATAATTATCCCAAGCTGAAGTTAGTGTTTAGATCACCAAAAGTGTCAGATCTAAAATTTGATGACTATTCTAGAAATATCTCCTAGCCTATTTCCTACTTATTTTAGATCTAACACTATGTTAATATCATAACCAATTAAGTATATTACTTATTTGTCATTTCCATGAATATCTTAGCTACAATTTCTAAATTTATCCTATACTCAACATAATAAATTAAATGTATGCTTGTATTTGAGTTTAGCACCCAATTAGCATATAATATATCTGATTATCATCCTTGTGCATTATCATTTTTATATTCTTAATATTTATACCACAAAAGGATAGGATAATCCTTCTTATCTAATTTAGGATTAAAAATTTGGTGAATCCAATTCGGTTGAATGCAAATTTTTTGATTCTTAGGGTTTTAAACTAGCCAGGGTTTCAAATTATTGTACTTTTTAATTTCCTATTTATATTATTTTTCATGCAACCTAGGTGTAGCTTAGATTAAGAGGTGTGCCTATTAAACATATTTAGCTTCCCTTCTCACCATCTAATATGCATCAAAATAATGAGGGATCTCATACTTTGGATCATGATGATATCCATGTTGAAAATTAAAAACATACTAATAAGGTTGTCATAGAAGAAGATCTTGATAATGAAAACCATAAACAAATGAAAATGAGAAAATAGACCATGATCAAGTGTAATAAATTGCATTATTTCATGAGCATATTTGATAAAACCCTAAAGATCTTGATTAGATCCTAAAAACTATACTTAAAGAAAACATTTCCAAAACTATAGTGGAAGCATCCATCCCCTTGAACACATTACAACCTAATACATCTAGTGGGGGCATGAATTATGTGTTTAAGAATTTTGTGTCTTGAAACTACTATTGTTACATCTATCATGGAATTATCAATTATTTCAACATAAATACTAGTTTCAATACCTATTACTATTCCAAACATGTTTTCATACCCTTTGGTGACTACTCAAATTATTAATCCAAATCCCTTTGGGTCTATAGTTCAAACACTCCTTTAATTCATAAAGACCTTAGAGTAAAAGGTTTCAAACATTGAATAAAAATATTTAAAATATTCTCATGTTATAGATTCACTAGATGTGTTGCATAACCCTATTTCGCTTGATATCTCTTCACACCCTTTGCCAACTAGATTTATTATACCTAAGTTCACATTTTATGATGATAAGGGGGATCTTGAATAACATATTCAAACCTTTTATGCAACATTCCTTGACTATGCCTCAAATGATAAACTTTTGACCAAATTATTTTCAAGAATCCTTAATGATTATGCTTTAAGGTGGTTCTACAATTTACCTCTCCAATCTATGAAATCATTCAAACCTCTTGTAGACCATTTTTTTTATCACACTTTTCTATTAATATTTTTGAAAAAATCTCCTATGCTCAAATTCTCAAAATCAAATAAGGAACCAATGAGCCTATCAATGAATATGTCTTAAGATATAAGCCAATCCTAGCCAAAATGACCAATCTTATAGAAAATAAGGAGTTATAAGACATATTCAAGAAAAGTTTGTTTACTCCATTACATGAGTCCATTAATTTTAAGAAGTTCAATTTGTGATGACTTATGCCATGATGTACGAGACTATGAAAGGAAGCTTATGTCATTGAATAAACTCAAGTATTTAGAAAACACATTAACTACATCAACATCTAATATGAAGTTTATAATTAAACCAAGTTATAAGGTAAAACCTCATGAACCTAAAAAAGAAACAACCACCACAGTTAACATAATTTCACAACAAATTAATAGACTTGTCTTATCCAATGAACTAAGGAGATAACTTACACATTTACATCATTCCCCTACTTTATTACTCCCATGGTTACTAGAGTGCCATCTTTTATCTCTCCCTCATCCTATTGAGGTTGATATGAGTCGACCTCTACCCAAAGGATTGATGTATATACTTATTATGATTATCATCAAGGACCAGGATATTATATAGGCAAATGCTTTACATTGAAGCATAATACCTAAGATATTATCATTGATCAAATGATTACATTTGAGGATCCTTCAAAATAATCAGACTAAAAACCTGATGATCACCACAAACAAAAAATATTTAATAATACTTTTCAAGACCATTCTAAAAAGGAACTTATTGATGCCTGAAAGTGTATCATAGGGGGTTCAGAGTGTTTAATAGGCACTTCTCAGTTATATATTCAAATAATCCATTAAATGAGTTTTAGGTTATGATATTCTTGATATATTTGATGGAATAGAGGCAAAATAAATGAACTATTTCACAAAATTTATAATGTAACTATTTAGTTGTTGGGAGCAACTATGGCCTAATAGATTGCTTATGAAAATGAGAGTAATATAAACTAAGTGAAGGGAATTATGATCAAAGTCTAAGTATAAAGTCTAACTAATATGTATATTTACAATGAAATCTAAACTAAAGTGAATTGATCAAAAAATAAGCAAAAGGAAGGGTAAGATACAGAAGAAAGTTATTGCTGATCTTCAATCTAGACATTATGACAAAGTTCAAATTTCATCCAATCATGCACTTAAACTAATATATGACATGAAATAGATTAAGCTAAAATCCAATCACACATCAGAAAAAATCTAAAGATAGCAACAATAAATGCAAATAAAGACTAGATTCACTTAAAAAATTTACTCCTACAAACAAATTACATAGGCACATTTGCAAGAAAAACAAAGAAAAAAAGATGAACCTAAGATCTTTCAATAAATTTAGAATTAGCACAAATTAACAAGTATGCATTTAAAGGTGCACATAAAGAATCCATAAAAACTATTTAAATCTAAAAATTAAACTAGTTAGTTGTGAGAGCAACCATAGTAGTAATCACATAAAAAAATGAGACAATACTTTCAAAATTCTCTGCTTATATTAGTCACTCAAAATTTGCACAAAGTTTTCTTGCTAAAAAAATCCTCCCCCTTTTACAAATGACAATACCCATTTTACAAAATATTTAGGAGGTATGTCAGTCAATCATATCAAATGACAATTGCATAAGTGTCATGGACAACTGTCCCTCTTACAATATTCTAGAATTAGACACTTGCTAAAGGACTGACCTATACGCAATGCACTTTTACAAGGTTACACATGTTTTCACAAAAAGAATATTACTTTTTCAAAATGTACATGTTTAGTTACAAAATAATATTCTAAAGTCAAAAAATTTGACTTTGGGACTCCTATGTTGCTGTAGTCTTTTGCTTCTATTGAAGGATATTCATTCTATAGTGTTGCTCATTAATAAGCTTAAGGTTGACTATGGGTTTCATGAATAGCTCCTTATCTTGATCTGTTAGGCCCTTGAGATCTTTTTTAGCCCTCTCTAAAGCTTCCCTGATGCTCCTAGCATCACTAATATTTTCATCAGCTAATAAAATCATGTTCATGATCCTTTTGTTATCTGTCCCACTCTTGCCTATGCTTTGATTCTTTACTTCCTACATAAACTAAGTAGCTCTTTGATTAAATTCATCATCTGTGATTAAACCAATTGGGTTGAGTGAAGTAGGATCTTTGATTAGGTTTCCCAATATGTGGGTTATCCTATCTTCTAAATGTTTGAGATCATTAGAAATGTCTCCCATGCTCGTAGACCATATATTCAAATCCTTGATCTTATCCACCAATATTTCTATGTCCATATTTAAATGTGTCAATCTCACTATTCTAAACCCAAGGATTTGGCCATTTGTTAAGATGTTGATCAAATCTTTCACTTTATTGCTTGAAGCTTTCCATTAGCCAACTTGGCATGTAGCCATAGAATTATACTTGTTTACTACATCTTGTTTGGATCTTATGGCCTTCAAGGATATAAATAAGTCATTCATGATGGTCTCAAATTGGGTGACCATCCTTCCTAGAAATGACAAGATAACTTGTTCTTTCAGGTTCTTATTTTGTTGTTTTAGGCCCTTGATGGTTGCTTACAATTATTATGTCTATTGTTGGGATAATTTAAGAACATCTTACTCAAAGATAGGGTCTTCACCAGGCCTCTGTCCATATTTTTGAGTCAAATTGGTCAATGGATCTACCCTTTGATATGTCATTTCTTCAATCCTTATATGACCCTCTTCTCTATCACTCTTTGTAAGTTGGAAGTTTCTAGATCAAATTTGACTCCAACTGTAGATTAAGTCACCTGTGGGATATGGATCTTAGCTTGTGATAGAGATTTTGAATCACTTGGTGTAGTTAATATTCTTACCTCCTTTTTCAAAGCAACTATCCATGGCTTAATCTCTTGATGCACATGAATGTTAATGGATTTCATCATAACCCAAAGATGATGCATAGTAGGCACTTTATATAATCTAGGTTCATACAAGAACCATTTTGGAATTGGTGGACCATAAAACAAGTTTTATTCACTGAATATATTAATTACACTTAGAGGAGTAGTGAAAGTCACTTGGGTCTTTTTTCTTTAGGAACAATGGTTAGCTCAACCTTCCTCTTAGGGGTGTCAACAAGAACTAAATCTAATACTTTCTTTTTTTCCTTCTATTATTCAACATCTAACTCTATTTCATAAGCCATCGATATCATCTTAAGTGCATCCTCAATAGTCTTATTAAGATATAATTCTATCATATGAAATTATTCTTGATGCAATTCTTGTTCCTCTAGTTTTAGTGTTTTTACCTATACACTGACTGTTGGAAGTTGTAGTCATATAAAATGTGAAAATTGGTAACTTGAGTGTGGCTTGTGACACCCAACCCATAGGTTCCTCTTACTTTCTCTCATGACCCTCATAGGCATATTTTCACTAATTCCCAATCATTTTTAACCTTCTAGACATTGATTTTACCTCCTCTAGGCAACATTTTTAGTGATGATTCCATCCCCTAGGTCCCATTCCTTTAGGACAATAGCACCCAATTTGGACTAAAGAACTAGAACCTAGGGTGTTTTTTTTTGATACTCCTAAGTATATTTTTACTACCAAAAATAATTTATTTTTAAATCTTATTCTCCTTATTGTTGACCTAATATGAATACATTCGATTCATGACCAACAGATCCCTATAAAAACCCATTCAAAGTTCATTTAGAAGAGGTTGAAAAATATCACAAAGCAAACAAGAATACAAACAAGACTACTTAGGCATATTTTACTATTCTTTACATACAACCATCTAATATAGCCACATGCTTATTCCAATCCTTACACTAGTCCCTAGCCACCTCAAGCACACCTAGTTTTAACATTTTGCATTTTCATACATACAAGTACACAAAGCATATCAAGTAAAAGAACTACATATGACTTGATCCCTTTTTAGACTATTGGTATGTAAGTAGCATGCCCACACAAGGAGTGTAGATACAAGTTTAGTGCATATTATACATACTAAACCCCCCTCTATCCCAAAATTTTGTCATATCACAAAGGAGTCTAGGGTTTGAAGACTAAATCAGCTCTATAGGGAGTTCTATGGACATCCAACAGTCAAAATTTCACAGGATAACTCACACAAACATACCAAACAAAACTCAAAAAACTCAGGTTTCCTGGCCAATAGTGGTATAAGAGGAATATAGTGTTGGACCCTAGGGTGTCCTTTTTTGATGTTACTATTATTTCATAAAATGAAGACCAGATCCTAATTTATGATAGTGTCATAGTCCTGCATAGTGAATTTCAGACCCTGCAATAGTCCTCTCATTCAATTTCCATTTAAGTCTTATTTTATTCATATTTATTACTATTTATATAAATATAAAAATTATAATTAATTTATACAAATTAGTATCTTAAATATTGCAATAATATTTATTGATTTAATTAGCTCAGACTTATAACTAAATTATGAATAATACACCAATATTTTCAAAATTATTAAATCATTTGGTGAACCCGACTTACTTCATTTGCACATAAAAACCCTAGGGTAAATTCCTTGCTGATTTTTATAATATTTTTATAATTTTTAACTGGCATATTTAAATAATAAATTCACCTTAAATTTTAAAATTCCATAGTAATTAAAAAATAATAATTGTAAACCTTGGTTGCATACATTAGATCCTTTCAAATCAAGAATTTTTCACTATTTTTTTGATTTTTTTACTCACATATTTAAATCAAAAGTTCAATTTAATTTCTAAAATTCCATAGTAATTTCAAAAAATTATTTTTCCTTCAAACCCTAGTTGCATACACTAGGTCCTTGCAAATCAAGAAATTTTCAATATTTTTCTGATTTTTTTTACACATTTAAATAAAAAACTCACCTTAAATTTTAAAATTCCTTAATAATTTTAAAAATAAATCATTTTAAAAACCCTAAATGCATATAATAGATCCCATTACTTTTGAGGTACCACCTTACATGTTTATGAGCATTTATATCCTTTTTATGCATATTTCAATTTATTATATAGATTATATTTAATTAATCTACTCCATTTTTCAAGTTATTTTCCTTATTCCATCAAAGCTTTATGCATCTCTTCCTTTGAGATGAAGTGTAAGCCTTGGTGACAACCCTCCTGAATTCACCTCCTTCAACCTGACCATATACCATGGATAAATAACCAACTCAAATTCCTACTATAAATCCTACACATCTAGATTACATCAATTTTCATGAGGATAATTTTGATGATGAGAAGTATGAGAATAAAAATCATAATACAAACACTGATTTTCATGATCCATAAAATCAAACTCTTGATCAAATTCCACCAATTATTGATAATGAAGTTTTCCTCAACAAATATTTGATCCTAAAAAGTTTTCAATAAAGACTCAGGGACCAACACTGAGATCATACTCTTATTTTAAAATCTATCATGGAAATAAAAAAGGCTAAACAAGTTGAGTCTTCTATTCCTTTAGAGCATCTAGTTATACATGACATTATGGGGGAAACTATGTCTCGACAACCCCTATAGTAACCTAACATGCTTCTATGCCACCTCTAACTATAACTAGTACACCTCTATCTCTTGATGTATCAGCCCTTGTGTAAGAGATAAAATCTATTCAATCAAAGGTGCTACATCTTGAACAAGGTACTTATAGACCTACGCAGGCCTTGGATTCTTTTGCTATACTTCATACACCATTGACACATCATATTACTTAGACACCCTTATGACAAGGTTTTGTTCAACCCAAACTCACTCTATATGATGGCAAGGGTGATTTAGAAACATATTTGAGAGCTTTTCATGCAACATGTTTAGACTATGTGCTAAATGACTGGTTAATAACCAGTTTATTTCCATGGAGTCTAAAATATTATGCTTTACAATGGTTCTATAGTCTATTGAATAAGTTGATCAACACATTTAATCCTTTAGTTGACATGTTTCTAACTCATTTAGCATTAAAATTGGTGATAAGGTTTTCTATGCCCAAATTTCACAACATAAACAAAGGTGATATGAAAATTTCATAAATTATGTTCTTCTATATAAGACTATTTTGGCTAAGATGACTAGCCCCATGGCTGATCAAGAGTTACAAGATCTCTTCAAGCAGAGTCTTCTACCAGTTTTGCATGAATCAATCATGTTCAAAAGGTTCTCTTCCTTCACTAAGTTATGTCATACACTAAAAGAAAGGGAAGTCAAATTAGTTTCAATGGGAAAATATAAGTACACAAGTATAGGAAAAAAACAAAACAAAAGTAAAAAAAAAGTCCCATACAAAGTAAAGGTTAATGATAACAAGATTCAAAATCAACCAACAATTAATACAGCTTCAGATCCCTCTCAGTGAGTGATTTTATCATCACCTCTTCGATGAACTTTTTTCAATCTACTAGTTTCTCTAGATAGAGTTTTACAACAGCTTTTAGAATGTAATATCATATCTCTCTCTCCTATTCAAGAAGTTGATCCAACAAAACCTCTTCCATGGGGATACAATTAGAATGCATTTTGTGATTTTCATAGGGTACCAGGTCACATAATAAACAAATGCATTAGTTTGAAACATAAGATACATGATTTGATAGATGACAATACTATTGATTTTGGCACTCTAGTTGAGCCTCCTTAGGCAAAGAAAACACAAGATAAAGCTTTGAAAATCTTTTCACATCCTTTCCCGTAGCATTATAAACAAGAGATAGGGGATACAATAGGTGTTCACCATGCATATCATACACATCCTCTACCAACTACATACATGGCACCTTCAATTGAGACACATCTTTTGAGTAACATGATTAGTGTGTATAACTATAGATTTTCAGTGACCTTTGATCTCACTCTCAAAGTAGGAGATAGTTGAGGCTAATTTAGATTATCATGCACTCTTTATCAAAACTTAGATTCATAATCATCCTATTCATATGGTTCTCATAGACAATGTATCTAGTGTGAACATGTGTACTATGACATTATTACAACATTTGGGATATTTAGATCAAGATATTATCTCGATAGACATAGTTGTCAGTAGATTTAGTGGGCACATATATAGTTCATTAGGTGATATTTTACTTAATTTACATGTTGGTCTAACACACGTGGCCACACCATTTACTATTGTTTCCAATGCAAGATTTTTTGATATGTTACTCAGTCAAACATGGATTTGGAAACTTTGATCGATACCTTCTTCAGTTCATAGATGCATGAAATTAATTCATGCTAATCAATTTTTTATAGTTGGGTGGAGTTCCATTTGAGTTACCACTCCCCACTTCAATGCCATCTATTATTTTTCAGTCCCCAGTTTTAGTTTTGCCACTAGTTTTAGTTTTACCACCTTTTTTAGTTTCTCCACAAATTATAGCTCTTTCTCCAGTACATATTTAGATATATTCTAGGCCTCCATTACTAGCATAGAGAGTTCATACACTTCCACATAGGTTTCTCTTAGAACAATAATAGTTTTAGAATTCTAGATAGTTTTCAGCTATAGTGTTCATACCTAGGGTAGTCTCATTGAGGTCTCATGTCTCTACACAGAGCACATGTTCAAAGAGATTCTCCTACTAATAGATAGGTCCCAAAGAGCCCTATAGTTGCATCCACTTCTCATAGTTATAGGAGACCCCATAGTTAGTTTCTACTTCAAAGATTTTAGAAGACTTACACAATATTTTAGAGTTACAGTCTCAGCCCTTTCATCATGCTTCATGAACACACACGATCCCTCTCCTCAATAAAAGACACCATGATAGGAAGTATCCCATAAGACTCATTAGTTAGTATCATTTATTTTCAGTCTTACTTGTACATATCTTCTTTTCAAATTTCTTGTACATAGTTTCATTTTGCTTACTTGTATATAGTTTCTTAGTATTTCTTGTAGATCATCTTTTTATGATTGATTGTACATAGCATATTTGTCAAAATTACAAAAAAATTCAAATATGTCAACATACTAAAAATAATATAACATTTAAAAATACAAAAACATTCAAATAATTGAAAACATCAAAAATATTTAAATTATATGCATCACCCATGATTTACATTTCTACTACAATGCTAGACTTACATCTATTATTCTATGCTATTGTTTATCAATTTATCTACATTACCATGCTTCACTTGATCTTCTTTGAGTGTGTGTAGTGACATCTAGATCCTTGTTTGCTTCATTTTACCCATTGAGGGGGCATCCTACTTCATACATTTGAGACACATATTGATATATATACCCACTAGGGGCATCTTCCACATGAATACACCATCGAGGCTATGCTATTTCTACACCACACACTCTAATTATCATGTTGATCTACATTACTTACTAGCTTACATAGATTATTTTATTGACACTCACTATTATATCATACTAATATATTTCTTAGCATATACCTAATATTGTACTATATATCTTGCATACTTTCACTTTTTACTTTGATTAGTTAGATACAATTGTATTTTTAGTATATTACATGCCTTCCTTTCTTGATTTGTGTATCTTGATGTGATTGTATTTCTTAGTTTATATTTTATCTCCTATATGTGTCTTAGGACATTTTCCAATGTCTTTTGCTTCTTTCTTGTGTGTGCCTTAGGACATTTGCCAATGTCATTTGCCTGTACTCTTTTATGTGATTATGGATTTCACACCAACCTTGATTTTTTCACTTTTATGCATGTGTGACATTTGAACATGCCTTGTATGCTTACCTTCTAGTTTGAGTGACATGTGTCCATGTCCCTTGTTTACTTGGCCCCTTATCCACCCTTGTTTGCCTCTTGCTTCTTGCCTTGTGTGCTTATTTGCTTGTTTGATTTTCGTTATTTAAAATGCCATGATCCACATCATGCATTATCTTTCTTTCTTAGATGCCATGTTGGACATCATGCTCCATCCCTTCTTGAAAACTAACAACTAACACCTAATTAGACTTTTAGTTTGAGCTTACTATATTACACATGCTATTACATTATTATATCTATCTAGGCATATCTCTATTGATCTAATAATCTCCTTTATAAACCATGCTATATCTTGAGATATCTTGTCAATTATCATTGTTATATCATGTATTCTTGTAACATAACACACTTACAGGGCTCTTTCTTCTGAGAATAGTCATTAAAGGGTCTTCATTCCTACCCTCAAAAGAGGAGGCAATAAACAAGGGTTTTATCACAAAGATCAAAGCTCTTAACGATCAAAAAAGTAGATTTCAGAATACCCAAAATAACAACCAGACTTCTAATCAGGGAGAACATGTCAGGAACATAATGAAAATTATATAATAGTCATCAAAATCAGCTCAAGATAATAGTGCCAAGATTGGACTATAGTACCAGATAATAGGGTGTTCAATTTCATCACTCCTATCCAAATATAAAAAAATCAAATTTTCTAAACACAGGCATAAAGGTAAGCTCAGCTACAGTTTTGCACATACAGACTAGTTTAGATTCAGTAGTTTTAGAATAGTTTTTCTTAGAGAATCCATATATAGGGGGCATCATATGCAACATGATGGCTCTCACTTCTAGTTTTAGATTAGGCATTTGATGGGGGAAATATGCATGACATATTTGACTTATTTTATTTTTAAGTTTAGTTTATTACCTAAGCATTCTCAACAGTTTCATGCCTTATTCCATATGCAGATGGTTGGCATCATTTTAGAGTGGCTTTCATACAATCCTAACCTCCACATTTTTGAGTGGTTTTTACATAAGATTTTTTTCCCAATTTTAGAGTGGATTTCATACAAGCCTAATCTCCACCTTTCCCAAATTATCCAAGATTGACCTAGTTTCTAGTACACATTCAACTATTCATGCCAAATTGTTAGATTACAGAGCATTTATGGGCTTTAAGAGACGTCCCATATGACACACATTTCATATTGGTATCATTTTATAACTTAACTTCATGGGGAAATGATGGATCCAAAGGAATAGCTAGCTTTTGTATTCTTGAGCCACCTACTCAGAGGGATTGGACACACAGTCCAAATATTGATCAACACACACATGATCATATAGCTTCACTTAGTGGGCAATGATGGAGCCAAAGGACTAGTTAGCCTTTGTATTCTTGAGCCACCTACTTAGAGGGATTGGACACATAGTCCAAACATCGATTAACACATGCATGATCACATAGCTTCATTTAGTGGGTAATGATGAAGTCAAAGGGTTAGCCTTTGCATTTTTGAGCCACTCTCAAGAAATTGAGCACTTAGCTCTATTCATGATATTAATCTTGATACAAAACATAACTATCATTACTCAACATCATCCATCATCACTCAACACCACAATAGGTTTTGTATTGATTTACATACTTGATGAGGTGTATTCATTCCTTTTTCTTCCTCTTTCTCTTACCCAACTTTATACGTTCTTATTTTACATATAGTGTATCTATTAATAACTTATCTAATTTTTATTTTTTATTGTAGATTTACACTTCACAACATACTCTCTCTATGCGCATCCAACATCAAACAACTTCATGGGATTCACCCTTGTAGGTAAGTTCAGGTATGCTTTCTACTTTTCCTTTATCCTAGTATTTCATTTTTCTACATCACTAGATTAAAGGGGAGGCAAATGTAGTCATATAAAATATGAAAATTGGTAATTTGAGTGTGGCTTATGACATCCAACCCATAGGTCCCTCTTGTTTGCTCTCATGACCCTCATAAGCATCTTTTTACTAATTCTCAGTCATTCTTAGCCTTCCAAATAGTCATTCCACCTCCTTTAGGTAGCATTTCCAGTGATGATTCCATCCCTTTATGTCACATTCCTTCAAGACAATAGTGCCCAACTTGGACTATAGAACCGAACCCTAAGGTGTCTATTTTTAGTACTCTTATCTAAGTGCATTTTTACCACCAATGGCTATTTTTTTTATTCTTATCCTCCTTCTTGTCAGCCTAACATGAATACATTCAACCCATGACCAATAGATCCCTATAAAAACCCATTCAAAGTTCATTTAAAAAGGGTTGGAAAATATCATAAAATAAGAAATAATACTTAGGCATATTTCCCTATTCTCTACATACAACCATCCAATACAACCACAAGATTATTTTAATCCTTACGCAAATCCCTAGCCACCTCAAGTATACTCAATTTTAGCATTTTGCATCTTCATACACACAATTACATGAAAAATATCAAGTGAGAAAACTAAATATGGCTTGATCCCTCTTTAGAGTATTGGTATGTAGACAACGTGCCCACACAAAGGGTATAGATACATGTTTAATGCATCTTACATACACTAATCCCCCCTCTATCTCAAAATATTGTCAAAGCATAAAGGAGTCTATGGTTTTAAGACTAAACCAACTCTATAAGAAGTTTCATGGACATTCAACATTCAAAATTTCACAGGTAGGCTCACATAAACACAGTGAACAAAACCCAAAAGGATTAGGTCTCCTAGACAATATTGGTGGAAAATGACTATAGTAATAGACCCCAAGGTGTCATATTTTGATGCTCCTATCCTTTCATAAAATGAAGGCTAAATTTTGATTTGTGATGGTGTCTCAGTTTTGTATAGTGAATTTCAGACCCTACAATAGTCATCTCAGTTAGTTTCTAGATAAGTCTTATTTTCTTCATATTTATTACTATTTATAGAAAGATTAAAATTAAAACTAATTTATACAAATTAGTAGCTTAAATATTGAAATATTATTTATTTATTTAATTAGCTCAAACCTTTTACTAATTAGAAACAATACACCAATATTCTCAAAATTGTTAAATCAAAAGTCTAGAAGGTTCCCCATTGATCAAATGATATTGTCTCAGGCCCAATTTCCATCTGTCATCCACCTTTTTATTTCTTTCTATTCTAGACTCAGGTCTTAGGTTATGTTCCTTCAGTCTTTTGGTGACTTCAAAGTAAGTAGATGCCTTAATGTATATAGGATCAAAGGCACTAGGCTCATGATTATAGGGAACATTCAATATCTCTTTAATTTTCAAATGATCCTTGACTTTTTTATAGGGGTCCCACTATCTAAGTTCATCAATCTATATATTGAAAGATGATCTATGTTTTGATGCTACCTCAATACTATCCTACTTTTTGAATATAGTCTTTTCAATTATCATTGGGAAGCTATGAAGGAGTCCCTTTCTATTGGTCTTACATAGACCATCAATGCCATAGAATAACTGGTATGTAACTTCTTGCTTAGATAACTTGTTAGGGACATAGATAGGTATCTTCAGAGGAGAATTTTGAGTCCCTTCAATCTTGATGATAGTACAATCTAGGTATAGCCATATATCCCCCATTATTTCTATAGACTTTTTAATCAATAGACTAATTCTTGACATGGGGATACCAATTATAGCCTCAGTCAAGGCTAGATAGACACAATCATAAGTAAATTGAATGTGTTCCTTATATTTGTAGATGTGCAACTTAGATTAATATTGGGAAACTATTTATTTTCCATTTGGGGACCATTCTCTTTGATTTGGAATCTTTGTTGTTACACATATGGCATCTAGGAGGTAAGACATCATGAAAAACTCATTATTCTTTTTATGTCCAATTGAATATAATTATATGCTCAAAGAGATGCTAATTATCTCACCTAGTGGGGGGACTATAATTTTTTCAACAATGAAGTAAACTATGGGCACCCATACTAGACTTACATAAGTTGTGGTTACATCCCCACATAACCTATTCAACATTGTCATTATCATCCTAGTTCTAGGTCGAAATTGGCTGATAAGAATGTTCTTGTTAAGGTCTAAAAAGACTTAGTTTTCAAAATATAGCCACATGACAAGGGTATCCATGAAATTGTGTTCTTTAACCCAAGAATTGATAGAGGACAGGTCAATAGAGGCAGCTTATAATTGGACTCAAATGCAATAGTAGAAATTTAGGCCACCTTCCTCTAATTATGCTCATTTATTAACATGCCTTTATCTATCTTATCATCTTTAAAAATATAATCAATAATGTTAATGTAGTGGAGTATCTCGAGCTTTGTAGTTATTTGGATTAAAATAATGTAGTAGATAAGTTATTTGGATTACAACAATGTCATCGTATAACCTCTTTATCGAGAGATTCTTTTCCTCTTCCCAGGTGATAGCTAGTTGGTTTTTGATCCTCCAAAATAATTTTGATCAATTATTTTCTCTTGTGTTCAAGGCAATAGTAATGAACTCAGTGTCCTTGAAAACACATTCCTTAACATCTATTATCAAATACAGTTAACATCTTCCTTTGAAACATGCTTATGGGTTGCCATTGATTAAATTATGCAATTACAGACAACAATATAGCTCTTCTAGGTTCAATTACAATGAATTCAAAGGAAAATTAGGATAATATATATGCTTATTGATTTTTTAGAGGTTTATGTAGATCTTTAATGGTGGAAATTAAATTTGAACTATGAGCTTCATGACTTAGATTTTTCTTGGATCATGTATTTAAACCTTTCATGTCTACAGGTCCATAAGATATTTCAATCTGACTTGTCTCACTTATGTGCCATCACTATGTTAAACTATTCATTAATTTATAAAATGTGTCTATTTATCATTTTGGACATATGTTATGATATCATGTATTCTTGAGGCTTGATTAAATTTGCAACATCAATCTATTCGAAGTCTTCCCAACCTTGAATTCATCATGAGCCATTGATGTTCATTTGATCTTATTGAGAATGTGTCATGTGGCAGCCTCTCAGACTCTTTGTGCTTATTAAAAACACATTCCATTACTTAATACCCTTTTGCCATGTGGGAACCTCTCATTAGATTTGGGCTTGTTAAATTGTTGACCCATCACTCATCATAGATCTTGATCTAAGAGGTTGAATGTCATTGGTTGATATTTATTTAATTTATTATAGTTGTGACATGTGTCATAATTTCATTTAGTCTGAACCCCTTTAAAAATTTTACCTTCATCTCACACCTTTAGATCTACTTTGCATAGATCAATATGATCTATCGATCTTGATCTAATTGATTCTGTCAGGCTAAATGAAAACCATTGATTTTGGGCTAAGTCACCAAGATCGTACCACTTGGAACTCTTAGATTCCTCCATAAAATCTTGACTTATAAACTTTACCCCATGCCATTAGATCTTTGTTATATGCTTTAACATGCTATATTGATCCCAATCTAGGAGTTCAAACGTGATTAGTTGCTCTGCTTCCCTTTTGTTGAAATTATGACACTTGTCACTTTGGTGTTCCATCATAGGATGCTTGAATTATTGACTCTTTGCTTGCCATAAGATCTTCGATCTACCTCTAATATGGTGACACTCATCACTCTCACACTTCATATTATTTCTTTGAAAATTTGACTTGGGTGGGTGCTCACATACCATTGATCTTTTACTTGAGTTCCAAGATCTTGCCATGTGGCATCTTTATGTTGATTCATTCTTTTGAACAACAAAAATAGACAAAGTTAGGGCTCAGGGAATATAAATAACTTAGGATAAAGTTTTATCCTAGGGTTTTAGTTGTATTAATAAATACAATTAGGACTTAATGTAAAATTTTAAACTAAGTTTTAAATATAATAAAGTGCTCCCACATTTAATTAGTCTATGTGAATAATAAAATAGACTTGGTGGGGTTTTGGAATATAATAAACCTAGCATAAATTTTTAAAGTAAGGTTTTGGTCATGTTGATAAACATGATTAGAACCTTACGATAAATTTTAAACTAAGTCTAAGACATAATAAAATGTTCCCATGCAAATTTGACCAATGTAAATTTAAATCTTATTTAAAAGAAACTTAGACTAAACACAATTAGACTAAGGTTTTTAGCATTGTTCAAACATGGATTTAACCATTCAATTGTAACCAAATGTTAGTATAAAGGATCAAATGAGATCATATTATTTAACCATTTAAGGGTTAATTTGTCATTAAAGAACAAAAACTTGAAATTGTTCATTCTAATTGGAATCCCATTAAACCTTACACATGAAACTAGAATTAAACATTGGAAATATTAAATAAAGATAAATGAAAATTAAATGTTGACATGCCAAATGTAAACATGATGAACACCATGAAAGATAAAGTAAACATAATATTCAATAGTGTAATTTTGACCAATTTGAATTTCAATTTACATCACGATTTACAAAATTAAAAAAAGGGTACTCATTTTTAAAAAAATGGGAGTATGTTGACCTCAAAAAATGGTGACTTTTTAAGAAATATTATAAAATGTTAGAACTCAGATACTCTAGTTTGAACTAATAACTAGACTACTCATTCCATATGATCAAGTACCATCGTTAAGATCAATTCATGATTAAAAAAAATCTTACAAATGTATAATTAGGCTCAAACATCAAAACTTAGTCATGTTATGTGTGTGATTTTATTCCTTAACTAATTTCCATGGGATTTAGAGAACAAATTTTAGAATTCATGACCTTAACCATTAACATTGACTTATAGCATATTTAGATACTTATTAATAATTATATTTTTAGAACATAGAAGGCTTGGATATTGATCTGATATCATCCAAATGTCCATATCCCTGATAGAGATACCTTGGCTCCACTCAAGGACTTGCACTATTACTTTCCAGATGTCCATACTCAAATCACCTTTGCTCAAAAAGATTTCAAATTCTTAATAAAGTTTTTATTTTTTGTATTTTCAAGTATATTTTGTTTTCTAATAAAGGTTGGGAACCAGAATCATCTAGGTCTTATTATTTTGTCAAATGTTTAATCTTCAAACAATCATATTTGGTCATAAACTTCATCCTAGGCAATGATATTCTTTAAGTGCTAACATGACTTTGCTTCAATAATCTAAAATTTCATTCAACATGTGAAACCCTTATTGGAACCAGACTTAGATCATAACAAGGTATAAGATTTTAAGGAATAACTAACTTAGATACCAATCTTTACCAATTTATCTAAATCATAACATCAAGTTTAAATTTCCATAATCCATGGTCAACCAATGGTTTAGAGTCATACCTACATTCTTGATTTGTGAAGTTTCTTTGAGAAACTATATGCATTAGAGCTTATAAACTATCTTAAAAAGACTTATTGAAAGCAGGGAACAAAACAAAACAAATAAAAACACAACAATCAAACAAATATTTAAAAGAACTATTTATAAATAAGGAATAAGAAAAAAACTATTCTAAGCCTACCTAAACTAAATCTAACTATTCTTACAAATTACTCCATGTAGACTTGAGGTAGGGTAGTAGAGAAGTAGTGCTTGAGGTATTTCCATTTATTGGCAAAGTAAACTTTTCTCCTTGCAAGTCCTTGAGCTTGAAGGTGTTGTCCCCTAGTATCTCAGCAATTTGATAAAGACCAATCCACAAAAGAGTGAATTTTCTATGTTTTCCCTTAGGTGCAGATGCTTTATCCCATAGGAGAACTAGGTCTCCTTGTATAAACACCTTAATCTTTCAGTGCTTCTTCCTTGAATCCTCTATTTGAATGATGTCAAGTAACCTTAAATTTAGAAACTCTTGATCTTCTTCCATGTAATCTGACATGAACTTGTATGTTGACAACTTGAGAGTAATGGTAAATATAGGTTCTTGACCATATACTAGCAAAAATAGTGATGATTTAAAATCTTGCTTTACCCTAGTTATATCTACCCAAAGGTCATACTTGAGTAACTTATGCCATGTCTTTGGCTTATCAACAACATACTTCTTGATGGCTTTCATCAAAATTTTATTTATTGATTCTAACACTCCATTATCTTGAGGATAATTGTTTAATGAAAACTTGAGAATAATGTTGTTATTATATGCCCATTAAATCATTTCAATGGGTATAAATCCAGATCCATTATCACAAACTAGAGATACTAGTGTTCCAAATCTAGTACATATGTTCTCTTCCAATAACTTAATTACATCCTCCATCCTACATTGCTTGGTTTCCACTACTTATATCTATCTTATGCAATGACCAATAGCAGTAAGGACATATTTATGTCCATCTAAAGAATTGGGGTTGATGACCTCCAAAAATTCTAATTCCCATTGGTAAAAGACTTGTCAATCATAACTGGCTTCAATGGCATGGCTACTTTTGGTTCTTTAGTGTTGAATATCTGACACTGATGATAATATCTGACATGTTTGTGAGCATCCTTGAATATGGTGGGCCAATAATACCATATCTTCAAGATTTTGTGAGCTATTTTCTTTCCATAGGGGTGTACACTTCCAAGATTTTTATTTAAATTACTAAGGATCTCAATTGCTTCTTCTTTAGAAACACTCATTAAGTATATACCTTCATAATTCTTCTTGAAAAGTACTCCATCTTTGATCAAGAAATGTGCTACCTTTAGACTTAAAAATCTCACTTTATCTTTATTCAAAACTACAAGATAATATCCATTGATTAGAAGATGAATAATGACATCATACAAATAATTGGGTTAGAAATGTTATTGGTCCACCTGCATGACACTCAATTTAGGATTGGTATTAGCAATTCACTGAATTATTCCTTGACACCTTACCAATTTGGTAGTTTTTATTTCAAGATAATAATCTTGGAGCATGAACATACATTTACCTCATCACTCCCCTAATTCACATTTGCTAATCATGAGTTTAGTGGCAGGGTCTAAAAATATTGTATGCACCTTATTCTCGAGAATATAGTGTCTAAATTTCTTAACTACCTTGACTAAAGCACATGCCTGATTATCAATTAGAGAATAGTTTAACTCAACATTATTAAAATTAGTGATATTGAATGCAATAGGATGATCACATCCATCTATTTTTTGAGTTAGAATAATAGATATTATATGATCAAAAGAAAAATAATAAAGGTAAAAATATTTAGTGAAATCAGGACTTATCAACACTAGTGCCTACACTATTGCTTCTTTAATGTCCTTAAAGTCTATCTTTGTCTCTTCATTCCACATGATATTAACATCCTTATTCAACATGTCATTTAATAGCTTCATAATCTCTACAAAACTAGAAATGAATTTTCTCACAAAATTGATTTTCCCAAAGAAAGATTTTAATTCTTTTCTACTATTAGGGGGTTATATCTTGGATATGGCATAAAATCTATTAGGGTATATAGAAATATCCTTTTTGGTTATAAAAAGTCCTAATAATTTCTCTTTTGTAACACAAAAAATACTTTTCTTGGGATTGAGAGAAATTCCATACCTCCTACAATGTTCAAATACCTATTGTAAGTGCATAATGCGATCCTCCCTATTTTTAGAAAACATAGTTAGGTCATCCATATAAATGATAATAAACTTATCTATGAGACCTTGGACTGTATGGTCCATAGCTCTTTGAAATTTTTTTCCTACATTTATTAGCCCAAAATGCATTATCTTGTAGGTAAAAGTGCCCCACTTAGTTGTAAATGCAATCTTCATTCTATCTTCTTTGTTCATAAGTACTTTATAACCTAAAAAATTGTCAAGAAAAGACATCATAGCAAAACCAATAATAATTTGGATAACTTGGTCATGAGAAGGTAAATGATAATTATCCTTTTTAGAAGATCTATTCAAATTTCTAAAGTCTATGTATAATCTTATTTTCCCATTCTTCTTCCTGACTGGTATTAAGTTAGCATGGAGTGTCTAATGGAAAAAACTATCTTTGCATCCAACTTCTTCTTGACCTCTTTGTAGATCAATGGTTCTAACATAGGGTTAATTGATGTTTGTTTTTGCCTAAAAATCTTGTAGGATTATTTTAATGGAATGGTATGGGTAATGAATCTAGGATCACAGATCTTTAAGTCTTCATAAGAGCATGCTACAACATCTTTGTACTTGGTCAACAACTCTTTATATTTTTTCAACTCTTCATTTGTGTAGGTTGTACCAATATTTACTAGCTAGGGTTGACCCTGTATTCCTAAATCAACTGTATTGTAATATTTCCCATTTACCTTGGTAACTTTGATAGTTTCAATTTATCTATCCATGTCAAATAGTATCTCTAAGGCCATCATGCCTTTGGAGATTTTTTGATCACTTAATTATATAATTTTTTCATTAATGTTATCCTTGTCAAGAGTATTTTCATTAACCTCATCAATGATGTGAGACTCAAATACTCCTAATTTGTTCATGAAGTCTAGGATCTATTGATCATCACTGAACACTTGTAAATGGTTGACATTATCAAGAACTGAGGGATATGGAACCAACTCAATACTAAGGTTTCCTAGTTTAGAGTTTTGATCTGACATAAGGTTGGTTGCAGCTAAGGCTAACTTATCAACAAGATTATTCCCTTCTCTAGGAATGGAAAAAATGTTAAAGACATAAAATTATTCTATCAAGTCCCATAATCTAAATTTATACTTATTGAGATAGGGCAATTTGCATTGGTACTTGATTCTAATATGATTAACTACTAATTCAAAGTCACCACACACTAGTAATTTTTTGACCTTGTGCTTGATATAAAATTATAATCCTAAGATCAATGATTCATACTCTATTATGTTGTTGGTGCATGAAAACTAAATTTTGTAAGAAGTACTGAATTATTTCCTAAGGGGATTGATCAAAACAATTCCTACTCCAAATCTAGATTTACATCTAGCACCATCAAAATATAGTTTCTACATTCCAAGCATAGCATAATCATCTTTAGAGTCACATAAATTAGAAGTGTCAAGAGTGTAAAATCCTAACTTAGAATTTACCATGTTGACCCTTTTATTTGTAGCATTGTATTTGGTGATCATGTGTTTCATTTTAGGTTCTTTTTCAATAGGAATCTGATTGGGAACTCCCTTCCATGGAAGCCACATATGTGAATAATCAGTGGACATGTAACCATTTAATGAATTGGTCTAATACCTATTTGATATCATTACATAAGCATCACAAATATCTACATCAAGAATATCCCCCACTTGAATGTCTATAAATTATTGTATTATTGTTCTTAGCAGCAAGCTACATATGAACATTCAATAATTATCTAATTACTTTAAATCTTGATTTATCTAATTGAGTAAAAACTCTATTAGATTTAATTGGAGTTAAACCAAGTCTTTTATAAATACCTTTAGGCATCATATTAACAAAAGCACCTAAGTCTAAAAAATAGTTATGCAAATTCTTACCAAAAATCTTGATTGTTAGTAAGAAAAGTGGAACATCTATTTTGTTCTTGTACATAAACACATTATCATTTACAACCTTTGGTGATTTACTAGGTTTATTGGATAAATATTAAAGTAAAAAGTCTCTTTGCTCATTAATTTGAGTCAACTCATGTAAAGTGATGTTAGCCTAAATCTTTTTCATGTCCTTAACTATATTATATTCATTCATAGTAGAATAACTAGATGTATCATCACTATTTATAGAAGTACTTCCCTTTGGAAGTTCTGGATTGTTGTCTACTATAAGATCTAAAGGAGTATCAAAATTGTTTGGTGGAGTTGAAATAGTCAATGGTTGCTTCTATTCTATAGTCCTTAGAGGATAAGTATTCTTTAGATACTATTGAAAATCATGCACTTCTTCTAGAGTGTCTTTAGGTTAGTTCTCTTTTTGGAATGAAAATCAAATGTCTCCACCATCAGGGTTCTATTATTAGATTTAGATGACTTTGAAGAGATAGATGTACCTATAGTATTATCTTTGTTAGGTCCACCTTTAGATTTATTTAACTCATCTTGAAATAATTTAAAAGCATTAAAAAATTCAATACAATCCACGTCACCATGTTTTAAAGTATTATGAACCCTGCAATATTCAGTTAGAGCTACATCACAAATATTTATTTCAAGATTG